>OX638072.1:16150212-16873212 GCA_951804385.1 Trifolium dubium | reverse complement strand
GTATCG
Organism: Trifolium dubium; assembly: GCA_951804385.1. NCBI lineage: Eukaryota > Viridiplantae > Streptophyta > Magnoliopsida > Fabales > Fabaceae > Trifolium > Trifolium dubium. Next base: position 16,873,206 of record OX638072.1, on the reverse strand, counting down.
ATACATACGCGTGGTTGTATCGATACATAACCACTTTGTTTCAGTTTTTCAAGAGCTGTCAGTTGCTTGTATCGATACAGACTAATGTATGTATCGATACAAACCTGTTAAATTGTTCCTAAATTTATTCAATTCTATTTTGTCTATAAATAGCTATATGTGTATTCTTTGTAAGAAATGAGAAATCAGTGAGCAAATTAGAAATTGTTCAGAAACGTCTTGTGATCAAAATTGGTTAAGGGTTTTGGATCGAGGACTATTCAAAAACAAGATCATCATCTTCTTCCAAAGTATTCATCAATTGAGATTGAGAATGGGGTCAATCGAAGGTTCTTGAAGATTGTGGAAGATAACGTTCGAAGCTTGGGTTCGTGGTGAATCAGAACCGCTGTCGAGTTGATTTGTTTTTTAAGGAGATTTCTCATCCGGATTCAAGAAGGGAAGCTTGCTTGAATGATCAACGGAACCTGACGACGGAATCAGCTGGACGATCAGCGCAAAGTTCTTCGGTGAAGATAGGTGCGCGGGTTTGATCGTTGGAATCAGAGGTTGAAGTTTTGGTTCGTTGAGGTTTTGCACGAATTGCTATTGGAGCTACGGTCAAGATTGTATATCGAGTCGTATTGTATTAGTCGCGAATTTGTGCATTTGTAAAAGATTTTCAAAGATAGTGAAACTCTCACCTATATCCGTTTGATAAGGTGGGCGGAGAGGTACCGGCCGATTGCGAGGACGTACGAAAGCTGGGAACTTCGTGATCAGCTCTGTTTGTGTTTTTCTATCCCTCAACTCTTTAAGTTTCGTTTTATTTTTTTTATCGCAAAACTTGATTTCCGGCGACGAAAATCAAGTTTCATAAACGTTGTTGCAATCAATTGTGAAACTTGTGAATTTGTGTGTTGATTGTATAATTTGATAAAATCGTTAGATTGATTGAATTCGAATATTTGGTTGTGAAATTCGAATTGTCATTGTTTACTTCAAAAAGGGCTATACAAGTTTTCCTTTAGTCGAGGTGCAAAAAGACTACCGATCTAGGTGTCTTCCGCTTACTCGATTGTTTTACGAAATATTTTTGTTGTTAATTGGAACGCTCGCGTTCGCCACTCTTAGAGCGTAGCCCGTGTAGTCTTACAAGTGGTATCAGAGCCTGGTTGATTTTTTAAACAAAAATTCAGCGGATTTGTGCCAATTATTAGACAATATGGCTTTTGCACCAAAAAGGGCGTACAATCGCGCGCCAATATTCAACGACGAACATTTCGACTATTGGAAAAATTGTATGAGAATTCACATCAATTCGTTTGATAGTGAAGTGTGGAACACCATTGAAAACGGTCCTTTTATTCCAACCATGACCGATTTGAATGGTGTTGTCACTAATAAGCCTATGGCACAATGGAGTGACGATGACAAGAAGAAGGTCAATTACGATGCCAAAGCTCAAAATATCTTAATCTCCTCTTTGGGGATTGAGCAATTCTACCATGTTTCGCATTGTAATTCCGCCAAACAAATGTGGGATGCATTAATGACCCATTTTGAGGGCAATATTGAAGTCAAGCAATCTAAGATAAACACGTTGACTCAAGAATTTGAGATTTTTCACATGCAAGATAGTGAAACCATCTCGCAAATGCAACAACGGTTTATCAAGATCACACACAAGTTGAAAAATTTAGGCAATCCGATTGCAAACAACGTGGCAACTAACAAAATCTTAAGGTGTTTGTCTAGGTCTTGGCAACCAAAGGTTACGGCAATCAAATAAGCCAATGATCTCTCTCAATTGAGCCTTACAACGCTCTTTGGAAAACTAGAAGAGCATGAAAGCGTGCTCAATGCCTTAGATAAGCATGAGAAGGGATCTAAGAAGGACAAGCATACAGAGAAGGAAAAAGATAAAGATAGGAAGTCCATTGCTCTAAAGGCTTCCGTCTCAAAGTCCAAAAAGGTTGAGCAAGAGGAAAGTAGCTTAAGTGATGACGGGTGGGACGAAGAAGAAATGAATTTATTTGTTCGAAGATTTCATAAGTATGTTTCAAAACATGGTATAAAATTCTCGAAGACAAATGATCCCAAGTCACGGAAGCAATCAAGGGATGATATAGAAAAGGAGAAGAGCATGCCAAAAAGATTATGTTATGAATGTGGCAAATCGGGACACTATAGACCGGAATGCCCATCTTATAACAAACGAAAGCGAAAGTCCTCCGAGAAAATTCACAAGAGTAAGAGAGCTTATGTTGCTTGGGATAGCTCAAGCGAAGATGGATCAAGGTCCAAGAGCTCAAGTGAAGAGGATGAGGAACGCGCTCATGTGATACTCATGAATGGTTCACCTAGTAAAGGCAAGAAACATCACAAACGTCAAGTAAGTGATTCTAGCTCTATCTCTAATGATAATCCCTCATATGATGAACTTCAAAATGCTTTTGAAAAACTATATGGTGAAGCCACTAGTTCATTTAAGAAATTGGCAAAAAGAAAGAAAGTAATTTCTAACTTGGAGTCACAAATTAAAAAATTACAAGATGAATTAGAGGCATTAAAACTTACCATGGTTTCTTCAAAAGAGGATTTTGAAAATAAGTCATCAAAGAATGAATGTGATTCTTGTTATAATTTGAAAGGAGAAGTGAAAACCCTTCAAGAAAAATTAAACAAGTCTCATATGTCATCTTGGAATGAATGTGAAGCTTGTTGTGTTTGGCAAGGAGAAGTTAAAACCCTTCAAGCCAAACTAGACGAAGCCCTTGTACCCAAAATTTCTTTTGTGGATGTGCCAAAGATTTTTAACAAGCCTAGAAATAGGCCCTCTAAAAATGACAAATTTGTTAAAAAGAAGATGAATCCCAAAAGAAAATTTGTGTCACAAGGATCATTCCAATATTGTGTGTTACTATTGTTGTGATAAGGGTCATACCATTGCAAACTGCCAAGCTCGAAAATCTTTTGTACCGAAAGGCAAAATGCAATGGATACCTAAATCTATCAATAGTTTTGTTACTAACCACCTAGGACCCAATGAGAGTTGGGGAACTATTTGCAATGTTTAAAGTTTTAGGAAAAGGTCTTGAACCATTGACAAGAGACACCGGTAAAAATGGCGTTCAAGACATACAAAGGTGTAAATGGATGAGAAAAGATTTGACTCAATCTTCATGAAAGTACTGGAACTTGATCACTTCCTATACTTGACACTTAAGGGAAGATTCTTATCTCAAACTTTATTCCTATCCTTTACTTTGCATTTATATGTTTGTGTGGTTTCTTTGTCATATACATATACTTTCAACTCAATGTGATATTTGGAATGATAGTTGTCCAATCCTCCATTTCCAAAAATTTTGCTCAATGATAGTAATAAGTTGTTGAGACTCATATTTAAAAGTGGGGATTTGACAAAAATCAAGTCAAAAGTCATATTAAGTTCATTCATGCTTGTATATGTTTGTATATCATGTTGTGTCTAGTTATGCATAATAAATGTAAATGCTTTGTCTTGGTACATTGATTGAAAATGTGAATTTTTGCTTTGATAAGTTTTTGCTTGTATGTACCTTGGTGAATATATTTGTTTCATACATACATGTTTGTATAGAGTCATAAAGCTTTTTTGAACATCTTGTTGTTTGTTGTAACTCTATGAATTTACTATCTCAAATTGATTGTATGATTCCTTTTATGTATAATGGCTTATACATGATGCGTTGTTTATTTTACGTCCGTAGAATATGTTTAAATGTGTATGATGATCGATGTTTTAATAATCATGTGATTTGGTTTGGCTTGTTATTCTACATGCCATGTTTGTCATGATTTGTCTTATTCGTCATTAGCATACATTTGTGCATATTTTGCTTAATTATTTGATCACGATACTTTCATCATATAGTGCATTTCGACAAATGTAAGTGCATCATATGACATATATTTTTTTTGAATTTCGATACTTCTCATGAGAGTTCTTTTCTTCTTTTTGATAATGTCAAAGGGGGAGAAGAATTGGCAAGAGTTTTTCAAGCATAAGCTACAAGCAAAGGAAAAAGGCTTTGGACATTCCGATCCGGTTACATACAAGAGAGCATCGACTAAGGGGGAGCTTTGCAAGTGGTTAGCCTTGTTCTTGTTTGCGTCTGTAAATATAGCTGTTTATATGTTGCATATTAGGTAGGCTTAGATAGCTTATGCAATGAGGTTTTGACAATTATCAAAAAGGGGGAGAATGTAAATGCACCAATTCCCCTCCGAGTTTTAATAATTGTCAAAACACACCAATATAGAGTAGAACATATTTTTGTAACAATTGATATTGACTTGACAGCAAAAACCATTTTATAAACTCTGAAAAACTATGTTTTGAGTAATTTGTATCGATACATAATTACCTTGAATCGATACAAAAGACCTGAAACTTTTTCAAGCTGATTATCACGCATTTGTATCGATACAATGCAAACTTGTATCGATACAAATTGTTCTCCCTGAAGTCAGAGGAGCCTCTGTGTTTCGAAACACACTTTTATGTTTCGAAACACATGAAGAATCTCTTGAAATCAGAGAGAGCTCTGTGTTTCGAAACACACTTGTGTGTTTCGAAACAAATCAGTTAGATCAGATTTTTCTGGTGTATGTATCGATACATACGCGTGGTTGTATCGATACATAACCACTTTGTTTCAGTTTTTCAAGAGCTGTCAGTTGCTTGTATCGATACAGACTAATGTATGTATCGATACAGACCTGTTAAATTGTTCCTAAATTTATTCAATTCTATTTTGTCTATAAATAGCTATATGTGTATTCTTTGTAAGAAATGAGAAATCAGTGAGCAAATTAGAAATTATTCAGAAACGTCTTGTGATCAAAATTGGTTAAGGGTTTTGGATCGAGGACTATTCAAAAACAAGATCATCATCTTCTTCCAAAGTATTCATCAATTGAGATTGAGAATGGAGTCAATCGAAGGTTCTTGAAGATTGTGGAAGATAACGCTCGAAGCTTGGGTTCGTGGTGAAATAGAACCGCTGTCGAGTTTCATAAACGTTGTTGCAATCAATTGTGAAACTTGTGAATTTGTGTGTTGATTGTATAATTTGATAAAATCGTTAGATTGATTGAATTCGAATATTTGTTTGTGAAATTCGAATTGTCATTGTTTACCTCAAAAAGGGCTATACAAGTTTTCCTTTAGTCGAGGTGCAAAAAGACTACCGATCTAGGTGTCTTCCGCTTACTCGATTGTTTTACGAAATATTTTTGTTGTTAATTGGAACGCTCGCGTTCGCCACTCTTAGAGCGTAGCCTGTGTAGTCTTACACAAGTGCGATGAATAATATTTAGAGGACAAAATGAGCGTAAATGACGCGGTAGAGAAGAAATGAATGGATGCGATAATTTTTTACAACAAATACTTTTCCACTTAACATGAATAATAGAAAGAAAACGGATTTGAGGTCCAAAAATCGGGGTACAACACATACATACTTGTATCGATACAAATGTCCTTAAACTTGTTCGGGCTGATATCCACGTATTTGTATCGATACATAGCACTTTTGTATCAATACAAATTGTTCTCAAAGGAGTCAGAAGAGCCTCTGTGTATCGAAACATGCTTGCATGTATCGATACACATCAGTCTCTAATGAAGCCATAGAGAACAGTTTGTATGGATACATAAAAGCTTTGTTTCGATACATATTAGTCAAGATTAAGATTTTATTGAGGTATGTATCGAAACAAAATCGTGCGTGTATCGATACATACATACATACAAAACTTCAATTTTTGTACGCTGTCAGGGACTTATATCGATACATACTGATACATGTATCGATACACTTATGTTCAATTGTGGCTAAATCTACTCCATTCTATTTTCTCTATAAATAGCTACATGGGGATTTGTTGTAATCATAAGAATATTTTGGAAAACACTTTTTGATCAAAATTGCTGAGATATTTTGGATCAAATTGCATTCAATACAAGTTCATCATCTTCTTTCAATTCTCTATCAATTTGAGATTGAGTATGGGATCAATCAAGGGTTCTTAGAGGATTTGGAAGATAATGTTCGGTGCAATTTGCGGTGAATCAGAATTGCGATCTGGTTGATTTTCTTTGAAGGATTGGTATCTCATCCAGATTCAAGAGGGTTGCTTGCTTGAAGGATCAACTCAATTTGTCGAGGTAATCGGCTGAACGGTTGTCACAAGGTTCGTAAGGATCAAGATAGGTGTGAGGATCAATCGTTGGAATCAGAGGTAGAAGCCAAGATTGTGTTGAGGGTCGCATGATTCGCATTGAAGCAACGACGAAGATAGGAGATCGAGTCTTTATCATTCGTGTATTGTATTCTTGTGAATTGTGCATTTTTGTATTTTCGAAGAAATAGTGAAAATTTCAACTTGTCCGTTTGATAAGTTGGGGGGAGACGTATCAGGCCGATGTGAGACTTCTAGTTGCTACTATCTATATTATTTTTAATAGAAGTTATTATTTCTTATTCTCTCTATTTAATCTATAAATTATATTATAGAATATAAAAGTAAGTTTTAATAATTATGTATATTTTTATATGCAAAAAAAAAAACACAATTATATGTATATAGGCCGGCATGTTAGGCTTTGTAGGCTTTTTTTAAAGCCTATGCTTGACCTATATAAATAAAGAGGTTATATTAAAAGCCCTGAGTGTCTGGCCTTTTTAATAAATAGGCCGTCAAAAAAAAAAAAAAAATAGGCCGTCCTGGCCTGAGCCTATGTAGGCTAGCTTGTAGGCTCTTGTAAACCGGCCTGGCATATTCCCAACCCTAGTATCGGTCGACCGCGAGATCAACACGAACGCTGGGAACTCCCTGATCATCTTTGTGTGTCTTTTCTATATCTTAACTCTTTTAGATTTCGTTTAATTGTTGATTGTGAAACTTGAATTCTAGCGCACACTACGTGTTCAACGAAATTCAAGTTTCCAGACTTTGCTTGCAATAGAGACTAGAAACCATAGAATAAAGTGAGTGATAATTTTTCAAAGGTATTAATAAAATTGACTCGAATTGCTTGCCTCGAAACGTTAAATTTGCAATTGTCTTATCATTATCACTATTAAGGGTATACTTCGCTTCCTTTGGTTGAAAGGTGCAAAGTAAACTATCGATCTAGGTAGCTTCCGCGCATTCTTTTATTAATCAGAAAAATCGTTTGTTTTATTTTGGGACGCTTATTCACCCCCTCCCCCCCCTAAGCATTAGCCAAGTAGTCTAACCATCTTCTGCATCTTCATCTTCTACTTTTACACCTCCACTTTCTACTATTCCAACTGTTTTTGTTCAACTTTGACTGATCGTGGTTAAAAAATTTGATTCAAGCTAGTTTTTTTTTTTGGTTTAAGAGGTGTTGGAGTCATGTGATTTAATTTTTCTTTTTACAAACGAGGGGTAGCAAATTAATGAAATGGTGGTAATGATTGTAGGTTGTTTGCTATTTATTATGTATGTGTCTAATTTTTGAATTTGGATAAGTGATGTTAATCTTATTTGTTAATAAATTGGATAATTTTATATGGTAAAAGTTAGAATTAAGATTAGGATTTTAGTTTCTTTCCATGAAAAAAGAATATAATGTTAATAATAAATATATGGTTAATATATATTCGATATATTAATTAGATGTGTGGATTTGATTACTCCTTCCAACCAAGGAGCTGAAGTAGCAAAGTTTCACAAGAAAGGGGGGGTTTGAATTGTGACCCTTTTAAAAATTAAGCTTACAAAACAAAACAACTTGGTTAGTTTAAAAACAGTTTTGTCAAAGAGAGATAGAACGTTCTTAGATCGTTCTCGTTAGTGCAGACAGTTTATATCAAACAAACAATATAAGTGTATGGTGCGTGTGCGATTGTAAAGGAGTAAAGAGAAGAGTAATAACACACAGCAATTTATCCTGGTTCACCCAAATGTTGGGATAGTCCAGTCCCCACTCATGTGAGATTTATCACTAGTATGAATGAGATACTACTGATCTCTCAATACAATTCTTCTTCTTCTATGATCTAGACCAAGATCAAATTCTTTTCTGCCTCTAGTCAGTCCTGACTATCCAAGGCTTACCTCTAGTCAAAACCTGACTATCCATGGTACTCTCAATCAATAGTTACGTATTGACTTGAGGATTTCTTTCTTTTACAAGAAGGGTTTGTTTCTAGATCTAAGCTTATACAATAACTCACACCAGAGATTGATAGGCTTATGTAAGCAACTTAGTACACTCAAAATATGTGATCCAAAGATTGATGGCAGAGCTGGAGTGTTGAGTAAACAAAAAACAAAGCTTTGATTGCTTGAGAACTAAACTTGTTGTATGCAAACTTGTAACCAAACTTCTTGCTCTTCAAGTGCACCATGGGGTGCTATTTATAGATGCCAAATACACTCCTGATGCTTAGTCATCAATTATAGACGTTTGATAGCTGTAATAGAGCCGTTGCATCCTTCATATGACAGCTCATAGAGAGTTTGCTGCATAATTCAAATCTGTGAGAACGTTCTGCAAACACTCTCCCAGTTTCTTCATTTCATCGAATAAAGGTGATGAACAGTTGTAGCAGGCTGTATGAAGCTTGTTCTTCAAGTATATACGCTGTACTAGCTGTTGTGCATCAAATCAAAGTATATTGAACAGCTGGATATTCATTTTAAATGTTCAAGTACAAAATTGCCTGGGTTAGAGATCGTTCAAGCAACGTTCTCTCCTTTTTGGGCTGATGCAAAAATTCTTGAGTGGGATTTGCTTGATCATAAACAGCTGTAGTGGAGCGTCTAACCAGCTGGGACAAGCATTGTAGTTGTCCATAAAGTACTTTTGCAAGTACAAACCTTCTTGTCTTATGTGGGAGATACTTTGGAGAATGTTCATTGAAAGTACATTTGCAAGTACCATGCCAACTATGAGTTCAGAGGCTTGTTGCTGCATTGTGATTGGTCTTTGATAAACCATAAGATCCAAAAACCAGTAGAAACACTAGTTCATTCACACATGCTTGTCTTCATTGTGCATTTATTCCTTTCCTTAAACATGTCATACAAGGAATGTTCTCCATGCACATGGTCTTGTTTGGCCTTGAATTACTTATCCACTGTTGAGATACTGATTTAAAGTCCAATGATAAAGTGGAATAATGTCTTGTAGCATGATGAAACATTATTAAGTGCTTGTGACAAGAATCACTTTTGAAACCTGTGCTGACTGTTACTCAGAGAGCGTTTTCTAATCGTTCTCTGCAGTAGTGTTTTTTTCTTTCACAAAGAGTGATGATTGATCATGATATTGCAATTTGATCTAGCTTATTAAAATCACTCAAAAGCACATGTTAGATCACAAAATGATCAGAATATAAATGAAAATATAATTGAAGATGTTTGTTATCTTTAAAACATCATTTAGGGATTTTTCTTCAACAGGAGCGATTTCCATGATTTAAAGTTTCGCTCATTTTAAACAAGGAGAATTTTGAAATTGATGCAATTTTTTAGTTTAAATTTTGGGAAGAAAATTGCATGCAATAGATGTGAAAAAAAAAGTATAAATATTTTCTAATTTAGAAAAAAATTCTATTTTATTACTATTTTTATTTGACTCAGTCGTATCTCATGTCAATGTTCACTTTCAAAGGATTAAAAAAAGCTACACAAAATTTTTAAAATAAAAAAAATTGCCATGTCAATGTTCACTTTCAAAGGATTAAAAAAAGCTACACAAAATTTTTAAAATAAAAAAAATTGCTTAAAATTTTTTTGATTCAAGCTGATATTTTTCCTGTTTTATGAGGTGGTGTAATCATGTAAAATTTTTTTCCTTTTTAAAAATGACGCATAGACAAATTAAAGAGATGGTAGTAATGATTGTAGGTTGTTGGTTATTTATTATGTATGTGTGTAGTTTTTTATTTTGGATAAGTGATGTCATATGTTATTTGTTAAGATGATTGTTAATTTTTTATGGTGAAAATTAGAATTAAGATTAGCATTTTTAATTCCTTTCCATGAAAAAAAGAATATAATAATAATAATAATGATATGGTAAATATATCTTAGGCATACTAGATGAGTGTGGATTTTATTATCCCCTTCAAGCAAGGATGAATTTCAATGATTGAGAGTTTTCCTCATTTTAGAGAAAGAGAATTTTGAAATTGATGAGCAATTTTAAAGTTTGAATTTTGAGCTTATATCCTTTCTCATACCAATCACCACTCAATTGTAGAACTTTTTATTTTAGATATTGTTTCTCATATCAATAATCAAATCAAATTGCATACAATAAAGGTGGAAGAAAATTTACACGAATTTTTTAAACTATAGAAATTTGCTTGAATTTTTTTGTGATTTAAAAAATGTTGGGATCATATGATTTTTTTTTCTTTTTAAAAACGAGAGATAATAAATTGAAGAAATGGTAATGATTGTAGGCTGTTCATTATTTATGATGTATGTGTGTAGCTTTTAGTTTTGGATAAAGGATGTCATGTTCGTTTCTATTGAAATCATGCTCCCTGATGTGCTCATGTTAGTTGTTCAAATATTGGATAATTTTTAACGGAAAAAATAAGAATTAAAATTGTCTTTTTAATTTAGTTCATTTCCATAATAAAAAAGATTTGGATTTTTGGTATTCATTTTGATCTTTTATTTTGAATTGTTGATTATATTGTATCATTTTTTTAGGAAATATGATAATTTTTTTGATAAATATGTGTGTGCGCGCGCGCGTGTACGTTATCCTATGAACCCTTCTAAATTCATAGGTAATGTAGTGAGTTATTTGTTCATGATGTGACTAACCATATACATTAAAGCATTAACAACAAGTTCTTCTAAAACTCTATTGGTCTCATGTAACTTCAACCCACCACATATCATCATTACATCCCAAGGAAATTATGTTTTTTAAATACTTGAGAAGAGCGTATCGTGTTCTTCATCTACATATGAGTGTAGTTTGCATGTTTTCTACCTCCCACATCTAGATTAAGAGAAAAAATCCATTACACCTATTTCAACAAAAAAAAATCATACATAATTGTTGAACAATGGCCAATAATCACATTCAAACTTTAGCTTTGGAGATCCTTAGAGGTAAATTATATTTATAGGTCCTTTTTTTTTTCTCCATGGCCTAATGATTTTTACTAACCTTTTTTGTTTTTCTTTTCATGGTAACACCATTGAATCCCAATTCAACTACTCTTCAAGATACTCTTATTCATGATATTAGGATGAAATATAGAACCTACTATATATGTTGAATATAACATGCATGATGTGAGTATCATATCCTCATTTTTATTTCTAAACATGTTTTGGCTTTTGTTCTCTATTTTTATATCATAGTTCTGATAAAAGGAGTCGTTTCTTCTTGCGAAATATTAGATCTTTCAATATCATGTTTGCTTTTACATTCATTGGTGCTAAGATTCAAACTTCTCAGAACAATGGGAGCGCAGCACCAATTTTTGTTATGAACGGTGAAAATTATCATCAAATTGGTTATTTGTTGCCCTTACCGGGAAAAACACATAAATTTTCACAATTATATGTATATGACACTGACAATGAGATATCAAATAGACTAGTTGTCGTTGGGTGAGTTTTTAATTCGTTCAATTTTTCCATACACTTATCCGTGAAAAAAAAAATCATGTCTTTGTTTTGTTTGCTAGGATGGAGGACGACATTCTTGCATTTAGATCATCTATTGTCCATGATATAAGAGAAGCTCTCAATAATTGTGATAATCCATATGTTTAGACGTACAACACAGTTCGTGATAAATTATATTCAGCAGGTGCTTCTTAGGTGAAGTTGAGGCTTTTGGGGTAAAAGAGGACGTGATGGTAAGAGATATAATCTCCAAGCTGCCTCTGAAGTTGTAGCTTTGATTGTTGGTGATTTTGACACTGTTGATTTTAAAAGAGATGTGATTGTTAAGTATAGATCTGGTCTTTTGAAGCGTATATCCACTTTTGAGCCAGCTTATTGGCCGCTGTAGTATCCATTATTGTTTCCAAGGGGAGAGGATGGGAACATAACAGACATTGAGTTTAATGGTAGCTCAAGTAGATCTGCAAGGAAAAGATAGTTTATAAGTCATTGAGAGTGGGTCTGTTATAGAATTCAACAGAGAGATGTGGACACTTCAACAATTGTGTTTTCTAGGAGAATGTTTCATCAATTTTTGGTTGATTCCTTTAGTACCATAGAATCTTCTCGGTTGAAATTTGTGAGAGATCCTTAACGAGAGTTGAGGGCTGACTTGTACAAAGGATTGACTGAAGTTATTCTTAGGAGAGAAACTGATGCAACAGCAACAGGAAAATGTATTGTTTTACCAGCAAATTTTGTTGGACGAGCAAGGTATATGATACAAAACTACCAAGATGCCATGACCATTTGTTCCTGGGCTGGATATCCTAATTTGTTTATCACTTTCACTTGCAACCATAAATGGCCTGAAGTCGTTGATTTCTTAAAGGATTATCGATTAAATCCATGGGATCGACCTGATTTACTGAGTCGGTTGTTCAAATTTCAAAATAAAACTTAACCAGCTCATAAAAGACATAAAGAAAGGGAATATTTTCGGTGAAGTCGAGTAAGGTATATATTTTGAACACTATAATTTATTTCTTTTTAACGCTGTTTAATTTGACATCTATTAGTTCTGTTGTTATGCTGTAGTGATCTATACAATTGATTTTTAGAAGCAAGAACTCCCACATGCTCATATATTAGTTTTTCTAAGATCAAAGGATCGAATAAACAGTTCTCAGGACATTGATCGGATAATAACAGCTGAAATTCCAGACAAGGATGAAGATCCAGAGTTATTTGAGATAGTATCTTCCTTAATGATCCATGGTCCATGTGGTGTTCAGAACACACGATCTCCGTGTGTGCAAAATGCCAAATGTGGAAAATATTTTCCCAAAAACTTTGTCAACAATAAAATTATTGATTCTGATGGTTATCCTGTTTACAGGAGAAGGGACAGTGGTGTGGTCATTAAAAAAGGTGAAACCTTTGTTGACAATAAATGTGTTGTCCCACACAACAAACTTTTGTTGCTGAAGTATAGTGCCCATATTAATGTTGAGTGGTGCAATCAGTCAAGGTCAATTAAGTATGTTTTTAAATATATCAACAAAGGACACGGCATGGTTACATCAGGTTTTTATCAAGGATAAAGATGGTGTTCAAATTTTAGATGAGTTTAAATTGTATTATGACTGTAGATATCTATCTTCTTGAGATGCTATTTGGAGGATATTTGTATTTGATATTTATTACAGGGAACCATCTGTTGAGCCATTGAGTTTTGATCTTGAAGATGAGTAGTCTGTGGTTTATCCTGATGAAGCTTCCATCCAACAAATTTTTGATAAACCTTATGCTAAATACACAAAAAATTTAGCATGGATGGATGCTAACAAATAATACCATTATAGGACCAATTTTAGGGTTAGGGGTATTGTTGGTCTATCATAAAAAGAGTTGGATAAAAATGTAATGACACCAAAAAGATAAGATTTTTTATTTATTTTTGAAAATAAAAATGATTTATGATGAGAGTGAGATGATGTGGCGGATCATGATTGGTCTATGTTGAAAGATTCTTCATGAGGTGGCAAATGCTATTTTTTATATTATTTTTAAAAGGGAAAATGCAAGAGAAAATGATATTTTTCTATTTTTGGCAAACTTTGAGATAGAAATGTGAAGATGAAATAAATTGAAATAAAATGCAAATATTTTTGATATTTTGAAATATATGTAAATAAAATATAAAATTGGATGAAAATAATAAAAAACTATTTTTTGGACATTTTTAACCTTTTACGCTAATTAAAAGAGAATTTAAATGAAAATAAACTACGAAGAATAAAATGGTCGTAAAACCAAAATTAAGCGTAAAATCAAAAGTAAAAATAAAATATGCATAAAAATGATATTATTTTTATGTAGAAGAAATAACATATATATTCTTTTAGAAAAAATGCAAATATGAAGAAATAATGATAAATGTGAGAAAAATAATAAGAAAAATGCATGAAAAAGAACATTAAAAATAAGCGCGGCAAAGTGTGTATATTTTTGTATATTTTGATGCATAAAATCTAAATTGGATTTGTAGGTCCAAAATTGGGGTACAACAGCTGCCCCTTTTTAAGTTTCTTCAACTGAAGAGATGAAAAATGCAATTTTTTGTCTAGACGGAGTTGAAGAGACTTAAATATAAGACGTGCACCATTTTTTGTCCTAAAAAATCCTCTAGCAATGCTCATGATGCCAATGTATGCAAAATGTTGACTTTCTTTTTGGATTTGTATGAATGTTATAAAAGACTGACAAAAGAAAAACAAAGTTGGGATTCCACGGAGGAAGAACCAAACATGGTCTGACTGGGAAAATAGCAAGATATACCATGAGTCCATTGGAAAACAAACTCTACTGGGGAACAAAATCAAACACTGGGGAAAGATGTTATTGACTATCGTCCGACCGATAGTAAGAATGTTGTACTCTAACATACAATGTTTTCATATTATCAACTATCGACTGACTGACAGAAGGAACGGCATACACTGACATACAACCATTTGAAAATCGTTTACTACCGACTGACCGACATCAAAGAATGTTGGTACTGACACTCAACATTTATATATCAACAGACTATCGACTGACCGACAACTGGAATGTTGTACACTGACATACAAACATTTGGATATTACCTACCATCATATAACTGACAGTGAGTCAAGGTAATTCAGAGAGACATGGTGTCATCTACTATCCAACAAAGTGATGGCGTGTCAAGATAAAGAAACCAAATATTACTTACCATCATGCAAACGATAGTGTGTCAAAGTAATATGTAAAGATGAAACATTATTTACTGTCCAACAAAGTGACAGCAAGTCAAGACAATGAAACAAAATATCACCTACTACCCTGTAAACGGTAGTGAGTCAAGGCAATACGAAAAGATAGACATCATCTACTATCCAACAAAGTGATAGCAAGTCAAGACAATGACTTAATATTATCTACTATCATGCAAACGACAGTGAGTCAAGATAATATGAAATGAAGAGACAAAATATATTGTCCCGTGAAGTGACAACAAGTCAAGATAATGAAATCAAGGGAATAACTCCTACCATGTAAATTGCAGTGTGTCAAGGTAATGTGAAAAGATAAGACATCATCTACTATCCAACAAAGTGATAGCAAGCCAAGACAATGACTAAATGTTACCTACTATCATGCAAGCGATAGAGTGCGAAGGTCACGTGAAATGAAAACCATTATCTACTGTCTAACAAAATGACAGCAAACCAAGATAATGAAACTAAGGAAATACCTCCTACCATGTGAACGGTAGTGTGTCAAGACAATCTGAAAAGATATACATCATCTACTATCCAATAAAGTGATAACAAGTCAAGATAATGACTAATATTACCTACTATCATGCAAACGATAGTGTGCAAAGGTAACATAACTCCATTGAAAGGAGGTGACTCTACTAGGTGCTTCAAAAAGTGACTCAATTAGGCTGTAAAAAGTGTTTGTGTTTGTAGAAAGAAAAGATTTGTATGATCTTTTGTGTAATGTCTGAATATGATTCACTGGAGATAAAACCACCTGAGGAATTGTAAATGTATCTGATAAAACACAAGTTTCTTGTATGGAAAACTTGTCATTTGTTGTTTTCGAATTGATGTTCAATCCGGGAACAAACTGGAGGGGAACTACGAAGCAAGACTATGTGTCCAATTGAAGAATAAATTCAACTGGGGATTTTCCTTTTGTTGTAGGAAAAACTAAAACAACCATCTTCCACAAGAGAGGAGTCTAGTGGGGAATTTTGAAACAAGAGATGTACACTTATCTGCCTAAGCTGACACTCTAATTAGAAAGAACAACATGCCCATCCCGACTCTATATTCTAGGCATAGACAAGACAAAAGAGACAAAAATTTGTATATGATGTAACAATGTATGAATGATGTAAATGTTTGTAGCACATGTAAATAATACTATGTTTGAATGTATATATGAATGTATGAAAATGTATGTATGTATGTATGTATGTATGTATGTATGTATGTATGTATGTATGTTGTGAATGTATGTTGAAACATCGATTGTTGGACAAACAAGGTGACTAAACCGGAGCCACAAGCCAACGTTGCATCATCAGTCAAAGTATCTCAGCAAGGTGTATATGTTGTCGTAGATGAAGCAAAAGACTCCTTGGGGAAGGAACAACTTCTCTGGGGGAACCAACTGTTTTAATCAAAGGATCTATATTGGAACTTGGTTGTACTCAGAACAACATTGTCAACTTTCATCGGGGTGTTTACACTGATTATTGGTAAACAACTGCTAGTTTGCAATGCTTGAGAGACCAACTAGAGAATCTCGGAACATGTTTTGTGTATTCATTGTTTATGTTTGAAAATGACAATTTTCATTAACGCAAATGAACAAGTTTGTTTGTAAAAAGTAAATGAAATGAAAAAAAATGACTTGAATGACAAGAAAAGTAAAAATACTCAAAATGAGTACGTATTTGACAAGAAAAAGTAAATGATTCAATGAATTAAAATGCAAGTAATGTAAATGAAAGCAGTAAATTGCATAAAAATGATAAATTGCATTGAATTAAAATAAATTGATCACAAGATCATACATTGTTTCCTTGTAGATTCCTTTCGCTCGAAACGCTTGGGTACTTAGAATGTTTAAGGATTTTTTAGTATGTGAATTTGTGATAGAAATTACATCAAATGAACTAGTATTTATAGATAAATTCTACAACTATCTAATAACGACTATATAACATCCATTTGACAAGTGTCTTGCCACCTAATCTTCATTCTTGAATGCCAATAGTTGCCACATTTGAATGAAGAGTTGCAATGGTTTGAATTTTGAATCTTCAGAAATGTTGATAAATTACCAAGTTACAAAAGGTCTTCGAGTTCGAGTGATTCTGATGGTTACTCGAAATGTGGATGACTCGAATCAAATCTTGATTTGCTTGGACTTGTGAATGCTTTCCATCTTCTGAAATTCATGAATATTTTCTTATAACAATGTTCTTTTTGCTTAAATGCATTACCTTTGACCTTCATATGAAATTAAATGATATGGAAATATTAGTTTCCAGGATTGAAGGTTTATTGATTGCATTCAAAGAACATTTAGTGCATATTTTGACTTAACCAAAATATGGGCTAACAAATTGCCCCCAAAAAATGCCAAATTCGAATAGAATCGAATGAGTGGAGAACTTAGTGTTTTTTATTCCATAATAATGGCACGTTGATAACTCTAAGGATAATGGTTCTTTGTAACCTGAAGCTATTTGAGCCAAGTCATTAGCTTCTTGATTTTGCAACCTAGGAATATGTTCAAATTCCACAGACTCGAATCGATCCAATAGGGTACTAGCAATCACAAAATACTTGGCCAAATGTTCTTTAATACACTTGTATTCTTTTGTTACTTGCTTGATTACCAATTCTGAATCACCTCGAATGATAATGTTTTTTGCCCCCAAGTCTATTAATAGTGCAAGACCTGCAATTAAGGCTTCATATTCTGCCTCATTGTTGGAGCAAAAACCATTAATTTTATATTTAAACTTAGTTGAAATTTGTATTGGAGATATTATTAAAATCCCAATTCCAGTTCCATGCTTATGTTTGGAACCATCGAAATACAAAATCCAAGGCTGTGTTTCCACATAACTTAGTGGCATTTCAATCATTGAATGATCAACAAGAAAATCTGCCACTATTTGACCTTTTTTATCTCTTAAAGGTTATATGTTAGTGAGTATTCAGTTAGAGCTAGAGCCCATTTACCAATTCTACTATGTAAAATAGGTTTCAGAAGCATATGTTTAATAACATCAAAGTGAGAATAGACATAAACTTCAATAGGCTTTATATAATGCTTAAGTTTGATACAAGAAAAATATAAACATAAACATAAATTTTCTATAGCACTATATCTAGTTTCAGCATCATTTAATACTCTACTTAAATAATATATAGCTTTTTCAACACCATCTTCATCTTCTTGGGCAAGCATGCTACCAATAGTTGAATCAGATGCTGAAATATACAACTTCATTGCCTTGTTTTGAATAGGAGGCATTAGCGTTGGTGGATTGGCCAAGTAAGATTTGATGTCTTCAAACGCTTTTTGTTGATCTTGTCCCCAATGAAATTGATCACCTTTTTGTTTTCTAAGTAGTGGAGAGAAAGGATGAGCCTTCCCACTTAGATTTGAAATGAATCTTCTTAAAAAGTTGATCTTTCCCAATAGGGATTGAAGTTGTTTATTTGTCTTTGGAGGCTGAGTTTCCATTATAGCCTTCGTTTTATTTTGATTGATTTCTATGCCATTTTTATGCACCACAAAACCAAGGAAATCCCCTGCATGTACACCAAAAGCACATTTTAGTGGATTCATTTTTAATCCACATTTTCTCATCCTTTCGAATGATTTTCTAAGATGACTCAAATGATCATCACTAGAAGAGGATTTCACAACAATATCATCAATATATACTTGCATAAAGGCATCAATAAAGTCATGAAAGATTAAATTCATTGCTCTTTGATATGTGGCACTAGCATTTTTTAGACCAAATGGCATAACAACCCATTCATAAGTCCCTAATGCCCAGGGCATCTAAATGCTGTTTTAGCCACATCTTCTTCAGCAATGAAAATTTGGTTATAACCAGAATAGCTATCAAGCATGCTCAGGTACTCGAACCCTGCTGCTGAATCAACTAGCATTTCTGCCACTGGCATTGGATATTCATCCTTTGGTGTTGCATTATTTAAATCTCTAAAGTCTATGCATACCCTAAGACTACCATTTTTCTTAATAAGAGGCACAATATTTGCTAACCATTCAACATACCTTGTAGTTCGAATGAATTTGCTCCTCAGCAATCTTTCAATCTCACTTTTGATCTTTGACAAGATCTCTGGGTTGAATCTCCTTGGTAACTGCTTGATTGGCTTCTTTCCTGGTTTGAGTGGTAGCCTATGTTCCACCAATTCTCTACTCAATCCTGGCATTTCATTATAGTCCCAGGCAAAACAATCTTTAAATTCTTTGAGTAGATTAACCAGTTTTTGCTTTAACTCGAAATCAATATTGGTACTTATATATGTTGGCCTTTTTATGGGGCCATCTTCAATATCAATTTCTTGCAAAGGGTCTTGGGCTTGCATTTTTGGATTTGAATTCAATGGATCTCTTTCAAATCCTAAGGGTTCATCATCATAAATGCAATCCAGCCTTTGCTCAATTGGCATAACTTTGCCATTGCTTTCATCAATGGTTTCTTTAACCATATTCTGTTCGAGTACAGCCTCCAAGGCCGTTTCAAGCTTTCTCTCGGCAACATATGCCGTTATCTTGGCCCATGCAAAGGGCTCAGACATTGCTTGATTCTTCATCATCATCCCAACCAGATGGTGGGATTACTCCATCTTCAGGAGGGAATTCATCAATTACTTCCCTTTCCCAACAGAATCCCTGTGTGGGATGGAGTCTCACAGAATGGTAAACATTGTTATTAGTGGCTCCTCGAAAGCCATCATCTCGTTCACCACATGGGGCAATAGAGGCTAAGTTTCTATCAAAAGTTTGCCTAGTTATGTGGTCAACCTCACACATATAGAAACTTTGATCAGCCTCAATATTTTCCACTATTTTGTCCTCCCTCCAAAGTATTAATCTTTGGTGGAGAGTGGAGGGAACATCGCCAACCCCATGGATCCATTCCCTGCCTAAAAGCAAGTTGAAACTCGCCCTCGAAGGCCCAACTATAAATAAAGTTGGCCTAATGGTGCTGCCCACCGCAACATCCATTTGAATGGCACCTAAAGATTTGCCACTCTTCCCCTCATAGTTTGAGAGAACAATGTTATGAGAATGCATATCAGTATCATACATTCCCAATTTTCTTAGCATGAAATGGGGCATTAAGTTAACAGCAGCACCCCCATCCACTAAGACTTTGTTTACACCAACACCACCAACTTTAGCCTTGATGTATAAAGGCTTTAGGTGGTTTCTCATACCTTCATGAGGCCACTCGAAGGCAGCCTGCCTTTGTTCAATGCACCCGTTTGTCATCACATAGAAACAAACTGGGGTACATTCATCTATATCAGGTTCTTCAAATTCCTCCTCAGGATCAGAGGTGGACTTGATATCATATTCACGTGGCAATATAGACACCACATTAACCAAAACATCAAAATCTAGTTCAAATCCAGATTCGAGCAGGTCTTCATCTATCATATCATCTTCCATGTTGTCATCAGGAAGTGATATTCTTTCTTTAACAGGCCTCTTCGAGGAAGAGCCTTGATCAGCAATTAAGGCTTTTTCAGCCTTGTTGGGAACACTCTGTTTATTATTCCCAGCATTAGTTTTGTTGCCCCCAGCATGGGCAACTTTGTTTTTGTTATCCCCAGCATGGATAACTTTGTTTGTGTTGCCCCCCAGCATGGGCAACCTTGTTGATGTTGCCCCCAACATGGGCAACTTTGTTAGAATTGCCCCCAGTTTAGGCAATTGGATGAGATTTGCCCCCATCTAGGGCCATCTCTCTTTCTAACTTCTTTTGGCGTTGATACCTACGCCATTGTGTTCGAGTCATTGGGTTTTTTCCCTTATAATTGTTATTATAAGAGAACCTCTTGGCTTCGGCATTGTTGCTCGAAGCAGAATGACTCGAGCTCCCAATCTCCAACTTCCTTTTCTGGAAGGCTTAGTGTTGGCCAGATGACCATTGATTGATTGGGATCCTATTGGAAGGAACATATGTTTGCCTCTTCCCCAACCTGTCATGGATGGAAGTGCCTTGCTTCACATAGTTTCCTTTGTTTGGTCTAGCATTGGACCACTTGTTTTTGTTATCCACATAGGGCATAACATTCTTAAGGCCTGCAGTAGCCTCTTTGTCACACACAGCACTGCAACGAGGGCATAGCATGACTTCAATATTGCTTAACGTGCACCTATTCAGAAAGTCAATCAATTCCTCTTCAGCCTGAGGATAGACCTTCTGAATCTTCTCTTCGTATTCCTTCTCAGTTACAGCTCGAACTGGAGAAGCTTCTATGGCATCCACCATCAGACACTCGAATGGCTCAACATAGGATGTTTCAGCCACTTGAAGAGGATCAGTATCCACCTTCATTGGAGGCTTGGATTTTTCATCAAATTTCAGCCTTCCCTCACCATGCCTTCTGAACAAGATCCCTGAAAACAACACATTGAGAAGTTTTATGACCCAAAAAATTATGAAATTTGCAATAACCTCTTTTCTTTCTTTGTTCTAATGTAGGAACCTTTAATCCTTTTTGAACAATTATTTGGCCATCAGCAACCAATAAATCAAAAATTTCATCACATTTAGTAACATCAAATGTGTAGGTTTTTGCAACATATTTATCATTTTTAGGTTCAACTGGATTTTTTCCATTCGAGGGCTTTAATAACTTGCAAGTATAAGGAGGCCCTGGCTTTAATTCAGCCAAATCTATTTCATTTTCTTCAACCTCTTCATACTCTAACTCGAAGTCATTATCACTCTCATAATGCCCAACATAGGCTATTTTTTCCTTTGATTTATGAAACTTAGAATTTCTAGCCTTTTCACTTTTAAGCCTTTCAACTTGTATAACTCTATCAGCAAGTTGGGCCATGTCCCTAAGGTGTTGGGTATCTAATTTCTTTCGAATTGAGTAGTCAAGGCCACCAGCAGCCATTTCTACTAACTCATGTTCAGGGACTTGAGTAAAGCATCTTGCTTTAAGAAGCCTAAACCAATTGAGATAGTCATCAACAGACTCTGGTGTTTTGCGCCTCACACTTGCTAATTCCTTGAGACTAATCTTAGTTTGACCCATGTAGAATTGTTCATGGAAAAGTCTTTCCAATTGGGTCCATGTATACACAGAATGGGGAGGCAATGTTGTAAACCAAGTAAAAGCATTTTCATTTTCAAGTTCTCATTATTTGCTATGTCCCCAGCCTCTGTTAAATACCTAGCAATGTGCTCAACTGTGGATTCAGTGGTGTCACCAGCAAATTTAGTAAATTTTGGGGTTTTCATACCCCTAGGTATTTCTGTTTGCAACACAAACTCAGTTAATGGTGACACAAAATTTGGCCTATGTAGGCCCACATTAAGACCATATGGGCAAGAATTGCCTCTACCAAATTGGTTAAGTTATTTTGCCCATAATCATTTTGTTGAGCATTTCTCAAAACCTCATCAGCATTTTAGTTGTGGCCTCTGCAATATTTCATTTCGAGCCTCTACAACTGGTTCAGGCTCTGGGGCCTGTATTTGTTGGAATGGTTGCCTAGGCATTTGAGGGCCACCAAAGAAATCTGCTAATCTACCCATTTGGGTGGCCAATGCTTGGTAACTATTGTTAGTATCTCGAATTAATGGGTTAATTACTGTACCCATTTGTGTTGTGAGTAAGTTCACCATTTGATGATTACTCTCATCCATTTGTTGCCTTATAGCCAACATGGAATCTGTAGTAAAAGTTGGTGCACCCATTTGTTGGATGTCATCGAAGTCATGATCAACATGTTGATCATTATGGTCATTATTATTATTATTATTGTTATTGTTATTATTATTAGCACTTGTTGCTCTGGCTCTCACCATTTCTGGTTTTATTCTACCACTTCTTAAACGCATACACTACACAACAATGAATTTGCAAACTTTTCTAGAATTTTTTTTTTATGCAGAATGCAATGCTTATGCACTCCCAATTTTCAGAAAAATTTGAAATAAATTACTAAACTAAAACACACAAAACTAGTCCCACTGGGCGTGCCAATTTGTTTACACTGATTTTTGGTAAACAACCGCTAGTTTGCAATGCTTGAGAGATCAACTAGAGAATCTCGGAACATGTTTTGTGTATTCATTGTTTATGTTTGAAAATGACAATGTTCATTAACGCAAATGAACAAGTTTGTTTGTAAAAAGTAAATGAAATGAAAATAAATGACTTGAATGACAAGAAAAGTAAAAATACTCAAAATGAGTACGTATTTGACAAGAAAAAGTAAATGATTCAATGAATTAAAATGCAAGTAATGTAAATGAAAGCAGTAAATTGCATAAAAATGATAAATTGCATTGAATTAAAATAAAGTGATCACAAGATCATACATTGTTTCCTTGTAGATTCCTTTCGCTCGAAACGCTTGGGTACTTAGAATGTTTAAGGATTTTTTAGTATGTGAATTTGTGATAGAAATTACATCAAATGAACTAGTATTTATAGATATATTCTACAACTATCTAATAACGACTATATAACATCCATTTGACAAGTGTCTTGCCACCTAATCTTCATTCTTGAATGCCAATAGTTGCCACATTTGAATGAAGAGTTGCAATGGTTTGAATTTTGAATCTTCAGAAATGTTGATAAATTACCAAGTTACAAAAGGTCTTCGAGTTCGAGTGATTCTGATGGTTACTCGAAATGTGGATGACTCGAATCAAATCTTGATTTGCTTGGACTTGTGAATGCTTTCCATCTTCTGAAATTCATGAATATTTTCTTATAACAATGTTCTTTTTGCTTAAATGCATTACCTTTGACCTTCATATGAAATTAAATGATATGGAAATATTAGTTTCCAGGATTGAAGGTTTATTGATTGCATTCAAAGAACATTTAGTGCATATTTTGACTTAACCAAAATATGGCCTAACACGGGGATGCATCCTTTTTTTGAGATAACTGTCGACATTCTCTTATAGAAAACGTGTTTGTTGTTAATGAAATAACTTGAGAGAATGGGGACTCCTTGCCCCTTGCTTTAGACCCTTTGCTTTAGTCCGATAAAATTTTGAAGAAATTGCTCGGAGAGCAAGACTGAGTGACATTGTACATTAAACATTGTATCTATTGACTGCAGCAGCATGCACTGAGAGTGGAAACTCTTCTCTGTTCATGATAATAACGACCACAATCTCGCCATTATTTCACAACATGTAACTATCAAGAAGATATGATGTTGACATAATATGCCCCAAGTGCTTGAAACCTTGAATCATTTTCAACCTAGATAAGCAGGAAATTCAACTTGTTTGCCCCTGGTTGGCAGAATCCATATGTAACTTGCCCCTAGCTAGGAGCGTCTTAAGTCAACTTTACCCTTGATCAGACTATGACTTAAATTTCTTTGATGTCAAGTATAAATTTGCAAGTAAAGTCATTTATTTTGAAAAGTATTTTTGATATAATGCACATGTAAGTTTTTGAAATTAAATATTTTTGTATTATTATTTTTTGAATGAAAGCGCATATGATATGTACAAAAGGTTATTACTGATTAATCAAAGTGGAGGAGTCAGTGTAACAATTTTTTTTTCCGAATATGCTTTCACAGTCAACCTAGTTTCAATTAGGTCTTTTGTATGATATAACGTGGTTGGGCTCACGGTTTTCAAAAAAAGGATTGTTAGGCACAAAACTTTTTTGGTCCCACCCATTCTTCTTGATGTCCTTCATTCCTAAGTTCAATTAATTCAACTTATGCACTCAGTCGACAAGAGGATATTTTCTGACAATAATGTTTGAAGTTGATGCTTTGGTCAAAGCTTCCTTGATGTTCTTTTGAATAAACTTTGATGAGATTCTTGAATTTGCAGTCACTTTTCTTTGTTAGGAAATTTGTTCCCATTTGATGAAACGACTCCTTTATTTGTATGGACTAGTTCTTTTTGAACTTTGAATTCGCGGTTCATCAGGACGCCCTTCTTTTTTCTCTTTTTTTATGTGGGCATTTTTTGTATTCACTCTTTTTTGTACTCTTTTTTTTTTATATTCTCTCAGTTTTTTTTTGACAAGTCTTGTAAGATCTTGGCGTATTAATATTGTAACTGCCATATAAATTGTTGTGAGTATCATATCTCGACAGCTTCTTCTGTTTGAGGTAAGTATTGTGCTTAAACATTTTATTTTGTGTGACCAAATGAATTGATTCTCTTGTATCAGAATGCATCACCAAATTAATTGAAATACTACACTGTCCCAGGTTGAATTTAAGGGTTCAAAAAAAAAGAGAAAGAAACACCGACTTCAGGCTCAAAGGGGTTGATTACGGATTATCTCCTTATATCTTCACTGTTTGGGAATTTAAACAATGCCTTATATCCTCAACTAGGTTTTTCACCATTGAAAGCATATATCAGCAAAGATCAGTTATTTATTTTCGTCATCCTCGCTCCAAGTTTGTAAGTAACAAAGCAAGAGAAAAGAGTGAATATGAATGAGTTAATTCAAAAAAACATGCATGTTTATTATATTAAAAGTACTTGACAAAAGACATAATTTTAGAAGAAAACGAATGCTTGATAAGAAAGAAATAAAAAGCCTAGCGATCATAGGGATAAGCTTCCTAGTATCACCGACTTCAACTTGATAAAAGAGAGTAGAAATAACACCAACATCAGCCCAATGATATCAAACTATATGCATGCATAACAGAGTTGGGTCTATATCCTCAAAAGAAAACATGTTAGCTTCGATCAACCTTTGGACTTCACCCTTCAAAGTCAAACAATATTCAATATTGTGGCCAAGTGCTCCTTGATGAAAAGCACAAGATAACTCAGGTTTATACCACCATGGCAATTTTGCAGGTATCTTAGGTGGCGTCCTAGTCTCAATCAGATTTCTCGCAAGCAAAATAGGAAGCAGATCTGCATACAACATAGGGATCGGTTCAAACTTAGGCGCCTTTTTTGGAGCAGTATCAGTAATTATAGCAGCAACATGTCGTTGTTTGTTCTTCTTCGGCTTCGCATGATCTACCATACTCAGCTCTTGTTCTTTCTTTGTATCAAAGTCTGACCCAGACTCTCTTGTATTTCTAGACGAAGAAGACTCTCTTGTTAATCGTCTTTCTCGGATAGCTTCCTCAATGCATATGCCTGTGTGTACTAGGTCGGCAAAATCACGAAATGCATTGGCAACCAGTTTATCATAGTAGAAAATATCAAGAGTTTTCAAGAAAATTTTAGCCATTTCCTTTTCCTCTAGAGGTGGACTAATCTGAGCAGCAACCCCCCTCCATCTTTGAGCATATTCCTTAAAAGTTTCCTTGTCTTTCTGAGGCATAGCTCGAAGTTGATCTCGATCCGGTGCCATGTCAGCATTGTACTTGTACTAGCAAACGAAAGCCTCACACAGGTCACTAAAAGTTTTGATGTTGGCACTAACCAAACCCAAGTACCATTTTAAAGCAGCACTAGTCAAACTGTCTTGGAAGCAATGAATCAACAACTGATCATCTTTTGTCAAAGCACACATCTTTGTAGCATACATCACAAGATGAATTTGAGGACAAGAGTTCCCCTTATACTTTTCAAACTCGAGTACTTTGAACTTAGGCGGAATCCTGACATTCGGCACTAGACAAAGCTCATGAGCACTCTTTCCAAACAAGTTTTTCCCTTGGAGAGCACGAATCTCACGTTGCATCTCATCAAACTGATCTTGGTAACCATCCACAGAATATGCTCCGACATTTTCAGCTTGTCCGACATTGTAAACAGGATCATTCTTCGGTGGTATAGTGTGAACCACAGGAACCGGAACAGTCATTATCGGTAACGTGATAGGCACAATAACTTGAGGAACTGTCAAAGTAGGAATCCGGATACCAAAAACATTGGGATGAAAGCTCTCATTGAAATTATAAGTCTCTAACACAGTACTTGTCAAAGCCTAAGAAGGAAAAAGTGGCAGAGGTGCTTGATTCTGAGCTTTCAACAAATTTTCCATCAGAGTAGTCAACCTATCCACAGTTGACTGGAGTGTAGCAACTTCTTCACGGAGCCGAAGGTTCTCTTGTTCAATTGTTTCCATTCTTTTCTCTTGATTAACACGAGCTTTGCACTTGCAAGTTGACTTTAGACAAAAATGTCGGACCACTGAGAGAAAGACATGAAGTTTAGACTTTTTTTTGAAGAAGACCATGAATGCAGAATGATGCATAAGAAAGAAAGTTTTGTTTTGATTTTGATTTTAATTGGTTTTCAAAGGACCCTAGGATATCAATCATAATAGACCTTATTTTTTGTTTGTATATGATCAAAAGAATATTCCTTTTGTTTTCAAAGCAATCCTTTTTTTTCAACTTCTAAAATGATTGTGAGGTTTGTAAAGAAATTCCTCTAAATCCTTTGAAAATCAATTGGAAGAAGTTCGTTTTTTTTGGATGCATGGGTGAATGAGATGTAATGATGCAACAATCACAAACATAAGAAAACATGGTTGGTTGAGATAATACAAGGTTGGAGTCAAAAGGTAAACCACCCACGGTGTATGAACTATTGTTTTTTTTTCTTTTTGTAACACGGGTTCTAAAATTTCCCAAAGTTATCAACTTTCCTTTTGAATATCAATGTCCACGTCTGAACTCACGACCAAATGAAATATCCTAAACAAAAGTCTTGTTTGAGTGTGGTCTCGCGGAACAACTAATCCAAGAATCTCTCGGCTTAGCCATCGCACCACATCCTAAAAAGGCTAAGATGGGTTAAGGGTGACTAAAGGTCCACGATCATCGGCAGGCACATGTCATAGCAACGACTACGTAAAGTCACGTCGAACAGAATACTACAACATGACCCTCGATCGTGCGTGGCTATATCACATGTGGTGATGTGTAAAACTAAACTCTCGCCCATCCACTATGATTATACCACACCTATCTCATGGTGCACTCAAGCTCGGGGCAAGCTTAGCTCAACTCATGTATCCCCACAACATATAAGGTATGTAAACAAGTAAGCATCTTGGAAAGCAACAAACTAGGTGGGCTCAACAAACAAGTAAGCTTTTCTGTGGCGGGGATTTTGGGATTTCCACCACTACAGTGATCTTTCATTTCGAAAGAGGGGAAAGTATCGAAAACCTTTTAAAAAGAAATTCTAAGTTCGGGGGTAGGTTACACCTAGGGAAGGTATTAGCATCCTAAGCGCCTATAGTATCCTATAGTAACCTCTAATTTATTGCTTTTTTACTTATTTTTATGAGTGAAGAAATGGGAGAGAAGTGGTAAGAAATGGAGGGAGAAATAGCATAGAAAGAATTTTGTGTGTGCAAGTGGAGAATTAGATGAGAAGAGAAAGTTATAGCATAAAATGTAAATTTATTTTAAACCTAAACTTATCGTCATGCGATTAATTTGGTTTTTGGACTAAAGAAGTTGTGTTAGAGAGAGAACATGTTTATGTTGTTTTCAATTTTTTTTCTAAAAAATTATTAATTGTACCCCTTTGGAAATGAAAGTTCTCGTTTGTTTGTTTTTTAGCGTTTTGACGGAAAGCGTAAAATTAAAATGCATGCAATGCAATTTCTACATCCTCTTTGGGGTTACATTCGGCCTAATTACATTCTAAGATTTTTTGCAAAAAATTAAATATGAATGAATGCAACATTTGAATGAAGATGCAATGACATAAAATAAAATAAATTACAAGTATGACGAAATTAAAATAAATAAACTAACTAAACTAAGTTAATCTAAACTATATATTTTTTTAGGTTCTAACACTATTCTTTTTTCTTGGTCCGTCTCCAATTTAAGCTCAGGTTTAATTTAAGTCCAAATCACAAACCAAGCAAAACAAATAATATGTAATAATAATGCTAAAATAGAAAAATATAGAATGCAAGTAAATATAAGTGACATAAAAAATAAAATACTAAAATAAAGGAAAATAAACTAAATTAATAAACTAAAAATGAAGGCAAAATAAAAAAACTGGACAATAATTGAAATTCCTGGCAATCAGTAGTACGATGGTTTATCAATTGCTATAGCATCTACGCACAGAACATATAACATAAAAATATTAAAGGACATAAACATAAATAACACAAGTGTTTGTTAACCCAGTTCGGCGCAACTGCCCTAGTCTGGGGGATACCAATCCAAGAAGGAAATCCACTAAGTAAAACGAATTCAAAGTCAAACTCCTCGTTTGCACTTCTCACTTCCTAACTACCCGTTTAGACTTCTACCTAGGAACTCCTAGATATGTGAACCTTTGCTCACTTCCTCTCAGTTTGAAGACTTCCACGCAAACAACCTCTGGTTCACTGATCTTCGCACTGGCATTAAGTTCAATACATAAACACTTAAACGAGAACACTCTCAAACATAGAAACAAACTCCGTACCTAAAGGCTTAAGAGCAATCTCACAATCAACAATACAAACACCCTACGTCCTTAACATGTATCAACGTGACACAAGAAAGGCTCACAAGTTCACTACTTAACATATAAAACAATGCACGCTTTAGTGAACACCAAAACAACCAACTCCGTACTTCATAGCTTAAGAGTGGTACACAAGAACAACCGACTCCGTACTTCACAGTTTAAGAGTGGTACACAAACAACTCCATACTTAAAAGCTTAGGAGTACACACGTTAAAGCACAAGGCTTTAACCACGAAACCTTAAAACCCTAAAGACCCTTTTGTAAATAATGGCTTCGCTACTGACTTTATGTTTTACACATGTATATATAGAGTCTTCAGCGCAGCTTGACTTGTTCCTTAAGAAAAGGAGTCTTCAAAAATATATCCAATAAAAATAAACCAAATCCTAAAATATAGGAATTATATTTTAGAATTAAATCTTCACATAAGAGATAACTTCTGACCCAAGGCGCGTTCTGTTATGCCAACTATGCATGATAAAATATATTTTTAAAACAAATCTTTCCAAGATATATTTCAAAAATAAAAACGCGCGCGCGCCTAAGCTTCAGGGCTCAACATACTCAGATGCTTCAGCATGTCCTAGAGCATCTGGTCCAACATCTGAGTAGTTAGTGTTTTAGCAAAAATGATGCCAATACAAAAACACCAACAATCTCCCCCTTTGGCAAATTTTTGGCTAAAAAAATCTTGGGCCATATGTGAAAGCCAGAGAGATATACATAGCACACTCCTTCTAATCAATCAAAACATAGCAACTTTGAAGGAGAACAAGCAACATCTTCACATAGTAGATTTCCAATAATATTGCATAAAGATAAGCTTGAACACACAAACATCAGATATAACATTATCATGCAAGCATAAGCATAACATGTTCCTTCAACATCAGCACTCCCCCTGAGAACAATACCTCATGCATATCATAAAGAAACAACTCTCCCCCTAAATGCATGGCAGAGCAACATAAACTACTCCATAGCACCATATAGAAAGATGTGTCAACATCAAGTAGAACCTCAGGCATATCAGTCAATATCAACTAACTTCTCCCCCTTTTTAGCCACAAATATTGCCAAACTTCATATGAGAATTTTAAATAGACATATACCAGAGTAGCATAAACATCCAAAGAACACAAGAAGAGGAAACACAAAGGAAACATGCTTAGAAATCTGCTCTGCAATTTCACATTGCACCATAGAACACTTGTGACAATATCATAGCATCTCCATATATTAGCATACTCAGATAACCACAACTGCATAATCCAACACAATACATTCCTGCTCCATGTAACATGTTGCAGCATCAGCAAGTACATCTAACATCATGACAAGCAACAACTAACAAGATCATGAAGTAATTACTACTACTCCCCCATTTTTTTGGATATAAATTTTGCCAAACATAGCATATTATTCCAGAACATCTCAGAAGTGAAAGACTAGCAGATTCACATAGTTAAGAACCATAAGATATCATACCATTGAGAAGAGCATGGATAATGATAAAATGCAGAGTTATGATTCTACATAGTCAGTGATAATACCTCTATCAATGAGTGTGAACCTCCTTTCATTCTTAGAACCTTGCGTACTATAGTAGTAGAAGAATTTCTTGTTGTTGAGAAAAAAATAATGATTAGAAGATGGAGAATAATGATGTAGATATGAAAACCAGCTTCTTCTAAAACAATGTGCATCGTAAAAGATCATGTACAAGTTACCCATATTGCTAAGATTTTGACCAAGCCACCCATATTTCTATGATTGTGACCCTTCTTTCATGTCATCATACTTGCTTCAGAGTGAAATATTGTAGAGATCCTCTTTCAATATAAAATTCTTCCTCTCATCAGAATGTTCATTTTCAACCAATCTTCTCATACAACAACAACATGCAACGGGAAGATGAAATACCTTACAAAGAACACCATGTCATCTTAGATACTCCATAGTGTAACTGTCTCATGATTAGAAACAAGATAAGCTTCTTCAAGTTCCAAGGCTTTGCAGGTTTCTTTCAACCCTGCCATCTTATCCTTTCTTGACATATATCCAGTTACAACTTTCTTAGATGTTCCAACAATGTTTGAAGAATGATTTTCGCTGAATTGCTTGTGGTGCAGAGAATCACACTCTTTTTAGCATGATCATCAATCAAACCAGTACAGTATCATCAAATATATTGCCGTGTTAGCATAAAGTCCCTAAATATGTCAGATCAGCAGATAAGCATAGAGACTTACTACTTCTCATGTAAACTTGCACTTCATAGACCAAAAATTTAGGCAAAATATTGTCAGGAGTAGTATCTTGATCCTCATTCAATTTGAACCATGTGATGACAATAGAAGTTTTTCAGAGCATAATCATTCATTACCAACACCATTCATTACCAGCACCATTCTTCAATTATCAAAGTTATACCGGTGCTCCAGAAATTAGTCGTCCATCATGCAATCATTCAGATACTATTGTAGAGTTAACAACAGTTTAAATGACAAGATTAATGAAGATTCTGGAAGAATCATTCATATCAATATTATCCAGAGGAAATTTCAACACCAGAATCTTAGACAACAGTCAGTTTTGACCAACATTCATAATAGAATAATCTTCAAATCAACATCAATACACAACTAAGAAGATAGGACATTACTTGAATGCGTTGGCCAACAATATATCAGAGGCATGCACAGCGGATATAAGAACAATTAGCCTCATAGAGTATGAATAAAGAGAATTAACCTGTCACAGTGGATTCCCAAATGAAAACAGAAGCTTCAAGACAAATCAAGCTTAAGGACTAGGAAAAATAAATTCCTCCCCCTTAACTCATGCAATCAGCAAAATGTAGTAGAAACTAATTCGACTTAGTCATCATCACACAACATGCATCATGACACAAAATGCATATACTCCCCCTCAAAATAAGCACAATCACTCCACTCATAGATAGATAGGCAAGAGACATATACTACACATAATATTCCCCTTCAGAAAATCAATAGGTAGATAGGAGTTAAACCGATAAGGGATAAAACAAAGCATACTTCACTCCCCCTGTCTTCATAGCAGATAGCTATAGCAGAAAGCATAGCAATCACAGAAATCATAGCAAGCATACATGCAATAAACTTCAAAGGAATAGTCTTCAACCTTCAAGAAACCAAACTACTAACTACTGATATGGTATTAGAATAATAAACTTTAAACTTCAACTTCAGTAGCACAACTAATAATACTCCCCTTCAATTCATGAATGTATAAGCAGGAGACATGGTTAGAGGAACATAACCACATGGTGCATATTACAACCAAGTGCACAAGCAGGTGCATAGAAAATCCAGGGCTTAACCCATAAAATCAACATAACATCGGATGCAAGATGTCAGAATTAACACATAGGATGAAAAGTCAGCAGTATCCTTAGAGTCTTCCACCACCAAATCATCACCCCTATCATCATGAGCAATCAACTCTTTAGTTTCTAGAGTTTGAATAACACTATCCACCAAGAATTTCTTGTCATCCAGAACTTTACTCATAATCTTAAGATCATAAATCATTTGTTGTGTGCTTATCATGGCAGATGTGCCTTTGGCAGATGCTGGAGCAATGTCTGCAGCATGTGACTTGTCCAGAAACCTTGGATCTAAAGAATTGTATGACCCTCGTTGACTAGACTCATCAGATTGATTACATATCTCAGGATATTGATGCAGAATGATATTACAGATCAAGGTAAATAGGAATCTTTGTAGCATTAGATTTCCTATGAGCTATAGTCTGATAAAAGATATATTCACCAACATTAAATACAGACTTTGTACCTACATCATAGATGAACTTACTCAACCCCCTTGTGACATCATTAGAATGGGTAGAGAGCTTAGCAGCAGACAAGTTATTCTTCATAGGCCACTCCTTAACCAGATCACCTGTAAGGGTTTAGCAGATATGATTCTGAGTCACCTCCAACTCAGCAACATCTTCAACACTCCTGCCTAGATATTCACTGATTATAGCAGGTGAAAATTTGACACATTTGCCACGCACATAAACCTGCCTATATTCAGGACTCATAGGGTCATCACCGTCAGTTCTTATGTTCACAATGAATTCTCTGACCAGCTTCACATAGCACTTACCTAACCCTTTCACAGTCTTTACTAGACCAGCTGCTTCAATAACCTCCATGAGCTCTTGGAGATTCAATAGATCATGACGCAAGTTCCTTTCCACAGCTACCTTTCTTTCACAGATAAACTTCCATCTAGAGGCACCTTCCTCATGATGAAATGACACATTGTCTAGAGGAACAGATGGCTCTTAGCTCTTTTCCTCCCTGTATCAACTGGCTTGTTAGATGTGCCAGCATCCTCTACATCATCGTCTTCAACCTCAAAGTTACTGTCATCAGATGACACATGTTTTCTCTTCAAAGCCTTTTTCTTAGGCTCAACAGTTGGAATGTGTTTGCTCTTTGTTCTGCTAGGGCCATACCTCACTGGCTTCAATCCATCAGCAACTTTGGATTTCTTTGTTGACATTGGTGGTGGTGTAGGTTCTCTTTTAGATCTACTCCTTAACCTCTCAACAATGCTAGGTCCAGGAGCCTTCTCCACCATTTTGTCCACAGCTGACAAAAACTCAACATCAGGTTCCTTGTTCTGTGAACCTGTTTGGTGATCAGACAGAGTGTGATCATCCGCTTCTACTTCAGCAGTCTTCATGCTCTCATCATTCTGAGAGACCAAATGTGTATCACTAAACATATTTCCCTCTACATTAGCTTGAGAATCTGAATCATTAGATGCTCTAGCATCTTTTGCAGCACAAGATACAGGACAGTTAACTCAATAACTCCTTCATCATAATTACCACTTTTAGGTATGGTAGTAGTTTGAGAATTCTCAGGAGTTGTTTTCAATACAAGGCTATCTGTGGCCTTTGTGTCAGCACCACCATCAACAAAAGATTTTTCAGTATCTTCTAATCCTAGGGTTGGAGACTCTTGTACAATCTCAGTAGGAGAATCAATACGCTTTTTATCCAAATCTTCTACATATATGCATTCTATCATAGCATTGATTATGGAATTAAAGACTTTGTAAGCTATGCTATAAGTAGAGTAACCGAGAGTAAATATTTCAGAGGAGCAAATAATCAGAGAACTTGACATCTTCATATTTCTTCCCACGGTCACTTATGATCCTTACAAACACATTTTCATTCTTTCTCTTTCCACGACTTCCAACTTTCAAAGGACCCATCACATAAGCAATTACCTCTTTTATGATCATGGTATAAGACGTTTTCTGGTCAGATGTTACAGCATTATCTGAGACATGTGTCCTTGCATATATTCTACAGTGCAACTTGAGAGGAGATTCCCTCTTACTGGCAACATCAAAGCCGATCAAAATATCAAGATGCTGATCAGGAATAATACCACAGAGTAGCGTGGGAAATTCTATTAGCATCATCACATTCAAACACTTAACATACTTTATGGTTTGATCAAGAACATAAGTGTCAAAGTCATAGGAGGTCTTAGTACCAACAATATAAAGAGACTTGTCCAGACCTGTATCTATGTCAAAACTGTGAGAAGTGAACATCAAGTTGATAGCTTCATTCCTGTTCAAAATTGCATATTTCACCGTGAGCTTATTAGATGCCAACTTGCCCTTCTTTGGCCAAACTTTGACCACAGATGCTTCAACATTCAACATGACAGAGTGCTTGACATTGGACCTTTGATTCCTTTCAATTCTCATTAACATGTTCTTGAATTCTATTCCAAGAATTGAATATGAAATACTTTCCTCAGTGTCCACAAAATATGTCCTATTAACCAATCCTCCTTCCTTGTCCATATTGCTAGAAAATACTTTCCCCTTGATCTCACTTTTTTTAAAACCGGAACAAGTAGAGTGACCTGCTCTGATACCAATTGAAATTCCTGGAAATCAGTAGTACGATGCTTTAGCAATTGCTATAGCATCTACGCACAGAACAGATAACATAAAAATATTAAAGGACATAAACATAAATAACACAAGTGTTTGTTAACCCAGTTCGGCGCAACTGCCCTAGTCTGGGGGATACCAATCCAAGAAGGAAATCCACTAAGTAAAACGAATTCAAAGTCAAACTCCTCGTTTGCACTTCTCACTTCCTAACTACCCGTTTAGACTTCTACCTAGGAACTCCTAGATATGTGAACCTCTGCTCACTTCCTCTCAGTTTGAAGACTTCCACGCAAACAACCTCTGGTTCACTGATCTTCGCACTGGAATTAAGTTCAATACATAAACACTTAAACGAGAACACTCTCAAACATAGAAACAAACTCCGTACCAAAAGGCTTAAGAGCAATCTCACAATCAAAAATACAAACACCCTACGTCCTTAACATGTATCAACGTGACACAAGAAAGGCTCACAAGTTCACTACTTAACATATAAAAAAATGCACGCTTTAGTGAATACCAAAACAACCAACTCCGTACTTCATAGCTTAAGAGTGGTACACAAGAACAACCGACTCCGTACTTCACAGTTTAAGAGTGGTACACAAACAACTCCATACTTAAAAGCTTAGGAGTACACACGTTAAAGCACAAGGCTTTAACCACGAAACCTTAAAACCCTAAAGACCCTTTTGTAAATAATGGCTTCGCTACTGACTTTATGTTTTCACATGTATATATAGAGTCTTCAGCGCAGCTTGACTTGTTCCTTAAGAAAAGGAGTCTTCAAAAATATATCCAATAAAAATAAACCAAATCCTAAAATATAGGAATTATATTTTAGAATTAAATCTTCACATAAGAGATAACTTCTGACCCAAGGCGCGTTCTGTTATGCCAGCTATGCATGATAAAATATATTTTTAAAACAAATCTTTCCAAGATATATTTCAAAAATAAAAACGCGCGCGCGCCTAAGCTTCAGGGCTCAACATACTCAGATGCTTCAGCATGTCCTAGAGCATCTGGTCCAACATCTGGCTAGTTAGTGTTTTAGCAAAAATGATGCCAATACAAAAACACCAACAATAATAATATAAAAAAAAAGTGTAAAAGAAATAAGAGAAAAAAAAGGTTGGGGGTGCAGACAGTAAAAAATCAATGTATAAAAAAATAAATCTGAAAAAGAGGGGGTGTGAATATGAGAAGAATTTGTTTGGCCCAAGTTCATGGCCCATTTTACTATCTAAACCGGTCCTGTTCAGTTCAGGCCCCTTAGATTGGACCAGACCGAACCGGTCGATTCATTGTTGTAAGACTACACGGGCTACGCTCTAAGAGTGGCGAACGCGAGCGTTCCAATTAACAACAACAATATTTCGTAAAATAATCGAGTAAGCGGAAGACACCTAGATCGGTAGTCTTTTTGCACCTTGACCAAAGGAAAATTTGTATAGCCTTTTTGAAGTAAACAGTGACAATTCGAATTTCACAAACAAATATTCGAATTCAATCAATCTAACGATTTTATCAAATTATAGAATCAACACACAAATTTACAAGTTTCACAATTGATCGCAACAACGTTTATGAAACTTGATTTTCGTTGAAAATCAAGTTTCGCGATAAAGCAAATAAAATGAAACTTAAAGAGTTGAGGGATAGAAAAACACAAACAGAGTTGATCACGGAGTTCCCAGCTTTCGTACGTCCTCGCAATCGGCCGATACTTCTCCGCCCACCTTATCAAACGGATATAGGTGAGAGTTTCACTATCTTTGAAAATCTTTTACAAATGCACAAGTTCGCGACTAATACAATACGACTCGATATACAATCTTGACCGTAGCTCCAATCGCAATTCGTGCAAAACCTCAACGAACAAAAAACTTCAACCTCTGATTCCAACGATCAAACCCGCGCACCTATCTTCACTGAAGAACTTTGCGCTGATCGTCCAGCTGATTCCGTCGTTAGGTTCCGTTGATCATTCAAGCAAGCTTCCCTTCTTGAATCCGGATGAGAAATCCCCTTCAAAAACAAATCAACTCGACAGCGGTTCTATTTCACCACGAACCCAAGCTTCGAGCGTTATCTTCCACAATCTTCAAGAACCTTCGATTGATCCCATTCTCAATCTCAATTGATGAATACTTTGGAAGAAGATGATGATCTTGTTTTTGAATAGTCCTTGATCCAAAATCCTTAACCAATTTTGATCACAAGACGTTTCTGAACAATTTCTAATTTGCTCACTGATTTCTCATTGCTTACAAAGAATACACATATAGCTATTTATAGACAAAATAGAATTGAGTAAATTTAGGAACAATTTAACAGGTTTGTATCGATACATACATCAGTGTGTATCGATACAAGCAACTAACAGCGCTTGAAAAATTGAAACAAAGTGGTTATGTATCGATACAACCATGCGTATGTATCGATACATACATCAGAAAAATCTGATCTAACTGATTTGTTTCGAAACACACAAGTATGTTTCGAAACACAGAGCTCTCTCTGATTTCAAGAGAGTCTTCATGTGTTTCGAAACATAAAAGTGTGTTTCGAAACACAGAGGCTCCTCTGACTTCAGGGAGAACAATTTGTATCGATACAAGTTGCATTGTATCGATACAAATGCGTGATAATCAGCCTGAACAAGTTTCAGGTCTTTTGTATCGATACAAGGTTAATATGTATCGATACACATTACTCAAAACATAGTTTTTCAAAGTTTATAAAATGGTTTTTGCTGTCAAGTCAATATCAATTGTTACCAAAATATATTCTACTCTATTTTGATGTGTTTTGACAATTATTAAAACTCGAAGGGGAACTAGTGCATTTACATTCTCCCCCTTTTTGATAATTGTCAAAACCTCATTGCATAAGCTATCTAAGCCTACCTAATATGCAATATATAAACAACTATATTTACAGACGCAAACAACAACAAGGCTAACCACTTGCGAAGCTCCCCCTTAGTCGATGCTCTCTTGTATGTAACCGGATCGGAATGTCCAAAGCCTTTTTCCTTTGCTTGTAGCTTATGCTTGAAAAAACTCTTGCCAATTCTTCTCCCCCTTTGACATTATCAAAAAGAAGAAAAGAACTCTCATGAGAAGTATCGAAATTCAAAGATATTTTAAAAAAATATATGTCATATGATGCACTTACATTTGTCGAAATGCACTATATGATGAAAGTATCATGATCAAATAATTAAGCAAAATATGCACAAATGTATTCAAATGACGAATAAAACCAAATCATGGCAAACATGGAATGTAGAACAACAAGCCAAACCAAATCACATGATTATTAAAACATCGATCATCATACGCATTTAAACATATTTTACGGACGTAAAATAAACAACGCAACATGTATAAGCCATTATACATAAAAGGAATCATACAATCAATTTGAGATATTAAAGCCATAGAGTTACAACAAACAAGAAGATGTTAAAAAAAAACTTTTATGACTCTATACAAACATGTATGTATGAAGCACATATATTCACCAAGGTACAAACATTATGAAAGTGACAAAAACTTATCAAAGCAAAAAATTCACATTTTCAATCAATGTACCAAGACAAAGCATTTACATTTATTATGCATAACTAGACACAACATGATATACAAACATATAAAAGCATGAATGAACTTAATATGACTTTTGACTTGATTTTTGTCAAATCCCCACTTTTAAATATGAGTCTCAACAACTTATTACTATCATTGAGCAAAATTTTTGGAAATGGAGGATTGGACAACTATCATTCCAAATATCACATTGAGTTGAAAGTATATGTATATGACAAAGAAACCACACAAGCAAGTATAAAATGCAAAGTAAAGAATAGGAATAAATTTTGAGATAAGAATCTCCCCTTAAGTGTCAAGTGTAGGAAGTGATCAAGTTCCACAACTTTCATGAATATTGAGTCAAATCTTTTCTCATCCATTTACACCTTTGTAAGTCTTGAACGCCATTGTTACTGGTGTCTCTTGTCAATGGTTCAAGACCTTTTCCTATAACTTTAAACATTGCAAATAGGTCCCCAACTCTCATTGGGTCCTAGGTGGTTAGTAACGAAACCATTGATGGATTTAGGAATCCATTGCATCTTGCCTTTTGGTACAAAAACTTTTCTAGCTTGGCACTTAGCAATGGTATGACCCTTATCACAACAATAGTAACACACAACATTGGAATGATCCTTGTGACACAAAAATTTCTTTTTGGGATTCATTTTCTTTTTAACAAATTTGTCATTTTTAGAGGGCCTATTTCTAGGCTTGTTAAAAGTCTTTGGCATATCCACAAAAGGAATTTTGGGTACAAGGGATTCGTCTAGTTTGTCTTGAAGGGTTTTAACTTCTCCTTGCCAAACACAACAAGCTTCACATTCATTCCAAGATGACATATGAGACTTGTATAATTTTTCTTGAAGGGTTTTCACTTCTCATTTCAAATTATAACAAGAATCACATTCATTCTTTGATGACTTATTTTCAAAATCCTCATTTGAAGGAACCATGGTAAGTTTTAATTCCTCTAATTCGTCTTGTAATTTTTTGATTTGTGACTCCAAGTTAGAAATTACTTTCTTCCTTTTTGCCAATTTCTTAAATGAACTAGTGGCTTCACCATATAGTTTTTCAAAAGCATTTTGAAGTTCATCATATGAGGGATTATCATTAGAGATAGAGCTTGAATCACTTACTTGACGTTTGTGATGTTTCTTGCCTTTACTAGGTGAACCATTCATGAGTATCACATGAGCGCGTTCCTCATCCTCTTCACTTGAGCTATTTGACCTAGATGCATCTTCGCTTGAACTTTCCCAAGCAACATAAGCTTTCTTACTCTTGTGAATTTTGTCGGAGGACTTTCCCTTTCTTTGTTATAAGATCGGCATTCCGGTCTATAGTGTCCCGATTTGCCACATTCATAACATAATCTTTTTGGCATGCTCTTCTCCTTTTCTATATCATCCCTTGATTGTTTTCGTGACTTGGGATCATTTTTCTTCGAGAATTTTATACCATATTTTGAAACATACTTATGAAATCTTCGAACAAATAAATTCATTTCTTCTTCGTCCCACTCGTCGTCACTTAAGCTATTTTCCTCTTGCTCAACCTTTTTGGACTTTGAGACGGAAGCCTTTAGAGCAATGGACTTCCTATCTTTGTCTTTTTCCTTCTCCGTATGCTTGTCCTTCTTAGATCCCTTCTCATGTTTATCTAAGGCATTGAGCACGCTTTCATGCTCTTCTAGCTTTCCAAAGAGCGTTGTAAGGCTCAATTGAGAGAGATCATTCGCCTCTTTTTTGGCGGTGACCTTTGGTTGCCAAGACCTAGACAAACACCTTAAGATTTTATTCGTTGCCACATTGTTTGCAATAGGATTGCCTAAACCGTTCAACTTGTGTGTGATCTTGATAAACCGTTGTTGCATTTGCGAGATAGTTTCACCATCTTGCATGCGAAAAAGCTCAAATTCTTGAGTCAACGTGTTTATCTTAGATTGTTTGACTTCATCATTGCCCTCAAAATGGGTCATTAATGTATCCCACATTTGTTTGGCGGAATTACAATGCGAAACATGGTAGAATTGCTCAATCCCCAAAGAGGAGATTAAGAAATTTTGAGCTTTCGCATCGTAATTCACCTTCTTCTTGTCATCGTCACTCCATTGTGCCATAGGCTTATTGGTGACAACACCATTCAAATCGGTCATGGTTGGAACAAAAGCACCGTTTTCAATGGTGTTCCACACTTCACCATCAAA
Organism: Trifolium dubium; assembly: GCA_951804385.1. Taxonomy (NCBI): domain Eukaryota; kingdom Viridiplantae; phylum Streptophyta; class Magnoliopsida; order Fabales; family Fabaceae; genus Trifolium; species Trifolium dubium. The sequence goes on along the minus strand of OX638072.1, from coordinate 16,832,012 downwards.
AGAATTGATGTGAATTCTCATACAATTTTTCCAATAGTCGAAATGTTCGCCGCTGAATATTGGCGCGCGATTGTACGCCCCCTTTGGTGCAAAAGCCATATTGTCTAATAGTTAGCACAAATCCGCTGAATTTTGGTATAAAAACTCAACCGGGATCGTGATACCACTTGTAAGACTACACGGGCTACGCTCTAAGAGTGGCGAACGCGAGCGTTCCAATTAACAACAACAATGTTTCGTAAAATAATCGAGTAAGCGGAAGACACCTAGATCGGTAGTCTTTTTGCACCTCGATCAAAGGAAAATTTGTATAGCCTTTTTGAAGTAAACAGTGACAATTCGAATTTCACAAACAAATATTCGAATTCAATCAATCTAATGATTTTATTAAATTATACAAATTTACAAGTTTCACAATTGATCGCAACAACGTTTATGAAACTTGATTTTCGTTGCCGAAAATCAAGTTTCGCGATAAAGCAAATAAAGCGAAACTTAAAGAGTTGAGGGATAGAAAAACACAAACAGAGCTGATCACGGAGTTCCCAGCTTTTGTACGTCCTCGCAATCGGCCGGTACCTCTCCGCCCACCTTATCAAACGAATATAGGTGAGAGTTTCACTATCTTTGAAAATCTTTTACAAATGCACAAGTTCGCGACTAATACAATACGACTCGATATACAATCTTGACCGTAGCTCCAATCGCAATTCGTGCAAAACCTCAACAAACCAAAACTTCAACCTCTGATTCCAACGATCAAACCCGCGCACCTATCTTCACCGAAGAACTTTGCGCTGATCGTCCAGCTGATTCCGTCGTTAGGTTCCGTTGATCATTCAAGCAAGCTTCCCTTCTTGAATCCGAAGGAGAAATCCCCTTCAAAAATAAATCAACTCGACAGCGGTTCTGATTCACCACGAACCCAAGGTTCGAACGTTATCTTCCACAATCTTCAAGAACCTTCGATTGATCCCATTCTCAATCTCAATTGATGAATACTTTGGAAGAAGATGATGATCTTGTTTTTGAATAGTCCTTGATCCAAAATCCTTAACCAATTTTGATCACAAGACGTTTCTGAACAATTTCTAATTTGCTCATTGATTTCTCATTGCTTACAAAGAATACACATATAGCTATTTATAGACAAAATAGAATTGAGTAAATTTATGAACAATTTAACAGGTTTGTATCGATACATACATCAGTGTGTATCGATACAAGCAACTAACAGCGCTTGAAAAATTGAAACAAAGTGGTTATGTATCGATACAACCACGCGTATGTATCGATACATACACCAGAAAAATCTGATCTAACTGATTTGTTTTGAAACACACAAGTATGTTTCGAAACACAGAGCTCTCTCTGATTTCAAGAGAGTCTTCATGTGTTTTGAAACAAAAAGTGTGTTTCGAAACACAGAGGCTCCTCTGACTTCAGGGAGAACAATTTGTATCGATACAAGTTTGCATTGTATAGATACAAATGCGTGATAATCTGCCTGAACAAGTTTCAGGTCTTTTGTATCGATACAAGGTTAATATGTATCGATACACATTACTCAAAACATAGTTTTTCAAAGTTTATAAAATGGTTTTTGCTGTCAAGTCAATATGAATTGTTACCAAAATATATTCTACTCTATTTTGATGTGTTTTGACAATTATTAAAACTCGGAGGGGAACTGGTGCATTTACAATTGTGTGTGTCTGTGTGTGTGTGACGCGCGCGCGTTGGATCTAGTCAGCCAAATCAATCATCACTGTCTGATCAGATCTGTCCCAGATCAGACGATTCTGGTTTGCAGGAACACCGACGTCCTTGATTGCTTCGTCAGATCGTGTGAACGTGATTAAACCTGAGAAAAAGAGGGTGTATATTATAGGTCTTATTCTTCCTTATCATTTTTTTTGAACCAGAAAAAAATCTAAATGAAAACCATGGAAGCTTTCATCGAAGCTTCTTCAAAGCTCCCATGCTCCTTCGTTTCTTCACCAAAACTTGCAAGTGAATAATCGATTTTCATTGTTTCATCCCACTGATCTTGAATTCGTAAACGAATTCCACAGTAAAGGTCCAGGAAACTCGAATCGAAATCGATCCCGACAGGATCTAAAACTTAAACAATTAACAAAATTAAATGGAAATAAACAACATCAAAGTAAAATAGCACAAATTAATAGTTCCAGATGTCACATAAACACGAAATCAACCTTTAAAATCGGAAGAGAAATGATCGGAAATGAGATTATGAGGGAGTCCGACGGCGGTGATACTTGGTTGTTACTATGCTTGCGTTTGATAATGATTATGATTGATTTGGACGTATAGAAATGAAATAAGTGACTTTAATATTTGGATATGAATGATTGAAGAAGAGTAAAAAGGATGAAGGATTGAATGGTAGGAAGTGAGTATATGTTGTTACTGGGAAATCATGAAGAATGTGAATATGTTCTTCTTCTTTTTTTTGGTTTATTTTTCTATTTTTTTGTGATTTTTTTATTTGAGAGAAAATGTGAGAGTGTTTTTTTGAGGTTTCTGATCAATGAATCAAATTTTTATGAATGAGGGCCTCCCTATGTCACCAATGATTGGTTCTATTTATAGAACCCAATTTTAGGGTTAGGGGTATTGTTGGTCTATCATAAAAAGAGTTGGATAAAAATGTAATGACACCAAAAAGATAAGATTTTTGATTTATTTTTGAAAATGAAAATGATTTATGATGAGAGTGAGATGATGTGGCGGATCATGATTGGTCTATGTTGAAAGATTCTTCATGAGGTGGCATATGCTATTTTTGATTTTATTTTTAAAAGGGAAAATGCAAGAGAAAATGATATTTTTCTATTTTTGGCAAACTTTGAGATAGAAATGTGAAGATTAAATAAATTGAAATAAAATGCAATAAAATGCAAATATTTTTGATATTTTGAAATATGTGTAAATAAAATATAAAATTGGATGAAAATAATAAAAAAACTATTTTTTGGACATTTTTAACATTTTACGCTAATTAAAAGAGAATTTAAATGAAAATAAACTATGAAGAATAAAATGGTCGTAAAATCAAAATTAAGCGCAAAATCAAAAGTAAAAATAAAATATGCATAAAAATGATATTATTTTTATGTAGAAGAAATAACATATATATTCTTTTAGAAAAAATGCAAATATGAAGAAATAATGATAAATGTGAGAAAAATAATAAGAAAAAAGCATGAAAAATGAAATTAAAAATAAGCGCGGAAAAGTGTGTATATTTTTGTATATTTTGATGCACAAAATGTAAATTGGATTTGTAGGTCCAAAATTGGGGTACAACAGGTGCTACTTCCTTTGAGGATATAAAGACGGTCAATAATGTCATTTACCCAAATTTTAAGGACACCTGTTTTGCTCTGAATTTGGTGGATGATGACAATGAATTTGTTCATGCAATAAAAGAAGGAGGATTCAGGGGTACTGGTTGGATTTTGCGCCATCTATTTGTGGTTTTATTGCTCTCAGGCCAGTTGCACCGACCAAGTTTTGTTTTGAATTGTGTTTTAGAAGAGTTGAGCGATGATGTTTAAAATAGACAGAGACGACTTATGGATCGCTATGGTAATTTTCATTTTTTAATATGTATGTATATTCACTTTCGGAATTTACATTACTTTATCGCAGTTGTTTGAATTTTTAATTTGTAATTTTACAGTTGCTTCGCTATTGATTCCTAGTGGGAGAACTGCTCACTCTAGATTTTTCATACCATTGATTATTAATGAATCCTCGACATGTCAGATAGGTCCTAATGATCCTTTAGCCCATCTTATACGCCGTGCAAAGCTAATCATATGGGATGAGGCACCTATGATGCATCAATATTGTTTTGAGGCAATTGATCGTTCTTTAAAAGATATCATGAAAGAAAAAAGGTTCCCATTTGGTGGAAAAGTCGTGGTGTTAGGAGGATATTTTTGTCAAATTCTTCCAGTTATACCTAAAGGTTCAAGGCATGACATAGTCAACCATAAATTCTTCTCCTCTTTGGCGTTTCTGTGAGGTACTTAAATTAACTGTTAACATGAAACTTTTGGCTGGTTGCACAGATTCTGATATTGAAGCCAGAAGAAAATTTTGAGAATGAATCTTGGAGATTGGTGATGGGAGTATTGGAAATGTTGATGATGAGTGTATCACAGTGTAGATACCTGCTGATCTATTGATTAAAAGTCCTAGCTATCCGCTTGCCGCTATTTTTGAAAAAATGTATCCCTGTCTTTCGAACAATTTGATTAATCCAACCTTTTTTTAAGGTTAGAGCTATTTTAGCCCCGAAGAACACGATTGTCGAGGCCATAAATGATTATGTCTTGGATTCATTACCAAGGGAAGAAATAGTTTATCTAAGTTATATGACTCTCCATGCAGTGGCAGTTCGAATTTTGATGTACCAAATGATATACACACTCCTGAATTTCTAAACACCATTGTTTCTTCTGGACTTCCGAATCATAGATTACGGTTGAAAATTAGTGTTCAACTGATGTTAATGAGAAATATGAATCAATCTCTTGGATTGTGCAACGGTACAAGATTAATAGTGTCAAATATGGGGAGATATGTCATTGAAGCAAGAACAATATCTGAAAGTAATATTAGTGAAAAAAATTTCATTCCAAGATTGTCACTCATTCCATCTGATAAAAGAGTTCCATTAAAATTCCAGCGTCGACAATTTCCACTAACAGATTCCTTCACTATGATCATCAATAAAAGTAAGGGTCAGTCCTTAAAATATGTTGGAGTGTATCTTCCGCAACCAACTTTTTCCCATGGTCAGAGTTACTTCCAAAGAAGGTTTGGAAATACTTATAACCAATGATGAAGTTGAGCAATGAAATGTAACTCAAAATATGGTTTACAAAGAAGTGTTTGAAAATATTATCAATTAAATTGAATGTACACTACTAATTCCATTATTATAATAAAAACTTTAGTATCAATTTTTAAAAATGACATATTTTATTGCTGATATAAATTTTTAAATCACTATTACAACTTTCTCGCATGGTTAGTTGTATGTTACGTTGTATGTAACTCAAAAAAATGACAATTAATGATCCAAATAACACCATTTGACAATTGATATTTCAAGTTGCACATTTAGCATTCTGCACCCGCGCAACGCGCAGGCAACACACTAGTTATTTTCAAATAAAAGGAAAAATTAAAGTATGTAATCTGAAAAACCCTGAATCCTAAAATCTTTAAATTCATCGATCGTTTCACCCAATCCCTCCTCCATCCATCATTTGATCATCATGATACAAATAGAAACCTCCACACCTCCATCCTCCATTCTTTTAAAACTTATGGGTTTGGAAGAGAGAATGATTGAGTTTGTTGCTCATGAATGATGAGAGAAGTCCTACATCGGTTGCGAGAAGGCCTGAATATGTGTTTATAAGCAATGGTCAACCCTCGCCTTACAAGCCGATTTTGTAGGGTTAAGTTAGGCCCAACACTCAATTCTAAGATGGTATCAGAGCCTATCCTAGATCCATTTGTTGTTTATTGTGGAGACTTCCCATATTTGGGACACCCGTTATTGTTGATTCCACGTTCCAACATGTTCAGTTCTAGAAGTGAGGGGGTGTGAAGTCCCACACTGGCTAGAGATATGATATCTATAACCTTTATAACACTACAAGAAATTTGCCATATACCAACGGTGACATTGTTAGCCCATATTTTGGTTAAGTCAAAATATGCCCTAAATATTCTTTAAATATAATTACTAGACCTTCTAAATTATGGAAATTAATGTTTCCAAGTCATTAATACTACAATAAAGGTTAAAAGTAATATATTTAAATATAAATAATATTCTCATTAAGGAATATTCAAGGATTTCAAAAAATGGAAAACATTCACAAGTCCAAGAAACAAATCAAGATTTGGTTCGAGTCATCAGCATTTCGAGTAGCTGTCAAGAATCACTCGAATTCGAAGAATCTTTAAAGACTTAGCATACGTTCAACATTTCTGAAGAATCAAATTTCCAACCATTACAACGTTTCATTCAAGATTGGCAACTTTTGGCATTCAGGAATGAAGACACTTGTTAAATGGTTGTTATATAGTCGTTAGTAGATAGCCTTAGAATTTATCTATAAATACTAGTTCATTTGATGTAATTTCTATCACAAATTCACATACAAACAAATCCTTACAAGTTCTGAGTACCCAAGCGTTCGAGCGAAAGGAATACAAGAGGAAACAATTTATGATCTTGTGATCACTTTCTTTTAATTCAATGCAATTTATCATTTTTATGCAATTTACTGCTTTCATTTACATTACTTGCATTTTAATTCATTGCATCATTTACTTTTTCTTGTCAAATACGTACTCATTTTGAGTATTTTTATTTTTCTTGTCATTTAAGTCATTTATTTTCATTTCATTTACTTTTTACAAACAAACTTGTTTATTTGCGTTAATGAAAATTGCTATTTTCAATCATAAACCATAAATGCACAAACATGTTCCGAGATTCTCTAGTTGGTCTCTCAAGCATTGCAAACTAGCGGTTGTTTATCAAAAATCAGTGTAAACAAATTGGCACGCATAGTGGGACTGGTTTTGTGTATTTTTAGTTTATTTATTTGTTTCAAAAATTTTCTGAAAAGTGATTTTAGTGCATTTACATTGCATTCATTTCCATAAAATTTTTTAGAAAATCATATAATCATTTGTTGTTTAGTGTATGCATTTGAGAAGTGGTAGAATAAAACCAGAAATGGCTAGACCCAGAGTCACAAATGCTAATAATAACAATAATAATAATAATAATAATAATAATAATGGGAACGTTGATCCAGACTTCGAACAGGAATTCGAGGATGGGCAACCAGTAGTAGTAGTTGGTGCATCAAACGCAATGTCTGGCCCACATCCGGATTCTAGTTCCACAGGAACTGCACAAGAAATTCCTGTGTCAATACCCATGGGGTCAATAAACCCCTCAAGGGGTACAAATGCATCAAATACATCGTTGGAGCAATCGTCAATAGCCCCTGCCATACCATAGTTTCCTCTCAAGTAGGAACTGACAACCCATATACTGGGTCATCATTTGATTTTAGAAGTCAAACTGGACCTCTCTATCATTCGAGTAGGTCTTACCCTTATGGAATGCCAACATCTTTGATGCAGAATGTGTATACACACCCTTCTACATTTTCTGATTCCATGACGGTTAGATCCCCATATAATATGGGGCAGACTTCTAATAATAACCGTAATAGAGGAAGTTTACCAACATTTACTACAGATTCTATGTTAGTCATGAGGCAACAAATGGATGAGAGTAACCATCAAATGGTAAATTTACTCACAACACAAATGGGTACAATAATTAACCCATTAATTCGAGATACTAACGAAAGTTATCAGGCATTGGCCACCCAAATGGGTAGAATAGCAAATTTCTTTGGTGGCCCCCAAATGCCTAGACAACCATTTCAACAATTACAGGCCCAGAGCCTAAACCAGTTGCAGAGGCTCAAAATGAAATACTGCAGAGGCCACAACCAGCGCCTCGAGTAATCGAACAACCTGTGCAAAGGAATGTTGAACCTAAAGTGGTGTTAGTTAATCGAAACCAAAATGCTGATGAAGTACTAAGAAATGTTCAGCATAATGATTTTGGGCAAAATAATTTGGCTAATTTAGTGGAAGCAATTCTTGCCCAGAATGGTCTAAATGTTGGTTTACATAGGCCAAATTTTGTGTCACCTTTAACTGAGTTTGTGTTACAAACAGAAATACCTAGGGGCATGAAAACCCCCAAATTTACTAAGTTTGCTGGAGACACAACAGAGTCCACTGTAGAACACATTGCGAGGTATTTAATAGAGGCTGTGGACATAACAAATAATGAGAATTTGAAAATGAAATATTTCCCCAATTCTCTAACCAAGAATGCTTTCACTTGGTTTACAACATTGCCTCCACATTCTGTGTTTACATGGACACAATTAGAAAGGCTTTTTCATGATCAATTCTACATGGGTCAAACTAAAATTAGCCTTAAAGAATTAGCAAATGTGAGGCTTAAAACACCAGAGTCAGTTGATGATTATCTCAATAGGTTTAGACTTCTCAAAGCAAGATGTTTTACTCAAGTCCCTGAACATGAGTTGGTTGAAATGGTTGCTGGTGACCTTGATTACTCGATTCGAAAGAAACTAGACACCCAGCACCTTAGGGACATGGCCCAACTTGCTGATAGAGTTAGACAAGTTGAAAGACTTAAAAGTGAAAAGGCTAGAAATTCTAAGTTTCATAAATCAAAAGAGAAAGTAGCCTATGTAGGACATTATGAGAGTGATAATGACTATGAGTTAGAATATGAGGAGGTTGTGGAAAATGAAATAGATTTGGCTGAATTAAAGCCAGGGCCTCCCTATACTTGTAAGTTATTAAAACCCTCGAATGGGAAAAATCCTATTGAACCCAAAAACGATAAATATGTTGCAAAAACCTACACATTTGATGTTACCAAGTGTGATGAAATTTTTGATTTATTGGTCACTGATGGCCAAATAATTGTTCAAAAAGGTTTGAAAATTCCTGCTTTAGAACAAAGAAAGAAAAGAGGTTATTGCAAATTTCATAACTTTTTGGGTCATAAAACTTCTCAATGTGTTGTTTTCAGGGATCTAGTGCAAAAAGCATTGAGTGAGGGAAGGTTGAAGTTCAATGAGAAATCCAAACCACCAATGAAGGTGGATGCTGATCCTCTCCAAGTGGCTGAAACTTCTTATGTTGAGCCATTCGAGTGCCTAATGGTAGATGCCATGGAAGCCTCTCCAGTTCGAGCTGTAATTGAGAAGGAGTATGAAGAGAAAATTCAGAAGGTTTATCCTCCGGCTGAAGAGGAGTTGATTGACTTTCTGAATAGATGCAAGTTGAGCAACACATAAGTCATGTTATGCCCTCGTTGTAGTGCTGTGTGTGACAAAGAGGCTACTGCAGGCCTTAAAAATGTTATGCCATATGTGGATAACAAGAATAAATGGTCTACTGCTAGACCAAACAAAGGAAACTATGTGAAGCAAGGCCCTTCCATCCATGATAGGTTGGGAAAGAGGCAAACAAATGTTCCTTCCAACAGGATCCCAGTCAATCAATGGTCTTCTGGCCAACACCAAGCTTTCCAAAAGAGGAAGATGGAGATTGGGAGCTCGAGTCATTCTATTTCGAGCAAAAATGCTGAAGTCAAGAGGTTTGCTTATAATAACAATTATAAGGGAAAAAACCCTATGACTCGAACACAATGGCGCAGGTATCAGCGCCAGAAAAAGTTAGAAAGAGAAATGGCCCTAGCTGGGGGCAATTCTAACAAAGTTGCCCATGCTGGGGGCAACTCAAACAAAGTTATCCATGTTGTGGGATAACAAAAACAAAGTTGCCCATGCTGGGGGCAACAAAACTAATGCTGGGAATAATAAACAGATTGTTCCCAATAAGGCTGAAAAAGCCTTGGTTGTTGATCAGGGCTCTTCCTCGAAAAGGCCCATCAAAGAAAGAATATCACTTCCTAAGGATAACATGGATGATGATATAGAGAATGAAGACCTGCTCGAATCTGGATCTGAACCAGATTTTGATGTTTGGTTAATGTGGTGTCTATAGTGCCACGTGAATATGACCTAAGGTCAACTTCTAATCCTGAGGAGGAATTCGAAGAGCCTGATCTAGATGATTACACCCCTGTGTGTTTCTATGTGATGAATAATGGGTGCATAGAACAATAGAAGGCCTCATTCGAATGGCCTCATGAAGGAATGAGAAACCACCTAAAGCCTTTGTACATTAAGGCTAAATTTGGTGGTGTTGGGGTGAACAAAGTCTTAGTAGATGGGGGTACTGCAGTTAATTTAATGCCCCATTTCATGCTGAGAAAATTGGGAATGTATGATACTGATATGCATTCTCATAACATTGTTCTCTCAAACTATGAGGGAAAAAGTGGCAAATCCTTAGGTGCCTTTCAAATGGATGTTGCTATGGGCAGCACCATTAGGCCGACTTTATTTACAGTTGTGCCTTCAAGGGCTAGTTTCAATTTGCTCTTAGGCAGGGAATGGATCCATGGGGTTGGTGTTGTTCCCTCCACTCTCCACCAAAGATTAATACTTTGGAGGGAGGATAAAATAGTGGAAAATATTGAGGCTGATCAAAGTTTCTATATGTGTGAGGTTGACCACATAACTAGGCAAACTTTTGATAGAAACTTAGCCTCTATTGCCCCATGTGGTGAACGAGATGATGGCTTTCGAGGAGCCAATAATAACAATGTTTACCATTCTGTGAGACTCCATCCCACACAGGGATTTTGCTGGGAGAGGGAAGAAATTGATGAACTCCCTCCTGAAGATGGAGTAATCCCACCATCTGGTTGGGATGATGATGAAGAGTCAATCAATGTTTGAGCCCTCTGCATGGGCCAAAATAACGGCATATGTTGCCGAGAGAAAGCTTGAAACGGCCTTGGAGGCTGCACTCGAACAGAATATGGTTGAAGAAACCATTGATGAAAACAATGGCAATTTATTTCCAATTGAGCAAACGCTGGATTGCATTTATGATGATGAACCCTTAGGATTTGAAAAAGATCCATTAAGTTCAAATCCAAAAATGCAAGCCCAAGATCCTTTGCAAGAAATTGATATTGGAGATGGCCTAATGAAAAGGCCAACATATATCAGTACCAATATTGATTTCGAGTTAAAACAAAAACTGGTTAATCTACTCAAAGAATTTAAAGATTGTTTTGCCTGGGACTATAATGAAATGCCAGGATTTAGTAGAGAATTTATGGAACATAGGCTACCACTCAAGCCAGGAAAAAAGCCAATCACGCAGTTACCAAGGAGATTCAACCCAGAGATCCTATCAAAGATCAAAAGTGAGATTGAAAGATTGCTGAGGAGCAAATTCATTCGAACTACAAGGTATGTTGAATGGTTAGCAAATATTGTGCTTGTTATTAAGAAAAATGGTAGTCTTAGGGTATGCATAGACTTTAGAGATTTAAATAATGCAACACCAAAGGATGAATACTCAATGCCAGTAGTAGAAATGCTAGTTGATTCAGCAGCAGGGTTCGAGTACCTAAGCATGCTTGATGGCTATTCTGGTTATAACCAAATTTTCATTGCTGAAGAAGATGTAGCTAAAACAACATTTAGATGCCCTGGGCATTAGGGACTTATGAATGGGTTGTTATGTCATTTGGTTTAAAGAATGCTGGTGCCACATATCAAAGAGCAATGAATTTAATTTTTCATGATTTTATTAATGCCTTTATGCAAGTATACATTGATGATATTGTTGTGAAATCCTCTTCTAGTGATGATCATTTGAGTCATCTTAGAAAATCATTCGAAAGGATGAGAAAATGTGGATTAAAAATGAATCCACTAAAATGTGCTTTTGGTGTACATGCAGGTGATTTCCTTGGTTTTGTGGTGCATAAAAAAGGCATAGAAATCAATCAAAATAAAACGAAGGCTATTATGGAAACTCAGCCTCCAAAAACAAAGAAGCAACTTCAATCCCTATTGGGAGAGATCAACTTTTTGAGAAGATTCATTTCGAATCTAAGTGGGAAAGCTCATCCATTCTCCCCACTACTTAGAAAACAAAAAGGTAATCAATTTCATTGGGGGCAAGATCAACAAAAGGCGTTTGAAGACATTAAAAATTATATGGCTAATCCACCAACGCTTATGCCTCCTATTCGAAACAAAGCAATGAAGTTGTATATTTCAGCATATGATTCAACTATTGGTAGCATGCTTGCCCAAGAAGATGAAGATGGTGTTGACAAAGCTATATATTATTTAAGTAGAGTATTAAATGATGCTAAAACTAGATGTAGCGCTATAGAAAAACTATGTCTATGTTTATATATATCTTGTATTAAACTTAAGCATTATATAAAGCCTATTGAAGTTTATGTCTATTCTCATTTTGATGTTATTAAACATAAGCTTTGAAAATCTATTTTACATTGTAGAATTGGCAAATGGGCTTTAGCTCTAACTGAATATTCATTAACTTATAAACCTTTGAGGAATAAAAAAGGTCAAATAGTGGCAGATTTTCTTTTTGATCATTCAGTGATTGAATTGCCACTAAGTTATGTGGAAACACAGCCTTGGATTTTATATTTTGATGGTTCCAAACATAAACATGGAACTGGAATTGGGATTTTAATAATATCTCCAATACAAATTCCAACTAAGTTTAAATATAAAATCAATGGTTTTTGTTCCAATAATGAGGCAGAATATGAAGCCTTAATAGCAGGTCTTGCACTATTAATAGACTTGGGGGCAAAGAACATTGTCATTCGAGGTGATTCAGAATTGGTAATTAAGCAATTAACAAAAGAATACAAATGTATTAAAGAACATTTGGCTAAGTATTTTGTGATTGCAAGTGCCTTACCGGATCGATTCGAGTCTATGGAATTTGAACATATTCCTAGATTACAGAATCAAGAAGCTAATGACTTGGCTCAAATAGCTTCTGGTTACAAAGTTTCTCCAGAAAACTTGAATAAATTAATTGAAATTAAAGAAAAATTGGTTTTTCATGAGCCATTAGCCTCAGAGTTATCAATGGCAAAATATGTGGGGGCAGATCCATCATAAGGTGTTGACAGTTACTCGAATGCATAAGAGTATGAATGTGCTGACATTTTTACCATTGATAACTTGGTAGATGGTGATTGGAGAAAACCAATAGTAGAATATTTACAAAACCCTGTTGGTCAAGTTGATAGGAAAATCAAATACAGGGCTTTGAGCTATGTGATTATTGGAAATGAGTTGTTTAAAAAGACAACTGAAGGTGTTTTGCTAAAATGTCTCAGTGAATGAGAGGCCTTTATTGCAATTTCTGATATACATAGTGGAGTTTGTGGTGCTCACCAAGCAGGCCACAAAATAAAGTGGTTATTGTTTAGGCAAGGTGTATACTGGCCTTCTATGTTAAAAAATTGCATAGAATATGCCAAAGGATGTCAAGAATGCCAAAAACATGCAGGAATACAACATGTCCCTGCAAGTGAATTACATTCTATAATTAAACCTTGGCCATTTCGAGGATGGGCTTTGGACTTAATTAGGGAAATTAAATCTGCTTCATCAAAGAACCAACGCTATATTTTAGTTGGTATTGATTATTTTACAAAGTGGATTGAAGCAATACCTTTGCCTAATGTAGATCAAGAGGCAGTAATTAATTTCATTCAAAATTATATTATTTATAGATATGGCATTCCATAAACAATTACCACTGATCAAGGTTCATTTTTCACTGGTAGAAAAATGCAAGAATTTGCCAATGAAACTGGATTCAAGTTACTTACTTCAACACCATATTATGCTCAAGCAAATGGCCAGGTTGAAGCAGCAAACAAAAAAATCATTAATTTGATTAAAAAACATATTGCTCAAAAGCCAAGGAATTGGCACAAAACTTTAGATCAAGTTTTATGGGCATGTAGAAATTCTCCTACAGAATCAACTAATACCACACCATTTCGATTAACATATGGTCATGATGCAGTTTTACCTGTCGAAATCAATATGCAGTCATTTCGAGTACAAAGACAGATGGAAATTCCAACTGACCAATATTGGGAAATGATGTTAGATGAGTTAGTTGATTTAGATGAAAAAAGGTTAAAAGCTTTAGAATATATGACTAGGCAAAAAGATAGAGTTGCCAAAGCATACAATAAAAAGGTTAAGTCAAAAGCTTTTAACTTGGGAGATTTACTTTGGAAAGTCATCTTGCCTATGGATAAAAAAGATAGAGTTTTAGGCAAATGGTCCCCTCATTGAGAAGGTCCATTTAAAATTGTTCAAGTTTTTTCTAATGGCGCTTATGAAATTGAAGAGCTAAGTCCTGAAAAACATGTTTTGGGAATAAATGGTAAATATTTGAAAAAATATAAACCAGCAATGCTCGAAGTAAATATAAGTGAAGAATAAAACTTAGAGCATACAAAATATGGCAAACTGAAAATAAATTGCCACAGAAGGACATTGTCAAATTACAACCAAGATAAAAGTAAAGGACATTGTCTCAAATGAATGGAAATTAAAAATTACAGAGCAGTGGATACTTCATGATACAAAGCTTTTAGAGAAAGCTTTTCAGTCCTAATGACGAACTGGGTGTCTTCGAGCTCTTGAATCTCCTCAGCAATGGTTGCAGAATCATCAAAGGCTCGAAGGCCTTCTCTGCCCTTAGCATTAATAACTGCTTGGAAGGATTGAAAAATCTCAGCTTCAATGATAGATTGAGTTTTGCGCTCTTCATCAATTTTCTGCTGATTTTCATCAATTTGTCGTTGAAGGTCAGCAATATTAGCTTCCCAAGCAGTGATGTTATTTTTGCAAGTGACAAGCCTTGGTGCCTGAATCTTAGCAGCTTCTTGTCGAATCCTGGCAACTTTGAGTTGTGCATTTTGAGCTTTGGTCAACAGAGCAGCATGGGCATGCTTTTGAACATTCAATTTAGCCTCAAGTGTCCTTTCGTTTTGCACCACTTTGGCATATTGATCAATTAAATTTTCGAGCTGGATTACTTTGCATAAGGTCAGAGGGTCAGTCAGAGGATTGTGCAATTTCTTTTAAAATCCCAAGTATCCAAAAGCTTTAGTGGGATTCTCCTCGAGTGTCACCAGCACATTCTGCAAGCCATACTCAGTTTTGAGTTTGTTAAGAAGTGAGTCTTGCCTTACAGTGTCATTGACTTCTGCACTGGAAGGATAATAAACCCCATCAGTCCTTTCACTCGAAGAATGGGATTATGACTTTGATTGGAGAAGGAGATCAAGGGCTGCTGCTGGATCAGTCTTTTGCATATTGGCAAAAGTTTCTTCTGGAACCCCAATGCTTACAGAAAGCTTTAAAGTTGAAGAAACTGACAAGAGTTCTGGCCCACCAGCAGTTGCTTCCCCAATGCTTACAGAAAGCTTTAAAGTTGAAGAAACTGACAAGAGTTCTGGCCCACCAGCAATTGCTTCCTTTATAATGGTGTCATCTTCTCCATTCACATCTTCGCCTTCTTCAATTGAATCACTGTGCATTGTGTCACTCGAACTAGTCACATCTTTGCTAGGAGTAGGAGTTGGCAGTTTTGAGGAATTATTTTCTAGAGTAACCCATTGAGGGTCAATAGCATTTCTCCAACTGTTTGGAATTTCTTCCAATTCCACCTCTCTCTCGAGTTGGCTCTGAGTCGTCAGGATGGGGGCACCAAAAGTAGCATTACCATCTTCTTTGTTTGCACTCGAGCTAATCTGAAACATAATTGAATATTATATTAATAAAATTGTGTAAGCAGAATATGATAAAGTATTCAAAAACGAAAATAATTGGTACCCTGCCATATTTTGCTTTAATATACTTCTCTACAGGAGTGAGACTTACATGGTGGTCCTGGTTAATAGGCTCTTCCAGAATATTTTCAGCCTAGTATATTGACAAGTCAAGTTAGGAAATTGGTTAAGGATAAAATTCTCATTCGAATAGCACATGGGCCAATATAATGACATACCTGATTGTGTTCGAAATCTTCCTCAATCCTCTCTAGAAGAGGGTTATTGTCATGATCTTCCTGTGTAGGAACTTCCTGTTGAAAACAAAAATTGGTTTAAGTACAAAATTTATTCGAATGAATAACTCAAACCAATAAAAATACATACCTCATTTGCAGTTGATTGAACAATTGTTTCTGGTTGAACAACATCTGCATTGGCATCTTGTGTTTCTGGCTGGGTGAAATCATGATCTATATGTGTTGTACTGATAGATGGATCTGACTTTGAGGACCTAGAAGATTTGTTCCTGTGTCTTTTGTGCTTCTTCTTCTTCTTCTCCTCACCCTGCGTTGATTGTTCGAGATGCTGAGGTTCTTTTTCCTGATTAACAGTTTGATCTTCACTAACCACTGTTCCATGCGAGGAACTATCTTTCTTCTTCTTTTTGTCCTTCTTGTGCTTTTTGGATTTACGGACAGTTGGATCTGCAGCAGGAGGTGTATCTTTTTGCTCACTACTCTCAGTAGTTGTAGTTGATTTGTGCTTCCTCTTTAAAGGTCTCTCCGGTTCATCTTCCTGCAAGGTCAAAAGATATGAGACATAACTTATAGAAAGATAGTGAATGTTAAAAAGAGCATTCGAGTGACTAACTTCATCCTCTAACACCACAATGTGTGGGAGTTTGGATTCTCTTGGAGGTTTTACAACAGTATGTTTTTCTCTTGGGATCTATTAAAATTTCAAAGGAAGATATATATAAAAAAAAAAAGTTCATATGAATGATTTAAGGCACAAGAATTAATATAAAAAGTGTACCTTATCATTTTTTGCTTTGGTCCTTTCTTCTTTCTTCTTCTGCCTATCATCCTCGTCCTCCATATGGATACCTCCAGCTTTCTTTGGTTTCTCTGTCATTCGAGCAGCTGGCTTGCTAGATTCAGTTACTATCTTTTTTCCTAAGGCAGTGAAAAGAATTTAAAGTTAAGCTAGCTTTTCGAGTAAAAGAAAGTAAAGGGGATTATTGTTATCAAAGTTTACCTTTATTTTTGAGGTTGGCTTTCAAATCTTCAAATTGTTCTTGAAGAAAGCCATTGTTTAATCTTGCAATGGTGGTGGTGATGTTTCCAGCCAAGTATTGATCATAATGTTCTTGTTAGTTTACAAGGCTACGCTCATATGTGGCGAACTAGAGCGTTCCAAACAAACAACTTCGGTTTTTCGTAAATCAATCGAGTAAGCGCGGAAGCTACCTAGATCGGTAGTCTATTGCACCTCGACCAAAGGAAAGGTAGTAAAAGCCGATATGGAATGAATGTGATACAAGGAATGCAATCCAAATTAACAAGTCAATTCGCTAATAACACTTATCTATTAAAAATTGTCTCACACACAAATTGCGGAATTGTAAATTCGTATAGCAAACAAAGTGATCACACAATAATTTCGTCGAACACGTGGCGTGTATGACGAAATTATGTATGCAAGTAAATAACAAAATAGAATGTAAAGAGATAAGGGATAGAGAGATACGCAAGGGAATGATCAGGGAGTTCCCAGCTTTCGCGTCGTCCTCGCAATGGGCCGGTACGTCTCCCCCCAACTTATCAAACAGATAAGTTGAGACTTTACTTCGGAAAATCTCTTTAACAATGCACAAATTACAACGACACAATATGCAAGATACAGACTCGATTACACAATCTTCACCATCTTCAACATAGACCCGTCATGTAATTGCGCAAACCCCAATTCGATCTTGTCTTCAATTATCGTTCCCAACGATCAATCCTTCACGCTATCTTCAACCAAGAACCCGTGATGATCGTCCGAATAATTCCCTCGCCAAATTGAATTGTAACATTCAAGCAACACTTGAATCCGGATGAGAAACACTACCTTCAAGACCCAATCAACTCGGATGACAAATTATGATTCACCGCGAATTTTCCCCGAACGTTATCCTTCTAGATCTTCTAAGAAACTTCAATTGATCCCATACTCAATCTTCAATTTGATAGAGATAAGAAGGAAGATGATGATTGCTCTTGAATGATCCATGATGCAAAACTCTCAAACAATCTTGATCAAAGAACTCTTCAATACTGGTTTCCCCTCACTTACTACAATAACACATAAAGCTATTTATAATGAAAATAGAATTGAGCAAATTTAGGCACAATCTAACAGACTTGTATCGATACATACATGAATGTGTATCGATACAAGCAATTGACAGCAGGAGAAAAACTGAAGGTTTGTGTTCTTGTATCGATACATCCACGCGTATGTATCGATACATACACCAGAAAAACAAAGTATGACTGATATGTTTCGAAACACACAAGTATGTTTCGAAACAAAATGTTCTCTCTGGTTTCAAGAGAGTCTTCATGTGTTTTGAAACATAAAAGTGTGTTTCGAAACACAGAGGCTCTTCTGGACTCCAATGAGAACAATTTGTATCGATACAAAGTTGCTATGTATCGATACAAATGCGTGGTAATCAGCCTGAACAAGTTTCAGGACATTTGTATCGATACAGATATATATGTATCGATACAAAACACCTAAAAATTGGTTTTTGCAAGTTTCAAAATAATGTTTTGCTGTCAAGTCAATTTCAATTGTTGCCTAAACATATTCTACTCTATTTCCATGTGTTTTGACAATTATTAAAACTCGGAGGGGAACTGGTGCATTGTTACCGGTGTCTCTTGTCAATGGTTCAAGACCTTTTCCTAAAACTTTAAACATTGCAAATAGGTCCCCAACTCTCATTGGGTCCTAGGTGGTTAGTAACAAAACCGTTGATGGATTTAGGTATCCATTGCATTTTGCCTTTTGGTACAAAAAAATTTCTAGCTTGGCACTTTGCAATGGTATGACCCTTATCACAACAATAGTAACACACAATATTGGAATGATCCTTGTGACACAAAAATTTTCTTTTGGGATTCATCTTCTTTTTAACAAATTTGTCATTTTCAGAGGGCCTATTTCTAGGCTTGTTAAAAGTCTTTGGCACATCCACAAAAGGAATTTTTGGTACAAGGGCTTCGTCTAATTTGGCTTGAAGGGTTTTAACTTCTCCTTGCCAAACACTACAAGCATTACATTCATTCCACGATGACATATGAGACTTGTATAATTTATCTTGAAGGTTTTTCACTTCTCCTTTCAAATTACTACAAGAATCACATTCATTCTTTGATGACTTATTGTCAAAATCGTCTTTTGAAGGAACCATGGTAAGTTTTAATGCCTCTAATTCATCTTGTAATTTTTTGATTTGTGATTCCAAGTTAGAAATTACTTTCTTCCTTTTTGCCAATTTTTTAAACGAACTAGTGGCTTCACCATATAGTTTTTCAAAAGCATTTTGAAGTTCATCATATGAGGGATTATCATTAGAGATAGAGCTAGAATCACTTACTTGACGTTTGTGATGTTTCTTGCCTTTACTAGGTGAACCATTCATGAGTACCACATTCGCGTTCATCATCCTCTTCACTTGAGCTCTTGGACCTTGATCCATCTTCGCTTGAGCTATCCCAAGCAACATAAGCTCTCTTACTCTTGTGAATTTTCTCGGAGGACTTTCCCTTTCGTTTGTTATAAGATGGACATTCCGGTCTATAGTGTCCCGATTTGCCACATTCATAACATAATCTTTTAGGCTTGCTCTTCTCCTTTTCTATATCATCCCTTGATTGCTTCCGTGACTTGGGATCATTTTTCTTCGAGAATTTTATACCATGTTTTGAAACATACTTATGAAATCTACGAAAAAATAAATTCATTTCTTCTTCGTCCCACTCGTCGTCACTTAAGCTACTTTCCTCTTGCTCAACCTTTTTGGACTTTGAGACGGAAGCCTTTATAGCAATGGACTTCCTATCTTTGTCTTTTTCCTTCTCCGTATGCTTGTCCTTCTTAGATCCCTTCTCATGCTTATCTAAGGCATTGAGCACGCTTTCATGCTCTGCTAGCTTTCCAAAGAGCGTTGTAAGGCTCAATTGAGAGAGATCATTGGCTTCTTTTATTGCCGTGACCTTTGGTTGCCATTTTCTAGATAAACACCTCAAAATTTTGTTAGTAGCAACTTCATTTGCTATAGGGTTTCCAAGACCATGCAATTTATGTGTGATTGTTATGAACCTTTGTTGCATTTCATTGATGGTTTCACCATCATTCATATGAAAAAGTTCAAATTCTTGTGTCAAATTATTTATTTTCGATTGCTTTACTTCATTAATCCCCTCAAAGTGGTTGACTAATGTATCCCACATTTGTTTTGCGGAGGTACAATGCGAGACATGGTAAAATTGTTCAATCCCCAATGAGGATAGTAAAATATTTTGAGCCTTCGCATCGTAACCTACTTTCTTTCTATCATCGTCATTCCATTGTGCCATAGGCTTGTTGGTAACAACACCATTCAAATCGGTATTTGTCGGAACAAAGGGACCGTTGATGATGATGTTCCAAACTTCAACAACATAAGAAGTGATGTGAATCCTCATACTACTTTTCCAATAGTCGAAATGTTCACCGTTGAAGATTGGCGCGCGATTGTACACCCCTTTTGGTGCAAAAGCCATATTGTCTAATAATTGGCACAAATCCGCTGAATTTTTGTGTAAAAAATCAACCGGGATCGTGATACCACTTGTTAGACTACAAGGCTACGCTCAAATGTGGCGAACTAGAGCGTTCCAAACAAACAACTACGGTTTTTCGTAAATCAATCGAGTAAGCGCGGAAGCTACCTAGATCGGTAGTCTATTGCACCTCGACCAAAGGAAAGGTAGTAAAAGCCGATATGGAATGAAGGTGATACTAGGAATGCAATCCTAATTAAAAAATCAAGCAATTTTCTAATAACACTTATCTATTAAAAATTGTCTCACACACAAATTGCGGAATTGTAAATTCGTATAGCAAACAAAGTGATCACACAATAATTTCGTCGAACACGTGGCGTGTATGACGAAATTATGTATGCAAGTAAATAACAAAATAGAATGTAAAGAGATAAGGGATAGAGAGATACACAAGGGAATGATCAGAGAGTTCCCAGCTTTCGCGTCGTCCTCGCAGTGGGCCGGTACGTCTCCCCCCAACTTATCAAACGGATAAGTTGAGACTTTACTTCGTAAAATCTCTTTAACAATGCACAAATTACAACGACACAATATGCAAGATACAGACTCCATTACACAATCTTCACCATCTTCAACATAGACCCGTCTTGTAATTGCGCAAACCCCAATTCGATCTTGTCTTCAATTATCGTTCCCAACGATCAATCCTTCACGCTATCTTCAACCAAGAACCCGTGATGATCGTCCGAATAATTCCCTCGCCAAATCGAATTGTAACATTCAAGCAACACTTGAATCCGGATGAGAAACACTACCTTCAAGACCCAATCAACTCGGATGACAAATTATGATTCACCGCGAATTTTCCCCGAACGTTATCCTTCAAGATCTTCTAAGAAACTTCAATTGATCCCATACTCAATCTTCAATTTGATAGAGATAAGAAGGAAGATGATGATTGCTCTTGAATGATCCTTGATGCAAAACTCTCAAACAATCTTGATCAAAGAACTCTTCAATACTGGTTTCTTCTCACTTACAAAAATAACACATAAAGCTATTTATAATGAAAATAGAATTGAAGAAATTTAGGCACAATCTAACAGACTTGTATCGATACATAAATGAATGTGTATCGATACAACCAATTGACAGCAGGAGAAAAACTGAAGGTTTGTGTTCTTGTATCGATACATCCACGAGTATGTATCAATACATACACCAGAAAAACAGAGTATGACTGATATGTTTCGAAACACACAAGTATGTTTCGAAACAAAATGTTCTCTCTGGTTTCAAGAGAGTCTTCATGTGTTTCGAAACATAAAAGTGTGTTTCGAAACACAGAGGCTCTTCTGGACTCCAATGAGAACAATTTGTATCGATACAAAGTTGCTATGTATCGATACAAATGCGTGGTAATCAGCCTGAACAAGTTTCAGGACATTTGTATCGATACAGATATATATGTATCGATACAAAACACCTAAAAATTGGTTTTTCAAAGTTTCAAAATAATGTTTTGCTATCAAGTCAATTTCAATTGTAGCCTAAACATATTCTACTCTATTTCCATGTGTTTTGACAATTATTAAAACTCGGAGGGGAACTGGGGCATTAACAGTTCTTTCCACCAAGAATAGAACCTCTTAGTGCAGTAGAAAGAGAAGTTAAACTCAATGGGTTTCATATTATAGATCAAGTTGGCAGAAGCCTTCAAATACTTGATATACAATTCTTTGGAGACTTCAGAACCATCTACCATGTTTTTCTTCCTCTCGAACAGACTTTTGGGAAAGGTCTGTGATAACCCAAATTGTCTAGAGACTAAGTTTGGTTGGTAACCAACCAATACATAGATGTTCGAATTACTGCCAATTCTGCAGGAGAGAATGGTGGGATGCAGATAATTTTGCCATAATTTGTTTACTTCTTTAGCATTATCTGGATTGGTAGCAGGAAATTCATCTTGCAGCCAAGTAGGTCCTACTACCCTTGTCACGAATAGGGCATGGCGCGGTTGAAAGTGAGAAAAATGCAGAAAAGTCTTCATATACTTGATGAAAAGTTCTTGGGGATCAGCTTCATTCGAGTTAGGGGTTAATACGGCCAATCTAACACCCTCAATCGAACGCTCATTCACTACGGCTTGATACTCAGAAGGGATTACTAATTCTATCTCTCGAGTAAAAGTGGAATTAAGCCATAATTGAAGTAACCATAAAGGTCCCGACACTGGAAAGGGAGCTCCATTTTGTGCTTTCTTCAGATTGTCACTGAGTTCTCCCATGGACTCATAGAGTACAGCCAATATCAAACGTTCAAGTGCAACAGGGGCACCTTCATGTATTTGGATAGCTAAGGGAATATACATTTGAGCTACTTGCAAAGACCTCGAGCAGAAGATGTATAATGCTAACCAGAAAGTGAGGAAAGCTACATGCTCTTCAGCTAAAACTTCACCCTCATCATGATGTTCTTGAATAAACTTGTAAAAAGTTTTTTCCTTAAGGGTGAAGTATGTATTCTTGCTAGACTTCGAGGGATCGAATGTCTCCCCAGTTGGCCTTAGGCCAGTAATAGCAGCTACATCCAGCAGTGTAGGAGTCATCATTCCACAAGGGAAATGGAATGTGTGAGTGCTTCTTCATAAAACATAAGCGCAGTTGTGAGCATTTCTTGTTTATAGGGAGGGCCATATCTAGACAATTGGATTAGGTCATAAATGCCTAAGTTTATCCAGTAAGCTTCCCATTCTTTCTCGACTCGATCTAGCCACTTAACATAGGTTGAGTTCTCACAATTTGGTGCAGACCTCCACATGTTATGAGGCTTTCGAATGAAAGTGAAATTGAAGGGGTCAGTAGTAAACAGTTTTGGTTCACAAGTTTCCTTAATGGGAAAAAATTCAGCTATTTCAGGTTTCAATACAGCTTCATCTGGGAAGGGGCCTCTAAAGGCGAATACGTCATAACCTACAGAAAAAGGAATGACCAATTCATCTTCCCAACGTTGTTGCTCTTCTGCTGTACCATGTGGTTCATGAACCACTTCAATATTATGAGGCTTTAGAATGGTTTGGTCCCATTTACCAGCAATAGGAACATCTATTTGTTCTTGTTGATCAGCCATTAGAACGATTTTGAAGATGAATAGTTGAAAAAGGGTTTGATTTTGAAATGGGTCGATTATAGATCTGGTAACTCAAATGGATCCAAAATTCGTTCAATGAAATTAAATATTAGCTCAGTGTTGCGAACGAAGAAGAAGGAGTTAGGTTGAAACGGAAAAGAAAGAAGTAGAACTGAAAAGTTTTTGCAGAAGAAATGACTAAATAGTGACCTAACTCTATTTATAGGTTTCTTTTCGCTGGATTAAATAAGTCAAAAAGAAATTAGAAATTTCTTTCAACTTCCGCAGTTGCCACGTGTACCATGATCTGTATGAAAGCAAAATCGTGACAGAAGTGGGAGAATGCGCTGACGGTTACACTCATGATTATTATCACGTGCGATTAATGAGGAATAATTTTTATTAAAAGAAAAAACGCCAAGTTTCTCATTTCATTCCAATTCAATTCGAATCTGGCATTTTTTGGGGGCAATTTGTTAGCCCATATTTTGGTTAAGTCAAAATATGCCCTAAATATTCTTTAAATATAATTAATTACAAGACCTTTTTAATTATGGAAATTAATGTTTCCAAGTAATTAATATTACAATAAAGGTTAAAAGTAATATATTTAAATATAAATAATATTCTCATTAAGGAATATTCAAGGATTTCAGAAAATGGAAAACATTCACAAGTCCAAGAAACAAATCAAGATTTTGTTCGAGTCATCAGCATTTCGAGTAGCTGTCAAGAATCACTCGAACTCGAAGAATTTTTAAAGACTTAGCATACGTTCAACATTTCTGAAGATTCAAATTTTAAACCATTACAACGTTTCATTCAAGATTGGCAACTTTTGGCATTCAGGAATGAAGATTATGTGGCAAGACACTTGTCAAATGGTTCTTATATAGTCGTTAGTAGATAGCCTTAGAATTTATCTATAAATACCAGTTCATTTGATGTAATTTCTATCACAAATTCACATACAAACAAATCCTTACAAGTTCTGAGTACCCAAGCGTTCGAGCGAAAGGAATACAAGAGGAAACAATGTATGATCTTGTGATCACTTTCTATTAATTCAATGCAATTTATCATTTTTATGCAATTTACTGCTTTCATTTACATTACTTGCATTTTAATTCATTGAATCATTCACTTTTTCTTGTCAAATACGTACTCATTTTGAGTATTTTTATTTTTCTTGTCATTCAAGTCATTTATTTTCATTTCATTTACTTTTTACAAACAAACTTGTTCATTTGCGTTAATGAACATTGCTATTTTCAATCATAAACCATAAATGCACAAACATGTTCCGAGATTCTATAGTTGGTCTCTCAAGCATTGCAAACTAGCGATTGTTTACCAAAAATCAGTGTAAACAGACATATAGCGAGAACTATAGATGTAGTAGGTATAGGTTGTAAACAGCCGTGGGTATAGGACACAGAAAAATAATTCGCCACCGCGGGGATTCCATCCATAATTTTTCATTATATATCTATTTTTTCTCAATTTCCTTTTTACTTCCCCAAATGAAAAGATAAAGAACCCTATTCTCCTTCAACCGCATTTTGCTTCTCCTTCTTCTCCTCCTCACTCGCCGCCATAATTTCTCGAAGACGGAGAGATGTTCATCGTTGTTGGAAACTGGGAACACATCTCACCTCTCCTCCCGGAGGTCTCGCTTTTTTCCTCAATCGTGATACGTTTCTCGCTTGACACTTACTGAATTTAGCTTCTTCAATCGATTTTGCTTTGCTCAAACCCGATTCTCGATTTTGCTTCATGCTCAAATTCTACATCTTGTTTTCGAGATTCTCTGTTCGAAGGGTCTCTACACTTCAACCCTAGATCTGGATTTCTACACTGTTGCGGTATCTGCCACCACCAACGATTTCAATGAATAATTAACAGGTTAGTTAAGGTTTTTGATTTGTGTGAGAAATATTCTTCTCACATCGTTCATCTACATTTTGTATGTGGTTTCTGATTTGGAGAATTAGAACATTTAAGAATGAGATGAAAAATTGTAGTTGTCTCTTAGTTGTTACTTAAGTGTAAAACAATGCTCGTAAGATGTACTTTTTTTGTTGTAGGTGGAGATATTATCTAGTTCAAGGGACTCTGTTGCTGCTACTTTCGATTCTCATCAATCTGGTATATAAATAAGTAGTTATCATTATTTTGTGTATTTTCAATTAAGGTACAAGGTTGTCTATACATCTTGTATGTGTTTGAAAACAACCCAATTTTATGGCTACATCATTGTATCAGGTATAAGCTACAAAAATGAGAGAGAAATAGTCAAATTATTCTATTTTTCTTGTAGTGTTTTTCTAGACACAAGGAAGAAAAAGGAGTTCTTTTCTAAGTTCCTTTCATAATCTAAATCATTTTAATCTCACTCACATGTTATTTTTTATGTTTGGTCCATAAAGTAATGACACTTACCTTCACATAATGTAAAATAAATTCAGTATGTGGAAGAGAAGTTGTATCTTAAACATATCTAGTATAATTTTGTCTTTCTAAAGTAAGTAATGTGGCAAAATCAATTCTAGAAAATATGTTATCTTATGCACTTACATTTTTTTATAGGGTGAATTTCTTATAAAGGCTTTCTCATCCCAACCTTGTGAAGCTGTTGGTATTTGGGCGTGACGATGGTGAGCTATTTCTGGTGTATGAATTTTTAAATCATGGCAGCTTGGATTAACTATCTATTTAATAGTAAGTGCTGAGAACACTGTTGAATATTTAACTAAGATATCTACAAAACAACAAATTTTCTGTCTTTTGGTTGTTGTGTGTATATTTTCCCTTATGCTATTTTACTACTTTGCAGGAGGTTCAAATGTTCAGCAACTTTCATGAAACAAAAGGCTGAGAGTTATGATTGGACAAGCCAAGGGACTAACTTTCCTTCACTCCTTGAAGAAGAAAATTACACACTGAATTTACTGTCCATATGATTATTATTTTCTTGTAATTTTTGGTATTGTGTTGAATGTATATGTTTTAAATACATTATAGTGCTCCAGGTTGACATTTGTGACTATTTTGTAATTTGACATGGTTGTAGAACCTTGTGTAGTTGTGTTTCAATATATATAATTGAAGTTATCTTTTATTTATTTTTTGACAAAGTTATCTTTGTTATAAATATATTACTAGAGATATAGAATAGAGGTATAGAGAAGATGATGATTTTGTATTTCACTTTTCACTTGGATGATGTTACACTATAACATGAGTCATATTTATAGGATACAAGAGGAGAGGTGAAAGAGCAACAATATTTACTACCCACTCACTAGTGGGAGTGTAGTGGAATTGGAAGACAAAGGGTGGACATCCACTAAGTATAATATTCATAACACTCCCCCTTGGATGTCCATCAATGATGTGCCTCATTAAAACCTTACTAAAAAAAACCCAATGAAAAAAATTTCAGTGAAGGAAAAAGAGTACAACATCATACGTGTATGAATCTGCCTCATTAAAAACCTTACCAGGAAAACCCAATGGGATAAAACCATGGTCAAGGAAAAAAGAGTGCAGTACACATTTATTTCTCCCCCTCATAAAGACATTTGTATCTTATACGAAAAAGGCCAAATAATCTTCTGTACTTATTGCCGAAAAGCTTTACTTGAAGGTGACTTTGTAAAAAAAATTGTTATATATATTCTTCTCCCAATTAGCGATGCGATGTGCCTGTGATATTGCCTTCATATTGAATTGTTGCAAGAACCCTTTAAAAGAAAAATCATAATTCTTTGCATTTGACTAATGGTGTGCTTGACATTCTTGATTCATCTCATGTAGTGCTAAGTTTTCCTCATCATTTCACAAGAATGTTGTTGTGGTTGTTTGTGGTATACTGATATATACCAATAACCTGCATATCTAAAATAATAAAATATATACTTGATAATACATTAAATAATATATCAAAATTCATTTGCTCTCAATTGGACTAAAATGCAGTAATCAGGACCAATTAATTATTCATCAGTTTCTCGAGCTTTGAAAAGACATATGTTCACAATTAGTGATCTAAATGATTTTTCTGAGTCAATTCTCTTGAACAAAGTCAAACTCTAGATATCATACTTTTATTTTCGCGCAAAAACTCATTCATATTTATTAATTTTCATTTTTGGATCCAAAAATCTTTTCACTTTGCAAAGATACTTTAGTTACGTAGCAATTGTACGTGTCTCTTTCTTTAGACAATCATTGGGTTATCTATAATTTTCAATAGACTTTAGTTCATGATCCTCATTATCTCGTATCACATATAGCGCTATATTATATATATAAAAATATCGTCAATGTTGACTTTATTATATTGCGGTTCCAACGTATTCCATTATTGACATAATTTATCAAGATCTCATAAATTTTAGGTACCTTATAAGTTCTTCTAGAACTAAAAAAAATCAATTATGTCAAATTACTCTTTTTATATCCTCACTTGGGTTATCTTTCTTTTTAGCTCCTTTTCTCATTCGAGGGTTTTTAATCTTTGGAACCGATTGTACTACCACGCTTCAGGGTGGTTAAGATTCATTTGCAAATTTGATCGGAGCGTTAGCAGCTGATAATTTATTTCATAAAATTTGCAAATGATATATCTGAGGATCAAGATGAGACGATAATAATAATAATAATAATAATAATAATAATTCAATTCAAGTGATTCATTTGAATTTTTGGTTCAATTTTTCAGCTGCTTCTTCTCTCCCCCTAATATTGAGAAAACTAATTCATCACTTAGCCTACAGAGCTATAAATAATTCTCCAACTTTTAGTTCAACATACTTTATGAATATAGATTCATATCAAATTAGTTTTCCCAATATTCTTTAATAATTCATCTTAGTGCATTATATTGGAGCAATTGGAACATACCAACACATCCAGAAATGCTTATATAAAAATATTATGTTATAAAACCAAACTTAATTACAAACTAAGGGGAGAGATTTTATATACTAATTTATTGGCTTGATGCGAAACAAAAACTCAATTTAAATGATCACATGTTCCCAAAGTAGAATTTTAACATAAGTATCAATCACACGTTTAACTTTAGACGTCTAAAGAATGGATCTTTAGATCCATATATTTTTATTATTATGAGTATATCAATCTTGATTGACATATGATACTTATCAAATATTTTCCAATATATATTAATTTTCTTTGGGAACTAATAACACAAAAACTATTGGATTGAAGAACTTCTGGCTCTTCAAAACATATCCAATTTATATTAACTTTCGCATTATAATAGATCCGGGATAACCCAACCGGTCTTGCCAAACTTAATATGACTTGTAAACTTCTGGTTTACAATAATTTTCTGCTTCAATTGCACTAGTGTATATATTCTCAAAGTAAATTTTGTTCTTCCTGTAATAATATATTAGCTCTTCTAGAGCTTTCAATAATTTGGTAGTATCAAAAATAACTTTAAAACAATTCTTACAGAAAATATATAAATCAATTATATTAGAGTTTCATGTACATCACAATAATTGTCAAACTCCAAGAGTGTGACATTCGTCCTTATAAATGAAGTCAATGAACTTTGATCATTTAATAATATCATAAATTATTTTATAATGTTATCTCAAATTAAATAGTTCCTAAGTCAATCAGAAATCTTTATATCAAAATAAAATACTCTAAGAACAATTGACTCTATTTACATAAATAATAAGGTGCAAGAGTGTTAATTTTCAAGTAAACAAACAAAGGATACGTATAAGAATAAAATTATTTAAACATAATATTTATCATTATTAGCAATAAAAGTTGGAAACAACATTTAAATGTAAACTTTTATTATCATTAGCATAGAAAAGAAATTAGCATAGGAAATTCAAAGACACTCTTTAACATAGAGCTTTATTACTAATGAGATATTTGTGATCTCTATTTCTTGACACTTTCATCTTCAATAAGGGGATCAATTTTTTCTTCAGGATCAACAAAGAAGTCAGCAATGTCTAAGTGAGTATCATCAATATTACAAAAATCATCATCATCATCACAAGCAAAATGAGACTCAATATTTTTCTCTTTATTTTTAAGTGATTACTGATAAAGATCAACAAGATGTTTTGGCGTACGACAAGTACGACCCCAATGGCCTTTTGCATCCACAACGATAACAAATATTCTCATTATTTTTGCTACTTTGACCACCTTTTTCATTCATTCCAGTATTTTTCCACTTCTGGTGAAAAAATGTGTTTTTGTAAACTCCACTACGATTATGATCTATACCGCGACCGCGACCATGACCTTTTCCACGTCCACGACCACGGCCGCGACCACGACCGCAACCACGAGTTTGCCCAGAGTGGTCATGTGTTTCTACATTCACTTCAGGGAATGGAGCGGTACCAGTGGGACGAGCCTCATGATTTTTCATCAAAAGTTTATTATTTTTCTCGGCCACAAGAAGGCAAGATATCAAGTCAGAGTATTTTTTAAATCCCTTCTCTCGATATTGTTGCTGTAGCAGCACATTAGATGCATGAAAAGTAGAGAATGTTTTCTCTAACATATCCTCATCAGTCACTTTTTCTCCACATAATTTTAATTAAGAAGTAATTCTAAACATAGCAGAGTTATATGCGGTTACACTTTTAAAGTCTTGTAAACGCAGGTGCATCCAATCATACCGAGCTTTCGGGAGGATGATAGTTTTTTGGTGATCGTATCGTTCTTTTAAACTATTCCAAAGAACTTGTGGATCTTTAACAGTAAGGTACTCATTTTTCAAATCCTCATGGAGATGATGGCGAAGAAATATCATAGCTTTCGCCTTTTCTTGATCAGTGAATTTGTTTCTTTCTATAATAGTTTCTCCATGACCCTCAGCATCTAAATGTATTTCGGCATCTAAAGCCCAAGCCAAATAATTTTTTCCCGAAATGTCAAGTGCCTCAAAGTCAAGTTTTGTAAAGTTCGACATAATGAGTACTATAATAAAAGTTTAAACAAGTTAGATAAAATATATAACTTTACAATATCTTGCAGTATTTGAATTAAAATGAAATGAATATATCAATTTGAAAATTTTTCTTACACTTTTGAAATGTAGATATTTTTCTCAATTTGAATGATTGAATTGTATCAGTGTTTCACCATACTAATGTCGGTAACGAAACACAAACACTATCGAACATCCAAATATATATCATAAACAAATAATCGATTAATATTTATGTAATACGAATGAACAAAGTGTTGTGCTTCACCATACTAGTGTCGGTCACGAAACACAAAAAACATTGAACACTCAAAAAATTTAAAGAAAACTAAAAGAGAAAAAAAAATTGGCAGAACAGTAAATGAATAAGAACATATTCTTCATTTACAAGACTTAGAAACCCTTTAGAAGCTAACTATTATCTACTTATCCATTCAAATAAAGCTATTCACAAATAAGTTATACTTGCACTGGACATGTATTCGGAGCAGATATCTTAGAATCATAAGAAGAACATAAAGCTAACCAATATAATAGATTCAAATTACTCGAAGGATCATTAATAATATATTTAATAAATTATGAACTCAAGTTTATTATACTATCATGTTCTGCGTGAAAAGAAAAACTACTGGTTTTCTACTCTCATCTCAACATCTAAATGAATGGCAATGGTAATACATTACAACAGTGAGTCTCAAAACTCAAATGTTTGCTTCATATATACTATAAAGAAAACACAACATACAAAAAGAAACCAAATATATTCAGAGCTTGAATTATGAGTAACAAATATGAATTAGAAGTGGTACGTAACAGTACTATTAGAAACATGACTCAATTGTTGTAATTAGTAACATTCTAGTATTGTTTTATTCATTTGTTCATATTGTTCATAAACTAATAACCAGTATTCAATTGCCAGATTAGCATAAACTAATAACCAGATTAGCATATATTAATAAATTGATAAATTAAATGACACAACAAGTAATAGCAAAAACAAGAAAGAATCAATATTACCTCAGTTGATTAGAGCTTCGTGCTGATAACGTGTTATAAATATATTACTAGAGATATAGAATAGAGGTATAGAGAAGATGATGATTTTGTATTTCACTTTTCACTTGGATGATGTTACACTATAACATGAGTCATATTTATATGATACAAGAGGAGAGGTGAAAGAGCAACAATATTTACTACCCACTCACTAGTAGGAGTGTAGTGGAATTGGAAGACAAAGGGTGGACATCCACTAAGTATAATATTCATAACAATCTTTTATTTTGTTTCATAATTGTATACTAAAAATATAGCAGGTGGTGCACAAGAAAATATTTATTTGAGTAAATAAATAGTAATTAAAATGGAAAAAAAAAAATATTAAAAAAAAAAGTTTGTATGTCTTTACCCACGGAATGCTGCTGTTGGTAATGTAATTCAATAGTTGTCATTGACCGCAAAAATACCGTAGCTATAGGCTATTGAGACCGCGAATTTCCATGGGTATATCACACTAAAAGTCTACGGAATAATATGTCAGTCGGTATAGGTTTTAAGGCCTATACCCACGGTTTTTCGACCTTTAGCTACCGAATTTTGCCGTTGCTATAAGTAAAATTTCTTGTAGTGTAAATATAGTGCAAACTTTAATCCTCAAGCTAGCTTTTGTGGTTGATTATGTGCCTTCTAAATTCTAATAGAGAATGATTTGAATTCTCAAATAATGAAGGTGACAATTTATTAAAACAAATGAAATTGGAAAAAGAATTATTTTTTCCAGAAAACAAATATGGGTTTGGGAATTGTTTGATGAATGATTAGTAAATTATACTTATGGGGTGAAAGAGTGAATGCAAATATTTTCATTTTTTTATAGAAGTATTTCTTAGAAGTGATTTGATGACGAAAATTCATAAATATGAAATTAGATTTGAATTGGACGTGCTCATGAAGGAGGAAGAATAATCTGTATTAATTGAATTTTTATAATTTTAATGTATAGATAAAATAAATAACAAGATTAATTATAAAAATAATGATTTTTATTTCCAACTCATTAATGAGTAAAGACACATCATCGCCACATCATTAATGAGATACTACATCAATAATAGTGGACCAAAAAGTTAAAAAATATCAAAATAAGGATAAAAAACAAGTTAAAAACATCAATAATAGAATGACTTTTTTAGTTGGGGGATCAAAAAGTTGATTTCAAAAATAGTGGACCAAAATTTAAAAATATTAAAATAGGGAGACCAAAATTGCATTTAAGCCTTTATTTTTTATTATTTTTTCTTCCTTCTTCTATGTATATCAACTCTTCTAAATAATTTTTAAAGACAACAAATATGATACTTTCTCTTTTCCTCTATTTTTTTATGCACTAACCAGGCCGTATGCAGGTCCGGTTAGACTGATCGGTCGTTTTGACAGTCTTACTACTAATTAATGAGTCTGTTTGAGAAAAATAGCTTATAGCTGATGACTAATAGCTTAAAGCTGATGGCTGATAGCTTTTAGCTGATGACTTATGGCTGTTTGGCAAAAATAGCTGATAGGTGATGGCCTATGGCTGATAGCTGATAAATTCATTGAAGTGTTTGGTAAAATTAGCGGTTCAACTAACTGATAAATGTAAACTGACATAAAAAGAGATTTTTAATTTGTAATAAAATTTATATTTAAAATATTTAGAATTTTGAAATTTAATATAACTTATATATATATATATATATATATATATATATATATATATATATATATATATATATATATATATATATATATATATATATATTTAATATAATTTAATTCTTTAAAATTAATATTTAAAATATTTAGAATTTTGTAATTTTAATATAACTTTTTATTGTTTTAGTTTTTATGTTTTGTGAAAAAAATTGAACATAACAATTTTTATACCAAATACATAAATGATAAATTATAAGAACTTGTAACTAAAAAATAAAATCAACAGAAGAACAAAAAAATAAAACAAAAAGAGATGATTATATTATATAATACAGTAAAAAAAATGTAGAGGAACTAAAATAATAAAAAGAATTAATACAGTAGAAGAACTTTGATAAAAAAAAAACGTGTATAATACAGTAAAGAAAAGTTGATGATGATGGTAAAGTGGGTTGACGAATGAAGAATATGATTTTTAGCCGTCCTTTCTCATAGCCGCCCCTCCCTTCTCAAACCCTAATTTTCTTTTTCCTTTACTTTATCTACCAAGGGGGTGGTTTTAGGTATTTTTTGATCTAAAACCACCCCTATTCATCATTTTTCATTGTTTTTTCTTATCATTTATTTAAATAAGTGTGATTTCACATATTTTTGAGTTGTTATTTCTTGTTTTTGTCTCCTAAGTGTGGCGTTGTTAGTTTGTTTCGTCGTCTTGTGCGACTCGTTTGTTGTCCCGTCTTATAGTACGGTGTTTTGTTTTTCGGAGTGATAGATTAGTTTTGACTCATTTCAAATCCATACAATGATATACAGATTCAGAGGCGTGGATACTATAGCTCGTTTAAGGGGTTTACGGCAGTTATCACTAAAGTCAATTTTCTCTCAACCTCGCATATATCTTGTCGGTATGTGGCAGAATCAGTCATCTCAGAGACCACGCATAGTCGATTTTTTGTTCGAACACATGCAAATATCTTTTTTCCGGAGTTGGATGCCATCAAAGATTGTGGATCTCAAATTATTATTGACTTTTGGTCAGGTACGGAAGGATTTGTCAAGGTTGTTAGGATTTAAATATTGGTTTGTTAACGTTATTTTATCATTTGAAAGTTTTATATGTATCATTGATGAGTATTTAACTATCTTCATCTCTTGTATAATTGCTATTTTAGCATATGAATGAATGAATTTTATTTCCTTGTCAAAAAAAAAAAAAAAGTTGATGATGTTAGTCAAAAAAATAAAAAGTTTATGATGTTATACTATACCCAAAAAAAATTGATGCTGCATGGGTAGAGGCACGACATTAAAATAAAACGCTAAAAAGAAATAGAGAGAGAAGAATGATCTTTTAGTATTTAAGATACAGGGTAAATGTGGGTTTTTATTAAAATATTAAAATAATAAGGGTAAAAATGGAACAAAAGATTATAAGCTATAAGTTATAAGCTAAAACGCTAACGTTTAGCTCGGCTTAACTTCTACTTTTCTATTTTTTTAAAATGAAATAGAGAAGTATAAAATTGAATTTATTCATATTTCTCCTTAAAAGTATTAGAGAAATGAAGTAAAGAAGTAAAAAATAAAGAGAAGTAGAGTCAAACACAATTTTTTTCTTCTTTATTATTTTTAAGGAGAAGAAAATAAGTGGAAGTTAAGTCGGGCCAAACGGAAATCTCTAATCTAAAGTTAAAAAGATTTTACAAAACAAAACTTTTTGTGACAGATGAACTTATAAGCTATAAGCTCAAAAAAGTGTCTTACCAAAAAGACCCTAAGTTAATTGAGTATTTGGTAAAATTAGCGGTTTGACTTACTGATAAATACAAAATTAATATTCTTGATTCATATTATTTTTTGAAAGGACTAAATTCATAATTAAATTTATATCAAATTAATATTTCAAATATTTATTATTTAATAATTTAATACAACTTTTAAATATAATTTTATTCTTTGAATTTTATTTTATTTTTTTATTTCAATATTTTTATTTTAAGAAAAAAATTAAATTGAATAATTTTCATAATAAATATTTAAATGATAAATCAAAATAAATTTTAACCGAAAAATATTAAAAGAAGGACTCAAAATATAAAATAGAAAGAGATGATCATGTATTATAAAACAAAATTTAATCACATAGATATAAGTTACGTACAGTACAATTCCTTGCGTACAAAATATGTACGGTACATCTTCACATAAAAAAGATACACTATCTACTTAAAACAAAAATACATGTACAATACGGTCTGTTTGGTAAAAAGAACTTATAACTGATGGTTGATGACTTATAACTTATAACTGATAGATAATAACTTATGACAGATAGTTGATAAATTAATTGAAATGTTTGGTAAAATTAGCGGTTGAACTAACTAATAAATGTAAAATAACATAAGAGGATATTTTTAATTTATAATAAAATTTATACCAATTGAATATTTAAAATATTTAGAATTTAATAATTTAAATTTATTAATTTAATATAACTTTTATATATTTTTAATATTAATTTTTGTTGGTTATAATTTCAAATACAATTTATATTAATTTTTTTCATTTCAGTTTTTATACTTTATAAAAAAAAAATTATACATAATAATTTTTATACTAAATACATAAATGATAAATCAAAAGAAATCAAAAATTAAAATAAAATGAGATGATCATATAGATATACGTAGGACTATACCAAAAAAATATAGATATACGTAGGTAGAGTACATCTTAAAAAATAAAAGCTACAGTAGATCGTTAAAAATAAAAGTGGCACAATACATCTTAAAAAATAAAAGCTACAGTACATCGTTCAAACAAAAATAAACTAAAAAAAATTATGAGTGGATACTGCTGGATACCAAAACGAAAAAAAAAATTAGAGAGAAGGTGATATTAGTGTTATTAGCAATTAAAACATTAAGGATAAAATTTGGTTTTAATTAAAAAGTAAGGATAAAAATGGAAAAAATATGATAAGTTATAACTTATAAGCTAAAACGTTATATGAAATACCGTTTGAAAAATAAGTTAAAAGTCAGTAAAATAAGCTATAAGTTAATACTGAGAGAACCTTACCAAACATAGTTTTTTTTGACAGATGAGTTATAAGCTATAAGCTATAAGCTCAAAATTGTGTCTTGCCAAACAGACCCTAAGAAACGTTGATAATAAATGTATATGTACAAAAAATATGTCAAATTATATCATCTCTCAATTTTCCACTTCATTAATAAAAATATAATTTATTAAATAAAATGGTGGCAAAAATACACCAAGGGTCATTTATCTTATTTATTTGTAACATTTTGGTCATTTATTTTTGTTTGTAACAAATTGATCCATTATCTTTTATATTTATAACACTTTAGTACTTTATCTTTTGTTCGTAATAAATTGGACCTTTATCTTTTATAACATTTACATACAAACTTATTTTCTCCTTTTTTTATTAAAAAAAATTATACTTTTATTTTTAAAATATATTTTTATACAAAATAATAAATAAATTCATATTATTGATGAACATTCATCATCATCATCTTCATCAAATACAATCCCATAACCATAACCAAACCTTCAGTTTCTAAACCCAGAAATTAAAATACATGGAACTTAATGAAACGTGGAGGCAAATTTGTAAAACCAATTTAAAAAGGTGGAAATAAAAAAAACAATGGTTATGGGTTTAACCCTAATTTCACAAATTTTCCCAATTCTTCTCCTTTTCCTTCTTCTTCATCATTT
Organism: Trifolium dubium; assembly: GCA_951804385.1. Taxonomy (NCBI): domain Eukaryota; kingdom Viridiplantae; phylum Streptophyta; class Magnoliopsida; order Fabales; family Fabaceae; genus Trifolium; species Trifolium dubium. The sequence continues at coordinate 16,795,192 of OX638072.1, read as the reverse complement.
CTTCGCCCAAACTCATACCCGATCACTCAACCCCTCTCCGTATCTCTCTCTACACACTATCACATCTCAATTTCTTCCCTGATTTTGGTTTCTCTTTCTACTGCTCGTGTAGAAAATTCGTGTCGTTCTCATGGAATTCTACTTCGACATTGAAACTCAACTTCCAGTAAAATCGCTTTTAATTTTTGGGTTTAATTGGTTTTCAATTTGGAGGTTTGGTTTTGTTATGGGTTTGAATTTGTTGGAACATTCTTACAAGCTTGAAGGAAGAACTTGGTATGAGTATAAACACAAGTCTAGAAACTAAAGTGTATGAATTTGAAAAAGTTCAATTTTAGTCCCACATTGGTAAGCACACACACCTTAGTAGTGCTTATATATGTGTAGGTCACTACTTGGGGTACGCCCCAATAGGTACTCAGTTTTGTGAGCTGGACACTCCATGCAATATATCACACACGCGCGCGCCCGGCTGGCTCGGGCCTCAATATATTAATTTTTTAATGGCACTATTTAGCATTTTCCATTTTTAATAACCAAAAATTAAAAAATTATTTAATTTTTCTTTCTGTGACCGTCGCAAATATTTGCACACGTTTTGTGTGCATGACCAAGTCCAAAATCGGTTCAGCTAAGTGGGCCGAAATTTATGGCCACATTTTTTATTGCTGAAAAATTCAAACTCCCACTGGTGTGCTCTGATTCAATTATTTAATTCCAGAATATAAGAAGAAGTGGTTGTGGCCACTACTAATCGATATTTAATTATCGATATTGACTGGTTTTTGTAAAATCATCGGAGATGTTCTTCTGCCCGTAATCTACAGTGCAGTAGTTTACAATATTTTGAAATTGGCAATTTTATCCTGGGAACTTCATGGTTGAACGTCTACCTTGCACAATTTGGATAGTGCCGTGAAACGTCTTAAAGAGAACGTACTGTTCCGCGACTCCGCCAATAATTTAATCAGTTGATTTTTTCAAAATTACCGGAAAGTAACATAATTTTATGAAGATGATGAATGTTCAATATATGTTTTTTTAATATAAAAATATTTTAAAAAATAAAAGTATAATTTTATTACTAAAAAACTAAGAAAATAAATTTATATGTATATGTTAAGAAAAATAAAGGACCAATTTATTACAAATAAAAGATACTCCCTCCGTCCCAAAATGATTGCCTTTTAAGGTTTTTACACACAAATTAAAAGAAGCATTGAAAGAGTCAACAAACATATTGATTTTACTAAACTGTCCTTACATGTATTGAAAGGAATATGAAAAGGGATGGATGGTTACACATGTACGAGATTGATAGGTTTGTAGCTTTGTCCTTTTAATTTTTCAACAGAACAAGCATGCAATTGTAATAAAAGCTTGAGGGCATAATTGGAAAACAAATATTAAGCATACATTGAAATTTGAAAACGTCTTTCATTATGGTAAAAATTTAGAAGGCTAAAACGACCCTCTTTATGGGACAGAGGGAGTAAATGACCAAAATGTTACAAATAAATAAGATAAATGAGCACTAGTGTATTTTTGCCTCGTAAAAATTTTATGATAAAATGGTTGAAACATGCACCATATTATTATCGGAAGTATCATAATTCATACTCGCGAACAGCCTTGGAAATTGGAATTCTTTTTATTTTATTTTATTTAAATCATAATAAATGATCAAGGATATAATTGAATTTTAGATAAAATAATAGTGGTAAAATATGAATAAAAAAAGATAAACTAACTATAAGCAATAAGCTATATGAAATAGCGTCTAAAAGATAAGCTAAAAGTTAATAAAATAAAGGCAAAATTACACTATTGGTCCTTTATCTTTTTCATTTGTAATAAATTGGTCATTTATCTTTTTTTGGTAACAAATTGGTCCTTTATCTTTTTCATTTGTAACAAATTGGTCCTTTATTTTTATTTTTGTAACAAATTGGTCCTTTATCTTTACTAACATTTTCTCCATAGGACCTCTTATTTGTAAAAAATAATATAAGATAAAGGACTAATTTGTTACAAATGAAAAAATAAATGACCAATTTGTTACAAAAAAAAAGATAAAGGACCAATTTGTTACAAATGAAAAAGATAAAGGTCCAATTTGTTACAAATGAAAGATAAAGGACTAATTGATTACAAATAAAAAAGATAAAGGACCAATGGTGTAATTTTGCCTAAAATAAACTATAAACTAATTTTCAAAAACTCTTACCAAACAAAACTTTTTATATCATATGAAAGAGTACTTATTAAGAACTAGTACCTATTAAATACTTTCATTGTAGCACATGTAAAAATGATACCTATTAAGTACCTATTCTTAAATAATCACTTTATCTCTATTGTTCTTAAATGATTCCACGTACTTTTATATATTATTTCTTTTCTAACACAAACTTTATAAAATAGTAAATAATAATTTATTATTAAACTAAATGATATAGAGTTATTGGCAGAATTCATTAAAATTTTTTAGAGAAGTGCTTAGTTGGAGGGATTGAGTACTTAACAGGTACTACTATTAAAAATTATAAATAAATGATATGTACAAGCCCTTTTATGTATTCAAAAATAAGTGATAGTCTAAGCTATAAACTCAAAATAAATAGTGGCTTACCAAAGAGACCCTCATACTCCATCGGTCCATCCATTCATCCATCCATTTAAAAGCCACCTCAAATTAAATTTCTCTTTGAGCAGCATATGCATAAGTACCCTTACTTTCTAATAAAGACTGTGGCACCGTTTAGTATCACCACTGAGATTGAAACGAATGTCTATGACACATTATTCGGAGTAACATCATTTGACAAAACTAGCGGCACAATATTTTGTTTTCTTTTGTTTATTGTATTCTTTCTTTCATCCAAAACCACCTTTTCTTCAAAACCACCAAACCATTTCTCTTTCTTACATAACCCTTTTGTTCTTCTGTGTGAAACCATTTTGAACTTATCTAAAAAACACAAAAAATAAATTATTTTTTAAATACAAAAATAAAAAAATTATGTAACTTCCTAGAACAAACCAGAATATGCACACATGGGTAGTTTTGTTTTTGGTTCCTAAGAAGACTAAGTTTCCAATCACTTTAAGCATGTCGATGTTCTCTCTATGAAATTTTTGATTGGTTTTCTGGCTTTGTGAAGCAAAAAAATCTATCTTTATCTTTATTTTTCACTCTAAAGTTTTGATTTTTTTGGTTTTTATATAACCAAAGAAATCAAGTTTAGTCCTTTCAATTTCTTCATCCAAGTTCTATATATGTTTCTTTCAAATCCTCTTTTTTTTGTTTTGTTATAATTATAGGTTTGTGTAAAGTTTAATTAAGCATGATAATGACCCATTTGAGAAAAAAAAAATCTATAAAAATCCCACTTTTGGAATAGTGAAAGTCGCTTTCTTTGAAGGTAAGAGAGGTTTTTTTTTTTGTTTTTTTATTTAAAAATATATATTATATGCAACTTGTTATGTTAGGAATTATGATCCTCTCTCTAGGGTTGTGTTTTGTTGAGAATCAGATGTTTTCTGTTGCATAATCCATTCGTAGGATTTGAAAGAATCTTATCTTCTTTTGCTACCTTAATTGGATACACCAACTTCACAACTTCACATCTTTTTTCTTTTGTGTACTTGATAAGTACATAAAAATTATTTATTTTCCATTTTTTTTTCTTCTCATTATCTACTTTTCTCTCTCCTCAAACAGTACCATATTTCATACACATATCTGAAAAAAAATTACACCAGAAGAATATTTAAACAAAAGGGTATTCTGATCTGTGTTCAGATTTGAATCTTGTTATGGATTGTGGTTTTGGGAAGATGGTTAATGAAACAGAACAAGTTGGTTTTGGAAATTTAGTAGAAGAAGAAAGTTTAGCAGTTTCTGAGAGAGAGATGTGGTTGAATAATAGTACAGATGATCATCATCATAATGATGATCTTTTAGGTATGAATATGAATGTTGATGATGATGCATCTATGTTCTATGCTGATTTTCCACCTTTACCTGATTTTCCATGCATGTCATCATCTTCATCATCTTCTTCATCTTCAACTCCATTGAAAACTATTGCATGCACTTCAACTGCGACAACAACTACTACTACTACTACTACTACCTCTTCTTCTTCCTCTGCTTCTTCTTCCTCTGCAGCTTCTTGGGCTGTTTTGAAATCAGATCTTGAAGAAGATCATGGTGAGAAAAACAAAAGTACTCAAAATGGTTTCATGCATCATGGTCATCATGCAACAACTTTGTCATCAAGTGCATCTATGGAGATTTCTCAACATCAACATCAAGATCTTGGTGTTTCTGATACCAATCATGTTATTGGTGATGATTGCATGGATGATGTTATTATGGATACTTTTGGTTACATGGAGCTTTTAGAAGCAAACGAATTTTTTGATCCTGCATCCATTTTTGAAGAAGAGAATCCTTTAGTTGACTTCACACAAGAACAAGTTCAAGCGCAAGCCGATTATCATCAACAAGTTCCTATGATGGTGCATGATGATGGTGAAACAAAACTACAACAAGAAGAAAACAATGATGTTTTTGTTTGTGATGTTATGAACAATGAGGGAGAGAATATTCAAGGAGATGCATGTGATGATGATGGTGTTAATGATGAGATGAGTAGTGTTTTTTTGGAATGGCTTAAATCTAACAAAGATAGTGTATCAGCAAATGATTTAAGGAATGTGAAGCTTAAAAAATCAACAATCGAAAGTGCTGCTAGAAGATTAGGTGGTGGAAAAGAAGGAATGAAACAATTGTTGAAACTTATTCTTGAATGGGTTCAAACTAGTCATCTACAAAACAAAAGACAACAATTATCTTCAAATCTTGTTCCTCAAACACAACAATTTCAAGATCCATGTCAGAATCAGAACACAACAAACACATTTGCACCAGTTGAATCAAACACATGTTTCAATCAAACATCATGGTTAGATCAAACACAGCCTCTTATTGTGCCTCCACAACCAATGGTTGGAGTTGGATATGCTTGTGATCCTTATAACACAAATGGTTCTGTTTCTAATAATCTTAACCTTAATCCTTATCAATCTGGTGTTACTAGTAATGAGTATCATCACATGTTGGAATCCAATCAATCATGGGGTACTTCACAATTCAATGTTGCATCAAACTACAATCAATCATTTGTGGAAAACAATGGTAGCAATGTGTTACAACCTCATGGTGTGAGTTTTGGAGGTTATGGAAATCAATATAACTCTTATCAGTTTTTTCATGGACCTGGTGATAGATTGATGAGGTTAGGTCCGTCAGCTACGAAAGAAGCTAGGAAGAAGAGAATGGCAAGGCAAAGAAGGTTTATGTCTCATCATAGGAACCAAAATAATAATGGGAACCATCATAATCAGAATATTCAAGGTTCTGATTCGCTTGCAAGATTGGGAGGTGGCGCTGATAGTTGCACCAATGTTGTAGCTGCTGGTTCTCAAGCAAATCCAGCTAACTGGATGTATTGGCAGACTATGCCTGGTGGGACAGCAGCTTCCTTAGCACCTGTTGTTCCAGTTGAGCCGACGCAGCATCTGGTGGAACGTGAACGGCCCGCCATGCAGACACATAACTCTCATCAGGGTCGAAATGCATCGGATAGGAGACAGGTTTGTGAATTGTGGACCTTAAGTTTATCAAATTATAGTTAGATTATATGTTTTCGTTGTTTATATGATCTATGTTGATGTCTGATGCGATCATCAGAAATGCAGCATGTATATGCAAATCTCATTTGTTATTAATTGAACTTCATTTTTTGTATGAGTTTTAAATTGTGGTCAGCGACAACAATTGCGGTTGCAATATAATAGTTTCACAAGTCTCCACAATGGCATTGCAACCGCTATTGTTGCTGCATCGGCCACATTTGCATCCATTTTAGTGTAATATAAAAATTTGAAGCGGCTCATAGTAGAGTAGCCGTGACCCGCAACTGTAACTACAATGTAAAATCATTGTTTGTTGTGTAAAATATTTACTATCGTCAATAAATTCAATAGTTAGATAATTGAAAATGTGTGACTTTAACCATCCATCACACATAAACACATAAAATGTTTTGTGGTTTTACACTAATAGTGTATCATAATTTAGATAGTTTTAGCTCTTGCTTTATGAATAATGGGTGGTTTATTTTGTGTGGATGTGTTTGATTGATAGGGTTGGAAGCCTGAGAAGAACTTGAGGTTCCTTCTACAAAAAGTGTTGAAGCAAAGTGATGTTGGAAGTTTGGGGAGAATTGTCTTACCAAAAGTAATTATTACTAATTTTTTGTATTATTTATTTATGACATTTTTATGAGTTAAGTTTTTATTGATTCATAATTTTTATTGCAAAACTTGAACAGAAAGAGGCAGAAACTCATTTGCCAGAACTAGAGGCAAGAGATGGAATTTCGATTACGATGGAAGACATTGGAACTTCTCGAGTTTGGAATATGCGCTATAGGTAAGTGAAATTTGATAAGAAATTTTGTCATTTGCTTTTTTGTTTTTATGTTCATCATCATATATTGAGACTAAAATTTTCTCTTTTGTATTATTTCTTCTTGGAGCATCAGATATTGGCCAAACAACAAAAGCAGAATGTATTTGCTTGAGAATACTGGTGAGATATTCGGCTTATTTACCGGCCTTTGGTGCTTCTTTTTTGGGTTTTTGTTTTCACAATTTTATTTTATATGTTCATTTCATTTTGTAGGTGACTTTGTGAAAGCTAATGGACTCCAAGAAGGAGATTTCATAGTGATATACTCTGATGTGAAGTGTGGCAAATTTGTAAGGAACCCATCTCTTATTATGTTTTTTCTTATATATTTTGTTTTACTTTCATGGATTTGGATTTCCTTTCACTTAAGTGATGATATAATTTCAACAACAATTGAATTGAGATTAAACCAATGTTTCAAAAATAGGACCAAACCAGCTGGTTCAACTGGTTAAACAGTGAAACAACCAATTCTCCAATTAAATCAGTTGAGTCGTGGTTGGTTAAATCGGTTTTCATTTTTTGAAATTTTTATTTATGTCTTCCTTAATATATTTTAACTATTTTTATACATTCATTTGTTTTATGGTTGGTTCAACCAATTGAACCGATGACCCAATATATCTTCACTACCGGTTTTGATCTTCGGTTCGGTTTTTAAAACACTGAATCAAACTATTCACATTTCATGGTTGAATTAATTTCTATTCCATATCAATCGGAACATGAGTTTTGTCCGTTGTCAATCAAATCGCTTGAGTCGCACCGGTCAAACAATCTTAATTGTTGGATTGAGATCAAATAGTTCACATTTTGTGTTTATTGCTCAATCCAATGATCTAAATTACTTGACTAGAACAATTACATCATTATTGAATTGACTTTCTTTTTTAGTTCTATAAAACTTAATATGAATTTTTGTCAACAAAAAAAGCTTAATATGAACTTTTTTTTCTTTGAAAAAGTTGAGAATTAATGTGGGAATATAATTTGTGTGATACAGATGATAAGAGGAGTTAAAGTGAGACAACAACATGGAGCAAAACCAGAGGCAAAAAAAGCAGGAAAATCACAGAAAAATCAGCATGGGAATAATTCAGCAAATTTAGCTGGAAATGCTGCTGTGGATAATAATGGAACCCTATCTTCACCAAAGCGAAAAAAATGAAAAGATAGTATTAATTAATATGTGATTAGTAATGATGCAAAATAATATATATTTATATATAGCTGAGTAGAATAAATAAGAGACTCAACATGTGAGGGTCACAAGGATATGCAGTATTATATTTGTTTTGGAATTTAATTGCAAATTGTGTGAAAATGATGTATGTGGATATGTATATTTATTTTTGGTGTTTATTTGTAACTTGGATATTTTTTAAGTTAATGAGAAATCATGGTGTGCAAATGAAACAATTTACGAATTTTTTTAATAGAATTAAGTTTTTTTTTATGAAAAGTAAATTAGATTACGATTAGGCTTAAATATGATTTTGGTCTTTGTAAATACTAAATATGGTTCATTTCCATTTTGGTCTAATGTAAAAAATTATGTTTTGACAAAAAAAATTTTTGAAGAAGCTAAACTAATATACTTGGTCTTTGTAAAAATGGTTCATTATTTCCATTTTGGTCTAATGTAAAAAAATATGTTTTGACAAAATTTTTATTTTGAAGAAGCTAAACCAATTCTATCTAAATTGTTATAGGAGATAATTGAATTTGAGAACTCAAAGAGGAGTATACTCCTAAGTTCCAAGTCAATATCATTAGACCAACTCAAATAAATTTGATATGCATTTATTTAAATTGATAAAGTACATTGATACTATGTATATTCACTAAAAATAAAAAGGATGAATTTGTGAAAAACATCTTAAAATCTTTTTTAAATTTTATGTAATTTTACATGAATATAAACCAATATTTTTTTTACAGAAACCAATATAAAATGAGTCATATTTATAGAGACTAAAATCATATTTAAATCAAATAATAATGATAAATAAAAAGAAAATTCTTTTTATAGGAAAAAAATAAAGAGTATTTATAAATTTTAGTTCAATAAAAAATGTTAAAATTATTTAGTCAATTATTTATAATGGAGTTTAAATTTTAGTTTTTTTATTTTATATGCGTAAATTTCTAATAACTTTATTATTTGATCTATATACCCAAAAAATAATAAAGAGCTAGCAAAGGTGTGTAACATAACATGTAGGTGAAATGTGACGTAAAGAAGTAATGTTTTGTTGCAGTGGAGTCCGTATAAGAATGAAGGAGCCGTATGTGTACTACTCAGTGATGTAGATATATGAATGTACTATTTGACTTGAACACTTAATGACAAAGAAAGGAAACAAGTCTTACATAAGCACAACTTTAAATATAAATTATTTGGGCGACAAACAAATAAAATAAATTAAAAGACAAATAGCTTAAATATATGATACTACATCCGTACCAAAATATAAGTTGAATTGACCATATAAAAATTAAAAAACATAATTAATGTTGTATAGAAAAGATAAATTATTATAAGTTAGTTTAAAAAATTGTCCTTCATTACTGGTTGTTAGCCCATATTTTGGTTAAGTCAAAATATGCACTATATGTTCTTTGAATGCAATCAATAAACCTTCAATCATGGAAATTAATATTTTCATATCATTTAATTTCATATGAAAGTCAAGGGTAATGCGTTTAAGCAAAAAAGAACATTGTTATAAGAAAATATTCATGAATTTCAGAAGATGGAAAACATTCACAAGTCCAAGAAGCAATCAAGACTTGGTTCGAGTCATCAACACTTCGAGTAACTATCAAATCACTCGAACTCAAAGACTTTTTGTAACTTGGTAATTTATCAACACTTTTGAAGATTCAAAATTCAAACCATTGCAACTCTTCATTCAAACGTGGCAACTATTGGCATTCAAGAATGAAGATTAGGTGGCAAGACACTTGTCAAATGGATGTTATATAGTCGTTAATAGATAGTTGTAAGATTTATCTATAAATACTAGTTCATTTGATGTAATTTCTATCACAAATTACTCATACTAAAAATTCCTTAAACACTCAAAGTATCCAGCGTTCGAGAGAAACGAGTATACAAGGCAACAATGTATGATTCTGTGATCACTTCTTATTAATTCAATGCAATTTACATTCTTATGCAATTTACTTGCTTTCATTTACATTTTATGCGTTTTAATTCATTGAAGCATTTACTTTTCCTTGTCAATACGTACTCACTTTGAGTATTTTTACATTTCTTGTCAATCAAGTCATTTATTTTCATTTACTTTTCTTTTTACAAACAAACTTGTTCATTTGCGTTAATGAACATTGTTATTTTCAATCATAAACCATAAATGCACAAACATGTCCCGAGATTCTCTAGTTGGTCTCTCAAGCATTGCAAACTAGCGGTTGTTTACCAAAAATCAGTGTAAACAAATTGGCACGCCCAGTGGGACTGGTTTTGTGTGTTTTAAGTTTAGTAGTTTATTTCAAATATTTTCTGAAAAAAGTATTGTTAGTGCATAAACATTGCATTCTGCATAAAAAAATTTCTAGGAAAATTTGCAAAATTCATTGTTGTTTAGTGCATGCGTTTGAGAAGTGGTAGAGTAAAACCAGAAATGGTGAGATCCAGAGCAACAAATGCTAATAACAATAACAACAACAATAACAATAATAATAATAAAAATAATGATCAACATGATGATCAAGACTTCGATGATAGCCAATCATCAATAAAGTTTGGCATACCTAGGGCCATCACTGGCCCAAATCAGATTTCGAATTCCACAGGGACTACACAAGAAATTCCTGTGTTAATACCTACGGGGTCTACCAACCCCTCAGGGAATTCGAATGCATCAACTGCATTGTTGGAGCATTCTTCAACAGCCCCTGCCATAGTTTCCTCCCAAATGGGAACTGGCAATGGCAGTTCAGGGCCAGCATTTGATTTTAGAAGTCAATCAGGGTCATTATATCATTCAGGAAGGCCAAATCCCTATGGGATGCCAACCTCATTCATGCAGGATATGTACACACATCAATCCACATACTCTGACAATGCAACGGTTCGATCCCCATACCATGGGGGATAAACTTCTAATAATAACCGTACTAGAGGAAGTTTACCAACCTTTACTACAGATTCCATGTTGGCTATAAGGCAACAAATGGATGAGAGTAATCATCAAATGGTGAATTTACTCACAACACAAATGGGTACAGTGATTAACCCATTGATTCGAGATACTAACCAAAGCTATCAGGCATTGGCCACCCAAATGGGTAGAATAGCAGATTTCTTTGGTGGCCCTCAAATGCCTAGACAACCATTTCAACAAATTCAGGCCCCAGAACCTGAACCCATTGCAGAGGCTCGAAATGAGATGCCTCAGAGACCACAACCAGTGCCTCGAGCAATCGAACAACCTGTGCAAAGGAATGTGATGACACGAAATCATATCGTATTTTTAGCTTAGTTTAGGTGAACTTTAGTTGCATTTGCATATGTTTTTATTTCATTTATGTCTTTTTATGCGGGTATTTGTTTTGTTTTCAGTTTTGTCTAATAAAATAGGTCGGAGAAGAGAATTGAGCAAAAAGGGCTGAAAACGCAGCAAAAAGGGGGGTGCAAAGCACAAATCCACGCAGCCCAATTGAGCCCAGCAAAAATAGGCTTGGTGGCGCCCGCCACCACTTCTGTGGCGCCCGCCACAGAAACCTGATCCAGTGAAACTGATTTTTGAGCGACTTGGGGAGCAAGCAGGCGTCTGATCCGTTTCTATCCCTAATCGTATGGCTATTGGATGAGATCAAAAGTGAAGCATATCCTCCCTATTTTTATGGATCGTACGAGGCAAAATTCTCGTATAAATAGAAGACTCAAATTCTGTTCTCCGCACGTCTTTTATTTCCTTTATTTCAGTCAGTTTATATTTCCCGCTTTGTAAACTGTATCGGTATTTCCACACCGGGAATCCGATTTCAGATCCGTTTTCAGTTCCTTGTCAAGAATTTTATTTCCTTTAATTCCAGCAAGTTTATTCAGCAATTCTTTCCAGGTTTTGTTTATGTCTTTATTTAATTATTTAATTATGCATTATTTAATTTACTGTTTTTGTTTGTTTACCTTCTTTAACTTGTCTAGCTAAATTCCTAGACATCGGTATGTAACCTAATTCTCCGAAGGGGATTTAATGATGATGTAGCGCGCGCACATAAACTATTTTTCTGATTCTGGTTTCTAATTGTAAAACTCCTATACTTTTGAACGAGAGTAAAATAAAGTAATCAAGGTTAAAATCAATAGAGCGAGAGTTTGAGATTTTAACCGGATAGTAGAAACTAGATATTAATTCTTGAACGAGCGAGAGCCACGGTAGAATTAATTAGGATTAATTGATTTTCAAAATATACTTTCGAAACTAAGGTGGTAGAAAAGTGACAGTAAAACTCCTAGTCTAGTTAGTATGGTTTTTATCAATAAAACGAGAGTGTGAGGTTTAAACCTTTAAATTAAGAAAGTCCTTCTGAAAGATAAATCCTTTTTGCACGCTACTAATTTATTAAATCCCCGATGGTTAATTAGTTACATACCGATGTCCCGCTTTAATTTATTTAAACTTTCTTTTTAAATTTCGAAACAATCCTAAAACGTAAATCATCCGCCTTAGATTTACAACGTAACGACAGAAATACGGTAGCTCGACTGTTGGTCTCTGTGGTTCGATATCTTTTAAAACTCAACGACTAAACTGTGCACTTGCAGTTATTAAAAATATTTTTGATATACAAATCGTCGATCAGAATGTTGAACCTGAGATGTTGTTGGTTAATCGAAACCAAAATGCTGATGCGGTTTTAAGAAATGTCCAACAAAATGATAGTGGGCAAAATAACTTAACCAATTTGGTAGAAGCAATCCTTGCCCAGAATGGTTTAAATGTTGGTTTACGCAGACCAAATTTTGTTTCACCTTTGACTGAATTTGTGTTGCAAACAGAAATACCTAGGGGTATGAAAACTCCAAAATTTACTAAGTTTGCTGGCGACACCACAGAGTCCACAGTTGAGCACATTGCTAGGTATCTAACAGAGGCTAGGGACATAGCAAATAATGAGAATTTAAGGATGAAATATTTTTCTAATTCTTTAACCAAGAATGCTTTTACTTGGTTCACCACATTGCCTCCCCATTCTGTGTATACATGGACCCAATTGGAAAGACTTTTCCATGAACAATTCTACATGGGTCAAACTAAGATTAGCCTCAAAGAATTAGCAAGTGTGAGGCGCAAAACACCAGAGTCAGTTGATGATTATCTCAATAGGTTTAGACTTCTTAAAGCAAGGTGCTTTACTCAAGTCCTTGAACATGAGTTAGTGGAAATGGCTGCTGGTGGCCTTGACTACTCGATTCAAAAGAAACTAGATACCCAACATCTTAGGGACATGGCTCAACTTGCTCATAGAGTTAGACAAGTTGAGAGGCTTAAAAGTGAAAAGGCTTAAAAGTTGAGACACAACAAAAACAAAGTTGCCCATGCTGGGGGCAACAAAACTAATGTTGGGAATAATAAACAGGTTGTTCCCAATAAGGCTGAAAAAGCCTTACTTGCTGATCAGGGCTCTTCCTCGAAAAGCCCCATTAAATAAATAATATCACTTCTTGAAGATAACATGGAAGATGATATAGTAGATGAAGATCTACTCGAATATGGATCTGAACCAGATTTTGATGTGCTGGTTAATGTGGTATCTATATTGCCACGTGAATATGATCTAAGGTCAACCTCTGATCCTGAGGAGGAGTTCGAGGAGCCTAACCTAGATAATTACACCCTTGTGTGTTTCAATGTGATGGATAATGGGTGCATAGAACAACATAAGGCCTCATTCGAATGGCCTCATGAAGGGATGAGGAACCACCTAAAGCCTTTATACGTTAAGGCTAAAGTTGGTGGTGTTGGTGTAAACAAAGTCTTGTGGATGGGGGTGCTGCAATTAATTTAATGCCCCATTTTATGCTAAGGAAATTGGGAATGTATGACACTGATATGCGTTCTCATAACATTGTTCTCTCTAATTATGAGGGAAAAAGTGGCAAATCCATGGGTGCCATTCAAATGGATGTTGCTGTAGGCAGCACCATTAGGCCAACTTTATTCATAGTTGTGTCTTCAAGGGCTAGTTTCAACTTACTCTTAGGAAGGGAGTGGATTCATGGAGTGGGTGCTGTACCCTCCACCCTTCACCAAAGGTTAATACTTTGGAGGGAGGACAAAATAGTTGAAAATATTGAGGCTGATCAAAGTTTCTATATGTGTGAGGTTGACCACATAACTAGGCAAACTTTTGATAAAAATTTTGCCTCCATAGCCCCTTATGGTGATAAAGAAAATGGCTTTTGAGGAGCCACCAGTAACAATGTTTATCACTCCATAAAACTCCATCCAACACATGGTTTCTGTTGGGAAAGGGAAGTAATTGATGAATTCCCTCCTGAAGATGGAGTAATCCCACCATCTGGTTGGGATGATGATGAAGAAGCCAATCAAGCAGTTACCAAGGAGATTCAACCCAGAGATCTTGTCAAAGATCAAAAATGAGATTGAAAGATTGTTGAGGAGCAAATTCATTCGAACTACAAGGTATGTTGAATGGTTAGCAAATATTGTGCCTGTTGTTAAGAAAAATGGTAGTCTTAGGGTATGCATAGACTTTAGAGATTTAAATAATGCAACACCTAAGGATGAATACCCAATGTCAGTAGCAAATAGTTGATTCAGTAGCAGGGTTCGAGTACCTAAGCATGCTTGATGACTATTCTGGTTATAACCAAAATTTCATTGCTGAAGAAGATGTGGCTAAAACAACATTTAGATGCCTTGGAGCATTGGGGACTTATGAATGGGTTGTTATGCCATTTGGTCTAAAAAATGCTGGTGCCACATATCAAAGAGCAATGAATTTAATTTTTCATGACTTTATTGATGCCTTTATGCAAGTATACATTGATGATATTGTTGTGAAATTCTCTTCTAGTGATGATCATTTGAGTCATCTTAGAAAATCATTCGAAAGGATGAGAAAATGTGGATTAAAAATGAATCCACTAAAGTGTGCTTTTGGTGTACATACAGGAGATTTCCTTGGTTTTGTGGTGTATAAAAAGGGCATAGAGATAAATCAAAACAAAACGAAGGCTATTATGGAAACACAACCTCCACAGACAAAGAAACAACTTCAATCCCTATTGGGAAATATCAACCATTTGAAAAGATTCATTTCGAATCTAAGTGGAAAAACTCATCCTTTCTCTCCACTACTTAGAAAACAAAAAGGTGATCAATTTCATTGGGGGCAAGATCAACAAAAAGCGTTCGAGGATATTAAGAGCTATTTAGCTAATCCACCAATGTTGATGCCTCCTATTCGAAACAAGAACATGAAGTGGTACATATCAGCATCTGACTCAACTTTTGGTAGCATGCTTGCCCAAGAAAATGAAGATGGTGTAGAAAAAGCCATTTATTATTTAAGTAAAGTATTAAATGATGCTGAAACTACGTATAATGCTATAGAAAACTATGTTTATGTTTATATTTCTCTTGTATTAAACTTAAGCATTATATAAAGCCTATTGAAGAATTGGTCTTCTATGAACCATTATCCTCAGAGTTATCAACGTGTCATCAATGTGGAATAAAAAACGCCAAGTTCTCCATGATCAGTGCATTTTTAGTGCACTTTTTAATCACTCTGTGCTATGGCAATTGTATGACTTCTCCCATTATTTTAGTGTTTTTAGCATGTTTTATGTTTAGAGTCTAGTATTGCTAATAATTCAGTTTTTCTATTTATTTTCGTAATAAATAGTAATTTGATGTCTTCTAATTGTGCAGATCATAACCGGAGCTAAGAATATCGGATTGAAGCGAGGCCAGTTGCGTTGGAAAGCTAAGACAAAGACCTACAACTTTCATGTTGAAGTCAAAAGCTAATTTAGAGTGAAAAGACGTCATATTTACTCGTCAATGTTCCAGACTTTTTGCTAATAATCCAAAACCGGGTCAAACTTGTATTTTTCGACCCGAGGCTCTTAAAGCCTGTTTCCTTTGCTTATTTAAGCCAAATTTCGCCCTATAACAGAGGCTATTCAGTCATTCATAAAATAGAAAATAGGAACGGAGGCTGAAGCTTATGGAGAACTAATAACCTAGGTTGATCCGTTGGTTTGTGGAAACTTCGTTTATGTATTCTTGAGGTTCGGATTCTAATGATAATTTCGTTTATATGTTTATGCTTGCTTATATCATTCTTGTTCCTCTTTACTGTATAAATTTCGTTGCTAATGATGCTTAATTATTCGGGGATGAATTTATACCGTCGAACTATTTAAATTAATTTGCCGCTTGTGTAATTAGTTTGAATAGAATTGATATAAGACTTGTGCGCTTAGCAAAAGGGCTGACCGATTTCTGTTATGATGTCAACCGTGTTCAGTGACGCTTGTTCATCGTCTATGGTTGGCTCAACACATTCCTTGCTAAATCGAATGAATCACACGAACCTGGTTAGCGCTTGTTTAATCGGTTTTCGTAACTAGCCAAGCACGAATGTTGTGACAATTACACTTTGGTGATCTATGATAGATATAATAACGAAGTTTACCTAAACCAATGGATCGATCGTGTTTTAATAATTGAATTCACAACTTTCTGTTACTGTTTTGCAAACCAAAAACCCCTAATTTATAGTTTTAATCATTCTAACAATTGTTGAATACTGATTATGAGTCTTTGGGAGACGACCAAGGTTAACTACCTTGTACTACTCTTAAATAAAAATATTATTTTGATCACGAAACGACCGTGATCAAATTGGCGCCGTTGCCGTGGACTCTAAATCAGTTTTTAACCAATATTAGGATTTGTATATAGAAACCAACTAACATCACTAACATTCTCTTTTTAGTTTTTGTTTTGTTTCAGGTTAAAGAGTTGAAGGTTTCCAAAAAAAATTCCAAAAAAAAAATTTAATTTTAGATTTGTTTTATTTTTTTTTTAGAGATATTAGGTGATATTTTTGTTAGATTAGTTCAAGATATATTTTCTATCAATTAAAAGTAGATCTTATTTTATTATTATTCTGTTTAAAAAAAACACAAAAAAATTTATCTTTTATTTTATTTGTTTCAATTCTATTTTATTCAAAAACAAAATATGAACTCATTGGATGAATTGCCTTATCTTGTCAACTTAATGAAAGAAAGAGGAGAACATGCATGGTCTCAAAATCATATTTCACTTGGAATTTGTAAAATTTGTTCTTCAATTTTTCATGTTAGTGATGCATGTCCTATATTGTTAGATACTAATATTTGTAGTGAGACACAAGGCGTAGGTGATCTTAAAGGACAATACTATTGGGAACATAATTCATATCTTGAAGAGCAGCCTATTTGGCCATATCAACAATCTCAACAAAATGTATCAACCGACATACTATCATATTTGGAAGAAGCTATCAAGCAAATGAATGAAATTAATTTGCAAATGGAATCTTCTCGTCAAGTTCTAAAAATCCAAGTTGAACAAATAGTCTCTAACGCCCATCAAATTCAAGAGAACAAGAAGTCTTATGATGATGTACAACCTGTTGCACTATTAGAGGTAATACAATGTGATACAAGTGTTGATGAAACTCCATGTGAGCCGATTAAAACTGTGTTTGTGTCATCTGATGAACAAAATATGAGCAATATAAATTCAAGTGAATGCATAAGAGAGTTTACACCACAATATTTATTGAAATATGATTTGGATGATTTATATACTTCGCTTGAAGTAGATAAATCTCTCGAAATTTTTGCTTGTGAATGTGGTGTTTGTAATGTTTGTCATGAGATTAGTGCAGCTATTTCAAGTGAAGATATTTTAATGCCACCAACCACTTGTGCAGAAATTCAAGGAAATTCAATAGTTGTTGAATTTGACACTAAACAAGTGGATTTTAACCATAGGCAACCATTGCCTATAGCAGATACAATTTTTGTGGAGCATCTGATTAAGCCACACAACTTGCAGCTGTCATTTGCCATTTGTTCATCTCTTCCACCTATTTTATTTGGCTCACAAATTAACTATGGATTTTATGATTATCATGTTTTTGCTATTGCAGGTTTACCATATGTTCATGTTATTCCTCCGAAGCCACCAGATTGTTTACTAATATCCAAGTTCACTTGTTATTTATCTTTTCCCATCCCACATATTTGTAGTTTGGAAAGGCCTCCAAGGAAACCACCAGACATGAAAGATACAATTCGACCTTGACCCATCGGGTGTGTTCCTTCCATTACTCTCACTTTATGTTTATTATTACATTGCGGACAATGTCTGATTTAAGTGTGGGGGAGGGACATTTTACATTTAGTTAAAAAAATAAATTGTCATGAGTAGTCACTTGTTATAAGGCTAGAGCAGATAACTGTAGGGTTAATGCAATTTTTGGAAATTTTTGTTTTGATAATTGACATGATAGTCTTTGCAACTTTAATGCACAAATGCTTGAACACTGTGAATCTTAGTAATGTCTAGATAAATCTCTGAAATACACATTCTCTAGATTAAGTTCTCTGAATTTGAATATAATGAAGGGTATGATTAGAACTAAGTGTGGGGGTAAAGCTAAAGTAAAAGATAGACTGATCATTGCTATTAATTAAGAAAAAGGGAAACTTCTTGAGAGCTAAAAAAAATGATAATAAGTTCTTGTGCCCGAAACTGGAGGAACAAGTGATGTGTAGGATGCTCTACTCTGAGTAACAGGTTGGACTTATTACAAGTAAGATCCCGTCAGGTGAAAAGGTGGAGTAGTACCTAAAGCTTTAAAATAATAAAAAATAATAATAAGTAATAAAGCTTGAAAGAAGTTGTCCCTGTACTGAAATTGAAAAGCTCTGAATCTCTTGAATAGAAATATCTTCCCCTAGACTGAAATCCTGGTTAAATCCAAAATTATAGGAAAAGAATGACAGCTTAGCATTTAGAATGGTAGTTCAGAGAGGGATGTTGACATTACTTTGGTTGACAGTAGTAGACGGTACACACACACGCAAGATTATCATGGATAGTTGATAGATAAGAATTGTGCCAATTTTTGAATTTTAACCCAAAGTTGGAAGCTTGAAACCTAGAATATGTTGACTGCTTGTGACTTAAAAATAAAGAGTTTTTCATTTTGAGTTTTGCACGGAGAGCAAAAGCTTAAGTGTGGGGGAATTTGATCAGTGCATTTTTAGTGCACTTTTTAATCACTCTGTGCTATGGCAATTGTATGACTTCTCCCATTATTTTAGTGTTTTTAGCATGTTTTATGTTTAGAGTCTAGTATTGCTAATAATTCAGTTTTTCTATTTATTTTCGTAATAAACAGTAATTTGATGTCTTCTAATTGCGCAGACCATAACCGGAGCTAGGAATATCGGATTGAGGCGAGGCCAGTTGCGTTGAAAAGCTAAGACAAAGACCTACAACTTTCATGTTGAAGTCAAAAGCTAATTTAAAGTGAAAAGACGTCATATTTACTCGTCAATGTTCCAGACTTTTTGCTAATAATCCAAAACCGGGTCAAACTTGTATTTTTCGACCCGAGGCTCTTAAAGCCCGTTTCCTTTGCTTATTTAAGCCAAATTTTGCCCTATAACAGAGGCTATTCAGTCATTCATAAAATAGAAAATAGGAACGGAGGCTGAAGCTTATGGAGAACTAATAACCTAGGTTGATCCGTTGGTTTGTGGAAACTTCGTTTATGTATTCTTGAGGTTCGGATTCTAATGATAATTTCGTTTATATGTTTATGCTTGCTTATATCATTCTTGTTCCTCTTTACTGTATAAATTTCGTTGCTAATGATGCTTAATTATTCGGTGATGAATTTATACCGTCGAACTATTTAAATTAATTTGCCGCTTGTGTAATTAGTTTGAATAGAATTGATATAAGACTTGTGCGCTTAGCAAAAGGGCTGACCGATTTCTGTTATGATGTCAACCGTGTTCAGTGACGCTTGTTCATCGTCTATGGTTGGCTGAACACATTCCTTGCTTAATCGAATGAATCACACGAACCTGGTTAGCGCTTGTTTAATCGGTTTTCGTAACTAGCCAAGCACGAATGTTGTGACAATTACACTTTGGTGATCTATGATAGATATAATAACGAAGTTTACCTAAACCAATGGATCGATCATGTTTTAATAATTGAATTCACAACTTTCTGTTACTGTTTTGCAAACCAAAAACCCCTAATTTATAGTTTTAATCATTCTAACAATTGTTGAATACTGATTGTGAGTCTTTGGGAGACGACCAAGGTTAACTACCTTGTACTACTATTAAATAAAAATATTATTTTGACCACGAAACGACCGTGATCACTCCACTCATTCGATTCGATTCGAATTTGGCCTTTTTTGGGGGCAATTTGTTAGCCCATATTTTGGTTAAGTCAAAATATGCACTAAATGTTCTTTGAATGCAATCAATAAACCTTCAATCATGGAAATTAATATTTCCATATCATTTAATTTCATATGAAGGTCAAGGGTAATGCATTTAAGCAAAAAAGAACATTAATATAAGAAAATATTAATGAATTTTAGAAGATGGAAAACATTCACAAGTCCAAGAAGCAAATCAAGACTTGGTTCGAGTCATCAACACTTCGAGTAACTATCAAATCACTCGAACTCGAAGACTTTTTGTAACTTGGTAATTTATCAACACTTTTAAAGATTCAAAATTCAAACCATTGCAACTCTTCATTCAAACGTGGCAACTATTGGCATTCAAGAATGAAGATTAGGTGGCAAGACACTTGTCAAATGGATGTTATATAGTCGTTAATAGATAGTTGTAGGATTTATCTATAAATACTAGTTCATTTGATGTAATTTCTATCACAAATTACTCATACTAAAAATTCCTTAAACACTCAAAGTACCCAGCGTTTGAGAGAAACGAGTATACAAGGCAACAATGTCTGATTCTGTGATCACTTCTTATTAATTCAATGCAATTTACATTCTTATGCAATTTACTTGCTTTCATTTACATTTTATGCGTTTTAATTCATTGAAGCATTTACTTTTCCTTGTCAATACGTACTCACTTTGAGTATTTTTACATTTCTTGTCAATCAAGTCATTTATTTTCATTAACTTTTCTTTTTACAAACAAACTTGTTCATTTGCGTTAATGAACATTGCTATTTTCAATCATAAACCATAAATGCACAAACATGTCCCGAGATTCTCTAGTTGGTCTCTCAAGCATTGCAAACTAGCGGTTGTTTACCAAAAATCAATGTAAACACTGGTATAGAAAAGATAAATTTAAAAAGTAAAAGAAGAGAGAGTAATAAGTAGTTAAAGGTATAATAAGAAAACTAATATTAAATGTTTCATTGGTATTGTAAAGTAACTTATATTTTGGTACAATTTTTTTCTTAAAGTAACTTAGCTTATATTTTAGTACGGAGGGACATATATTTCACCCCAATGTTAGGGTGAAAAAATGTTTGCCGCCTATTAAAGACAAATACATAGTTGTTCCTATCTATGAGTAAAGCCTTATTACACTTATTAATGAGTAGGTCATACTCCAAGTTAATTATCTTCTCTTATTATAAAAACTTGTTATTCGCTTATCAGCCAAACAACAACTTACATTAATTTTTTTCACTCTTTTCTATTATTAATGCATTCACACTCATTCCCTATTTCAGTCAACTCTCATTATCTTTTTCCAATTTTCATATACTATTGTGAAATTGTTGATAAAAATTACACCAATAAAGGTACTTGATGTGTGGAGCAAAGTTAATCAAGCAACCAAAATTGAAGAGTATAGAGATGATGATATAAAAGTAATCCCAAACACAATCAAGAGAGAATAGAAGCAAGGAGAACACGATAGATTTGTTACCTAATTTGGTCAAAACAACCAACTCTTGGGAGAGAGCAACCCCTCCGTTCCACTATAATCAAAGAGTCGTTAAACAAATATATTCTCTTTACAAGGGTTACAAGAGATAGTCTTAAAACCTAACACTACCCAAGTCCCGAATTTCTTCCCGTGACCAAGAGACTCAATTTAATATAGTGTACCCAAGGTGAACCAAGGATAAGTCACCCAAACCCTAGGATTATACTGATAGCAATTCTTTTCAAAACTCTAGCCTTTGTAGTATGGTAAATCTCAATCCTATTTTCCTCAAGCTTAGAGCTACATGGCTCCAGTGGAGGATACATGGGTGGCTAGGCTAGGCGGTTGCCCACCGCCTAAAAAAGAAAATTATTAATATGCCCTAGGCATTTTAATAAAATAACAAAGTTATACTATATATATTTCTCCGCGCCCTATAGCCGAGTAGTTAAAGGTGTGCCCTTTGATCAAAAGGGGTCCTTTTAAAATTGTTAATTCTTCCTAAAATGTGAACCATTAGATCCGCTTTGTTAAAACAATAAAAATAGACACATGGTTTGCGATGATTGGATGAACATTGACCGAGTTATGACTGTTTTAAGTCATAACTATTTTACCGCTGTTTTGAATTTAAAATTTAGTAGCACAAAAATAATAGAGATATATTATTTTTATATGAAAAGAGAAATATGTTCGAGAAATCAATGTGTGACCATAAATGGAAATTCTTTTGTTGTGAATGTTTTAAAAGGATTAAAACATTGGTGTATTATTTACGAAAAACGTTTAAGTTATGCAAGTGTATAAAAGCGTTTAGTTTAAGTCGATTAAGAAAAGACATAGTTATTCTTGTTTGGTCAGTTTTTTCTTTTGGAAAAGTTTCAAACAAGTTGAGTTTATCTAATGACGTTTTTATGATAAAAGAACTATCCTTGTGATGTGTTAATGTTTTTCAAAAGAAATTTTTTGAAAAATGATTTGAGCTTAGTTAGTTAGAGGAAACAATCATAGGTCTTGATCCATTAGTAGCCGAGCTAGGAATTTTGAGTGACCAATTAGTTTGTGTATTGGAACGCGTTGTGTAAGGTTGAGAGAGTAATATCTGGATCGGGGACTTCGTCTAGAGAGACCGATACTGCTCGCGTTGCGTAAGTTGAACGTTTTGGAACGCAAGCTAAGGTAAGGGCACTTTCTAACAATTTCATATACCTCGAAATATCGACTTCTTTTTATGCATCTGTAACTGTTGCTTGAATATGTGTATTTGCTTGATGTATTGCAATATGATTTACGAGCATGTTGTTTTGTGATCTATGTATTCTCGTAACAAGAACTTGTTTTAGAACATCCTATTTCCTACACATGTTAGGGTTGTCGTTATGAGTTTCGCATGATTGAATAATATCAAATGTTGATGCATGTACTTGATTGAATATCTTATTGTACACGTGGTTGTGATTGACATGTATTGACATGTGGTTGTGATTACATATTCATTCATAGTACGTGGTTGCGTGAGTGGACTGGCCTTAATCCTGCAAGATTTTATTGAGTCGTGTCGGTGTAGAGGACTGTGTGACACTGTCGGCGCAGAGGACTGTTTGGCAATATATGTTTGAGTTGTGTCTATTAGACTACGTGGCTAACGCTTAGAAGAGGGGGGGGGGGGGTGAATAAGCGTCCCGAAATAAAACTTATGATTTTTCGGTTCTATAAAAGAATGTGCGGAAGCTACCTAGATCGGTAGTCTACTTTGCACCTTTGGACCAAAGGAAGTGAAGTATAGCCTTAATAGTGATAATGATAAGACATTTGCAAATTCGACGTGTCGAGACAAGTAATCCAATCTAATTTTATTAATTGCTTTGAAAATATTCACACACGTAATTATATGATCAAATGTTTCAATTGCAAGCAAAGTATAGAAAACTTGAACTTTTAGCAAACACTTGGCGTGCGCTTGAATTCAAGTTTTTCAAACTCACAATTAGACAAAAATTAAAAGAGTAGGGATCGAGAAAAACAAACAAAGGTGATATAGGAGTTCCTTGGCGTTCGTGTCGTGCTCGCGGTCGGCCGGTACATCTGCCCCCAACTTATCAAACGGACAAGTTGAGATTTTCACTAATTTCTTCGAAAATACAAATGCACAATTCACAAGAATACAATACACAAATATACGAGACTCGATCTCCGTATATCCGTCGTAGCTTCAATGCGAGTTATGAGAACCTCAACCCAATTATGGCTTCTACCTCTTATTTAAACGATTGATCCTCAAAACTATTGCATTTACATTCTCCCCTTTTTGATAATTGTCAAAACTATTGCATAAGCTAACTAAGCCTACCTAATATGCAATTACAAATAGCTACACGATACATACGCAAACAACAACAAAGCTAACCACTAGCGAAGCTCCCCCTGAGTTGATGCCAATTTGCGTATGAAGGTTGAAACCAGATTCAAAAACCAAAACTCATAGCTTTTATCCATAGCTTATGCTTGCAATTCTTCTCTCCCCCTATGACAATATAAAAAAGAAGACAAGAATAATCACGTGAGAAGTATCGAAATTCGAGAAATTTTGTAAAGTATGGTCATATCGTGCACTTACATTTGTCGAAATGCACTTTATGATAAACATCCAGATCAAATAATTAAGAAAAATATGCAAAATGTACTCTAATGACGAATAACCCAAATCATGATAGATATGGCATGTAGAACAACAAGTCAACCCAATAAACATGATTTTCAAAACATCGACACATTATAAAGCATTCAAACATATCATATGGATGAATAATTAAGATTAATCATGCATAAACCATTAAAACATAATAAAGTATCCATACAACCAAGTTGAGATGTTAAAGTCATAGAGTTGCAACAAACAAAAAGATGTTCGGGAAAAAAAAATTATGACTCTATACAAACATGTATGTATGAAACACATATATTCACCAAGGTACAAACATTATGAATGTGACCAAAACTTATCAAAGCAAAAATTCACATTTTCAATCAAAGTACCAAGACAAAGCATTTACATTCATTATGCACAACTAGCTATAACAATAATAAACAAACATATACAAGCAAGAATGTTAACTAATATGTCATTTCATTGTGATTTTTGTCAAATTCTCATTTTATGCATGTGTGTCCAAAAAGACTTATCATTATCTTTAGGCAATTTTTTTGGAAATGGAGGATTGGACAAATATCGCAACAAACAACATATTAATTTTGAATGTATGTATATGAACAAAGAACCACACACAAGAAAGTATAAATGCAAAGTAAAGGATAAGGAATAAAGTTGAGATATGAATCTTCCCTTAAGTATCAAGCATTATGAGGTGATCAAGCTCCACAAATTTCATGAGTATCGAGTCAAATCTTTTCTCATCCCTTTAAACCTTTGTATGTCTTGAACTTCATCGTTATCGATGTCTCTCATCAATGGTTCAAGACGCTTTCCTATAACTTTAAACATTTGAAAAAGAGGTCCCAATCTTCATTGGGTCCTATGTGGTTAATGACACTAAAACTTCACAAGTGTAACAATAAATAGACAAAACATATATTTATTATTGAGAGAACACATAAAAGGAAAATTATATATATTGAAGTATGAAATTCATATTCAAACATGAAAAATGACAAAACAACATAAAATAAAAAAGTAAAAGATTAAATTATTACATAAAGTCAAACAAAAGAATCATACAAGTAAACTATTACATGGATATAAACAAAAATATTACAAAGTCAAATATAATAGATATAAAAATTTAACCAAATACAGTTTTGACTTTTCACATCTTTTGAACATTTTAAAAGTCTAAGTATTCATAATTTATAAAAGAAATATGACCAAATTAATTTGAAATACATATTGGTCAAAGAATTAACTATAATAATGATAAAAAAAGTTTGAAAATCATCTGAGTTTTATTGAGGCTCACAAAGATAAGTGACTCTTCCTAATTCCAATACAAGTGCCATGAGTATTTTTGTTTTTTGGGCGATAGATTATAACAAATGCCATACAGCTCCTGCTCAGTGCTCACGTGTATCTAATTTATATATTTTGATGCAACATACATGTATCGAATTAGAATAACAATATTAAGCCCAATTTAAAATAATACTCCGTAAATGCAATTGTTTTGGAAAATTTATCTAAGATTATATTTGGAACTTTAAAGTTAATTTGGTCAAATTTAAATTTTTTTATTTATAATTTTGGACAAAAAAAAAGGAAATTTTCTTTTACTACCTTCGTTCCATTTTACTTGTCGTTTTTAAAAAAAATATTTGTTCCTTTTTACTTGTCGTTTTGGCAATTTAGGTTATATTTTACCTATTATACCCTCTTTCATATTTTATTTTATTGACTAAATTTTATATAATTTTTTTGTTGAAACAATATAATCTTTGTTATTGTATACAAATTTTGTTTGTTTTTAAATAAAGTTTGTTACAATTTTTTAGGAATAGATAATGTTTATGAAAAAGTAGGAAATTATTGGTGGATTAAAAATATGATATATATTTAAAAAAGGGCATAATAGGAAAATAAGGTGCAAAAATACACTCTCCTATTTTGATCTTTTTTTCTTTCTAAAACGACAAGTAAATAAGAACAGAGGTAGTATATTTTAAGACGGATGGAGTATATTAATATAAAAGAAGAAATTGATCAATTAGAAAAACATATTCAAAATTGATATGGAGCAATCAACAAAGAATACAATGATGGATATTTTATTTTTTTATTATACAATGATGGGTATTTTCATTGTTATTCTCATTATCATTATTATTCACGGTATATGACTCTATATATAGAGTTATAAAAAAATATTTTTAGATCATACTTATCTTAAATAAAAAATAAATCTTAAACATTGTACCCTAAAACATATTTAAACATAAAATTGTAAGAAAATATTTAGTCATTATTCTAAACAAAAAATAGGATACATGAATCCGTTTATTTATTTATGTTCCCACTGGAATAAGAAATATTACAATTCAGATACTATTATTATTAGACCAATTGTACTCTTTTATCCAGTGAATATGGTCAACAGTACGGTAAAAACCATCAACTTTTATTATCCAAAAATCTCCATTTTGTGGAAAGAAAGTGGCCATTAATTCACCCCAAGTCACATGACATGACACTACAAAAGCATCAGGAGCATGTATTAGGCGAGTTTCTCCTGGCTTCATTTCAAACTTCCCCCATTTCTTTTTGTCACAATCAAAGTACAACATTTCTGAATCCAGAGGCAATGCAACAAAGATTTTAACAACATCAGACAAGATGTTGTTAATGGACAACTTCTGGTTATTCATGATTTGGTCTTCTTGAAGCTTCATATCATTTGAAGCAGTGCATAGAGAAGATATAAAAGCAACGAGAAGGAGGATATAGCATTTAGCTAACATTTTTGAAGATTTTATGTGTGTGATTTCTAAAGTTGATTAAAACATAAATGATGAAGGGTATGTGCACATGCACATATACATATAGTTAAAACTTCAAAAGTGTAATAATAAATAGATAAAACATATATTTATTATTGAGATATACAAATTTGACCAAATACAGTTTTGACTTTTCAAATCTTTTGAACATTTTAAAAGTCTAAGTATGAATAGTTTATAAAAGAAATATGACCAAATTAATTTGAAATACATATTGGTCAAAGAATTAATCATAATAATGATAAAAAAGTTTAAAAATCATTTGAGTTTTATTGAGACTCGTGAAGATTAACGGTTTATACATTTTGTTTGAATATCGTTATATTTGATAGATCTAAATCTAACATATCAAACGATTTTCAATTTTTTTAAATTTGTATGAATGATATATATGATATAAATTTTAACTCTAACAGTAAAAAATTTAAAATTTGTATTCATTATAGTATTACTTACAAGCGATATTTGACAAAACCGTTACTTCAATAGTTAGTCAATAAGTCAAACTCTGTTTTTGGCTTTTCTTATTTATATGCACCTAAACAATACATACACCTAAACAAACAAACAAAAAGTTATAAATTGTTCCCTTGATTTATTATAACCAAAACATCAATAGTAAGTATTGCCACTACTAGAAAAGGTTTAAATACTGACGAAATTTATTTCATCTCTATTATAAACGGAATTAGAGACAGAAAAAAGTGTTTAGAGACAAAAATTAAAATATATGCACTAGTGACGGATTTTAGAGACAGAAAGATCTGTCTCAAAAAAATTTCGTCTCTAAATCTGTCTCTAGTCAATTAATTTTTTAATTTATAAATAAAAAAGTAATTGGAGACATATATTAGAGACGAATTTTAATTGTGTCTAATAGTTTTCGTCTCTATATCCGTCTCTAATTAGTCAACTTGTTATTATAGTTGTCAAACATCTGTTAGAGATAAAATTTATTCGTCTCTGAAATAATTTGTCCTTGAAATCCATCTCTAAATGAAATAACATCGAAAATTCATCCCGCCAAAAAATTTCCCGGCCAAATTTTTTATTGTCCTCCGCAAAAAAAGATTGGGTTAAATATGTTTTTGGTCCTTATAAATATGGGCCTTCTAAGTTTAGTCCTTACTAATTAATTTTTATTATATTTTAAGTCCCTATAATTTGTTTCTTCCATATACTTTTAGTCCCTTCTAAATAATTATAACTAAACTCTTAAATTTTTGAATGATTTTTTATGAGCATGTTTAAAATATCATATAAAGTTTATTTATTAAAATTTAGAACTTTTTAACATGATATGAATTAAGTATAAATTTTTCAAATAGAAAAAGTTCGAGATAAAATTATCGAAAATCATGACATAAAAATCAAATTTTGAGCTCTTTTTTTTGGAGGAAATGTTTACGATGATCTAAACATACATGCGAAAAAATCATTCAAAAATACATGTTAATTTACCAATAGAGACCAAAATTGGGTGCATAATAATTTTTGAAGAACTAAAAATTTAATAAATAATTAAAGGAAAATAGGTGTTACTCTTATGATTGTCAATTTTTTTGTTGTTGTAAGAACAACATGTTGAACACGATGTCTTACAGACCTAGTCTCTACATTAGGAGCGCTTTGTGAATGTTTTTTTATGTGCGCGTGTTAGAAAATTGTTACGAAATTAAAAGATTCATTTACTTGATTCATGAAGATGTTATCTATTCAAACTTTATTTGTTTGAATTGGATTGAGTATAACTTTGGAGAAATTTTTTTATTTGTTTGGAAGAAAACAAATATATTTTTGTTTGAACAAGATTTGTTGGAAACAAATATTTGTTCATATTTTTGAAGAAGATTATTTTTATTCGTTTGAAAGTTAACAAATATGTTTTTATTGAATATTTTTGTTTGAAGATATATATTCAAAATTAAATATTTCAGACAAGTACCTTTTTGAATTTTTTTTTTTTTTTTGGTTCATATATAAGCCAATGTGATTTCACCAAACATGATTGTAAACAAAACCAAATTAGGTTTTGGAAGGCATAGCTATGATTCAAACACAAACATGAATGGTTAAACTAGAACTAGTCAAAACATAAGCTATTTCAAAACATATGTAATATTTTCATTAAAAAATCCCACACCGAATCCATTCAAAAATAAAATAAAATAAGTTTTTATTTCACTTTAAGTATTCTAAATAAATATACTTTTTTTGAAGATATTTTTTTGAAAGCACAAACTATTTTTGGAAGAGCTTTGTCTTGTTTGAAAAATAAATCTTTAGAAAAAATTTAATGAAAAATTTGGTGCTAACAAACTTTATCAAATTGAAGTTAATCCTTTATGGAAGACTTGAATATTATCTGATAGTCTATTTAACTATAAATAGAACTCAAATCCAACAACAATACTTGTCGCGCCTTGAAAAACGCGCGAGCGTATACGCGCTCGGAATGACTGCAGAGTCGCCACCGAATTTTATTTGTTAAGGGAAAATATCGATAAAACCCTTTTGTTAAATTGAAAGGCGGTTGTCGCAACCGTTTTCAGGTTCGGGAGTCGATTATGCAAGGGGAAGGTGTTAGCACCCCTCACATCCGTTATACTCAACGGGAACCTTCTTATTAGTTTTAGGGTTTAAAGAGTGTTTTAATGTTTTAATGTTTGCTTGCTTATTATTTTTTATTACCTTGCTATTATTTGTAAGTGGGGGATTTTTAGTTTTTAAATTGTTGGGCTCGACAGGATGTTGAATCCTACTCCTACGTATTCTCAGGTGCAATGAGAAATCAGAGCTTCGTAGTTCATGGTGTTAGTGTTGTTGGTTGGTGTTTTTTAGAGAACTATGTTTAGGTCGCATTCTAGCAGTTAAACGTATGGCTTGTATGCTTGCATGTTGGAGGCTTAAACACTTGTTTGTATTGCGTTAGAATGGATAAACATAGTTCTTTTATGAAAAAGTTTTGTTTGATTATGATTTGTTTTTTTGAAAAAAGGTTTTGATGTGTTGTTGAATGTTTTTTAGTGTTTTTATTGGAAAAAATCTTTAAGGAAGGGGATTATCTAAATTAGAGATATACACCAAGAATTTAGATAATCGGATAAGAAAAAGTATACACCAGACCTCCTCCTTCCTTTTAAATTATTATGGTATTCTTTTATTTTTTTGCAAAATGAGATGATTATCTAATCGCAAGATATACACCAAGAAATCAGACAATCGGAGAAAACAACGCATACGCAAAGTCATCTCGTTTATATTTGAATTGTTGTTATAGTTTTTGAAGTTTTTGTTTCTTTTAGAAAGATGAGATTAATTAAATCGCAAGATATACACCAAGATATTTAATAATCGGAGAAGAGAGGCATACGCCAAACCGTCTCTTTTTTATTTGAATTGTTATCATATTTTCCTTAGAATTTTTAGAAGGATGATGATTATTTAAATCGCTCGGTATACACCGAGAAATTTAACAATCGGAGAGGGAGAGGCATACGCCAAACCGTCTCGTTTTACTTGAATTGTTATTACGAATTTTTCTTAGAGTTTTTTTAGAAAGATGACGGCTATTTAAATCGCTCGGTATACACCGAGAAATTTAATAACCGGAGGAGGAGAAGCATACGCCAAACCGCCTCGTTTTTTATTTGAATTGTTATTAAACAATTTTAGAGTTTTTTTGAGAGATAATGATTATTTAAATTGCTCAGTTTACACTGAAAAATTTAAAATAATCGGAGAAGGAGAGGCATACGCCAAACCATCTCGTTTCATCCAGTTTTTTCTTATAATTATTTGTAGAACTTTATGTTATTTTCATCCAATTTTTTTATTAAGAACTTTATGTTATTTAAAACATTTTATATTGCACATGAACTACATGAATTGAATAGACTATATGAATTAAGTAAACTAAACCGAAGGGGGTATAAATTGAAAATAGGAACATATGAATAGCAAGAACATGACCCAATAAATAAGTAAACATAGCAGACAAATACATAAACACGATAACAACAAAAGGATAACAACATAACAGATCAAGAAAAGAATAAAAACCAGGTGTGCTTCTCGTTCTTCTCCGATTCCCTTCCTTCCTCACTTCAAGGCTTCACGGTGGCTATTAGAGGCTGCGACGGTGCTATCGGAAACGCAGTGGGCATCGGTGGGTGCGGTGAGTGGTTGACAGGAGCAGGGCGCGTGGTTCTGGAGGGGTACGGCGACGGCGGGAACCCCTTTCCTCTTCCCCGTTTCGATTATGTTTCTCTTTCTCTCAGTTTGATTCTTTGCTTTTTGTTCTGTTCTCTGGGTTTTTTCTCTGAGTTTTTGCTACTTTTCTGTGGGTTTTTGATCAGTTTTTTTTTTGTCTCTTTAACTATGAATTTAATCATGTACTTATACTAAAACTCGGACTTGGATAATCCTATTTTTCGGGGAAATTTAGATAGAGTTTTGTGTAAATCCACTCCCGTTTCTACTGAATTTGTTGACTTTGTTGTAAACAGATATTGTTGGATGAATCTGGCTCTAATTTTGTTTGTCCGGTGTTGTCTTGTTTTGTTCTTTCTATTGTGCTCTCCCCTTTTTTTTCGGTCTCTCCTTTCTCTTTTTTTTTATTTGATTTTTTTTGTGTTTTGTTTTCTTTCCTTTTTTTTATTGCAATAATAAATAATAATAAAAACAGTAAAAGAAAATAAATAAAAACAAACAACTTAATACATATAAAAATTTGTAAAACTATACCAAAAAAAAAATACATATAAAATAAAAAGATGGAATAAATAGAAAAAAAGGTCAAAGGTGGGGCTTGAACCCATGACCTTAAGCTGAGCAACTAGTTTCTTTACCAACCTAACTAACCCTCATATTCAAAGTGGAATTGACATGATAATTAATTAAGATGGGTAAAATTTGGGGTATGACAATACTCACCCAAAAATATTGTGAAAGTCTAAGAATTGTTAAGAGTTTTTATATGTTTTGTTTTTTTGTTCATTGTATGTTTTTTCTATCGTGTAATCTTGATAGAACTTTAATTGTATGTCTTTTGGAAGATTTGTGTCTAATATTAATCAAAACTCTCCGGTTCAACTTGAAAGAGAAGGTTACAATGAAAATGTTGAGAAGGGTGATGAAATTTAGCTTTAGTTACTTGAAAGAGAAGTTTTTTTTTAACAGCTAAACTTTATTAAAGATAATTGGAGTGTACAAGAAATACAAACCAACTCAAGATCAAGAGAAGGTTACAACGTAAAACACAAGATGCAAATACAAAACAAATAAACCCAAAACTATACAAGGCACCAACGTAGAAGGACAAAAGACTTAACAAACAATCCCTAACCGAAACCACAACAAAATGCGGTCAGGCGGGGCAAAGATCAACAACACATCAGCGCATAAACCAGTCCCCCGGGTTCCACACGCCCATTCATATAACAAGCAAGGAAGCTTCACAAAATTTATGTTGATGTTTGATATTGATACTTTGTAAAGATGACATATATTTTATGTTAATGTTTCAAATTTAGTATTAATCGAAATTTAATTTTCTCACATTGTAGAATTATATGAATTAAATTTAGTAAACAAAATTTAATATTTGAAAAATTGTATAAGCATTTAATTGCTAAATAGAAAAAAATAATGACTAACAAGAGATGGAAAATGTGTTTTGTGAGACGAAATTTTATGATTAGAGACAATTTTTTTTGAATTCAGAAATGGATAATTCTATCTCCAATAGAGACGAAATTTTATGCTTAGAGACGGAATTTTAGAGACAGAATTATTTAAATTCAGAGACAGATAATTCTGTCTCCAACAGAGACGAATTTTTTTGCTTAGAGACAGAATTTTAAAGATAGAATTATTTGAATTTAGAGACGGATAATTCTGTCTCCAATAGAGACGGATTTATTGTGTTTTGAATTCAACGTTTAGAGACAGATATATAAAATCCGTCTCTAAATTAGAGACAGATAAATTTTGTCTCCAATCAGAGACGGAGTATAAAATTCGTCTCTAATGGCTTAGAGACGAAGAAATTAACGACCACATCAAATATGTCTCTAACGTGCTTAGTGACGGAATATTTGTCTTTTAGAGACAAATTTTGGTCGTCGGTACTTAAGATTTTTCTAGTAGTGTATGCAGTTCATACGTGCGAGTCTATGATGCACCTCTTGATCATCATCGTTAGATTCTCATCAGACGTGTCTGATTAGATCTAAGAATCATATGATCAAAAATAAAATAAAAAATCAACGCGCCAGATTGAGAGTTACGAATAAGATCTATATTATACTCCTTCTTTCTCACGTAAATGGGAATAGAAACACCATTAACAAACATTGAAGGAAAATGAAAAAAACTCAAAACAGAACCAAAATCAACTAACAAACACTCTATATCGAACAAAAATTTACGTAGATCACAAATCCGGTGTTAGTTTTTATAAAAAGAGTTTTAGATTTTAAAAAAAAGACAAACGAAGTTCGGATCTGAAATTGTAAAATTTTTTGTACGCAAAATTGACCAAAACTGATATGTACATCAGTTTTGTGTGTTGTTTGCGAGTTTAATGAACCTAGTTTTGTTCAAAACAGAGTTTTAAATCCGGAGAAATCACTAACTCAGGGTCTTGACCGATTTGTGTTTCGGTTGGGTTTTCTTGAAGTGTTTTTACTGGCGGTTTGTAGAGTTTTGTGTTCCAAAAGAGATTCAGAAGCTTTAGGAACGAATTAATTGAAATGGTTGAGGTTTGGATGGATTTATGGTTGAAACCGAAAATGGAATAATGATGAAGATAGTGATGATTTTTAATTATGTGCTTGTGTTTGATGATGGAATCAAATTGGTTTAAGAGATTTGTGATTTTTGTATTGGAAGGTTTGTGAAATTTTGTTTTGATTCGGTTAATGAAATTTGGTTTGGTTCTTTGAAGGTTTGTGATTTCCTTTGGTTCTGGAAAAAGAAAATCAACGTGAATTCCTTTTCACTTTTTTTTTTTTCTTTTCTTTTTTTTTGTATAGAGAATGAGAGATTTTTAAGGTTATCGTCGGAGTATCTTATCCCATTCTTTCTCAGATAGCGATTATAGCGCTTCACGAATTGATCCATTACTTCATCATCGGAGTCATCTTCCTTTGTGCTACTTTTGTCTTGCTCAATCTTCTTGGACTTGGATATTGAGGTCTTTAGAGCAATTGACCTTATATCCTTCTCTTTTTCTTTATCTGTATGCTTCTCTTTCTTAGCCCCATTTTCATGTTTTTCCAATGATATGAGCACTTGCTCATGTTCCTCTATCTTGCCAAATAGAGTTGTAAGGTTGAGTGTAGCTAGATTATTTGTTTCCTTTATCGCGGTAACCTTAGGTTGCCAAACTCTACACAAACATCTCAAAACTTTGTTAGTGGCAACTTCATTTGCGATTGGTTTTCCTAATCCATGCAACTTGTTGATGATTATTATAAAGCGTTGTTGCATATCCGCAATGGTTTCACCATCACGCATATGAAACAACTCAAATTCTTGTGTCAAAGTGTTTACCTTAGATTGTTTGACATCATCGGTCCTCTCAAAAGAGGTGACCAATGTGTCCCACATTTCCTTGCCCGAACTACAATGCGAAACGCGGTAAAATTGTTCAATCTCTAACGATGAAATTAAAATGTTTTACGCTTTCGAATCATAGTTGACCTTCTTTTTGTCATCATCCGTTCATTGTGCCGTTGGTGTTAATTTGACCACACCATGTTGATTGGTCGTCGATGGAACAAACGGACCGTTCACTATGGTGTTCCACACTTCATCATCAAAAGAATTGATGTGAATGCGCATACTATTCTTCCAATAGTCAAAGTGTTTGCCATTGAAGATGGACGCTCTATTATAAGCCCCCTTAGGTGCAAAAGCCATTGTATTCTAATAATTGGCACAAATCCACACAAGTTTATGTAAAATTGAACCGGGATCGTGATACCACTTGTTAGACTACTTGGCTAACACTTAGAGGGGGTGAATAAGCGCTAAAAACAATCACGTGTTATTGAAAATATTTTTCGTATAGCGCGCAGAAGCTACCTAAATCGGTAGTCTCTTTGCACGTATTTGACTAAAGGAAAAGATAGTATACACCAATGATGGTATCATAACAAAAAGCGTGTTTTACAAAACCAATTTTCCGGTAAACAATTCTAAACAAGTTTTCAAGTTGACACAACAAGTTCTAGGTCGCAAATTACCAAATCGTAAATCAAGCTATCACACTTGAATTTCACCAAACACTTGGTGTGCGTGAAATTCAAGGTGTTGCAAATTTAATCGAATTAACACAATTTAAAGAGTTAAGGGAAGAGAATACGATACGAGGACAATACCTCACTACAACGTTGATAACCTTCAAGGACAATACCTCCTTGAACCACCGATGAGAAACCCTTCAAAACAATTCAAACCGATTGCAATTCTGATTCACCGCGAATTGGACCGAACGTTATCTTCCAATTGCACTAAGAACCCTTGATTGAACCCATATTCAACCTTGAATTGATTGAGAGTTGAAAGAAGATGATGAACTTGTCTTGAATGCAATTTGATCAGAAATTTCTCCAAAATTCTAATCAAAAAGTGTTTTCCAAATGTTTCCCACACTTACAAATAGACCCCACAAAGCTATTTATAGAGAAAATATAATTGAGTAATTTTAGGCAAAAATTATTTGATATGTATCGATAGAAGTATTAGTTTGTATCGATACAAACGCGTGGACGGCTAAAAGTATCTGAAAATTTACTGATATGTATCGATACATAACAGGTTTGTATTGATACATAACAAGTTCTCTGGTGCAGTGAGAGCCTGATATGTATCGAAACACACCAGTGTGTATCGGAACATACTGATCTCTCTGGTTCAAGGAGAAACTGATATGTATCGATACATGCAAGCATGTTTCGATACATAAGAGCTTCTCTGTTTCCTTTGAGATAAGTTTGTATCGATACAAGTAATATATGTATCGATACAAAAGCGTGATTTTCAGACAAGTCAAATTTCAAACCATTTGTATCGATCCAATGAAGTATGTATCGATACAAAAGACCTGTAACTTGATTTTTCATAGTTTAAAAAGGTTTTTCGCTGCAATGCAAGTTTAATTCACTCAAAATATATTCTACTTTATTTTCATGTGTTTTTACAATTATTAAAACATGGAGGGGAACTAGTGCAATTACAAGGAGCTCCTATGTCCCTTTGAGAACAATTTTGTATCGATACAAGGAAGTCTTGTATCGATACAAAAGCGTTAAAATCAGCCTGAACAAATTTCAGAACATTTGTATCGTTACAAATAAAGTGTGTATCGATACAAAAGACCTGTAATTTGGTTTATCAAAGTTTAAAAGCATTTTTCGCTGTCAAGTCAATTATAATGTTATCAAAATGTATTCTACTATATTTTCATGTGTTTTGACAATTATTACAATATGGAGGGGAACTGGTGCATCTACAACAAATAATTGTAAAATTAAAGAAGTTTAAGGGAAGAGAAAACACAAACACATTGATATGGGAGTTCCCTTGCTTTCGTGTCGTCCTCGCGGTCCGCAGGTACGTCTCTCTACAATCTCCTCGAAAATACGAGATTGAGATTTTTATTAAAAATGCACAAGTGAATTTACACAATGCACAAGTGAATTTACACAGTACAGGAGGTATTACAAAGACTCGATCTTTCCTCACTCGCCGTAGCTTCAGCGAACTTGTGCGATCACCAACGCGCTCCTCAACTTCAACCTCTGATTATGATAACCAATCCTCACCCGTTCTTCAAACAACAACCCCGTGACGATTATCTGGTTGATTCCTTCGTTGACACGTTGAACATTCAAGAATGATACTTTCTTGAATACCGATGAGAAACTCCCTTATAACCAATTCAACCCGACAGATCTAATTCACCGCGATCCACCTCGGACGTTATCTCACAATCGAACCAAACCCCTTTGTTGGACCCATACTTAAAGAGAATCAATTTGGAGTAATTGAGAATTGAAAGAAGATGATGATTTTGATCACAATACTCACTTTGATCCAAAATACTCACTCAATTTTGATCAAAAGTTGTTTTCCAATAGTTTCTCACACATACAAAAGAACCCCATGATGCTATTTATAAGAGAAAATAGAATGGAGTAAATTTAGGCAAAATTAACTAATATGTATTGATACATAGCATGTGTGTATCGCTACATATTAATGACAACTTAAATTTTTTGAAGTTGATTGATATGTGTATCGATATAAGTTAGTGTGTATCAATAAATAAGAGGTTCTTTGGTTAATGAGGACCTGATATGTATCGATACATACATGCATGTATCGATTAACCATGATCTCTCTATTTCATATTGTGACTAATGTGTATCGATACATAAAAACATGTATTGATACACATAAGCTCCTATATCCCATTGAGATCAGTTTTGTATCGATTCAAATAATACTTGTATGTATACAAAAATGTGTTTTCAGTCTGAAAGTATTTCAGACCACTTGTATCGATCCAAATGACCTGTAATGTGATTTTTCAAACTTTAAAAGTCTTTTTCGCTGTCAAATCATATATAATGATGTCAAAATGTATTCTATTCTATTTTCATGTGTTTTGACAATAATAAAAACACAGAGGGAAACTAGTGCATTTACAAAACTTTCTTACATCAACACTACTAGAAAAAGTCTAAATACCGACGGAATTTAGAGACGAAATTTATTTCCTCTCTATTAGAGACGAAATTAGAGACAGAAAAAAGTGATTAGAGACAAAAATTAAAGGCTTAAACGTCATTTTAGTCCTTGTATGTATGCGAAATTTTGGTTTTAGTCCTTATATGTGATTTTACTCCAAAATAGTCCTTGTATCGACCAAACTTTTTGCTTCTGATCCTTAAAGCAAAAATCTGCAGGAAAATTTGCAGGAAACTTGAGAATTTTCCTGCAGATTTTTACTTTAGGGACCAAAAGCAAAAAGTTTGGTCGATACAGGGATTATTTTGGAGTAAAATCACATATAAGGACTAAAAGCAAAATTTGGTATACATACAAGGACCAAAAGTATGTTTAAGCCAAAATTAAAATATATGTACTAGTGACGAATTTTAGAGACAGAAAGATCTGTCTCAAAAATATTTCGTCTCTAAATCTGTCTCTAGTTAATTAATTTTTTACTTTATAAATAAAAAAGTAATTAGAGATAGATGTTAGAGACGGATTTTTATCGTGTCTAATAGTTTTCGTCACTGTATCCGTCTATAATTAGTCAACTTGTTATTAATATAGTCAAACATATGTTAGAGACGAATAAATTTCGTCTCTGAATTAATCTATCTCTGAAATCCATATCTAAACGAAATAACATTGAAGATTTTTCCCGTAAAAAAAATTTCCCGCTAAAAACAGTGACTATTCCTCTCTCTAGATTGGAGACATTTCAAAGAGTGAGATAACTGATCTAGAATTTTAAAGTTGTTTCGTAACCAAGGCGATGATCAAACCTTCGACCTATAATTAAGAGAAGATGAGTTTCAACCGCTTAATCACACCTGTTAAATAAGTATACTATATAGTTAAAATAATTTTATCTTTAGTTGATTAATTTAATTTTTAATCTGATATAATACATCAAATTAATAAAGATTAAATAGTTCAACAAAAAAAAAAAAGATTAAATATTTTTGTTTTTGTTACCGCTTCAAATAAATTCATAATTCATTTGTCAAGAAAAAAAAACAAATTCATATATTTCAATACAAACACAAAATTCTGAATAATTTTGTTCTCATCCACCACGGCACCACCGCATCTCCCATCGCCGAGCGTCTCCTCCAGCAGTCATACAACCCTAAGTTGGACCTAGAATCACACCAATAATGATAAACTCATATAAGTATAAATATCAAATAAAATGATCACATGAATATAAGAATATATATTAAAGAAACTTATCTTTATTAAGTCGGCAACCGTAATACGAGCAACGACGAACTCATAATCATGAATATCCTGCAAAATAATAAACCACAATATAATACCTGAGGCGTGCTGATCGCACTGTCCTTAAGGATTTATCCGCCTCATAAGCGCAAATCCCCCAGGATTCAACAGGTTCATCCCAAGTATGAATCATACTTTGAGGTCACAGAACTGGCAAGAATTCATCTTTAAGATCACAGGTTGATATTAAACTCAGAGACTCGGTATGTGGGGGAATGACACTGATAGTTTATTTTTTTGTTTACAATGAGTTGTATCCTCTCTTTTACATTTTCTACTGATCTCCATATATATACGGTTATATATTCAACAAAGGAGGTTAGAGAGGTTCCTATAAATATGGCAGTATATAATGACTAGCATAATTGTTTCTATTAATAAGGAAACTAATAAAACGTGTATTGACCAAACAAAACCAATAACATTAACTTTTGAAATATATTATAAATAATTATTATTATAATAATAATTATACAACAATCCCCCACATATTTCAAAAGTTGAATGGTGAAAATTTACTCTGAGTTAACATCGTAGGTGCATTGCATCAAACTGGTGTAGCAAGCTATATGAACCAGTGCTAGACTGATAGTACTTAACACACAGCAACATTGGTGTAGCAAGGTATATGAACCAATGTCACTTAGCGTATGTTAGCGGTCTACCAATCGCATTACACCCCCACATTTCTTGCTGTTTCCGCGTTGTTGCGCGAATAGGCCGTGCGCGTGCCTGGATTCTTTCATGAGTGCTCTAGAGATTTCGCCAATATCTCATGCAAGCGGCCCCACTTGACACTCACATAGGTGATTTCATCAAGTGTATGCTGCAAATCATACACCACCCATAAGGGATATGAAATTCATTAAAAGCTTTATAAGCTTATCCTCTCAATAATGCAGTGTCTAGCATTTCTCACTCACACCATAGGAAAAGGACCAAAAACAAAAATTTGTTAATTAATTTTTGATGCTAGCAAGATCTAACAAGTAACTTGTTCTTACCCATATGAACCTTATTCATGGGATCTCCAATCACAAAGGTTGAGTTCCTATCACTTGCTGATTTCAAATGGCTTAAGTCCAATTCCCCTCGATGTGTCACAAAATTATTTCTTCTCTAGAGGCTTTGTTTAGTACGTACATTATACACAAATGATGAAAACATTTTTCTTTCATCAATAAATATTGACCAAGACGTCTCTAAGTCATTCAATATCACTTTTCATCAAGTTTATAATAAAAACTTGGTTTTCACAATAAGTTTATACAAGTTTGTTTACAACTTGTTCATCAACAAAATAAATCCACTTATAGATTTATCTCATTGGATCACATTCAAAAATCATCATTGTATTTTTATAATACAATGGCTCATCACTTTTAAGAATATCTCTTTTTCATTGGATCACGTCCAATTACCATCATCATTGTATTTTTAATACAATGGCTCACCACTTTTAATGATATATCCAATTATCATCATCATCATCATTGTATTGTTATAATACAATGGCTCATCACTTTTAACAATATCTCTCAAATATTGTCAAACATATATACATCTATGATATATTATCATAGGTACTTAGATAAATTCTAAGCATTCACAATTCCACATTGGGTAAATTTAAATTCTCCAAACAAATTATTTATTCAAGTCTACTTGAAAAAATTCCAAGCAACAAACCACACATTTGAGAATTTAACTCACATAATAAGATTTTCACATCATCGTTGTATTATTCTAACACAACGGATACTCCATAATATACCATATTATATTTCATGGTATCTCTCAAATATCTCATTAGTCAACATCTCTATCTCATGTATCTTTATAAATTATCAATAAAATATCTCCTCAATTTGCTTCAAACATTCTGCTCTAAATGTCTACATGTTTTGGTGGCATGAAAATCTTACTACATCACTTGAATAACCATTAGTGCATAGTATATAAAAAGAGTCAAAGCAAACTTAATAAAATGTCAGCCATTTAATGTACTAACACAAGTCTCATATATATTTTTCCATCAATTTATATTGATCTAATCATACACTTTATTAGTGACAAAATTCATCCATCAACTTCTCAAACTTTTAACAATATAAAATGAGCCCCCACATCAAAATAATTTTACACAAATTGAAGTGCTCATATCAAATTAATTTATACTCAATAAAATTCAACTATAGAACTCTTCTTTCAAAATCAACCCATACAATAAATCAATAAGTCAAACAAGCTCCAACTATACGTACACAGTTTATAATACGTATTAAATATTACCACAAGTGCAAAATAAATCATTTAAAATAACAATTCCATTTAACAACAGTATGTACATGTATAATGTAGTATGTGGAATGAACTCAATATTTCAGACCCTAAAACATTATTAGGCGACATACACAAATTAAAATTTGATATCAATTTGATTTATTTCCAATAAATATTTTCTCAAATAAATTTTGGCTAAATAGCTTTGCACCATATAAATTTCTAAGATATTTCATCAATAGCTACCACCCCACATACATACCAGTATAACACAATGAATCTATAACTAGCATGTGTGCGTCCATTAGCCCCAAAATTTGCAATTAAAATATAACGTACCTGTAAGTGATGTACTAACATGATTTTGGCCAAAATTGTGTCCTTGCTCTTCAATAGAGAACGCAAGCAAGACATCTGAAGCTAAATAGCAAATAATATCCAATCACTTGGCTTTTCCACCTTTTAATTTCTCAGGCTTTCATCAAACAGAGTTGCTTCAATTGATATGAAAATTAGGTCACAAACATAAATATTTATTCAATAGATAAATCCTTAAGATTGCTGTAGAAGTTGGACCTAGAATCACACCAATAATGATAAACTCATATAAGTATAAATATCAAATAAAATGATCACATGAATATAAGAATATATATTAAAGAAACTTATCTTTATTAAGCCGGCAACCGTAATACGAGCAACGACGAACTCATAATCATGAATATCCTGCAAAATAATAAACCACAATATAATACCTGAGGCGTGCTGATCGCACTGTCCTTAAGGATTTATCCGCCTCATAAGCGCAAATCCCCCAGGATTCAACAGGTTCATCCCAAGTATGAATCATACTTTGAGGTTACAGAACTGACAAGAATTCATCTTTAAGATCACAGGTTAATGTTAAACTCAGAGACTCGGTTGATGTTAAACTCAGAGACTCGGTATGTGGGGGAATGACACTGATAGTTTATTTTTTTGTTTACAATGAGTTGTATCCTCTCTTTTATATTTTCTACTGATCTCCATATATATATAGTTATATATTCAACAAAGGAGGTTAGAGAGGTTCCTATAAATATAGCAGTATATAATGACATAGCATAATTGTTCCTATTAATAAGAAAACTAATAAAACGTGTATTGACCAAACAAAACCAATAACATTAACTTTTGAAATATATTATAAATAATTATTATTATAATAATAATTATACAACACCCTCAATCGTCATCCACTCATGTTTTCATATCGAGCCTCCAATCGTACTTCTACCCAACAGTCATACGACCTTTCGATTGTGATGTGATGGAATCGAATAGGTGGCTATTTTGAAATGGTTGCGCTCTTCTTTCATGGGAGACTCTCATGGTAACTATGTTTCTCAATTTAGGGTTTTTGTTTTAAGGTAACTTGGGGTTTTGTTTTCTTATTGGTAAGCCTGTAATTTCTTACGTCTTTCAACATATGCTTAAATCTAGTGTTTTACAAATCTGTTTATTTTTCTTCATTTTATGGCATGATTTGACTTTTAATTTTTGCATCTGATAGAATTAGACTTCGATGGATTTGTCAGTAGAAGAGAAAAACCTAAATTTACGAGTAATCGTATATCTGGTACATATTATACATCTTGTTCTTTTGATGAGACAAATTTATGAGTAATTTTATTGTACTAGATAATGAGGACATTTTAGTGGAATACTCCCACTGGTCCTAATTATAATTATTTATTTTTTTTACTTTTTTGATTCATTGAAAAAGTGATGAATCTTGTTCACAATATAGGCTAAATTTATTACTTTTCGAATGAACCTAAAAAATAAACTTTTTCTTATAATAAGAACTAGAGGGAGTAAGAGGTAAGCTTAGCTTCAGAGTCTACAATTTGTTTAATAAATTTCTTCAAGTTGATACATGTTATATGATTGACACATGTTAGGACTACTTAAGCCTTGTTGATACATGTTCTTTATATGTGCCTGTATGATTAGTTCCTTAGTGGTCCTTGTATGGAGCCCCAGGCTTAATTAGTGCCTGTAATTTATATGTCCTTGTATGATGATTAGTCCT
Organism: Trifolium dubium; assembly: GCA_951804385.1. NCBI lineage: Eukaryota > Viridiplantae > Streptophyta > Magnoliopsida > Fabales > Fabaceae > Trifolium > Trifolium dubium. Next base: position 16,751,698 of record OX638072.1, on the reverse strand, counting down.
TGTATGGAACTCAAGCCTTTAAGTAGCCTAATTAGTGACTTTTTTGGAGCACCCATAATTACTTAAACCCCTAATTATTAGCTTCAACTTTATAAGTTTAATTAACTTACCAATACATAGAATAATGCCTCTAAGAGATTGATGTGTAGTCCTTCCTTGATTGTCATTGGTTCTTGTTTAGACGAATATTGTGCCGCGTGTCCAATTTATATACCTATATTTTCTTTTTGTTTCAGTAAAAAAATTCGGACTGCTTTTTCTCTTTCAACATTCGTGTTATGCACTGGTTTAGTTTATATGGCAACTAGTTTGTTTATATTATTATATTACTAAACATATGCATAGTTATTGAAAATGTTGATAAACTTGTGGGATATATGCATTTCTCTTTAAATTTTCAATAGTGAGTGTAATATATGCATTTCTTTTAAAGCATGATAAACTGATCACTATGTCTGTCTTTTTTCTTTTTCTTTTTTAGTTCTAAGTTCATTGTTGTAAACTTTTATTTTCCCTTTTTGTTCGAGGCAGCCAAGGGAATTAACTTCAAGAAAAGGCATTTTAGATTCATATAATTTAGGTATGGTCCTAATTAGTGGTTACTTTAGATTCATATAAATATAATTTAAGCAAATAGAAGTGTTTACTCATTAGTGCTCAGGTGGCGAGAACGCTGCCATATTTGACTGCGGATCTAATGTTTCTGTTTTTGTGTTTGTGCAGCCTAACGCCATTCCAAATCTTTTGAGGTTGATCTTTTCTTGTAAGGCTTGACATTCCAAGAATAAAATGGTAACTGATTCTATATCTTTTTTTTGTTTTTTTTTCTTAGTTGTAATTAATTTTGCTAAGCTTGAATAAGACCTAGTTTGAATTGTAGATTTTGTAGTTTTTCTTTATTAAATACATTGCAGATATGGTAATTTTTAGGCCTTCTTCAAGTTACCCTTTTCTTCTCCACTCTACCTGTTATCACTATATATATGAGTAGCTTAAGAATCAAAATTCATTTTATTTCTCCAGCATTAACTTTACTACTTTAGTTTTGGATTAGCTTCATTGCCGGTGCTTTGTTTCGCCATCATAACCTCCATTTTCCCCATCATCACCTCCATCGCCCTTCCTCCTTCCTTGGGTTTTAACATATCTATATTTTATTACTGATTTAAATGCTTTTGTTTTGGGTTGATTAACTGTGAGGACCTAAACCCTTGTGTTCTTGTTATCTCTCTTTTGTACTTAATTATTGTACTTAATTAAGCTTGTAAAACTTTGTTGCTGCATAATAAAGAACTTATTCTAAAAAAGGTGTTGATTGAATGTATAAGCTATGAAGCAGTTTGAACCATCATAATATACATGGTTGAGATTAAGGCAATTTTTAGTTGGAATAGTGATTATAGCATGCCTTTTTTACCTTCTCTTGTTTATGATGTGTGATAAGAACTTGACATTAACATGTTTTATGCAGGTAAACCTTCAATGCATTTAATGTCTTGGATTGCTTGATTTTATTTTTTTACCTTCCAAATGGTGAAAACTTTTTTTTTTTGAGAACAAATGGTGAGAACTTTATCTACCAATGTTTGTGACTTTTTTTGTCTCTTCTATATATGCTAGTTAAGCATGAGCTGAACTTTAGGTATTATGGACATGGGACGACAAAATATGACTAGACATGGTGCGGTGCAAGCAACAAAGAACTTGAGATATTTCTAACTTAAGGTATCCATTCTCTTTTGTCCCATATAATCAAAATCAAATTTTCATTTCAAATTTACTTGCTCGAGTCTTCCTCTATGTTCTAGTCCAGAAACGATTGATGGCCTTGTCTTCGTCTATGCTATGCTATGTGCTTCAATGGAATTATTTAAATAGATAGTTTTGTGTCATTCATTTTTTGAAAAGATATGCTTGTCATCTGCCTTATGCAGATAAGTAAATTATAGTTTATATTTTTTTTGTTGTTGTTATATTAGTTGGTTTTTAATTAGTTGTGTTGTGCCAAATGAGAATCTACTTATTCTAGAATGATTCACATGTTAATGATTTTATTTTATCGTCCTTTCTATTGGAGTATAGATTTGTATATATGCTACTGAATTTGTATTACAAACTATGCTTGTCATATTTACATGATGTGTTTGCAACTTTTACATTATTATTTGTATTGTTTGTTTGTAGGCCAAATAAAAATGGTTTGAAAAGGATGAAGCTAGCATTAGAAAGAGCATGGATAGTAAGGGAACTTTTGCGCTGAGAAATGCTTTAGTTACTTTCTTTTTTTCTTTTATGTATTTTTGTTAAATCAATTAAATTTATTTGTGTATGTGTTGGACAACTTTAAGTCTGATATTGATACTTTGTAAGAATGACATACATTTTTATGTTAATGTTTTAAATTTAGTGTTTATTGAAATTTGTTTTTCTCACATATATGAATCACATTTAGTAAACAAAAATAAATATTTGAAAATTTGTATAAGCATTTAATTGCTAAATAGACAAAAATAATGACTTATTACATATAGAAAATGTGTTGTTTATATGGAGACGAAATTTTATGCTTAGAGACAGAATCTTAGAGACAAAATGATTTGAATTTAGAGACGAAATTTTTGCTTAGGGACGAAAATATTAGAGACAAAATTATTTGTATTCAGAGACGGATAATTGTCTCTTTGATAGAGACAGAATTTTATGTTTAGAGACGAAATTTTAGAGACAAAATTATTTGAATTCAGAGACGGATAATTCTGTCTCCAATAGAGATGGATTTATTGTGTTTTGAATTCAACATTTAGAGACAGATATATAAAATCCGTCTCTGAATCAGAGACGGATAAATTATGTCTCCAATCAGAGAGGGAATATAAAATCCGTCTTTAATGGCTTAGAGATGAGGAAATTATCAACCACATCAAATTTGTCTCTAATTCTGTCTCTAACGTGCTTAGTGACGGAATATTTGCCTTTTAGAAACAAATTTTAGCCGTCTGTATTTAAGATTTTTCTAGTAGCGCAATATCAATTCTTGTTTCTTTAATAATACTAGATCCTTCATGTTGTTCCCTTAGTTATTATGAATTTTGATCAAACAACATGTTGAGCAAGATGTCTTGACATCTTGCCAACAGAGGGTTGTGACATGTTGCTTCTACATAAGCACATCAGTTCAGAAAATCATAATTTTGTCTCTAATAGAGAGGAAAAAAATTTCGTCTCTAAATTTCGTCGATATTTAGACTTTTTCTAGTAGTGGGTGTCTATAATAAAAATATATAGTAATTAAACCGGTCGAACCGGATGACTCGCTCTCTAAAAAAAATCATGACACCTAAATAAAATAGTCATTTTTTAAAATTTAAATTTTAGAAATAGTCATCACACATGCAACAAATAAATAAGATAATACAAAATGTTTTCACATATGTTTTAGTACAAGTAAGATAATTCTTTAAAAATATTTAGCATTTATAAAGTGTTAAAAAAATTAAATAAATTAGGACGATTAAACCTGATTAAATCAAATGACTCAGTTGTATGACTCAGTCTATATAAAAAATAATTCTATGTATTATATTACATTTAATCGGAGAATATACACTTATTCATTTTTTAAAAAGAAAAATTATAACATATATATTTTAATTATCTATAATAAATTAAAATCATTTGTGTTTTTTACCCCAAAAGTAATAGTTATTATAAATGTAAAAAATGTTGAACAATTAAAATAATATTAGACAAACAATAGATTAAATCTAAAGTCAATGAAAAAGAATCAAATGTGCATTTAAAATAAATCAACATTTGTTGTGAGAAAGTTTGTTTTATATAAAAATAATAGTAATACAAAAATAGATGTAATATATTTAATACAAAACAAAACTATTATGAAATTAATAGGATAGCCTAGTGGTAGTGTGCTCCTTCCTTTTCATGTTACTACCAACAAAAAGGCCTTATTTCAGTACATTAAATGGGCCCAATTTAGAAAAAAAAAGGATAAAAAAATATCCCGTCCACAAAAAAAAAACAAAAAAGCCAAATTTTCAAAAAAAAAAAAAACTGGGTAAAATGTACTGGTTTTCGCCGGTTTATACCGGGCCATACTGGTTTTCTCCGGTCTACATGCATATCCGATCAAAACACCGGACCGGTTGACCTCCGGTTCACCGGTCCAACCGGCTGTCCGGTCCGGTTTTTAAAACACTAGGGTAAACAATTATCTGTGTTCTTTATTATTTTCTGCACTTTATATTTATTATACGGTGAATTCTATGGTACAATGATAAAATAGTCATGTACCAATACATTAAATGTGTTGCCCAATAGTCATTTGACATGTGTCATAGAATTTAACAAGTTGAAACTATTATGTTTGATCAAAAGCTGATTTGGACAAATGTTATATTCTTATTGGTTAAAATATCAATTGTGCCAATACAATGTATTTTTCCAAAAGCACCGTAGCACTTCCCTTATTATACTGCTGCGTCACAAAAGCAAAGTTGTTGAGAGATCCTGCCTATAACATCTTTCCCACTGGCGTTTTAGAATTTCACTTCATGATGAGTTTGGAGTCTTTCCCACATTTCTTTAGTTGTGTTGCACTCCATGACTCTATCATACTCTTCTCTGCCTAGAACACTTTTTATAAACATTTTGACTTTGATGTTTAGAAGTACTCTTTCAGCTTCAGCAATGGTCCAATCTTTTTGTTTCTTTGGTGTGTATTCTTTTATGAGAGGTACATATTCTCCTTCTTCCACAACTGGCCACATGTAATTGTCTTGTGATCTGAGAAACTATTCCATTCTTTCTTTTCAGTAGTAATAATCATTTCCTTCAAATATAGGAGGTCTATTTGAGGATCCTCCTTCAGAAATAAACTTTGCAGGTTTAGACATTACTTCCTTTCTAAATCTTTTCCTCTAGCACTTGTTAAATGCTCAACCTATAGAGGTCGGGCTCCTATGCTAATGAAGTAGCAAAGTTTCACAAGAAAGGGGGGTTTGAATTGTGACCTTTTAAAAATTAAGCTTCTGAAACAAAGCAACTTTGTTAGTTTAAAAATAGTTTAAACAATGAAAGGTAGAACATTCTGAGATCGTTCTCGTTAGTGTAAACAATTAATCAAACAAACAATACAAGTGTATGGGGTGTGTGCAATTGTAATACATTTTGTCATAAACTTCCAGTAGTAAATATTCCTTGTTTTGTAAGAAAAACTATTAACAATATAATACATTTTGTCTCTGTCAAATTGAGATCATTACACATTTTTAATCGATTACAAGTATTTGCGTGAAAGATTCTGTTTCAAGTTTTCATTTTTAAGTCCTCTTCAAGAAGATGTCAAATATAATTGTTCAACTTCAAGCTAATAAAAATCGGACCTGACCGATTGGTTTGACTAGGAACCAGACTTGTTTCCAGTCGAATAAAGTTTGATAACAAACCATAAACAAAGTTAGAGAAAACACTGGAAAGGAAACTGAGATCATAGGCTTATATACTACCTTTCTTGAAAGGAATAAGTAAATAAAATGAACAAAGATTACTTCATTTCTCACAATAATTATTAAGACTAATTGTCCATATACACAATCATACCATAACTATGAAGCTGAAGGAATGAAAACCAGATAGAAACCAAACTACTCGTGCTAAGAAAAATCTAGTTGCCTAGTAAGTAGTAACATTACTATTATAAACTATTTCAAAGTTACTTAATTTAGTGTTGTAGAACTATGAGGAGAGTAATGTAAATGCATATTTATGTAGCTGCTGCTTGTTGTAGGACAAGAATCTTTCATCATTTCCACTAATTCTTTTTCATTGCAATTACTTTCATGTTGATCATGATTTCTAGAAGTTCCATAAAAAACTTTCACACATTCATCTCTTTCTTGTTTAATCTCTTTCATCATTGCAACCACATCTTTCATTGTTGGTCTATCATCAGGGTTTGAGGTTACACATAACAATGCCACACCTAAAGTTTGCAACATTTCTTCAATTTCAGATTCTGGTCTTGCTTTTAAGTTTTCATCTAGCACTTCGACTCCTCCTCTTTTCTGTCGAACCCAATCGACTATGTGAAGTCCGTCCGGTATTGTTGGATCTATTGGTTGCTTACCTGTTAGTACTTCTAATACAACTATGCCATAGCTGTATACATCACTTTTTTCTGTTATCTTCATCATGTATCCATACTCTTCATATTTCAACATGCAGAAAAAGCAGTAATGAATGGAAATATGTTAGTATACTATAATGAGATATAGCACATTAAAAGAATAGTAAACTAAAATACAAAAACTTCATTTGTTCTTAAATATAGTCAATGTTTTAAAACTTGGTTTGCAGCCGTGCGATTGCGGTCCCATCAGCCACATATATTTTGATATAAGTAAATAAACTTAAATATGTTTTTGATCCATGTAAACATACAAATTTTTGTTTTTTGTTTCGGAAAAAAGTATATTTGTTTTTAGTCCTTGCAAATATACAACTTTTTTCTTTGAATCTTGTTTTGTATTAGTCGCTGAAATATTTGTTTGCTTTGAAATTGATCCCTGCAAGATGTAGATTATTTGATTTTAGTTCCTCCAATTTTGACTACAGAGGGACTAAAATGAATATTACACACATATTATAGATCCAATTCCAGCACAAACAAATTTTACAGGGACTAAAACAAAACGATAAGGATTTAAAGCAAAACGGTTGGAACAAAAAGAAAGTTAATGGACGAAAAAAGTACATCTAATTAATGCAAGTAAATTTTAGATATTGATATTTTTGGAAGAGTAGTACTCACCAGGAGCTATGTAACCATAAGAACCAGCCAGTGTACTTGAAGATCTTGCAAAATCTCCATCATCGACAAGTTTTGCAAGTCCGAAATCAGCTATGTATGGTTCAAATTCAAGACCTATGAGGATATTGTTGGCCTTAATGTCTCTATGAACAATAGGAGGAGCACAATCATGGTGTAAATAAGCCAAACCTTGAGCTGATCCTAGTATTATCTTGAATCTAATGTGCCAATCCAAGCAATTATCATTTCCTTCATGCAGTACACTTCCTAGACTCCCATTTGGCATGTAGTCATACATAAGCAGCCTTGTGTTTTTGTTCCAACAGCAACCTAAGAACCTCACAATGTTCTTGTGGCGAATAGAACCGAGAGTTTTTACCTCAGCAGAAAACGAATCGCGAACTCCTCCATTAACTGCTAACTTGTCACTTTGACTATGATCATATCTTGCGGTGGATCTAGCTGCCACTGTTGTTGGCCATAGCCTTTTCACGGCAATGACATCGCCGTTTTCCATTTCTGCGCGATAAACTATCCCCGAACACCCTTTTCCAATTACATTGGATTCCACCAAACACTTTAGAATTTGCTCCACACAAAAGTTGACCTTTTGGAATGGTGTGAACTGCCAAGGCCATGAATCACCTCTTCCACCTCCCATCTCGGAATCATTGTCGTCTCGAACGATTTTCCTTGCTCGAAAGATTGTAACAACTCCAAAGATTGCCATTGCAACGGTTAAGGAACTTAGCAATCCAATCGCCACTTTAATCATCTCCGGCCTCTTAGAATTAGAACCATTTAACATCTTCGCCATTGCAGCATTTTGAATGAAACACGAATCATGACCATTAGGACACAAACCTTGATTTCCAACCAAATCTGTTGCTGCTAGTTGATGAAACAACTTGCTGTCTGGTAAATAACCAGTGAATTTGTTGTATGAAATGTTCAGAGAAACAAGATTTTCAAGGCCGGAAAACACCGTCAAATCACCTTCAAACATGTTATGCGAAAGGTCTAGTACAGACAACTTGTTAAGAGCCGAAATCTCAACAGGAATCACTCCTGATAATGCATTGTGACTCAAATTCAAAGCAATATCAAGTGCTTCAATTTGAAACAATTCTCGCGGTATGCTCCCCGAGAACATGTTACTGCTAAGATCAAGAAGTTGAATACCTGAGCATTTCCCAAGAGTTGAAGGAATCGATCCAGAGAAAGAGTTTTTGCTTAAAGTAACTCGAAGAAGCGAAGTTAAATGACCTATACTCATCGGAACCTCACCAGAAAAGTTATTCATTGAAACATCCAAAACCTCAAGCATTGTAAGAGAAGACAAAAAACTATGCAAATCACCAGAAAGAGAGTTATTACTTAGATTCAACATTTGAAGCTCCTTACAGTTTCCAATCTCTAATGGCACCCAACCACTAAGACGATTTTCGGACAAATCAAGGAAACTAAGGTTATTAAGAAAACCTATTTCTCTTGGTATCTCACCACTGATTCTGTTATCTAAAAGCCGAAGCCGAATAAGAGAACTACAGTTACCTATCTCAGGAGGAATGAAACCTGAGATTTCATTAGAAATCAACAAAAGCTTAGTTAAATTCTGAAGCTTAAAAAGACCTGAAGGTAAACTATCACTAAGTTCGTTATAAGACAAATCCAAAGCTTCGAGGCTTAAACAATCGCCTAACTCCAATGGAATTCGACCTTCAAGTTTATTCTGCCACGCGAAAAACACCGTTAGCTTAGTCAACTTTCCAATCTCAACCGGAATCAAACCCGATATCTCATTAGTATCTAACTGCAACTGAATCAAATTTGTCAGATTCGATATCGAAGCTGGTATTGAACCAGAAACATTATTATTACTCAACATAAGCTCTTCAAGATTCGACAGTTTCCCTAAACTTTCCGGTATTCCACCGGAGAAATAATTCAAAGACAAATCAAGAATCTTCAAACTACTACAGTTTCCAATTTCATCAGGTATCTTACCAACAAAACTATTTTGCCAAAGCAAAATCTTTTCAAGCTTCATAAGCTTACCTATCTCAAAAGGAATCACACCAGAAAGATCATTCTCATACAAAAACAAATTCACAAGCTCAGAACAATTACCAATTTCATGAGGAATCACACCAGAAATCAAAGTACTATATATAGATATTGTTTGAAGCTTAATTAATTTACCTAATGAATTAGGTAATGAACCAGAAATTTTAGTATCAGCAAGCCCTAAAACAGTTAAATTCTTGCATTCACCTAATTCTTCTGGAATCTTCCCTACAATATCTTTGTTTCCACCAACTCTAATAACTTCAAGATTTGAAAGTTTTCCTAACTCATTAGGAAGATTTCCACTAAGATTATTATCAAATATGTCAAGGTTTTTGAGATTAACACAATCACATAGTTCAATTGGTATTGAACCAGTTAATTGGTTAGAATTTAAAACTAAGTTTTGAAGATTTTTCAAGTTACCAATAGTTGAAGGAATTTCACCAACAAGACTATTTGAACTAAGATCAAGGGTTATAAGATTAAGACAGTTACCAATTTCAGAAGGAATTGTTCCAGTGAGGTTAGTGCCAGAAATAACTAACTTTTGAAGATTGGAAAATGATGAGATATTTGAAGGAAAAGGAAGGGCTAATTGGACATTTTGGATGTTAATTTCAGTTACAAAGTTTTGTGATGAACATTTTATGAATGACCATTTGCATGGATTTGTATCTAGGGGGTTCCAATTGGGAAAAGGGTAGGTGTGTGTCCATGAAAGTAAGGTAGTGAGTTCAATATTGGTGGAAGCAAGGGAAAGTGGTAGGAAGAGTGTGAAGAAGAAGAGATGAAAGAAGTGAGATAGTGATAGTGAGTTCATTGTTTGCATTGACATTAGCAATTTTGCATGAAAAACTCAACCATGTCTATAGGGATATATCAAGTATTGGTTTTTCATTGTGAGTGTAATGTGTGTGTCTCTATCTCAACCTACTTTCTTGAATTGGGGTGAGTATTATATTGGTTGTGTCTCTCATGCTATATCATATTCAAAATCATGTTTGAAATATTTTATCATCTCTTTAGAATTTCAATAAATATAGTATTTATTACATTTTTTCTAATATTAGCTATATTTATTGATTGATTTTAAATGAGCCTCATCTTACACTCAAAAGCTGGCACATAAGTCCAGACACCAGAGTACTAAACCATGTATTTTCACCCAATAGTCTAAAAATATAGGAAATGTGATATTTCGATATAACTTCAATATTCACTCTCACAATTAGTGTTGGTCATGGGTTCAATTGATACAAGTAATGTATTTAGTTCAAATTTTAAACTAAACAACATTAATTTTCTTTGATCACTTTTGTTTATATTTGAGATTAAAGAGTATAATACAACTTGTTAGGAAGATCGGGGGAGAACGCCGAAAGAAACAAGTCAATGTTTTAGGATTAAAAAGAGATCAAACACGACATCTCCATTCTATTATTGATAACATTTAACATGATGTACACATTTTTAACAACACTTAAAATTGATTTTGATATATTTGAGTGATATCAATTGTAATTGATTTTACTTTCAAAAACTAACCTTATTTTTACATAAATATACTCAAACATTACAAAATCAATTCAATCAAAAACGTTTTTTTAGTACTGCATAACCAATCACATACAACATCTATTTGTTATATTTTTGTTTAATTTAAAGTGACATTAATGACCAACTTACAACTATCTAAGAATATTATATACCGGTCAAGGTCCAAGGCTTGACAAGGTGATCCATTGCCAAACGTCCAACAAGAAGTCCAACAGATCAACACTCTACAACCACTTAGGATCGTCATATCCATCTCAACAGGTATCCATATTCTTCGCGCAAGAGGTGTAAGTCCGTACACCAGAACCTCCTATATAAGTGTGGCATACAGCTACACCATGGTACAATCACAAGTTTACCCTAATTCCGATTACTCCATCTACTCCCTCCGAACACTATTATAAGCAAATTTGACTTTTTTTATACATTTGACAATTGATGTAACTAGTTTTTCACAGGTACCTCCACACCAACTAACCGCAATATAATCCGTCGCTACCATTAGATTCATTTAGGTGCAATTCAATTTTTAATAACAGGACACATGACATGACATGAGAACATGAAGTACATGCTTTGTTGTGAAGCAAGTAAAGAAATGACAATACAATTTTTCCTTTTAATAAGATTTTGGAGTGAAAACCAACACCACCACCACCTCTGCCTCGGGGTTCTGTTCTTTTACCATAAACTTATATATTTTCTCTGCAGCATTGAATCATGTATACCTTGTTTGACACTAAAACTAGCTCATACCCCCCCATGTGTTTTTGCATTGTTTTCCTCAACTTAGTCACTAATATGGTCTGCACCCCACATTTATATAATTTGTGTTGATAATTGAGCTGCTTCTTTAATTTGAAAGAGTGGTTGGTTGCATTGCTTTCTGGCATTTTGCTCTTTGTTTTCAAAGTTTTACATTCAAAGCAGATTCCCCTAGATATCGATGTTTTAGGATTATTAGAATTGCTTTGTAAGCATATGCGTCAACATTAAAAATTGTCACATTAAATCATATTTTTTTACATAGACAAAATGGTAAAACTATCATAAACTCTTACAAACAAAGTGGAAAGATCAAAGATCGAACTCTGGTCATGAGCATCCGGCTTAACAATTTCTAGCATTTTCTGCTAGTTGAGCTAGAAATTAACGGCTCAATTTACCATCATAATATAGTACTAGTTGTTCTATATCCAAAAAGTCTCATATTGCTTAAGATTTGAGGCGTTTTATACAATACCCACACACTTCAACCCAACGAGGTGTCTTTTCCAAACGATAAATTTATGAAGGCTCACAAACAGTTTAAAGCGGACAATACCTCAAAATATGGTGTGACGTGTAGAACAAAACACTGCTAAATTAATAGTAGTATATTTTTTCATCCTAGGATAATTTGTGTGTTATCTATGTTTCATTACAAATTACCTTGCTTGATTTATGCTCCACAAATTATGTCTACAAAGATGTTGTTGTATAAATTAAGTATAAATTAAGTGTGCTTAGTGTATGATGACCGACTCCATAAAATATTAGTATCATATTATTTAAGGTGACATATATGGTCTACTCCTTAAGATTTAGAAGTATATACTCCTCAACAATCAATAATATTTTAATTGATATAAATTTTATAAAATATATTATTAGATTATATAGATTATTTATGTAAAATTTCAAATAAATCCAAAATTATTTGATATGTTATATTGAGACACATCAAAATTAATGATTTTTATAATTTTTTAAATGTCATTAATCTTTATGTGTTTCAATAATATATCAAATAATTTTTAGATTTGTCATAAATTTTACACAAATAATCTATATAATATAAACTTTCAATTTAACAGTGTATTTTATAAAAAATTATATCGATTAAAACATTATTGAGTGATTGAAATTGGGTAGATTGGAAAAAAAAACCATTATTTATATTTTTATTTGTCACATATTACTTTCAAAAGTACATTAATTATGCTAATGCTTAAACATATCAGAACATATCATATACTCCCTCCGTCCCATTATATAAACACCCCTGAATTTTTTTACACATATTAAAAAATGTTAGTAGTGTAATTATTATGTTTTGTTTGTGTGTAAATATTACTAAATTGTCCTTTGTTGTATGTGTATTTTATTTGATTTTTCAAATTTCAATGCAAGCTAAGTTAGAGTAATAATTAAGGATATATGTAGAGGAAAAAGTAATAAATGCACCTAGTAATTTGTAAAGAAACTTATATTTTAGGATTAGACTTTTTTAAAAGGGTGCTTATATAATGGGACGAAGGAAGTAATAAAGACATATTGAAAGTCATTATATTAGTTCGTCTCTATTAAAAAGTTTTAACTAAAAATAGATTGAAAGTCATTATAATAAGAATTATCTTTTGTATTTAGATGAAAACTATCTACTCCTTCATCAAAAAAAAAAAAAATCTACTCCTATTTTAAAATCCAACTCAAAGATTAATTTAGTCAAAAAAAAAACTCAAAGATTAATTATGTTGTCCAAGCTAAGCCAACTTATCAATCAAAATAGTTACATGTGTGTTTAATTTTTATAGGCATATGAATAATGGCACCTCAATGCTAATTTTTATGAACTATTCTTTCAATTGCCAATGTAAATTTATATCTAATGCCTTCTATTAAATAAATAGCCAAACCATACTCCATTTTGTTTTTGCTTATCAAAAAAAAAAATTCCATTAACAACAACCAATCCTACGTACTTATAAACATGTTGATAATTAACAATGGTATTAATAAGGAATCCCCTTTTCTTAATGATATATTTTAGGTAGATTTCGATATGTATTCATCCACTATTCCCCTCACCACCTCACCTTTTGCCTAATGATCAATGTTGATGGACTCTAAAACAGGCAGTCATGGCCAAACTCATTAAGAAGTTGAAGGCAATACCTGTAAACACAGTCTACAAGATGAGAATCTATCAACTCTTTTTTTCTTAAAAGCTATCCTAATAATTATAGGGAATGGTACAATCTTGTGACTATATCCTTTATTCGTTTTACAAAAGAATATTTCAATTTGAGGGGACTACTTAAAAATTCAAAAGACTATAGTTCTATTCTTAGTATGAGAGTCTAAGAGTTTGATTCTCTATAAATAATATTTTTGGTTTGAAGTGTGTGAAATAAAACAAACCAGATTGATGCCCGCACATTGTGCGGGTTGAGTCAAGTTTTTTTTTTAAATATTGTTCTACTTATACATAACGTACTATAAAATATTGATAATAGTGAACATGTAGAAAATAGGTAGTAAGATGTAAATAATATATAGTTATTTTCAATCTAAAATCATTTAGAAAGTTTCCTGTTATGTAACTTTAGTTTTTTAATTTTGCATATGATTTAACTAATATCTTAAGTTGAATTTCAAATGACATAACCAATATAATATTTGTTGGTTTGTTTCTATAATTAATAATTTTTATATGTCGTATAATTTTTTTACTCATTCTAAGAAATTATAAGATAAAATTGTGAGATATTTTTTGAGTTCAATTAGATCTACCTTGAAGTTTTAATAATGAATGAATTGAATCCGATCAATTAATAATGGTAAATTTAATCATAAAAAAGGTCCAAGTTTGAGAAAATATTAATGAAGTGTACATAAAATTGATTTTTTTTTTTGACGCAATACATAAAATTGATGTGTACATAAAATTGATATAAGAACTTATAGATTAGGTAAAATAAAGAATTCAATTATTTTATTGTATATATAATTACTCGTGGCAATACAATATATAGATTGTTTATGTATATTCAAAATAAATAATATAGTGTAGTCGTGTAGGTAAGTGAGAAGAGTAACCAAGAATTTTTTTTGAAAGAGTTATCATATACGATCTTTTAATGTGTTCTAAATAAATTGAACTACAACTTTATTTCTTTCTTTATTATAATTTTTTTAAAAATCTGTAGAACTAAAAAAATTCATAATCGATAAAATATTTAAATATTGTTGAAAGAATCTTAATGGGAAGACCCTGAACAATAAACTTATTTGAGTATTGAAAATACTATTATTTTTTGTTATTAATTATTATATATTTATTATTATTATTATAATTATTATGTGAATTTTTTTATAAAATAATAATAGTGGGAGTTGAAGAAATAGTAACCGAATTTAAGTTATTAAGTGTGAAATAAAAGGATATGAAAGATGAATGAAAAATAAATAAGTAATGGATGAGAGAATTACTCAATAGCTTCAATAGAGAATACTATAGAGCATTAGAATATTGTGTTTTGAGAGGTGCCACATAGGAATATTCTTGACATGGCAAAAGTTTGATTGCATGGCAAAAAATTGATAAGATGTCAACAATATAATTTGGACTCTAAATTAATATATGATAATAGATTGGTGTATAGAGAATTTTGAACAATTAATCCCTTATATGGAGTTATTTTTCACTTTAAAATATTTTTTGTATATATAGTTGAGTTAAATCAAATTAGTCTAAATTTTAAAATTGTATGAGACTTACCTAAGATTTGTTGGGTCATCCGATATTAAATTATTTGGGTCACATATCATATATGTCTAATACTTAATGTTAGATTATGAGTGGATGTATTAAGAGACTTGCAAGTGTACTTAAATTGAGTTTATAAGTTGAAGATATTTGTCTTCATACAAATTGGTTTTGAAAATCGAAGACTCTAGCGTTAGAGTCGATCCAAGATTCATTATATCATATGGTATCATGGAAAATTTCTCTTTTGCCCCCCCCCCCCCCCCTATTTCTCTTTCCCCCCCTCAGACCCAAAAATACCCCTGAATTTGGCAAAATTATGCAATTCGGAATCCATACTCCGAACTCAGATTCATAATTTGGATTCCGAAGTACAGGCAGATTTTGATATCTACGTGTGCATAGAATCAAAAGTGTGATAACAGCATCGATGCTGAAGCTTCAGCATCGATGCTGAGAACAAATTTAGGCATCAGAACTAACAATTTCTGGTTTGAGCATCAATGCTGCCATAGGAGCATCGATGCTGTTGTATTGTCTGGGACTTTCCCAACAATTCATACGTGCACAGCATCGATGCTGAAGCTTCAGCATCGATGCTGGGAACAAATTTAGGCATCAGAACTAACAATTTCTGGTTTGAGCATCAATGCTGCCATATGAGCATCGATGCTGTTTTATAGTCTGGTACGTGGACAACATCGATGCTGAAACTTGAGCATCGATGCTGAGAACAAATTTAGGCTTGGGGGGGCTGGGAGTGGCTTAGTTCGGTACGTGGAAACCGAACTGTAGTTCGGTTTCTACGTTACGAATTGGGCTCAATGAGGGTAAAAAAGGTAGTTGAGGGGGGAAAAAAGAAAATAGGGGGGGTTAAAGAGAAATTTTCGGTATCATGTCACTTGATTCACATCAAAATGAGAGAAAGTTTGAGGGTCATACGTACATGGAACAACATGGTTGAAAGGAAATTTGTACCAATTGATTTTTTTTAAAATAAAGAAACACTTTATTTTTTGGTATATCAGAAAGATAAATTGTTCACGTCAGGATTTGATCTTTGGACATATCCCTCAGTTCATACCACCTGAACTATAATTGATTTTCTTTTGGTTACAAGAAATTTATAAGAATTGATTTATACTATTTATACAAACAAGGTGCATTTTCCTTATAGACTTGGAGCACTCATTGAAGGGACCCAGATTCTCCGCTGTAAAATAAGCATGCAATTTCCCGCAATTTTTTATCACAACCCTTAATTCTAAATCAGATGGTTTATATTATATATATATATATATATATATATATATATATATATATATATATATATATCTATAAAAATAATTATAAAACCTCAACAATCTGATCAAAATTAGACTGTTGTTTTTGTCCCCATAATTTGGGGTTTTAGGGGGGAAGTAGAGTGTGAGGGAAGAAGATAAATTTTCATCCCCTCATTGGAGGGATGAATCTTATGAAAAGTTCAGAAAATTTATCTCCGCCCCCCCCCCTCACTTCTCTTTCCCCCCTCAACTACCATTTTTGTCCTTGAAGGATTATGAGGGAAGATCGGATTTTAGAATCCGAATTCATCCTCAATCACTCGCACCATCACTCTCTTCTCCTTTCATCCATGATTCTTCAACTTCTCGCCATGAAACTAAGTTTCTTCCATCCCCAAACAGTTCCGACAAGAAAATCTCAAGGATTTGTTAGTTTTTCCAATTCTAAGGGGATTTGTTAAGGGGATAACATCCTCTTTCAATTTAGTTCCAATTCTAATCTATTATGTTCAATTTTGCCTCTATCAATTTTATTCGTCCAACTTGATTTGTTGCTTATGGATTTCAGTAAGAGGGTTAAAATTTGCTTATGAAACATGTGGATTTGGGGCGGTGGTCGTCGTTTCCCGGCGATGGTAGCGGCGAATCGTCTCGTCCTTCCGTTCTCGCGGCGATGGTCTGTGTGATGATGATGTTGATGTTGTTGTGAGATTTTGATGAGGAGAGATCTGAAACTGTGGAGAGAGAGGAAGAGAGAGGAAATGGTAACGGAGGAGGGAGAGAGGAAGAGATTGTGGAGAGATTTTGATGAAAGCAAAATTGTGTTTATGATAGTTTTGTGGATGCAGTACAAATTTTCTAATTCCTTTAACTAAGTTGTACTAAAGAATAGAAGAATTATCATGCCATTGTTTTTATATAAGCCATTGTTTATGGTTTATTTGTATAAGCTAGTGTTTATGAATAACCATGAAGAACACAGACCTGTTTTTGTAGCTACGTATTAGCTACGAATTAGCTACTATGTAGCTAGAAAATTCAGATTTTATAATCTGAACCCCCACAAAGTTCGGATTTTTTTATCCGAATCTATTAAAACCACCACCAAGTTCGGATTATATAATCCGAACCTGCTAAAACCCCCACCAAGTTTGAATTAGCTAGGAATTAACTAAGAATTAGCTACGAAAGTTCGGACTATATAATCCAAACCTGCTAAAACCCCCCACAAAATTCGGATTATATAATCCGAACTTACTAAACCCCCACAAAATTCGGATTATATAATCCGAATTGTATTTTCACATAAAAGAAGGGTAATTTTGGATTTTAGGGGGTTAAAGAGAAGTATGGGGGGGGGGGGCGAAGAGTAATTTTGAAAAGTTCAACATAATGTTGGGCCATTCTTGGGCTAGAAAACTAACTCAAGGGCCCAATAAGTTTGAGCTCATCTTTCTAAGGCTGAGAACAAAACCACACTGATATTTGCACTCTCTGTTTCATTCATACTGTAACTCTTATGTGTAACTAAAACCAATCAAAACCACACTGTTTCATCTATTTGATTCAAACTAATCTTAGGTTTATTTCACATTTCAGTGCAAAAATGTTTGCTAATGGTTTTGTTCACAACTTTAGTTTTATCCCAAATTGCTGTCAAAATCGAATTTTGGCTCCTACCCATCATCAATTTCGTTCACCCAATTCATTTTTGAAGTTAAAGAATCAAACTTTCCTCTCAAAAACTCATTTCAACATTTCAAGAAGCCACAAACCTCGCTCCAATTTTGTAGTTTATGCAGCACAGTCCAATATTTATAAAGGTTAGCACCAAGTTTCAATTTTTTTTAGTTAATTATTTTGGTATATTCAATTTTCTTACTTTGGTTAATTAGATTTCAGTTATAGTGTTTAGAAAAGGATGGTAATTTCATGTTTTTGTTAATGGGTTTTTTATTTAATACGTTGTAGTTTTTTTTTTTTTTATTTCTGTTGCAAGTAATAGTTTTGATGTTAGTAGAAATTTTATTGAGAATTGAAAAGTGTTGGATAATATTGAAGAAACTGTGATTATTGGTCTAAGGTGTATTAAAATGTTAGAGTAGGTTGGTGTTAAATAGATTATAGACATTAGGAGCTATACTCATTGATCAGCTATGAGGTACATACCATTGACATAATACGAACACTGACACGTCCACACATGTAATAATTTGAGAAAATAGAATTATTGAATGTAACCACATCTGTCAATGTCATGTCGGGTTCGGAGACCGACCAGGCATGTCCTCATTCTGAAGTATTGGTGCTACTAAGTTGAATAGATACTCTCCTTGTCACAGAATCTTAGGATTCTATGAGTTAACTAGTAATTTTGATAAACTTGGTAACAACTTCAACCAATGTAGTAAGGCTTTCCTTCGTAAAATGATGAAAGTTAAATACTCCAAGTTAACTTTCATTCTAAATTGAACTAGTTAATGGATATGGTTCACCATCTATGCTAAATTGTAGTAGTGAGTGGCACTCATTTGGATTTTCTCAAATTAATGTTCCATACTACATTACATTAGCACGGTCTTCCGATTATTTTATTTCTTTGTAGTTATTTTAAAAACAAACTAAAACTTCATCCTGTAATACATCTTTTTCTTTTTCTGAGGAAGCTTATAGTTCACCGAAATCCTTTGAAATATGCGGTACCTTCATTCTGTAATGTGGTATCTAGTAAGTTTCTTTGATGGATGCATCTGTGCCTTGCCTTGCATATGCCAAGTCAATTTTCCTGGTGCTACCATGGTGGAATGGTGTGCATGGCAGATTGTGACAATCACCATAGGCAATTTGTGAAGGGATGCCTGCCATGACAACGCCATAAGCCGTTATGGTGTGTTTATATTGCGGATTTTGGCCTTCTGCCTTATTCCACTATCGTCAACACTGAGGAGACACCATTGAAATATGAGAATAACAATTCAGTTTATGCATTCTTGATGAGGCATCTGACAGCATATATGATTAAGAGTTGTTGCATATTGAAATATATTGCTATTTGTGCCAATTGTATGCCCTTGAGAATTGGAAACACTAGATTTTTGAAGAGTTGTTCTATATAAATCCCAGCAGCTGTATTTTTCATGGCTCTCTTTTTAGCTTTGTTGCATGTCCAGAAAGTCTAACTATTCCTCCTTCATTTTGATTATCTTTGTGGTTACGAGATAGTTCTGCAGAATGCATGGAGAGTTGGCAAGGATGGAGTTGATGCAGGCACAAATCTTGTTCCGGTAAGTCAAAATTACCTTTTTCCCAATGTTGTCAAATAGCAGCTAGCGTAGCGGAATTTCAACATACTGCTGTTGTTCTGTAATACGCGGTTTAGTACAAAGTGTTGTCAAATAGTGGTTATAACAACGCTATAACACTGCAATGTAGAAAGATTTGAAAAAACAGCTATTTTCTGCGATTCACATTTGACAACAATGTCTTTTCCACCTTTGAACAATCATTTGATTTATTGAGCTGTTGTCTTCAAATTTGTTACTAATACTAGAATACCTTAAAAAAATTCATGTTTCTCTTGTTTTCTTCTTTTCAACAATGCTAGAATTCTGTACCGAGACCAATAGCAAAGATTGCAGTAACTTTTGTGGCTTTGAGTGTTGTGCTTTTTGTATTCAAGTCTCTCCTCTCCACAGCTTTCTTTATATTGGTGAGTCATCCATTTTCCTTGTGAAATTAAAACTTCAGATTATTGTTTTCATGTTTTATATCACTAACTCTGTATATATCATGTTCATTCATATGTCCTTTCCTTTTGTAGGATTTAATTTTTTTCTTAAAGCCATTGTTTCAAATAGCGACTATAACAGCGCTATAATATAGCAGAATTGGAACAAATTGCTATTGTCTTGTATATGCTATTTAGTATTAACTACTGTCAAATAGCGGCTATAACATTGCCATCATAGTATTGTAGTGTCTTTAAATTTGAACAAACAACTATTTTTGCAATCCCTGATTGATAACACTGCTTAAAGCTTAAAGTTTCCCAATGATTAAGAATTATGATAGTTCTAAGCTTTAAGCTTCGATGATGTGTGCCGTGGTTAACATGAGTAAATTTGTTGTTCATAGGCTACGGTAGGACTTGCATACTTTGCATACCTAGCATTTAATAAAGATGAAGGACCGCCTAGCGGGAATGGAGGAAGTACAACCAAACCTATGGATGATCCTTTGGAAGAAGCTAAAAGGATAATGGATAAGTACAAGTAGCAGCATGAGAGTAAGTTATTTTTGAACCAATCAATTTCTGTATTATACATATGTTAGATGTAAAGGCGAAGCTGTAATACTGAAATGTTAATGAAAAAGGAAATACTTCGATAGCATGGAATTTTCTGCAGATTTTGTTTTGCATTTTCTTTTATCATATTATAGCTGTTAACACAACCTTAGTTTAAATGACATTTTCTATTGCACAGATGTTAGATAAAGCGTGTTTGGATTTGCTTAACTTTTTTATCGCTTTTTTGAAAGCTATATGTGGTAGATTTTTAGAACAAATTATTCTTAACATACAATAAGATGGTTGTGAACTTACGGCTTAAATTTATAAATTGCCAACGCTGTTTTACAATTGGTACTTTACAACAAGTATTTAATTATTGTTGAGCGGTATAACATTATTTAAACTCTAATTATAGCGTATATTTGGTTTTGTTAAAAATCACGGTGATTGGTGAAAACTTACATTCAGCCAAAAGCAACACATCGTGATTATTTGGTACTGCAGTGCGTCAAAATAAAATTGCGGCAAAAACTACATTGACGTGGAAGCTGTATTATATAGCTTCTAAGAATTGCAGTGGAAGTGGCCTAGGGACGTGAGAAAGCTTAGCTCAACGTGAATCCAAACACTTATATAGCGGTGATTGAACTTGCAGTGGCAGTACATCACATTGATTTTCAAATGTAAATAATTTATTTATGTTTGGTATCATAGTGGGTATGATAGAATCATAGTGGCCTAGGGACGTGAGAAAGCTTAGCTCAACGTGAATCCAAACACCTTACGTAGCAGTGACAGAACTTGCGGTGGCAGTACACCACACTGATTTTTAAATGTGCGTAGTTTATGTTTGATATAATAGTGGGTATGATAAAATCATAGTGACCTAGAGACGTGAGAAAGCTTACCCCAACATGAATTTGAACACCTTATGCATGATAAAATATTAGTGGTCTAGAGACATGAGAAAGCTTACCTCAACATGAATCTGAACACCTTACGTAGCGGTGACTGAACGAGCAGTGGCAGTACACAACATTGATTTTCAAATGTGCATAGTCTATGTTTGTTATTATAAAGGGTGTGCTAGAATCATAGTGATCTGTCATGATTTTGCAAAAGTTATACTGTTGTTTTGGAAAATTACGCATCATAATTCTGACATATTCACCGTGATTCCAAAAACACACATTTAACTATAAGTAGAATCTATTTGAGTAAAAAAGTAATTGTTTTTAAAAAATATGTCACAAATATATGGTCAACCAGGACAGATTTTCTTCTTCTCTCATCATTGTAAATTTACCAACACAATTGGTTTATCACCATAATAACAAAACAAACTTCTCTAGTACTAAATCATTCATAACTTTGATATAAAAAAAAAAATATGCATAACTTGAGGATGTAATGCGCCCAAGATAATTGAATTATTCTCAAACATTTTTACATGCTTGATATAAAATATCTCCACACTATTATGATGCAATTTAGCTTTTTTACTTTAGCATTTTGGGCCATGTTGAAACTATCATCATTGTTCATTTTCAACTCCATCGTCACAAGCAATGTTTGTCATTTTCAAAATTCAACTCAACCATTACAAAAACATCATCATGTAGGGATGCATGCAAAAAGGTTAAGTAAAGCAAAGTGGGGTGTAAAAATTCTATAATAAAAAGTTTGAGGAGTGAAATGCAAAAACAAATTCTTCACATATTCTATACAATAAAAAAGTATGTTTCCACCGTGCCTAACAATGTTATAGCTGCCTGTACTCTTTCAATTCTTCAAATGTTAATTTCTTAATTTCTGAAGGCTTTAATGTTGTTAAACATGCTTAGAGCATCTACATCCATGCCACTTATAATGGTGGGTTAAATGGGTCCCACATAATATATAACATTATTTCACACTTTCCAATTATTTAAATCACTCACATTATTTTTTGAATATCCATACCACTAACCAAATCTTTAACATGGGTCCCACAAATTCACAATATACTCCCATTTAAAGAATTGTGATTGGTCTTACAGTAAAAAAAACAAAAAGAAATTGAAAAGCAACGGTTGCCTTCTTTGGATACGGGGCTGAACTATACTGTTCCATATAAGCAAAATAGTGGTAGTAATACTGACACAATAGCCAAACTCTGCTGTAGGAACCACCGATAATCATCCTCTTATATGTTTATAAGAAAACAACATTATCATTTTGGGTTAAGCAAAAAAATATTAGTGACTTCATGAGATTTTGGATGCAATGTGTGAATATAAACTGTGACTTGTACGATTATAAAATGCATATAACTTTCAACATAAAAGATGTGCAGAAAATTAGTCAATAATTGTTTTAATATTACCTCAAGTTAAAACATAATTGTGGAAGAAAAGTATTGAAAATCTCTAATCAAAGTAATACTATAGTAATAAGTGTCCGTTTGACCCGGTTTATTTTCTCCTTTTTTTTCTTCTCTTTAAAAATAGTAAAGAAAGGAAAAAATTGTGTTTAACTCCACTTTTTTGTTTTTTTTACTTCTTTGTTTTATTTCTCTAATACTTTTGAGGAGAAATATGGCTAAATTTTAATTTTATACTTCTCTATTTCGTTTTAAAAAAATAGAAAAGTAAAAAATAAGCGGGCGAAATGGGGTACTAAAACTATAGCATATACACTTAAATATCAACCTAATTTCTGTGCATTCAAAGAGTTTTCATCATAGTGGTTGTTTCTACGGATTTGATGTTTTTGACCAAACACTCGTAATAGCCTTTCCGAATTCAATTTCTTCATATTTTTCAAGTAATCAAACATTTTTACTAGTATATAGTCACATTAGTGGGGAGTTTTTATAAGCAAAATTTTATTAATGAGGGTATAAGAGATATTCAAATTCTTACGATCAAATAGATCCATACTCAACATCAAAACAGAAAAAGCTACCCACCTTCTAAGGGTTTCAGATAGCCACATAATCATATTATTTACTATTTAAAATAGTATTAATTTTTTTGAAGGATCCACTTTAATATTTGATGTCGAACTTCTAAATTGTTGGAGTGCATTGTAGCACTACAAAAAAAAAATAGATTTGTATATATTTTTTTCTTTCTTTTGAACAGATCAAATTGAGATTGGACTTGAGAGAATCCTATAAGACAATGAAATGATGACTCACTTGAGTTGGTTTAATGATGTTGATTAGAGATTTTGAAGTGTGTTTCTGATAGACACAAATTAGTATACAAGAGAAGAATCAAAAGAGGTGGTCCCAAAGGTGGTCCCTCTTCCAATCATTCCAATCATGAGCTGTCAGCTCCACATGATTGTGAGGGAGAGCATGTGAGTGGGACACATGTCACTCCCTGATTGGTTATTCTGGATCTAGATTGCTATATATGAATGCATTCCATGCATTAGAGGGGAGAGAAGAATATTGAGCTAGTGTTAGCATTGAGAGAGATTGGCCTCTCGAAGAGCCACTTTATTTTCTGCATAATCACTTTTCCTATTTAGCTTATTTCAGCTTATGGCTTATATTATGTAACTACTCCACTGATTTGGATCTCGTTTGATCTCTAAATCATTTATCATCTATAATACATTCCACTTCCCTCAATTCTCTACTGTTTTATTCATTTCTCTATTATTTATGTTATTTGGATCCTAACAATTGGTATCTAGAGCCTCTGTTTACGTTGATTTTACACAAAATCAAAGGATCCGATGGAACAGAGACTCACGAACGTTGAAGAAGCAGTTGAGCAGATTCGTCAGATGTTGTTGTTGGAACAACGACGAACACGACGTCGTCACGGTGGACTGGTAGGAAGGCGACACCCACGCGATGGCGACGACGAAGATGTCGGTAGTGACAGTAGCACTTTGTCACGTAATTCTTTGGTGCGTCACGGAGGAACTGATCATCGGAATCACCATCACCGGCGTAAGTTGAAGATGCCAATTTTTAAGGGTGATGAAGCGTACAGTTGGTTAGTACGAATTGAACGCTATTTCAGGTTGAGTGGTGTACGTACACGAGAGAAGTTGGACGCTGCAGTCATAGCTTTGGAAGACAAAGCTCTGAATTGGTTCTAATGGTGGGAAGAGCAAACTCACTACACGAATTGGAATGAGTTTAAACTTGCTCTTATACGCATATTCCAACCTAGAATCTTGCAAAACCCACTAGGTCCATTATTGAATCATAAACAACATGGATTAGTGATGGAATACAGGGACAAATTTGAAATGCTAGCTGTTCCAATTATAAGTGAGGATAGGAATATGTTAGAAGCTATATATCTTAATGGACTCAAGGAAGAAATACAAGCAGAGTTGAAAATGTATGAAGATATGGATCTGTCTTCTTTAATGGATAAGTCATTATTACTTGAGGAGAAAAATAATGCACTATTGAAGAAGGGAATTGGTAGCAGGGGAGAGTGGAGAGACAGGAGTGCTACCTCAAAATTCAAGGATCCTGGTGACTACGGTGGAAGAAGGAAGGAAGTAGAGAAAAGTGGAAATGATAGTGCTGACAAGTTTAGAGAAAAGAGATTGAGCCCTGCTGAACTTGATGAGAGACATAAGAAAGGGTTATGCTTCAAGTGTAGTGAAAAATGGAACAGAGAACATATATGCAAACTCAAACTCATGAAACTAGTGTTGTGTGAAGTGAGTAGTAGTGAAGAGGAAGAAGAGAGTGAAGAGGAGGAGAGGAGAGAAGAACCAGAAGTGGTGGAAGAGATGAAGACTTTGCAATGATAACCAGAAGTGGTGGAAGAGATGAAGACTTTGCAATTATCATTGCAAAGTAAGGAAGGGTTTACTTCCAACAAGTCATTCAGAGCGTGGGTGATGATTGGAGAAAGACCAGTCCTTACCTTGATTGATTATGGTGCCACCAGTAACTTCATAGCCAAGGAATTAGTAGAAGAATTAGCCATCCCTGTAGAAGCAATACCCACTTATGTGATAGAAGTAGGCAATGGTGAGAAGGTAAAAAATCAAGGAGTTTGCAGAGAATTGAACTTTGCTATTCAGAAAGTGCAGTTCAAACAACACTTCTTTCTGATGCAATTATGAGGAACTGAGATGGTGTTGGGAATGGATTGGCTAGCTAGTCTTGGAAATATTGAGGCTAACTTCCATGAATTATGTTTGAAAGGGAAGAATGATGGCCAAAGTTATAAGATTCAAGGAGACCCAGCTCTATTCAAGGCAACGATGAAAGCCTTATATGATGATGGAAAAGGGTACTACCTACAGTATAGGTCAGTTAGCACTGATATACAACAGAAGGTGGAATTAGATCCTATATTGAGTGCACTCTTAGCAGAATTTGAAGACGTATTCAATGTGCCAACAGGATTGCCACCTGAAAGAGTACATGACCATGCAATAGTTTTCAAGCCAGGAGCTGATACTCCAAATATCAGACCCTACAGATATCCATTCCATCAAAAGAATGAGATAGAGAAGATTGTTGCAGAAATGATGCAAGCAGGCATCATCAGACACAGTACAAGCCCCTTCTCAAGCCCAGTTTTACTAGTCAAAAAGAAGGATGAAGGGTGGAGATTTTGTACTGACTACAGAGCATTGAACAAGGTAACAATCCCCAACAAGTTTCCCATTCCTGTTATTGAAGAATTATTAGATGAACTAGGTAGTGCAACAATTTTCACTAAGTTGGATCTAAAGTCAGAGTATCATCAGATCAGGATGAATGAAGCAGACATAACAAAAACTGCTTTTAGAACTCATGAGGGATATTATGAGTATCTAGTTATGCCTTTTGGGCTCACTAATGCCCCTTCCACATTTCAAGCTCTCATGAATGAAGTCCGTAGACCTTATCTAAGGAAATTTGCTCTAGTATTTTTTGATGATATACTTATTTATAGAAAAAATCATGAGGAGCATTACTTGCATGTAAGAGAAATTCTACAAGTGTTGAAGAATAACAAGTTATATGCTAATCAGAAAAAGTGTGCCTTTGGTTTGCCACAAATTGAGTATTTGGGACATTAAATCTCTGGTGAGGGGGTAATGGCTGACCCTAAGAAAGTGGAAGACATGCTCAAATGGCATGTACCCAAAGATATCAAAGGATTGAGAGGATTCTTAGGAATCACGGGGTATTATAGGAGATTTGTACAAAACTATGGCAAGATAGCTTGGCCATTAACTCAATTGTTGAAGAAAGATAGTTTCATATGGTCATATAAGGTTCAATTAGCTTTTGAAAAGCTGAAAACTGCTATTGTAAGACTACACGGGCTACGCTCTAAGAGTGGCGAACGCGAGCGTTCCAATTAACAACAACAATGTTTCGTAAAACAATTGAGTAAGCGGAAGACACCTAGATCGGTAGTCTTTTTGCACCTCGACCAAAGGAAAATTTGTATAGCCCTTTTGAAGTAAACAATGACAATTCGAATTTCACACACAAATTCACAAGTTTCACAATTGATCGCAACAACGTTTATGAAACTTGATTTTCGTCGCCGGAAATCAAGTTTCGCGATAAAGCAAATAAAACGAAACTTAAAGAGTTGAGGGATAGAAAAACACAAACAGAGCTGATCACGGAGTTCCCAGCTTTCGTACGTCCTCGCAATCGGCCGGTACCTCTCCGCCCACCTTATCAAACGGATATAGGTGAGAGTTTCACTATCTTTGAAAATCTTTTACAAATGCACAAATTCGCGACTAATACAATACGACTCGATATACAATCTTGACCGTAGCTCCAATCGCAATTCGTGCCAAACCTCAACGAACCAAGACTTCAACCTCTGACTCCAACGATCAAACCCGCGCACCTATCTTCACCGAAGAACTTTGCGCTGATCATCCAACTGATTCCGTCGTCAGGTTCTGTTGATCATTCAAGCAAGCTTCCCTTCTTGAATACGGATGAGAAATCCCCTTAAAAAACAAATCAACTCGACAGCGGTTCAGATTCACCACGAACCCAAGCTTCGAACGTTATCTTCCACAATCTTCAAGAACCTTCGATTGATCCCATTCTCAATCTCAATTGATGAATACTTTGGAAGAAGATGATGATCTTGTTTTTGAATAGTCCTTGATCCAAAACCCTTAACCAATTTTGATCACAAGACGTTTCTGAACAATTTCTGATTTGCTCACTGATTTCTCATCGTTACAAAGATTACACATATAGCTATTTATAGACAAAATAGAATTGAGATAATTTAGGTACAATTTAACAGGTTTGTATCGATACATACATCAGTGTGTATCGATACAAGCAACTGACAGCGCTTGGAAAACTGAAACAAAGTGGTTATGTATCGATACAACCACGCGTATGTATCGGTACATACACCAGAAAAATCTGATCTAACTGATTTGTTTCGAGTGTGTTTCGAAACACAGAGCTCTCTCTGATTTCAAGAGAGTCTTCATGTGTTTCGAAACATAAAAGTGTGTTTCGAAACACAGAGGCTCCTCTGACTTCAGGGAGAACAATTCGTATCGATACAAGTTTGTATTGTATCGATACAAATGCGTGATAATCAGCCTGAACAAGTTTCAGGTTTTTTGTATCGATACAAGGTTAATATGTATCGATACAAATTACTAAAAACATAGTTTTTCAAAGTTTATAAAATGGTTTTTGCTGTCACGTCAATATCAATTGTTACCAAAATATATTCTACTCTATTTTGATGTGTTTTGACAATTATTAAAACTCGGAGGGGAACTGGTGCATTTACATTCTCCCCCTTTTTGATAATTGTCAAAACCTCATTGCATAAGCTATCTAAGCCTACCTAATATGCAATATATAAACAGCTATATTTACAGACCCAAACAACAACAAGGTTAATCACTTGCGAAGCTCCCCCTTAGTCGATGCTCTCTTGTATGTAACCGGATCGGAATGCTCAAAGCCTTTTTCCTTTGCTTGTAGCTTATGCTTGAAAAACTCTTGCCAATTCTTCTCCCCCTTTGACATTATCAAAAAGAAGAAAAGAACTCTCATGAGAAGTATCGAAATTCAAAGACGTTTTAAAAAAAGATATAGGTCATATTATGCACTTACCTTTGTCGAAATGCATTATATGATAAAATGTATCGTGATCAAATAATTAAGCAAAATATGCACAAATGTTTTCAAATGACGAATGAAACCAAATCATGGCAAACATGGCATGTAGAACAACAAGCCAAACCAAAGCACATGATTATTAAAACATCGATCATCATACCGATTTAAACATATCTTATGGACGTATATAAACAACGCATCATGTATAACGAAAATTAATCCATACATGATAAAAAGAAGTCATACATAAAATAAAATGCCGAAAAGTTTGGCATAACCAATTATCCGTACAACCAAATCGAATTTAACAAAAGTAAGTCATAGAGATATGAAATTAAAAGCAAATTGTTCATGAGATAAAAGACATTTAAACAACTAAATCATTCATTCATGTTGTCGGGGTTAGGATTGAGATAGTTGTTGGCATTGTTGGAGGAGTTGAAGTATGTGTTCATTTGACCTTGTATCTCATCAAAACGATTTGCAACATAGGTACGGATCTCGGTTTGGTTGTTGAAAAGCTTGGTTTGGTATACGTGAAGCTCTTCAATTCTAGCACTTGAGGCTTGGTAGTTTTGGTTGTAAGTTTCAATGAATGCGGTTTGTTGAAGGCTCATGTTCCGCATCATTTCCATCATCTCATGCCAATTACCACCTTGCTCATTTCCAACCCCTTGATTACCAACATCTTCACCTTGTTGCCGAGCATTTTGTCTTTGTCTCCTTACCCTCAGAGCATTACCCTCATCTTCATCCTCATTATCAGACGCTTGACCATCATACTCATACACATCATCATTGTTCAAGTGCCAGTGCATTTTAGACAATTGTGTACCACTAAAAATTTGCAGCTTGCCAGGAGAGGTGTATTCAATTGGAAGATCTTGCACAAGTTTGAAGTGCTTTAGGATACTTCCAATCAAGCTACAATAGCCAAAGCTTTGATCACGGCTAGAATTCCTTAAATCAAACATCCTACTCACAATGTAAAGAGGCCAATCAACTTGTTTGTCCTCCATTAAAAGATACATCAAATCAAGGTCTTTTTTGTCCATCCTTGATGATGCACTTTTAGGACGCAAGATGTGGCTTACAATCCAATACACCACTCTTGCATTCATGGACAATTTTCCGGTTCCCATGAGTGCCAGAACCCTTCCATTTTTAGTGATAGATGCAGCAAAGACATTTGAATCATAATCTACCGTACTTGTCTCAGAGTACGCTAATAAATCTTCCCCTGTGATTCTTGTGCCAGTGCACATATCAAAGAGATTAAACCACAAATCAGCAGTAAACAGGTACACTTTTCGTCCAAAACGGAATTGGAATTCAGCACCATTCTTTTCCTGTAACCCAGCATAGAAAATCCTGACCAAATTTTGATTATATTGTGTTCTCAAATTACAGAAAACATCTATCTTTTCCCTTTCCAATATTTCAGCAACATCAGATAAATGCATTCCCTCTAGACTAGTAGCACTAACAACCTTTTGTGGTAGAACAGCCCTAGTTCTACAATATCTAGTGTAGTTAGTGACACATTCGGGATGAACGTAATCTGCCTCATTAAATCCAAGATTACCCAGTCCTGAACTACTACCTTCAGTATTGGTCTTACTTATCTTCTTCCTAGGTGCCATTTGAGAGAAGAATGAGAGAAAAGTTACCTTGAGTATATGATATGAGAAATGATGGAATGCTTGAAGTAAGAACCCACAAGACAATGAATTCTTCAATGTAAAACCTTGTTGAACCAAAGCACTTGAATTCTTCCAAAGTTTGTCAAGAGCCAAAAATTCCCAATTCTGACCTAACCTTGATTATGAGAGATGTAGGAGGTTTACCACGACATTGATGGTTGAATGTTGATGGGTAATGGATTTGAAAGGTTTAGGTTCAAGAAATTTTGATTTTGGTTGAGTATTGAGGGAGATTGAAGAATTTTGGTGTGAGGGTTTTGGGTTCGGACGCGCTGGGGAAGAGGAGAGAAATATGAGGTTTGATGAATGAATGAATGAAAATAGCAGTTTAAAATAGTTTCTACGTTTTTGTATCGATACAACTCAACCTGTGTATCGATACAAGTAAGTTTTCTGCTGCATGTATCGATACATTCGTGTATGTATCGATACACAAATCCTTTTCTGACTTAGCTGGTGCAATATGTATCGATACATGTATCAGTTCAGCTGGAATTATGCAGAAAATCCGCTTGTATTGATACAAAATTATTTTGTATCGATGCAAAATGCATTATTTTTAAATTCCTTCATACTCATGAGTCAAAATACCTTTTAAAATCACTTTTATGACTTACAAAACATATACATGTATGAAAACAATATCAAAACCAAGGTACATCAAGTATGCATGTGATCACAAATATCAAAGCACATCATAAACATGAGAATACATGTTAATCCACATAATGCAAGATAAACTTTTCACATAATCAACATTTAGTACCAAGATATGTTCACATATAGTATGCACAACCACATAGAACAAAACATATACAAAAGATGTTAAGAACACAATATGTCATTTAGTTTAATTTTTGTCAAATCCCCATTTTTAAATATGAGTCTCAACAACTTATCAATATCATTGAGCAAAATTTTTGGAAATGAAGGATTGGACAACTATCATACCAAACATCATATTGAGTTGAAAATATATGTATATGACAAAGAAACCACACAAGCAAGTATAAAATGCAAAAGAATAAGGAATAGGAATAAAGATAAGGATAGGAATCTTCCCTTTGAAGTATTAAGTACAAGAAGTGATCAAGTTCCATACTTGTAGAGTATCAAGTCAAAAACTTTTCCTGTATCTCTATGCCATTATAGGTCTTGAATGCCATTGTTATCGTTGTCTCTCGTCAATGGTCCAAGACACTTTCCTACAACTCTATACATTGCAAATAGGTCCCCAACTTTCATTGGGTCCTAGGTGGTTAGTCACAAAACCATTGTTGGATTTAGGAATCCATTGCATTTTACCTTTTGGAACAAAAGTTTTTCTAGCTTGGCACTTTGCAATGGTATGACCTTTTTCACAACAATAGTTACATAAGATGTTGGGATTACATTTCTTTTGATCCTTTGGAACAAACTTATACTTTTTATGCTTAGGTTTGAAATTTTTTGTTAAATTTCAAAGGATCAACCGAATATGTAATCTCCGGTATTGGAGGTTTGTCCATTTTCTCATTGAGTTCACGCAACTCTTTATACAAATGGAAACAACCTTCGCAACCGGTCCAACTATTACCGCAATCATCATGTTTTAAAGTAGGTTTTTCAATCATAGATTTCTTTAGGGCTTTTAATTCTTTCTCCATTTCGGATACTTTGGCCTCAAGGTACTTATTTACTTGCATAAGTCCTTTAAGGCGCTTAAAAGCCTCCCTAGCTTCATCATGAAGTTTCTCAAAAGCTACTTGTAAATCATGATAATCCAAAAGAGTATAAGAAGAAGATGGGTTTTGGTTTACCTTTTGAGGAACATTTTTCTTGCGATCATAATTGGTTAGGCATACATTTGCTTCCACACTTTCGTCGCTAGAACTTGAACTTGATGAAGAAGAAGAAGAAGAAGAGCTACTACTCTCCCAAGCCACATAGGCCTTCTTCCCTTTGCTCCTCTTTGTGACCTTAGGTGACTCCTTCTCTTTTCGCTTGAGCTTAGGACAATCCGTCTTGAAATGACCAACTTGCCCACACTCATAGCATGTACTTTTCTTGGAGTACTTACCACCTTCACTTTTCCGGTAACCACTATCTTTCCGATATTTCTTAAGATTTTCTTCGGAATTTCTTATACCATTCTTCCTCATATACCTATGGTAGCGCTTTACGAAAAACCCCATTTCCTAATCATCGGAGTCATCTTCGCTTTCGCTACTTTCCACTTGCTCAACCTTTTTGGACTTTGAGTAAGAAGCCTTTAGAGCAATAGACTTCTTATCTTTCTCTTTTTCTTTCTCCGAATGCTTTTCCTTTTTGGATCCCTTCTCATATTTCTCCAAGGACATAAGCACTTGCTCATGTTCCTCTAGCTTACCAAAAATCGTTGTTAGGCTTAATTGAGAGAGATCATTCGCCTCTTTTATGGCGGTGACCTTTGGTTGCCAAGACCTAGACAAACACCTTAAGATTTTATTAGTTGCCACGTTGTTTGCAATCGGATTGCCTAAACCGTTCAACTTGTGTGTGATCTTGATAAACCGTTGTTGCATTTGCGAGATAGTTTCACCATCTTGCATGCGAAAAAGCTCAAATTCTTGAGTCAACGTGTTTATCTTAGATTGTTTGACTTCATCAATGCCCTCAAAATGGGTCATTAATGTATCCCACATTTGTTTGGCGGAATTACAATGCGAAACATGGTAGAATTGCTCAATCCCCAAAGAGGAGATTAAGATATTTTGAGCTTTCGCATCGTAATTCACCTTCTTCTTGTCATCGTCACTCCATTGTGCCATAGGCTTATTGGTGACAAAACCATTCAAATCGGTCATGGTTGGAACAAAAGGACCGTTTTCAATGGTGTTCCACACTTCACCATCAAAAGAATTGATGTGAATTCTCATACAATTTTTCCAATAGTCGAAATGTTCGCCGTTGAATATTGGCGCGCGATTGTACGCCCCCTTTGGTGCAAAAGCCATATTGTCTTATAATTGGCACAAATCCGCTGAATTTTTGTATAAAAAATCAACCGGGATCGTGATACCACTTGTAAGACTACACGGGCTACGCTCTAAGAGTGGCGAACGCGAGCGTTCCAATTAACAACAACAATGTTTCATAAAACAATTGAGTAAGCGGAAGACACCTAGATCGGTAGTCTTTTTGCACCTCGACCAAAGGAAAATTTGTATAGCCCTTTTGAAGTAAACAATGACAATTCGAATTTCACAAACAAATATTCGAATTCAATCAATCTAATGATTTTATAAAATTATAGAATCAACACACAAATTCACAAGTTTCACAATTGATCGCAACAACGTTTATGAAACTTGATTTTCGTCGCCGGAAATCAAGTTTCGCGATTAAGCAAATAAAACGAAACTAAAAGAGTTGAGGGATAGAAAAACACAAACAGAGTTGATCACGGAGTTCCCAGCTTTCGTACGTCCTCGCAATCGGCCGGTACCTCTCCGCCCACCTTATCAAACGGATATAGGTGAGAGTTTCACTATCTTTGAAAATCTTTTACAAATGCATAAATTTGCGACTAATACAATAAGACTCGATATACAATCTTGACCGTAGCTCCAATCGCAATTCGTGCAAAACCTCAACGAACCAAGACTTCAACCTCTGACTCCAACGATCAAACCCTCGTCCAGCTGATTCCGTCGTCAGGTTCCGTTAATCATTCAAGCAAGCTTCCTTTCTTGAATCCGGATGAGAAATCTCTTTCAAAAACAAATCAACTCGACAGCGGTTCTGATTCACCACGAACCCAAGCTTCGAACGTTATCTTCCACAATCTTGAAGAATCTTCGATTGATCCCATTCTCAATCTCAATTGATGAATACTTTGGAAGAAGATGATGATCTTGTTTTTGATTAGTCCTTGATCCAAAACCCTTAACCAATTTTGATCACAAGACGTTTCTGAACAATTTCTGATTTGCTCACTGATTTCTCATCGTTACAAAGATTACACATATAGCTATTTATAGACAAAATAGAATTGAGTAAATTTAGGCACAATTTAACAGGTTTGTATCGATACATACCTCAGTGTGTATTGATACAAGCAACTGACAGCGCTTGGAAAACTGAAACAAAGTGGTTATGTATCGATACAACCACGCGTATGTATCGATACATACACCAGAAAAATCTGATCTAACTGATTTGTTTCGAGTGTGTTTTGAAACACAGGGCTCTCTCTAATTTCAAGAGAGTCTTCATGTGTTTCAAAACATAAAAGTGTGTTTCGAAACACAGAGGCTCCTCTGACTTCAGGGAGAACAATTTGTATCGATACAAGTTTGTATTGTATCGATACAAATGCGTGATAATCAGCCTGAACAAGTTTCAGGTCTTTTGTATCGATACAAGGTTTATATGTATCGATACAAATTACTAAAAACATAGTTTTTCAAAGTTTATAAAATGGTTTTTGCTGTCAAGTCAATATCAATTGTTACCAAAATATATTCTACTCTATTTTGATGTGTTTTGACAATTATTAAAACTCGGAGGGGAACTGGTGCATTTACAGCTATGACTATTGTACTAGTCTTGGCTTTACCTAATTTTAACAAGCCATTCATTTTCGAAACCAATGCTTCATGGAAGGGCATTGGAGCAGTTCTGATGCAGGATAACCAACCTATAACTTTTATGAGTCATACACTATCAAACAGGGCGCAACAGAAATCAGTTTATGAAAGAGAATTGATGGTCGTTGTGATGGCAATACAGAAATGGAGACCTTATCTATTAGGAAGAAAGTTCATTGTTCATACAAATCAAAAGAGCCTCAAGTTCCTCACTAAGCAAAGAATAATGGGAGAAGAGCAGCAAAAATGGATCAATAAGCTGATTGGTTATGACTTTGAGGTTAAGTATAAACCTGGAAAAGAGAATTCTGCAGCTGATGCTCTCTCTAAGCAAATGCAGTATGCAACTATCACCACTTTTCAATGTGAAGCATGGGAGGGGATAGAAGAAGAAGTTCTGAATGATGAAAAGTTGAGACAAATCATTCAGGAACTGACTATAAATCCTTTGAGCCATGGAAAATTTCAATTTAAGGGAGGAAAATTGTTCCATGATGGCATGTTAGTATTACCACATAATTCAGTGGTTGTTGTATGAGTTCCATGACACACCAACTAGTGGTCATCTCTGGTTATCTGAGAACCTATAAAAAGCTAGCAAGTGTAGTATATTGGGTTGGCATGAGAAAAACTATAAAGAATTATGTGGATGCTTGTGAAACATGTAAAAGAAACAAATACCAAGCTCTCAATCCTAGTGGTTTGTTGCAACAACTACTAGTGCCAACACAGATATGGCAGGATATATCCATGGATTTCATTGGTGGATTGCCTAGAGCTCAGGGTAAGGATACCATATTGGTGGTAGTTGATAGACTCACCAAATATGCTCATCTTCTGCCCTTATCACATGCTTACACTGCCAAAGAAGTGGCAAATTTGTTTATCAAAGAAGTTGTAAAACTACATGGTTTCCCTAGCTCTATTGTGTTTGATAGGGATAGAGTTTTTCTCAGTGCTTTCTGGTCTGAGTTATTTAAGCAAGCTGGCACTAAATTGAAATTTAGTAGTGCCTATCACTCTCAAACAGATGGGCAGACAAAGGTGGTTAATAGATGTGTGGAAACATATCTAAGGTGTGTAACTGGTCAGAAACCTAAACTATGGCCTACATGGTTACCTTGGGCTGAATATTGGTATAATACTAATTACCACTTATCTTTGAAAAGCACACCCTTTGAGACTGTTTATGGCAGGAAACCCCTAGTGTTGGTTATGGGAGATGTCAATAGTTCAGCCATAGATGAGGTGAACAACTTAACTTATGAAAGAAATGCTATGATTAGAGAGATGCAAACCCAGTTGCTGAAAGCCCAGAATGTTATGAGGGCTCAAGCTAACAAACACAGAAGGGAGATAGAATTTCAAGTTGGTGATATGGTTTACTTAAAGATAGCTCCCTACAAGTTGAAGAACTTGGGCAAGAGGATGAACCAAACACTCAGTCCTAGATTCTATGGCCCTAATCAAGTGGAGGAGAAAATTGGAGTTGTGGCTTACAATTTAAAATTACCTCGTGATAGCAGAGTACTTCCTGTTTTTCTTGTTTCCTTGTTGAAGAAGGCAATATCTCCTAATATAAGCCCTCAACCACTCCCTGAATGTATGAATGAAGATTGGCAGTTAGCAGTGGGGCCTGAAGAAACTTTAGACTATAGAAAGAATGAGAAAGGTGAGGTAGAGATGTTGGTAAAGTGGAAGGGACTGCCAGATTTTGAAAATTCTTGGGAATTGATTGACAAAATGGAGGCAGAGTTTCATGATTTTCTCATTGAGGTCAATGAGAGTTTAAAAGGGAGGGGTATTGATAGACACAAATTAGTATACAAGAGAAGAATCAAAAGAGGTGGTCCCTCTTCCAATCATTCCAATCATGAGCTATCAGCTCCACATGATTGTGAGGGAGAGCATTAGAGTGGGACACATGTCACTCCCTGATTGGTTATTCTAGATCTAGATTGCTATATATGAATGCATTCCATGCATTAGAGGGGAAAGAAGAATATTGAGCTAGTGTTAGCATTGGGAGAGATTGGCCTCTCGAAGAGCCACTTTATTTTCTGCATAATCACTTTTTCTATTTAGCTTATTTCAGCTTATGGCTTCTATTCTGTAACTACTCCACTGATTTGGATCCCGTTTGATCTCTAAATCATTTATCATCTATAATACATTCCACTTCTCTCAATTCTCTACTATTTTATTCATTTCTCTATTATTTAGCTTATTTGGATCCTAACAATTTATCACAAGGTCTTAAGTTTGATTTGCTCTTGTGCTACTTTATGTGGTTAGTCTATACAAAACAAAAACTTTGAATTTAAAAGGGCCCCCGACTCCTACAAGGAGAGGACGGGATATGATTGAACTCCTCAAATTAGCTAATCGGGTCCTTGATCGGATACCGAATTTTCAAAATGAAAAAAAAAACAATGAAATGATTTTTTTTAAAACTAGTTCAGTACCCGTGCGCATACGCACGGGGGTCGCGCTGCGCGCGACTTTTTATATGTGAAAATTATTAATTGTTGAGTTAACATGTCTGTTTCGGTATGTAAGGAATTCAAATTGGAATATAAGGTAAATAAACAATGTAATAAGAACATTATCATAATTAAACATTGAACTTGTTATAATTGTTACAGGCATACAATGAAGAAAGACAAACCTACAGATATTGTTCAAAAGCTACTAACATACTTCTACACATAACAACAAAACATCTGCAAAGATAATTAAAGGGCATAATATAACTTAGTTTGCCTTAATGATCCCTAATCATGATAGAATTTTTGTAGACAATGATCATTTCCCATCAATCCTTAACATATATCTTTACGGCGAATCAATTTCACAAAGAGAGTATTTGCTGGTTCATCATGTTTGAAAATCAACAGATCACCTAGTCTTGGTTTGTGAAATGAGACATATTCCGACCATCCATCATAAATATATTTTTCATTCTTGTTCCTGGTTGCTGTGATAAGTTCTGCAGGAAATCGAAAAGATGTATCTTCTAATTTCATCCATATTATAGATTGGTTTTGTAGAGACCTTGTGATAGGTCCCATAGGCAAATGCTGGAGAAATTAATATGAGGTAAATCAAATTGAAAATAGAACAATAATATTTGTCTCAGCAATATGTGATAGCAATGACTACATTAAAAAATGAGTAACATACTTAGTATTGAAAATTGACTTAGCTAAACATGACATTTAATGTAATCATAATAAGGTATGAAAAACTTACTAATATAAATATAGGTATTCAATCAAAAGTAGCTTAAATTTCTAAATATTCCAATCAAAGAAAATAAACTAATGTAGATTATAATTAATTTACCAAGACTTGGCATTTCTTCCTCTTTGAATAAGCTCGTGTAATCTTCATATTCCAGATGCAAGGCCCATCATCCTCAATGTCAGTATCTGAATCCTCAATGTCTGTATCAGATTCACTGTTTGAACTTATGATGATTGGATCAATAACCTCTTCTTTGGCCTGATTCGTTAGTTCTGAGAGTCTTTGGGATGTCCTGTTTAATGACAACATTTGATTTAGAAATGATACTATAAACTTATATTTTACACTAATTAATAAGTTACTTCTTATTAGAACTATAGTTCACAATTTTTATATACATCATTTGCATAGACAGTGATAACAAAGCAATGTAGATCTAACTCAATGTAATGTTTGTTGAAAATTAACATTTTTTTTGTCTTTCTGTCCATTATTTTTGACTTATAATCCTAATTTTGGTAGTCCTTCTAAGTTAACCTTAGTTAATGTTTGTTGTTCTTTCCGACATGTTTCATATTGAAAGGGCTTTTTCCTATTTTAAAGAAAAATGCAATCGTTGAGCCATAAAGTTAAAACTTTTCATTTTATGATTTCATTGCATGTAGTATTCAAGTCATAATCTGAATGTGAATCTCTAACAAACATGAGTTGCAGAAATCGTCGGATTATCTTTTTATTTCAGTATGAAGACTGTTTGTTATTGTACAAATCAATTGGATAAGGTTATAACTGAGAAAAATTCGGAAAATGTTATGACTTTAGGACAGATTTTTACCTTGTTCTGGAAGAAGAAGCCATAGATTTGGTTGGTGAAAACGACCGTTTTGTTGCACGTGAGGGAGATGATTTGTTGTTTTGTGGTGAAAACGACCATAGCCTTTGGACCGGTAGTTTCTTGAAGTCATTTTCTGTCAATAATGTGTGGTTATAAACAAAAGCATATCGATGGTTTGTATTGGGCTGGGCCTATATGCTTCCCAAAATGGGCTGTTTTCATTAAAATGAATGGCAGATCGTTGTAATTATGTGGGTTAGGGTTGCAATGGTTCAATTTTCCCACATACTGCTATGGTCATGTATATATATATAGAAGCAATTCATTTACTCCTTTCAATTAGTTCATCAAAGAAATCTTCCACCCAGTTTATCTTCTGCCGTATGCCATGGATTCTGAGTCCTCGTCCAGGTATTATGGATTCCGCATATTTTTTCTATCTTTTGTATGTTGATTTGTTTTGTCTGTGTCAATTAGAGACATTATTTAAAATTTAACGAATTGTACATTGATAATTATGTAGTGATAATGAGGAAATTGCTCTTCCAATTGTAAATGCTGGAATTGGAAATGTTGTTAATGAATATCCTGATGATATTATATGGGAAATGGATGTGACTCAGTCAATGATCAACAGGGGTTCTATTTTTGTGAGTAATATTAATTAAGCATCATTTTCTGTTGTTAGAACAACTTAATAATTTATAATTGTATTATAATAAAATTTGATATTTATTTGAATATAGCCTCTGCCTGGTAGAGTTTGTGAATTACTAAGAAGGAATGAGAGAACAATTTTGTTGATTGATGAAGTAAGGAGTGCTGCTTATGAATGCAAAATCCATACTGATAGGAGAAATCGAAGACAGAAGTATTTGATTCAAGGATGGAGTGAGTGTGTGCACGACATGAATATCATAGTTGGTCAAAAACTAAATTTTTTGTTCGAGGATCAACCTCCTAGGATTTATATCAATGTAGTTAGTTCTTCATAATTCAAATTCCTTGGGGCGTTTGACATGAATTAAGTAGAACTAATTAAATAAAAAAGATTGTAATTTAGTTTATCTGATTTAGTGTTTGTAATGGATTTGATATTTATATGTTAGTCTAAATATTTTATTTGTGTTTGTAATTTAGTTGAACCAATTAATTAAGAAGTGTTTGATTTTAATATTTGATTTCTTTTGATGTCAATTATATGTTACCTTGTTTTATATTATTTTGTGAGATTTTGACTGTTAAAGTGATGCTCTTCTTGATTTTATTTCATTGAACTATTTGATCATCTGATTTGATGTGTCCCATATTAGTCATGAACCAATTGGTTTTAATCATAGATGGTTCATTAAAAAAAAACTGAAGTTCATTATGATAACATGCTTTACGAAATTGACAACCAATTTCCCTGATGCCTGAGTTGAATTCATTGTAGAGATTTTGCGTAGAAAACAGCAATGATAATATAAAAGGCACTATTAGTTGCATAAGTAGAAATTTTATTATGAGTTACTATGTCAACAAAAGTTTTGGTGATTCTATTGCATCATAATAAATTTTATTTGCTGTATTTGTTAAGTAAAACCTATATTAGAAGCAAAATTATATATTTCACCATGATTTGTCAAATTCATAGAAAAATGGTTTGTAATGTTAAAAAACGAAACAACTAAATAACCATACATTGAAGCATAGATAACATGTGACATTAAGAATGTTCTAACCAAAATAGAAAATTATATATTTCACCTTGGGAAATGCTGTTACATTATAACCAAACCCAGAAACAATGAATAATAATAACTGAATGAAAGATATCTTCAATAATGACTGTATATATTAATAATTGAAGTTGGTGGTTACAAAACTTTACCTGAACTTGAACATTTTTCCTGTTGGCCATTGCTTTTGTAACTTTCACACTCCATGTATATGGAAAATTAGTCGGAGGAGCAGGGGCAGCAACAACCTCTTCTGTGTCTGAATCACTATCCGAAAGTACTATGATAGGGATTAGTTTGTTATCAATCTCAGTCTTGACAACTGTTTGTCTCATCACAGTCCTGAAAAATTGATCATAGTCTCAATAGTGAAATAAATGATTTTGTTTGTAAAAATGAATGAATAAGATAAATCTGAATTGAAAC
Source organism: Trifolium dubium (assembly GCA_951804385.1). Lineage (NCBI taxonomy): Eukaryota > Viridiplantae > Streptophyta > Magnoliopsida > Fabales > Fabaceae > Trifolium > Trifolium dubium. The sequence continues at coordinate 16,710,504 of OX638072.1, read as the reverse complement.
TAAATATACATTCCCTACACATAGAAATAGACAGCAAATGCAAATTGATTCATTAGTAGTTATCCATATTACCATGATTATAAAAAAATTGTACAGAACGTAATCAATGTTACAGAATGTTGACACTTGAAGTTGTAACCTTTGCATGTTAGTGTAGGTAATTTACGATCCATTTCTTTAAACAGTATAAATAACATTGGCCATGATAACGTATTTCAGAACAGTTAACCAAAGATTTCATTTTTATACGTTGTGTAGAACTGAATACTCAGCATGAGCAAACACTTATTTTTGGTTTTAAACAGTTTAACAGTTCCATCAGATCAAACGATATTTAAAACTAAATGACTGAGTAACAGAATTTGCATGAAGCTAAGTTAATAAATCATGGAGTCTAGAAAAGTTACCTTTTTGATGAAGATCTTTCCATGGTAGGGTCGTAGTAAATGAGTGGTCGGTGTTCCTGTTCAGAAGGGGAAAGTGAAAGGTTGAGTGACAATGAGGTTTGGTAAAGTTAGAGGAAGAATGAGGAAAGTTTTTGACTTTGATGTATTTGTTTGTTTTTTTCCTTTCAGGCTCGGACTGCTGCTCTATGGGCCTGGGCTTCATGAAATGTGTAAATTATTGAGTTGCACCGCTTTGTATTATATTGGGTGAAGAAGTATTAGTGGTTAAGACATTGAATTGGATTATATTGGGCTACTGCTTTGTATGATTTTAGGCCCAATGTTATTCTCTTAAATTTGATTGTAACTTGCATCTTTTTAAAAACCAACTGCCATTCAATTTTGCAGTTGCATCAGTTTGTACCACAACTGCAACGTATTCCCCAAACTGATCAGAACTCTGGCTTCTCATTCATCCGACAGGTACATTTTGGTTCAAAAACCTCCTTTACTTTGCATATTCATATTTAGTTTTGTTACTCTCTTAAATGTCATGTGCTATAAACCTAAATGAATTAACTAATTTGTTGAGTTTATTCTATCTATACATGATTTGGTTTGATATCTTTATTGGTGATTCTTATTTTCCATCTTTCATTCAGTGATATTGAAGAACTTGATGTTAATATGGATCCAATTGTTGAAGGAGATATTCGTTTCTTCAATCCTGGTGTTCATTTCTGGGAAATGCAAGTAACTCAATCAGTTATTGATAAGCATATGCCTTTAGTGAGTATACTTACATATGTTATTTATGTAGATTTGACACATGTCTCTTTGTCCTTTTTTTATTACTAATTAACTTCACTAATTTGGAATGTAGCATATTCCAGTCCAGATTGCACGCCTGGCTTTAAGCAATGCCAACTCCCTTGTATTGATTGATGAGGAAAGGGAGTTTTCTTATGTATGCCCAGTGAAAACTGATATCAGGAACACTAATGAGAAGTATCTAATGGAGGGTTGGTTTTAATGCGTAGAAGCCTTGCAATTGACAGTGGGACAACAACTTTCATTCATGTTGGCAGAAGATCCACTCATGCTTTGGGTTCATGTTGATCATGATGCTTGACTTATTGTAATATGCAATCTCTATTGTATTTTAATGTCTTAGATGTTTTGAAGGCATCATATGTAATGACTATTAGTTATGGATGTAACTTATTTTATGAATCTTAGTGCTTAATATATTGTACTCTATAAATCTTAATAAATTTTTAATGTGGTCACTGATAATGCACTGTACTACTTTTTATTAAGTTTTGATTATGTATTTAAATTTTAAAAGGATTAATCTACCCCTATTCTTTTTAATAGATTATGTACTGTATAAGCTATTTTTGTGTGTTGTCTTATTCATATCTAACAAAAGTCATTAGTAGGAAAACTTATAAAATGATCATATTTTGTTTCTGATAAAAAGGGCACACTGATTCAACGTATAAAGTTTGTTTGACTGTCAATGCATAACTATTTTCATACATTAGCCTAATATAAATATTTGTTGTTGATATTGTGTGAGAGAAATTGATAACTGTCTAAAACTCATTTATTCATTGCTTATGGATTCAGATTCATCTAACAGGTCCATTCTTTTGATTATTATTAATTTTGTCATGAAACGTATGAATTGTTCGATCTATATGCATGTATAGTAGAGAAGTATTATTTGCAAAATTTTAATTTCCAGAAATTTTGTTACATGATTTGATCCATAAATTAAGTGTTTTGCTTGAAGATAATGTATATTGAATTTAGCTGCATGATTTCTCTGATTATGTCAGTGATGTTGAAGAACATGGTATTGAGAATTTAGATGTTGTTCCTGCAAATCTTGCTGGAGGCAATCAGCCATTAGGAAATGTTGGTCTTATGTACTGGGTTAAAAAAGTCAGTCAATTAATGATGAATAAGAAACACTGTTTGGTGAGTAGAATAATTGTAATTATTTTCTTATATTATGACATTTTTTGGTATTTTAAGTTTGATTTGTTGTCCATTTTATTGTAGCATTTTCCTTCCCATATTGTGCGCCATCTGCAGAGGATTCAAGCATCTTCCATTTTGTTGATTGATGAAGAAAGGAGTACTTCCTATGTGTGTAATCTGGAATGTAATAGAAGAAACAACAATGAGAAGTATATTTTTGAAGGTTGGAATTCCTGTTTTGAAGAGATGGATTTAGCAGTGGGAGAAGAACTTTATTTTCTTGTGGCAGATAATCCTCTTAGGCTTTTTGTTTATGTTCTAAGATGGGATTAAATTGTTGGAGACAATATAGATGCAGATTAGTGGAAACATTAAGTTCAACATTTTATTTGTGTTTTGTGTCTTGAAATTGTTAGGCTTAAGTAGTTTGAACAACTTATGGTTATGGTTTTGCTTTTTATTTTGTATTTAATGTTTTGATGTTTAGTCTTGTATTGTAAGTGCTTATTATATTGTACTATGAAAATTTTAATAAATTATGAATGTTGTCAATGATAATGCCTTGAACCACTTTACCTTCTATATTATTAATGTCTCATGACAACCTAAAAGGCCTAATCTACCAATATATCTTATATAAGATGATGTACTGTATAATATACTTCTTTGTGTGGTCTTGCTCATGTCTGACAAAAGTTATTAGTAAGAAACTTAGAAAATGTCCATAATCTGTTTGTGACAGAAAAAGCCTGATTCAATAAAGCTTCAAAATGTTTTGGATTTATCTAATGGTACCTTTGGCAGTATATTTATTTCTATTCCTGTATAGCATATTGGTTACTTGTAAGTACCATTGTAGAATTGTAATATACATAAAAGTGGTTATTACTTTAACTAAGCCATGTCTGAAATAAGTTAACCTAAAGTCATTCAATTGTGCTTATATAATTAGATTGTTAGTTATAATTGATGAAGCAGTATATTAATTTTTTTGAAGAACTTTGAAGCACATTATTAATTTTGCAAAATGGTAACTCATTTCATTGAAGACTTGACAGTACTATTTGAGGATGAACCAAAGTATACTTTTCCTGTTGTCAGATTTGGTGATGAGGTTGTATTTTAACTACCCTTCTTTGTTGAATTCTTTTATTTTCTTAGACTATATTGAGGTTTGTAATGGTATACTTTTATGCTTTTGCAGAATTATGCTAAAGTTGATCCATCCTTTGTTCATGAATTTCATACTGAGTTAAGAAGTAGATGGGTCATTTCAACAGGATCTGATATTGTGCATCAATTGATCTTCAACAAAAGCTATGATTATCCTCAAATTGTATTTGGATGGGATGCACTGTCAACTTATGGTGGATTTCCTGAAACTGTTGAAGTACAATTATCCTATTATGGTGTTCAAGTTTTCAAAGTTTCAAGCTTTAAAAAGCTTAATGGTGCTGCTGAATTGCCTCTTTTTCATAGTAGAAGTATTGCACCAGGACAAACAGATGTTTTCAATGTGATAATGTCTGAAGCCTTACTTAAGCATGGCATTATGGTATTATTTGTTTTCCAGTGAATAATGTTTGTGTGTTAAACTCCATATTTACTTACTGACTTCCTTCAATTGTTTTTTATTAATGACTTTCAATCAGAAATTACAAAAGCCTTTTGCGAAATACATGAAAGAATATCCTTTTGAAGAAATTATATTTTGTACTCCTGATGCTGATGTTACTAAATTGAAATTTATTATGAAGAAAGGAAATTGTGGCTACATGAAATTGGGCAAGGGGTGGAAGAATATATGTAGGAGTTGTGCATTTTTTGATGGAGAACATCTAAGTTTCAAATTTGGTCCAGATAGTAGGTGTCATATTCTTTACACTTCATGAATTTGGCCAGTCCCTCCTTTATCTATGAATATGTTTTAGAAACTCTACTCTAATGTTTGGTGTATTGATCTGTATCAGTGTCTATTAGTTATTACAGTTTTTTAAATTTCCTGTTAAGTTTTATTAATGAGTATTGGTCCAGGTGTGAAGAAATTATTTTGTAGTACTATATCTGAACTATGTTGTTAATGAGTATGAACTTTACGTTACTGAATTATTATTGTTGTAATTGAATTGATGATTGAGTAGTTATGTTGGTTGCATATAATTTGTTTAATGACAGTAGCAAAATGTACTCTATATTTGTTAGCCAATAGTATTAGTATGAATCACACTATGAAGTAGTATACTCTATATGGACACCTATTTTTAATTATACATATAAATAAACATATTCATAAAATGGATTTGTTAAAGGCTGATACATAGAGTTATGCTGAATTAAGAGAATGGCTAAACATAGATTTGAAATTTGCCGACTACCATGCACTTGTTAAAAGAGACTTACACACATACACTACCCTGCACTTCTTATTTAGTAAATCACCATAATCAACACATGGACTATATCATAAACACATCAATTACTACCCATCTCTGCATGATAAAGATAAAGACACTTAGACTAATAAGAGTTTGTGTACTTCTTAGTTAGTGAACAACCATGTGCAACAGCTGGACTACATGATGAACCTTAGCACTCCTTATCCTGGAATCGTGTACACATGAAGTACATTAAAGTAAGTTGGTGGTCCGGACTTGAACACAACAATGTCACCTTCCTGAAAATTATTCCTCATGCAAAACTCAAACCAGTCTGTCCCTATAACAGTAGTCATGAATGGAACATCTGTCCTTGCAACATAAAATTTTGTTACAGTTTGATTATCACAGCATGCATTAAACCATTTATAGTCTACCTGCCTGAAAAATTCTTCAAATTCGCCAAAAACACTCTGCAAAATTCAATAAATGACTATGTAAACTAACATCTGTAAAAATGAATAATATTTAAAAATGATTAATATTTGATACTGATTTTTTTATCCTACCAAATATGGTCTGTTAATAATCTCATTGTTCATCTGCACCATAAAACTGCAAGTCTGATTTTTCCTTGTGGAGCGACTGTGCCAAGGTGGAATCCTGTTAGTATTTGTAATGCGATCACTGACAATTACACCAAAAACATTGTCTCCATGATAGAGTAGAGAGAGCAAATGTTGATCACTCAAACCAAACAAATTTTGCAGTTCAGACCACCCATCTATTAGAAGTGGAAATACCAAGTCTCTATTAAATTTGACCTTGTGCACAATATTGTCATAATCAGTAAATATCCATTCATCAGCAAGGTCCTCAAAGTTATTTTCAACAAACTCAGGTTCCATCTCTCCATAATTCTGCAAAACCAATTGAGAGGTAGTTAAAAGACTTGACAAAGTACATTGTTAAGAAAACAAATTGTGATAGTAAAGGTATAATGATTAGGACCTTGTCTGCAAAAAAACTTGCTATAAAACCTGATAATGGTGGCTCTCCTTTGAACTTCCAGTATTCATCAACCATGGTATCAATGTTATCAAGGTATGCTTAACATAAATTTGAACTTGTCTATTTATAGAACCAATGAAGCACTGCACATGTGTACTCTAACATTGCTTTTTTTTTATTATTAACCGTGATTGTGCACAATTATTTATTTTCTTCATTGTCTTTATGCTTGTCCTTTAAGTTTTGTTTTGTATGGCATATGTAAATTCAAATAAATATCCAGGAATATGTTGATATTATTAGATTTGTCATGCAATATTTATCACATTTTCAGAGATTCCCTGATTGTGTACTTGTTCCTTGTGGCAGTTTACCCATACTCTTGCTTTGATGGCAAGCAGGAATCTCTGTATGAGGTACTCAGTCTTAGTCATAACAGTGTTGGTGATTTGTCCCACAACAAGTAGTGTAATATGTTGCCCTTTACAACAATAATTGACGTTGTTGCTATATATACTTAAAATTAGATAATGTGCATAAGGAAATATTTGATAATGCAGTTTTATTCAATGCTTAGTAAAACTGATATGCAGATGGTTTCATGATTAGAAGACTACATAGATGACCTATTACAGTACATATTTGATTAATACTTAGGGACATAAAAACAGACAAATACATAACTTTATTTAGTGTCTCATTCCTAACTTGACTTAATGCTTGACGATAATTAGTACACATAACAGTTATGGCCTTTGTTTTGATTCATCTTTCATCCCCTGCGATATGGAAATGGCTTGTAGACATGACATCTTTTGTGAGGATCGTTGAGTGCAAATTTGAATCTTATAATATCACCAATGTTGAAGTCCAAGTTATTGCAAACATCCTTCCATGAACCAAGTTTTGTGTTAGGATCATTTTTTTTTTGTAATAATAGCAACAGCTTGTGTGTAGAGGTTATCACCACATATCATTAGCCACTTGTAATCAAGAACTTGTAGAAAATCTCCAAGTTGAGATGGCAATTCCTACAGTAAATGAAAACAAATTAAATTAATCAGAGATGTTAAATACTAAGTATGGATATTTTTTTACTAAAGAGAAGTTAAAAGTTATACTAAGTGTTTGACGTTCCATAGTGTGGTCAAGTACAATGTCAAAATGAGAAGTTAGATTGGGATACAGGCTTCTGCTATGGAATGGTGGAATTTCTTCTATCACAGTTGGTTCCTTGAATGAATTAATTGAAAATCTGTTGTGACCATAATAAGCCATTTCAATTTCCATATCATTAGTTAAGCCATGGTATTGAATAACTTCTTTCCAGCCTGAAGTAAGAGCAGGATGTTCATAATTCTTGTTGAACTTAAGGATGTGCCAGTTCCCTGAGGGATTAATAATGCACCAATTGTGTCCCAAAGTGTTGAAGTGTTCCATTATAAAATTAGGATCTATTTCTCCATATCCCTAATTAATGATATAGTAGTTAGCAATTGAAAATTATTTCATGAACAAATAGTGTCAACAAAGGAAATATATGCATAATTGATAGAGATCTTAATAATTCTCACCTGATCAGACAATCTTACAATGGTTACAGTTGTAATGGGAGGTCTCTCCAGTAAATATGCTAAACTCATCTTATATAATGAATCCATTGATAGTCCTATATATATAATGGTGAATTGAGTGAATATGTTTTATTTGTTAGCTGTCACATGTACTAAGCTAAACCTGAATTTAATAATTGAGATTAAAAGGTTTGTTTATATTTTTTTATAGAACCATGACTATATTGGTCTTTGTCATTTAGCCTTTGTTTTGGAATAATGTTGGCATGCAGTTGTAAAATCTGAAGCATGCTTGTACTGTTCATATTTTTGCTTTTGTAGGCATGGCTTTGAGTTATCATGCTATATGTCACTACTATGAGACAACAGACTTGTTCTCAGGAATCTTACTGGGTAAGCAACAAATTTGAATTGGCCTTTCAGTATGCTTCTTGACCAAGTTCTTTTAAATAATCTGCTACTGTATTCATTAGACCTATGACTTTCTATCTCTATCACAGATGAGTCTATATGGCCATGGATTATTATAGTTTGATGTTTTGGTCGTTTTAAGCAAGTAAATCAATGTTAAACTACTAAATTTGATATAAATCCACTTTATCCAACAACAAATTTGAATAGAGATAATTATAACTCATACAAAAGTTGATTATGTATATGACAAACAAAGATTTTTTTTTTTTTACATCCATAACAGAATTTTTGGTATTCATCATTTATAAACATAACTGTTTTTGCAAAAACAAAGATTCTCAATGCACATTAATCATGAGTTAAACATTCTGAAAGATTTCTTTGAAAACTACATTTGTAGTTTCATTGTGTGATTCAGTTTCTTCACTGCATATGAGAATCTTCAAACCTTGTTTGCTTTTTACCCTTGAAATAGCTACGTATAGCTGTCCATGACTGAAAACTGATTTAGGTAAATATAATCCAACATTGTCAAGTGATTGTCCTTGTGACTTGTTGATTATCATTGCATAGCACACCATCAATGGGAATTGTCTTCTTGACAATTTAAAAGGCCAAGGGGATTCTGATGGTGAAGTTGACATACGTGGAATAAAGTGTATATTCCCCTCATGTTTTCCAGACATGATTGTTGCCTCAAGAACATGATCACCAAGTCTTGTAATAATCATCCTTGTTCCATTGCACAAACCTTCAGTTTGATCTAAATTTCTCATCAACATTATTGGAGTCCCTACCTTCAATTTTATTTGGTGACTTGGTAATCCTGATGTACGAAGAGAATTGAGGAATTCAGGTGTCATCACCTCATAAATTCCTGGATCATTAACATCAGATCTGTCAACTGAATTGGCGCTTAAATACTCCCTTTCTTCCCCTATGACATAAGACATGCAAAGTGTAGTTAGAATATAGGACAATAACAATAAATGATTCACATTATTGTCAAAAGAATATACCTGGCATTAAATTAAGAATGTAATTATTGATTTCATCAACTATTTCAATTGTTGATGCTAATATTGCTCTTGATTCAAGGAATTTGGTATCTTTATTGTTTTCCAACAAATTTGGATATGTGCTGTCTACAATGGATTTTATAGGGTCATTGGTCATTGGTATCAGAAGGTCATCAGGGATGATGATGTCCACTTCACCATCATTAGGTTCATTAAGCTTTCCTTCCCCAACCTTTAAAATCCATTTTGCAAACTCTGCTGTTTCTTGAACATTTGCATCTCCACCATCAGTGTGTTTTTGTAGCCTCATGTTTTTTGTCAAAGTTAATACTTGACAGTGATCCCATATGTAAGAAGAGTTCAATGAGGCATGCACAATGTCAGAACGACTTCCTCTTGGAACCACTGGCAGAATCTGTCTGAAGTCTCCACCAAATACTATAACCTTGCCTCCAAAGATTAATGGACTATCACCTTCATCTGTGCCCATTACATCTTTCAAGGTTCTGTCAAGACATTCAAATGCATATTTATGACACATTGGAGCTTCATCCCAAATGATCAATTTAGTTTGTTTCAGCAGTTCATAATGTTCATCCTCAGCGTTAATGCGACATATTGAATTTTCTTGAGTTGGGACAGGAATTTTGAATTTTGAATGAGCAGTCCTTCCTCCTGGTAAAAGTAGAGATGCAATACCACTGGATGCAACTGTCAATAATATGTCACCTTTTGAGCGTAATGCTGAAGCAAGTGTTCGCCACATAAAAGTTTTTTCAGTTCCACCATATCCATGCAGGAAAAAAACTCCTCCTTGTTGAGATCTAACTGCTGAAGTGATCTTCTGGAAAATAACCCTCTGTTCATCTATATCAAATTGTGAACCTTTATCATTGAATATTACTCTTATCTTATAAACTTGATTATATAGTAAGCTATCTTTTTGAAGGTAACTGCATATCCTATTTACCTGTTAATGACTGATAAAGTTGAAGGTATTCATTATGAAGTTGTTGTTTATCCAACGATGTGATTTTGATAATCTTCGGGATAAGGAATGGGTTTGAAATCTTTCAGAGTTTTTCTCTTAGACTGCATCAAATTCTCTATTTCACATAGAGTCAAATTGTAAAGCTCCTCATCTGATAATTGCAGCTCTGCACATTTAATATATGTTAAGCCTTGTTAAGTAAGTTAGTAATGAAATAAATATCATAGACATAATATAAATCCATCAAACTTAATTGTAAAGTGGCAATTGTGAGACTCACCTCTGTTCTGTGCCACTTTTCTTTGATGATATAGAATACCTTCACATAAAATGTGCCTTGTCTTCATCCATAGTTGTTCTGGTCTATTGACAGATCCTGATAATAAAATAGTAACAAACACTCGTCTCAGCATATGTCCTGTACCCCATGGATATGCTTCCTTGATTGCATTAATGAATTCTCTGTCACTTTGCACTAATCCCAAAGAAGCACATGCTTCTCTGAAAGTAAAGTGTTGAGTCCCTTTTACAAATTTGATGCTTTCATATGTTTGAGGACCCTTAACAAATGTGAGCATCATACGAAGATAAAAGATTTCACCTGCACCTGGTGGTATCCACATCAATCTTCCAATTGTATAACCTCTTTTCCTTGGTTTCCAACACCTATCCTTCTTAACATAAACAAATTTTGAGACAAATTGTCCATATGTTAAATTTCTGGCCTCAGGATATTTTTGGTTTGCTTCAAACCAAGATGTAAACATAGTTTCTATAACACTTGGTTTTAGGAGAACATCTCTTATCCTTTCATAATCTTTGTAGCAAACTCCATGTTCTCCTAATATGTGGAAGTACATACGTTCAACTGCCGGTCTTCTTCCATGTATGGGGAAACCAAATATCCTCCAACATGCCTCACATGGTGATATATACCTACAATCCAAATATTGTTTGATCTCATCAACCTCTTCATTATGCAGGCTTGAATTGCTTCTATCAGGAACAATTGATGCAGTTATTCTATCATAACCCTTATTGATATACTTGAATAAGTACTTTATAGAAGTTGATTGATTGCACCATTCCATATTGATATGTGCTTTATATTTCAATAGTAATTTTGGATTATATGGAACCACAAATCTATTGTCAAGGAATATACCATTCTTTTCCACAGTATGAGCTGTTTCTCTTCTACGATATACAGGATATCCCTCTTGATCCACAATTGTAGCATCTAAGTGTTTTTTAGGAAACCACTTTGAACATTTCCCATTCACCATGCAAGGAGATTTTTTGTTGGCATTTCCACATGGACCATGCATCATGTGAGCTTTCACTAAATTATAAAGTTCAGGTTCTGTTTCTTCATTTGGAATTTCTGCTGAGATAATTTTGTCAATATCTTTTGGTCTTGGATACTTGCAGGAATGGTGTAAAAAGATCAGAAGATGTGCATGAGGTAGTCCTCTTTTCTGTAACTCTATTGTGTACATATCTGAAATTTAAAAAAAATGGAAAAATATCATCTGTATTATGAACTAAACTAAGATAACTTGTTGTTAAAGTAATAAGCATATTGAGTTATTTATGAGATGTTGTGGATAAAGGTTACTTACATGCTACAACTTTCCCTAAGACATCTTTTTTTGTCAAATCATTTAATAGTTCATCAAACTTCACTTTGAAAACTCTTGATACAATATCTGGTCTGTCACATGGCCTTAAGTTCTCTTTCTCAAGACATCTTTCAATTTCTGGCCAGTTAGGATTACATGTAAAAGTAATGAATAAATCTGGAAATCCTACAGATGCAGATATGGCCATTCCATCAAAGTATAAACCATCCATATATCTTTTTCCACCAACAAATGTAGATGGTAAGACCACTCTCTTGCCCTTCTTAGTTGTTGATGATGATGGATCATCAGTGTTATTGGTAAGATTGTTATATTTTCCCACTCTTAACTTGGATTGGTTCTTCCTCAAGTAAGTTAATCTTTCAGACTCCATCATGGTATATCCATCAACCAAGAATTGTTGGAATAATCTCCTTGAATTTAGTATTGTTTTTCCTTCAAAATCTCTAAACATTATCCTGAAAACTAACCATTCCCTGATTGTAACTTTTGTTCTTTTAGCTTCTTCTTTACCTTTAATCTTCCTATGTGATATATCATCTCTATAACCATCTTCTCCGTATGGGAATAGTAGTGGATATTGGTAAGCTAAGTAAGCAGGATTGAATTCATCAATTCTCTGAAGATGGCCATCCTGATATTGAATGATTATGTCTCTTTTCTCAGCTGTATCTACATCACCAACAATAAGAGCTGCAACTTCTGACACTGTAGGCTTGTTATATATCCTCCCATCTGTTCTCCTTTCTGAAATCAACTTAAGTTTAACATCAGCTGCATTTTCTTCTAATAAACGTTGGCGTGCCATCCTGTAAACCTTGGCATGGGTATTATGTTCATCCAGCATTTCTGTCAATTTGCTACAATTCTTGGATCTGCATTTTTGTTGTTTCTAACATAATAAAAAAATACAATGTTAGAGTAGTTTGGAATTTCATTCCATCATAATGATTTGATTTTTCTTTAGAGTGGTTTTTAAAGTGTTTTGGACACGAACATACCCCACACCATTGAGTCTATTGGTAACTTCATTTTCAGTATCATAAATATAAAGTTGAGCAAACTTAGGTTGTTGTCCAGGCAGAGGTAATAGGCTTCCTATGCGATGGGTAACTTGACCTTGAATTCTTATGGTTGGTGGACCTTTCCCTCCTCCAAAATTGTTATCAAATTTCATTCTAGGGGATGAAAAAGCAAACATAGTGTTATAAACTCTTGTATTATTTTGATAATTTTTGCTATCAAGAGCCTCATTGTTGAATAACAAATTTTCAAGAAGAGGTGGAGGATTTTTAAGATAAGGAATGAGAATTTTACCTTTTCCACAGCACATTTAAAATTTAGGTGTGATGCTATCCCTTGATTTTTCAGTTCTTTCTTGGTACCACATGTGTGCTCCACACCATTGACATTTATGAACACGATCACCCATATCAAATGATGCTTTGACACAAAGGAAAGATAATCACTTATACTCAAGCATTAATAAAATATGTCATATAAATGTTGATGAAACAACCTTCAATTATACAAATTAAGAGTGGATTGAGTATTGAATGTCATACCTTCAAAAATATGTTTCTGTTTAGATGAAGATGCAATTTTAGTTGGACATTCTTCATCAGAAGCAATTTCTGCATCAGAATTTCCATCATCAAAATTGTCTAAATCTGAATCCTCATCAGAAATTTCCTGGTTCCATAAGTGTTCTGTTACATTGCTGATTGTTGGTTCCTGCAACTTTCTTTTACTACCAATAGTTGAGGAGATTTGATGGGCTGAAGAGTGTGTTATTGATTCATTAAATCTATTGCACAAATTAAGGCCTACATTTTGTCCAGTTGTTGCTTTCTTAGTTTTAAAATTTAAGTTTGAAGATGATGAAGGTTGTGTGAATAATGGCGAGGAGTTACAACTGCCAACATTTCTGTTAAGTGGTATGTGCATATTTGGAATCAGTCTTTCAGCCATAGGTGTCCTTTCAACATAAGATGTAGGATGTGATGAAGTGTTGGAAACAGTCTTGTTGTTTGTCAATGATATGTTTTGCATACCCACTCTTCTTCTTTTTCCCTCATCTAAATTCTCTAAATATGAGGCCACATCAGAAGTGTGTTGTTTCCTTAAGTGTTCATTGACATTACAATATGGTTGCTGTTCCATTTTTCTTTTACTACCTATACTTGAGGAAACATTATGAGATGAAGAAGGTGTTTTTAATTGACTAAATGTTAAGCCAATGTTACCTCTTCCACTGTGACCTATAGTTGAAGAAACATGATGTGAATATTTCGTCTGACTGGATAATGGCTTCATGTTGGCATTGGCACTATTTGTTGTAAGTGGTATTGCAATATTGTGATGAAGAATCTCAGCAAGAGGTCTTCTTCCAATATTAGATGTATTGTTTGATGTAGTGTTTTGAATTGTCTTTTGTTTCTTCAGTGATTTATTTTGCATTATCAACCTTCTTCTTTTCCTTGCATCACGACCTGAATCTTCATCATTTGCCATTTTGAGTATCTAAGATCAATAAGCATTAGAATATGTCAAGTCAACAATAACAATCAAACTTACATTAATGGAATTAAAACTTTTAATTTGAAGGTTCTCATATGAAATCTAACCTGATTTGTGTTGATTTTCTATGTCAAAATTTTTCTTCAAAAGTGTGATAGTTTTGATCTCATTCATTAAAGTTGTAATGTTATGTTGAAGTTTGACATAGAGTGTGTTAATAGTATTCAAACATTTGAAATTTTAAAAATTTGGAATGTTGAATTTCAGGTTTGGCGCCAAATTTTTAAATTTGATGGGTTCATTTATGTGTATGACTTTTGCATTTTCAGTATAAGTGAAGATATATTATTGTCAAAAGTATTTAGAATTAGTTCAATATCAAGGTGTTTATTAAGATATGAGATTTTGGCCTGAAATTTGGCGCCAAACTGTCGAAATTTGAATTTTAAGAAATTTTGAACTTCATTTCTACTGGAAATGTGAAGGAATTTAAAATTGAGTTTAGGCTCCATAAAGTAATGTTTAGACAATTTGTATATGGTCATTTAGTCATAGCAGATTGAGAAATAAGACTGAGTTGTTTTCATAAGTTGTTTGTCCTTTAATCTAAACTATGTATGACTTCATAGGATATATAGACTCCTCACATGGTTAGATATTGTTGTTCTTGTGTTATGTGAAAGCGTGGTCCCTCACCAAAGCTATGACCATACTTTTTCTACTTAATTTGTACTATGAAAGCTCTTTTCATGTAATATATATCCATTGGTGTATGGCTTGAAGTGACAATGTGAAACATTGACCAATATGAGGGCATGTTCAAGACACTATGATGTTGATTTTTCTAAATTCATGGACCTGATAACGATGGCTATTACAAACTTTGTACTTTGTATTTAGTTTGATTTGAATTGTGTGGCAAAATAGAGAAAGTTTTTCTATTTCGTTGGATGACTTAGTTAGCTACTATGATGGTTTATAGTTCCTATGCTTCCTAGGTTGGATTTATTCTCTGTCAACATATCTTGAGCTGCTGGTAGTTTGCTTGAAGACAGTTGGTTTTTTGTACTTTAGTAAAAAATAGGCTTCACTTTGTAGTGTAGTCATATGACCATGCTTTTGTTTTGCTACCTTCCAGATATCTTTTTTCCTGGTCCATCAGTAAAAGCAATGTTATTGAATATGTGAATATCTTGGCCAACTACTTCACATGAAGTGACTATATGTCCCATTGACTTTGAGTTTTAACTTTTTTCGTGATTTAATAGTCTTTGCAATTACTTGGTAATAATGAGTTTCAATCTTATTAAGTTAGAGAAAACCAAGCCATAGTTATCCCTGATTTAAAAGTGTTAGAAAAACTTTTCATAATCAAATGAAGAATTCTGGAAGGAGTTGTTTCTTAATGCGCACTCCACATTGCTTGGTGACATTATGATAATCTTAATTTGATAAAGAACTTACAAAAATGTATGACAAAACACTAAATATTGTTCTCCTAACACATATGTACATGGATGTATATGGATTTGATATGTAATGACATGCCATCATTTGAAAATTCGAAATGATATAACAACATTTAGCACTTCAATAGTAAACTACTGTCAAATAAGTAGAATTCATATCCCTGATTTTAAAGTGTTACAAAAGCATTTAATCCTGATATTACAAACATCATTGGAATTGTTTGTTAATGACCACTCCATATTACTTGGTGGCATTCAAAACATATGACTTAAAAATGTGGCATGAAAATCTGGCTCAATGACAATGTGCGCCATGAATAAGTACTTAAATACACATTACTTAAATGCATCAAAACATTTCAAAAGATAATAGGCTCATAATTTAACAATACAAAGAGATTGTTTAAGTCTTGGAGCCACAATAGCAGAGTTAGATCTTTAGTTTTTCTGGGATGGAACAGGCTCTTTCTTTATATATGTCATGACCTTGTTAGCTGACTGTTTAGAGGAATTGGGTTCATCTTTGGCATCATGTTGTACAGGCCTCTTAGCAGGTGTATGCATCTTCCTGGATTCAGGGCTTGATTCAGCTGTAGCAGATAGATCTTGCTGTTGAAACAAAAGAATTGAAAATGATTACAATGATAACAACATACCAAACAGTTAATAAAATAAATCAACAGATTGACGTATCAACTTACAGTGGGAATAGCAGTTTCTTGACTCATTTCATTTGCATTTCCTTGCTTTGATTTAGAAGGCTGTATTGTAATTAGGCACTAAAACAGTTAGTTTATACATTACTGGAAATAATTCTAAATAGTTTGGACATTAGTTTTGAAGATAAGATTACCTCTCCAACAGATGGAGCCACAGAGGATGACTTTGAAGCATGCTAATAAAATTTGTCATATGCATATAAAACACACATATCATGAGACAATGATTACAATATGAAATTGGTACATTTAATGTATTCTACAAACCTCATCTTGGGTGTCATTTTCAAATTGTGCTTTAACATGATCAATGATGTCTTGATCATCCTTGAAATTGAGAACCGTGGCACTTCCTCTCCCTTGTAATTTAACTTTGAATGCACATTCTTTTCCCAGGATGTTGTCCAAATGTAGAGGATATTCATGACGGTCAAATTCACCAGCCTTTAAAAAGAAGATTTGTGAGCTCATGAGTCTTTTATTGGACAGTAAAACAGTAATTAACTTATTTAAATAATTATAAGCATACCTGGACCATAATTGATCTCAACTGAGCAGCGGTGTGTCCAATAAGCATTGTACATTCACGGTCCCAGAAGATGAACTTAAACTTATCCTTGTCATGGCCTACTTCAATCTCAAGCTTGTACCTAAAAGAACAATATAGCAAAGGTCATGAATACATAAATGCATATGAAAATGAACTTTTATGTATGAACTTATTTTTATGCTTTAGCTAATTACTTGATAGGAGGGTCCTGAGTGATGTGTTCCAGCTTGCATTTCCATGGAGGAGACTCAGTAACAACCTTTTTGCTGCATTCTCTGCAGGAAAGGTAGAACCAACCATCACTTGCAATTAAAATCTTCTGTGTGGTAGCAACGGTTGTAACAATGTCATCCTATGAATATTAAAACAAAAAATGTTATAGATAACAAACAGGTCACCTGTTAAAAGTGCAATAGCAACACAAACATTTCACAAAGTACATAAAATTGACCTCAGGAATCAAAGGAAGTTTAGACAGTGCAGTGGCAGGGGCTTGGTAACAGTAGCGAGCACCAGTTGAATATTGTGAGCCTTGAGAATTCTGTGAATTGAATTTGCTCCCAACATTTTGCAATTGAGTCTGAGTCTGAGCAATAAAATCACCAGGTAATGTTTTGATAAATTCCTTGATTTCTGGAAATTCTTGATCTATGATTAACTTGGTACCAACCCAAGCATTAGATATTGAGAGGTCAAAAAGGCCTAAAAACAATTCGAAAACTAATGGTCAGAGACTTTATTTAAAGCCTAAGATACTATTAACATATCAACAAAGATTCAACAACCTTGAGCTTCTTTGATCTTAGCATGTTTAATGATTACAATAAAGGGTGCAGCATCTCCATGAGCATTAAAGCTGTCAGTGAATTGTTTACCAAAGTTGTCCCATAAAGTACAAGTTAAGATGTTCATACTGCAATAATATACATAATAAATTAAGATCAGGTTCATCAAATAAGCTAATATTAAGATGGTGCAGTAATGATGAAATGAAAAGTCATTACTTAGCATCCGCAAGTGTGAAATTGGTTGGGATCTTCTTTGGTCCTGGATTAAGCCTTGCAGGAGCAACCTCATGAACAGCTCCAATGATATCTAAGAAATGAATCTCACTACATAAGCTAAGTAACAAATAAGAGATACAACATGTAAAAAATGAGAGTAATATTGTGAGATAAGGTGGTGAGGCATACCGACTAAAAGATCATCCTTGTATTTCCCTTTCATGATCTCATCAAAACTTTTGAAATTAAGCTTATAGTGTGGTATATTTGGGAAACTTTGAAGAGTAATATCAGAAGCTCCAACACCGTCAACCATAACCAACTTCCATGGATGATTACAGAATTTTACTTTGAAATCATTTGGTTTTACCCTGAAGTTCCTCATCACATAAGTTTTTCCCTTAGTCAGTTTAGACTTCCAAGCACTAAGGAGTTCATTGTGAATATGCACTTGGATTTGGTCTCCTTGTCATACACATATATATCATGATTAAGAACAAATACTTACTGAAAATGTAACTTTTTTAACTTGTTTTTTTTTTGGGTTTTGCAAAGAAGTTATCACCTGTTTATCAATAATGAGAAAATGCATGAAAAAACACAGATATTTTAAAAAACTCACAGGAATGTAGTATTTCCCTTACTTGATCTACAACAACGTCTGGAACTTGTTGTTACTTATAGATCTGCATAAAAAGTATGGACAAATAGTCAAAACCTGTCTGAAATACGTGCTGCAAACAAACGAAGTCACGCAAAGGTGAAATGAAGAAGCCATGAAAACTAATAACAGATTAACGACAAGAAAGAGACAAGGGGTTGAGTGCAAGAAAGAGACAGGAAACAACAAACTTCAAAACAGTTTTAAACTTACTTGTTATAGTGCTGAGTAAGGAATCTGAGAATATAAGAACAAAAACAATGAAGAAATAAGTTAGTCAGTCATATTGTAAGTGTGAAATAAAATCAACTCTACGTACATCAGTGTTACAAATGAAGAAGACAAGTGATAAATGAGAAGTTGATACTAAGAAATGACATAAATGGTACCTTTGTTTGAAGTTCCTGGTTTGTGGTGGGAGAGAAGAATTAGTTCAAAACTGAACTTTCTATGACACACATGGTTAGTATCCAGTGGACAACAACAATTTGGTTGGAAAATTCGGTATATTGCCATTACTCAATGAGTCAAAGATGGATCAGATTATTTTAATATAAGAAAGGACAATGCAAGGGTAAAAAGACCTTTTTTTACTGAAAATGCACAGGTGTCAAAATTTTAGTAAGGGGCATTATCGGTTTATCATATGTATCTTCTTTAGATATATATATATATATATATATATATATATGATTATTTTAATATGACTATTAACTCTTTTACTCTATGCATAACTTTTTCCTATATATGCATATAGGTTGGCCTATTTGGTTTGAGATAGGCTTTTTTGTAAGCCTAAGGATAATTGATCTTTTAGTTATATAATTTTTTGTTTTATTGACAAGCTTGCACTATCGAAAAGAAACTAAAATGGTAATTCCCTTAAGTATAAAGATAAAATCATCACTCTAGTAAAAATGTTAATTTTTCCAAAGTAAACAAGAACCATGCTTTGTACCAAAAGAAAAAAGAAGAATCAACTATATTGGTATTTTGTTTTTACTCAACTTTATTGATGTTAATGATTCATTTAATCTTCTTAGAATGCTAATTATAAAAGTAATTAACCAATTGATTAGTCAAACACTAGGCTCAATTGCTCAAACAATACTGTAGAGCTAGAAACAAAGTTACTAGTAACGAAAGTGAAATTAACTATTTAGACAAGCGTGAGATTGAATAGTAAAAAATTAGTACTAGTAAACATTTGCTTAAGTCATGATTAATTAAATTAAGCACCTATGTTATTGCTAATGATTATTGAATGAAACATGAAGCACTAAATTTTATTTATGTCCACCTGCCTTCACTTTAGGAACTTAAAGAGGCCATAGGCGCTTGTAAAGGTTTCCTACTAAGTTATCTTCTTCTTAGGCTTTCTATAAAGTATATCAATATGAATGATGAAAAAGGGACAGAATATCATATGTTGCTAGATTTCTTAATCAATGTTTCTCATTGTTTTTGGTAAATCATGTTTTTCATTTTTATTATCTTTCTACATTGATTTTTTTTTTGGTACAATTCTACATTGATTTTTAGTGTGTGCCACTTTTTATTTTTATCAGGTAGCATAGTCGCTAAAAATTCACCCTTTAAAGGTGAATAAGTGGGCATACCGGGTTCGAACCCCGGTCTCTACACTTTCGTGCAATATGTCCAACTAATTGAGCTAAGTTTATGTGACTTATTTTTTTAGATTAAGCGGTTAAATGACTAAAATTTCATCTATAAAATAAATAAGTAAAGAATTTAGAATTCAACTTTAGATCCTTACATATAGGGATGTCATCCATTAAAAAATAAAGAAGAAATCATTATCAACAAGTTATTATATTCTCCTCAAAGAGTTGATTACTTTTAGTTCAATATGTTGATCTAACTCAATAGGTGTTTACACTGATTTATAAGACACTCAATAAGTGTTTTTTCGTAAGATTGAATTGCTCTTTCGTAAGGTGTTTAGTGCATATTTTGACTTAACCAAAATATGAGATAACAATAAGATACTTTTTTAATTCCCCAACAAAATTTTAATCAATTAGAAATTATAAGGTTAGAAGCATGTGTTATAAAAAATATTGGAAGCATATAACTTTTGGAAAAATTAATAGAAATGATAAAAGCTTTATCCATTTTAGGTGATTTCTTTAGAGTTACAAATTACAATATAGTTGAAATGTCTAGTTGTTAAGAGAATCTTATGTTACAATTTAAATTTCCTTTAATAGGATGTTCTTATAATCACAATCCCTATGTCAAATGAACAATCTAAATTGTTTATACTAATATGTATTATTATTACTGATGTTAATCTAAATCACATAATCTCAAATGAGAAGTTGAAATTATTTGTGCATAAAACCTTGTGAAACTGGCAAACTGCTACACAATCCATCTATGTTATTGCTGGTCCCTAATATTTACCTTGAAAAAAATGATAAGGAAGGAGTCATGCATAGAAAACCTTACTTTCATCCTCAAACATTGCAAAATGCAATATTAAATTTGTAGGCCAGTTTACAAAAGTAAGCGTGCAGAGACAAAATAAATACTCGTAAATAATAACATAAAACTTGCAAAAGCAAAAGAGGGAAATCATTGGATATCCCAACTATCCAAAAAATCATTTTTCAATAGCTTAAATTTTTTCAAGAGATTCGTTAACCATTGTCCACTATAGTTTTGTTTTTCATGATTGAATATTAGATGGGTGTTTAAATTAGACTAAATGAGTGTTTATATTTAATTGTTTTATTACATATAAAGTACTATTATATAAACTACCTGAGTGATTTGCATCGTCTAATTTAAATTTATGTTCAACCTAACCAAAATAAATAAATAAATTGATGTTTAAAATTGTTTTATTATATAAATTGACTATATGCAATTTAGATAGTTCGATCTAAAATCAATAGTCGAGATCCATTAATGCGAAAAATTGTGAGAACTAACATAAATGATCTTGATATCTATTTTTCTAAAATTAATAATCTTACCTCCTATATTAAGGCTATAGCATACAAATTATAACTATAATAATACATAATTAACTTTAGTCAAAAAAAAAAATAATAATACATAATTAACTCGTTACTCAAATCAAACCACTTTAAATTCAAAAGAATTATAGACCGATTTAATTTGATCATTCATTATGCAACTAGGTTATCAACACTCTAAATATATTCTTTATAAGGTGATTGTTTCCATTTGTAAAAATCAAGTACAATTCATGATGTTTTACCATTTTTATTTTTACAAAAACTAAAACATTCTTTAAATATATGTTTAGTAAAAATAAATAAAAAAGACTTAGCTGTGTTTAGTACAAATAAAAAAGGACCAATACAAGGGAGTATAAATTTATGTTTAGTGTCAATATTACGGTAAAAATGTCGGAATCACATTCACTTTATTGTTTTTTTTTCATAGTCAAATGTTAGTTGTTAGTGTATCGTTAATATATTATCAATTTTTTTCTCCTTTGTCAAAATTCGAACTATAAACCTCTACCAACTCGTTAATCCTTAACTCAACTGGTCAGCTTAACCAATTAAATTATCCATTTCCTTTAAAAAATCGCATCAAAGTCATTGTAATTCGAGATATGAATTGTGAACCAACATGGACTAGTTTTTCCCAACACTAGTTGGGTATACAAGAATTCAAATATGATGGAAGAAGCGCAATTATCATTTCTTTTGTTTTTTTGAAATGCTTAATCCCACAATTATCATCACTTGTTACTTGAACAAACAAATTTCTATCATTCTCATGAAAAAACAAAACAAAAATTTCTATCATTCTATTTGCATGATTTCTTACAAACCGCAATAGGCTACAACAAAATCACAACCGTTGATTGAATGAAAAAAGTTGAACACAATACAACACACTTGAGAAGCCTTGTTCCTTGCTTACACTCATAGTCAACACTGTGTCAGCTTTTCTCAGTAAAGAGAAAAACAAACCCTCTTTTCCTTCATTTTCTCACTTCCTTCTCCACAAAAAAACACTACTTTCCCTTCTCTCTCTACAATCCATGGCATTTCTCAAAAACCCTTTCTCTCTCTACATTCCAATCTTCATCTTCTTTTGTTTCTGCAAAGGTTTATCAAAAACTACACCTCCTTCATCTTCTTTTTCTTCTGATGTTCAACTTCTCTTAGTAAAAATCAAACCTTTACTTCAAGGCAACACTGAGAATCTTGTTTTATCTTCATGGAACACTTCAATACCACTTTGTCAATGGAGAGGACTCAAATGGGTGTTCATAAATGGTTCTTCTCTTTCATGCAATGATTTGTCTTCACCACAATGGAACAATCTTTTGTTTTTTAAAGACCCTTTTTTGCATTTAGTGTCTCTTCAACTTCCTTCTGCAAATCTTTCTGGTTCTCTTCCTAGAGAGATTGGTCAGTTTCCTATGTTGAAAAGTGTTTATCTTAATATTAATTCATTGAGTGGTAGTGTTCCCGTTGAACTTGGTTATGGTTCTTCACTTGATGAAATTGATTTGAGTGATAATCTTTTGAGTGGTGTTCTTCCACCTTCTATATGGAATTTGTGTGATAAACTTGTTTCTCTTAAAATTCATGGAAATTTGTTATCTAGGTCTGTTTCAGAACCTGCATTACCTGATTCATCTTGTAAATTTTTGCAGTTTCTTGATTTGGGTGGTAATAAATTTTCTGGTAATTTTCCTGATTTTGTTACTAGTTTTGGTGCTTTAAAACAGCTTGATTTAGGGAATAATATGTTTAGTGGTGTAATTCCTTATGGTTTAGTTGGACTTAGGTTAGAAAAATTGAATCTTTCTCATAATAATTTTAGTGGGGTTGTGCCGCTTTTCGGCGAATCGAAATTTGGTGTTGATGTTTTTGAAGGGAATAGTCCTGATTTGTGTGGTTCACCTTTGAAAAGTTGTAGTAAGAATTCTTCATTGAGTTCTGGTGCTGTTGCTGGTATTGTTATTAGTCTTATGACAGGTGCTGTTGTTTTGGCTTCTTTGTTGATTGGTTATATGCAAAACAAGAAGAAAAAGGGAAGTGGTGAGAGTGAAGACGAATTGAATGATGAAGAAGAAGATGAAGAAAACGTTGGTGGTGGTAATTCTGTTGGTGGAAATGGTGAAGGGAAGCTTATGTTATTTCCTGGTGGTGAGAATTTGACACTTGATGATGTGTTGAATGCGACCGGTCAAGTTATGGAGAAGACATGTTATGGAACAGCTTATAAGGCTAAGCTTGCTGATGGAGGAACAATTGCTTTGAGGTTGTTGAGAGAAGGTACTTGCAAGGATAGGACTTCGTGTTTGGCGGTTATAAAACAGTTGGGGAAAATTCGACACGAGAATTTGATTCCGCTGAGAGCTTTCTATCAAGGGAAGAGAGGGGAGAAGCTTCTTATTTATGATTATTTGCCTCTCAGAACTCTTCATGATCTATTGCATGGTTTGTTTAATACTTAACACTCTCCTTTATGCATTTTTTCCTTTATTGCTTTTTATGTTTCAATCACATGCTTACATAAATTGCATTTCATATTTATAACGATCATCATAATTTCATATTCAAATTCATTTGGTAGTGTATTAGTCTCCGATTTTATTAAGATTTCATCAAACTGAAAACTATGATAACCCTTCAAATCAAAACTAGAATAGAACTGCTGACTATGAAGTATAGACACTCCTTGGATTAGGTGTCTCCCGGTGTTGGACACGCGTCGTGTCCGCCACCAACACGACACTGACACTTACGATTACATTGAATTATATTGTTTTCTCAAAATTGTATCTGTGTCACATGTCCGTGCTTCATAGAATGCTGATAGTTTTTCTGCTTAAGGAAAAAAGAAATTACACTTGCAGTGTAGATGCCGAAACAATCATGATCAGTGTTTTAAGAAAAAGGTCCAGGACCACGACATCATGGTTTTCTTTTTTCAATGTCTTCACGAACATGGCCGCGATTGGGGCACCTCGTTTGACAGA
Organism: Trifolium dubium; assembly: GCA_951804385.1. Taxonomy (NCBI): domain Eukaryota; kingdom Viridiplantae; phylum Streptophyta; class Magnoliopsida; order Fabales; family Fabaceae; genus Trifolium; species Trifolium dubium. The sequence goes on along the minus strand of OX638072.1, from coordinate 16,686,178 downwards.
TGTCTTATTCTCATTCACATTCTCACATCGTGTATGTTTGGCTCTACTTTTAAAGAAGACAAAACTGATTGTAAAAGTGCATAATTAATTTTGAAACGTTTGAATGTTCTTAAGTATAATTGGTTTTGCCTTCAGAGTAAATTCCAACTTAAAGCTAGAATTTTGCGTCTGCAATTGAATTTTAGCCTTGAATTTATTTCTCAATCTACTTTTACTTGAATGTATACATACTTAAATCACTTTACATTCAACTCAACTTTTGTCAAAATCATATTTTGTTACCGCAACACTAAACAAACTAAGACTATCAGTAGTGTAACCATTATGCTACAAAATGATAATCAAACTTTAAACAAGGGAACTTAAATATCTGTTTGGTTTTAATCATTTGAACATTAACATTGTTGCCTGTGATTGATCATTATGTTGTGATTTTGATTTTCTACAGAAATTAAAGCAGGAAAACCAGTGCTGAACTGGGCTAGGAGACACAAGATTGCATTAGGTATAGCAAGGGGACTAGCATATCTTCATACAGGACTCGACGATCCTATAACTCACGCAAATGTAAGATCCAAGAACGTGCTTGTGGACGACTTCTTTGTTGCCAGGATCACCGATTTCTCCCTCGATAAGCTAATGATCCCTTCAATAGCCGACGAAATGGTTGCTCTTGCGAAGGCTGACGGCTACAAAGCACCAGAACTTCAAAGAATGAAGAAATGTAACTCGAGGACCGATGTTTACGCGTTCGGCATACTACTTCTTGAAATCTTGATCGGTAAGAAGCCTGGTAAGAACGGAAGAGGCGAGTATGTGGATTTACCTTCAATGGTGAAAGTAGCGGTTTTAGAGGAGACGACAATGGAAGTGTTTGACGTGGAACTGTTGAAAGCGATAAGAAGTCCAATGGAAGACGGGTTGGTTCAAGCGCTGAAGCTAGCGATGGGATGTTGTGCACCTGTAGCCTCGGTAAGACCGAGCATGGAAGAAGTTGTAAGGCAGTTGGAGGAGAATAGACCAAGGAATAGATCTGCTTTATATAGTCCAACTGAGACAAGAAGTGGAAGTATTACACCATTTTGAGCTTTGAATTCAACTTGTTTAATCAAAAACTATTGGGATCTTTTTTACTTTAAGTTGTGTTTACTTTTTTGTCATAATGAATGTGAGAGTAAATGTATTATGATTTAATTTAATAGAGTATGTTGTAGTAGTTTTCTTTATTTTTTACTTCATAAACTCTTTGCATTTAGGAAGTCCTGAAAATCAAATAGGGTTAAATATGTTTTTAGTCCCTATAAACATTTGACTCTTCTACTTTTAGTCTCTCTAAATTTTTTTCCCACTTTTTGGTCCCTACAAAATTCTCTAATATGAATTTTGATCCCTACGTTTAAGTCAACTTATGTATACTAATTAAAATTTAGAATTATGTATTGCAGTAATGTTTAGTATATTAAAAATTGAATTGATTTGTAAAATTTGAATTTTTTTAATTAGTGATGAATTAAATATGAATTTTTGAAGTGTTTGTGCTTAAAAATTCATAGTTAATTCATCATTTGTTAAAAAATTATGAATTTTGGTTTGAGTAATTTTTATAATATTATAAACATGAACATAAAACCCCGTTAAAAAATTTGAATCGTACACATAGTTGAGTGAAAAGCAGGGACCAAAATTCATGATAAAAAATTTTTAGAGTACCAAAAAGTGGGAAAAAAATTTAGAGGGACTAAAAGTAGAATAGTCAGATGTTTATAAGGACTAAAAATATATTTAACCCAATCAAATATAATAACTTATAGAGATTAGATATATTTTGATTTATAAAATATAAGATAACTGCTAAATATGCTTTGAAATCTTTTTATACGAATAAAAACGGATGAAGGAAAACAAAAGTAACAAGAATTCAAGGGTTTTGAAGACAACAAGCTGGCTAGTGATTAGAGAGATTTTGCTCTTGGTAATATTACTAGGGTTGAAGTTTATTCTTAATTCTTGGGAGACACTATATTGAAGTTTCTTGGTCACGGGAAGAAATTTGGGAATAGGGTAGAGTTAGGTTTGAAGACTATCTTTTGTAACCCTCATTGGAATTTCTTTGTAACGGTACCAGAAGTATTATAGTGGAACAGATGGGTGCTATATCACCCAGATTAGGTCGGTTTGACTGAACTGGGTAAACAAACATTATCGTGTCTTTTAATCTTTCCACGATTTATTGTTATTAATTATTATTGTCGTCTCGATTATTTGATTGCTTACTCGTATTACTCCATACATCAAAGTATTCATTAGTGTGATCATACCCTTTATTTTCACAACAATGTCAATTTATCTTAACTCAATAATTTAGCTAACCATATTATCAAATAGATAAAGTTTAGATAGAAATCCACATCCTACAAGTGTAGTAGAATTAGTTTAAACTAGATTGAGGCCCGCACAATGCGCGGGTTGAGTCAAGTTTTTTTAAAAAATATTGTTATATTTATACATAATGTACTATAAAATATTGATAATAGTGATCATGTAGAAAATAGATAGTTAAATGTAAATAATATATAGTTATTTTCTTCATCAAAAATTAAATTATAACCAACATCAAAGACTAAATATTAAAGTACTTATAAATTGAAATTTTAATCTAAAATCATTTAGAAAGTTTACTGTTATATGTAACTTTAGTTTTTTAATTTTGAATATGATTTAATCAATATCTTAAGTTGAATTTCAAATGACATAACCAATATAATATTTGTTGGTTTGTTTCTATAATTAATAATTTTTACATGTCATATAATTTTTTTACTCATTCTAAGAAATTATAAGATAAAATTGTGAGATTTTTTTTGAGTTCAATTAGATCTACTTTGAAATTTTAATAATGAATGAATTGAATCCGATCAATTAATCATGGTAAATTTAATTATAAAAGAAGGTCCAAATTTGAAAAAATATTATTGATGAAAAATATTATTGATGTACATAAAATTAACATAAGAAGCTAAAATAAATAATTCAATTAATTTAGTGTATATTTATAATTACTCACGGCAATACAATATATAGATTGTTTATGTATATTCAAAATAAATAATATAGTGTAGCCATGTAGGTAAGTGAGAAGAGTAACCAAGAATTTTTTTTGAAAGAGTTATTATATACGATCTTGTAATATATTCTAAACAAATTGAATTACAGTTTTATTTCTTTTTTTATTATAATATTTTTATTTTTTAAATCTCTAGAACTAAAAAAAATTCATAATCGATAAAATATTTAAGTGTTGTTGAAAGAATCTTAATGGGAAGACCCTGAACAACAAACTTATTTGAGTATTGAAAATACTATAATTTTTTTGTTATTAATTATTATATTTTTCTTAGTATTATTATTATATTATATGATTTTTTTATTAAATAATAATAGTGGGAGTTGAAGAAAAATAACCGAATTTAAGTTATTAAGTGTGAAATAAAAGGATATTAAAAATGAATGAAAAATAAATAAGTAATGGATGAGAGAATTACTCAATAGCTTCAATAGAGAATACTATAGAGCATTAAAATATTGTGTTTTGAGAGGTGTCACATAGGAATATTCTTGACATGGCAAAAGTTTAATTACATGGTATAAAATTGGTGAGATGTCAACAATATAATTTGGGACTCTAAATTAATATATTATAATAGATATGATAATATATGTAGAGAATTGTAAAGGAATTATTAACAAAGAAAAAGTAATTAAATCTGATTGATTGTTTTTATTGCACAAATTTCATGAAGGAAAAACCGTGTTCGCAACACGCGTAACAGAAAAATATCGGATCTATTTTGCGTCTAAATTATATGAGACTAAATAATGTTATAAACATGTACCTAACATTTAATTTTTGAATCATAACAATTTTCTCCAATAATGTAAAGAAACTACAAGTATCCACACCGAGACTAATTTTGTTATCAACCTTTGAATGTGGAAACAAAATATGAGCAAGTGGAATTTGTGTTATGAATTCAATAAAATGATTATTCATAATGATATATCTTGGAGAGATTTCATGACACCTGTAAGACCAGTAGAAATATTGTAGCAAAGAATAAATTTTTGATAATATTAATTAATATTCTGCTATTTCTTTTTATCGGTTTTCGTTTGTTAGTCTGTTTTAAGTTAATTGATGTTGAGATTATGTCTGCGCACTAGTTTAGTATTTGAGAAATTGGTACAATGATTTATAAGCTTTAAATGAGTTTAGAAACATTTTTGTCTCGTCGGAATTTTGAAAATAAAATACTTTAGATATTTTAGAAAATGGGCAAGATATATCCGCTGTGTGAAAATTTTACGATTTCCGATTTTCGTCAAACTTTAAATCGAGACTTTATATGTCGACTGTGGTGACAATTTTTTTTTGTCGAGACCAGGGTATCCACCGCCGAACGCAGTGACTATTCCCTCGCTAAATTGGAGGCACCTCGAAGGGTGGGATAGTTGGCCCAAAGATTTAAAGCTGCTCCATACCCAAGGTGAGGATCGAACCCTCGACTCTTGTTTAAGGGAGGATGAGCCCCATGCCGCTCAACCACATCCCTTGGGTTGACTGTGGTGAGAATTTGATCGCATTATATTTTTCCGAGTTAAGGAAAGAAAATTTATTCGGAATAAAATTTATTCGAAAGTTTACGAATAATTTTCATTAAATTGTTTACGGTAGAATTTTTCTATTTCCGTAAAATTTATTGGTACGCGAGATACGACTCGTTTAAGAACGTGCACGGGAACTGAGTGAAATGAGTTGGCAAGATCATAAAATATCTAAATATTTATGTGAGGTAACTTGGTGACCAAGATTCAAATGGAGGGCTAAGATTTTATCTTGGAACTTTACTTTATGATCCAATGGCTTAGAATGATACAAGTAGTTTATAAATAGAGAAGCCAAGACATGTTTCCCTTCTTTTTCTCTCTTCACCGTGAGCTCCCTCTCTTTCCTCTTCTTCCATTCTTTTTTGTTTCTAAATGTTAGTAAGCATAGAAATTATTTTTGTGTGAGATCTAAGAGAAATTAGGAGAAGAGTTGAAGATCAAAGTTGTTCCTCCCAACTTGGTGATCACTTTGAACAAATTTTTGAGGTAAGAATAATATTTCTTCCCTCTTTTTTTTTTTCAGTTGGCCGTTATACCCATGTTCAATTGTAGTTGGAAATTTTAATTTTTTTTTTCTTCATTAAAGTTATAGATCCATGTCTTGTAATGTTATATCTCTAGATATAAAATAGATTTTTGTGAAAATGACTTTGAGAGATAATTTTGTGAGTTATGATTTGGATCAATTGATTTTTTGCTATTCAATTTAGGAGTAGCTAGGTGTTGTAGTACATAGATTTTTGAAATAAATCTTATGAAAAGGAAATTCCCAATTTTTATGAGTTTTAATTTTAAGGTTTTGGGAAAATTGATTTAAGTTGAAAATTTATTCAATTGGTGTGTTTTCTTGTAATTGAAGTAATCACATAATTTTATTGGTTTAATGTTGAAAAGAAAAAGGTAAGAAACAAAAGCCCCAGTTGTATAAATTTTTTTTGTTAGGAATTTAGAAAGAGTTGTTTAGTTGAAATTAAATCAAATTAAGTTTGTTTATGTGACATTGGAAATTTTATAAGTAGTGTAACCAAGTTTGGTTTTCAAAAACAATGATTTTGGTGTGTTTTTCATCTCTGGCCGAATTGAAAAGGGTATTTTTGTCCTTTTAAAAATTGTTAATTTGTCCTAACAAGTGAATCATTAGATCCGCCTTTTAGAGACGATGAAAATAGACATATGGTTTGCGACGATCGGACAAAGGATGATTGAGTTACAATTGTTTTAATTTTAAAACTATTTTACCATCGTTATTGAATAAAATATATTTTTGTTTATTTAAATAGAGTAGCAGATGTGTCGTTAATATAAATATATTTATGTATGTGATATTGTGTAGATTGTTTGAACTCGAGGTTTGGTTAAACGGCATAAACACAAAGGAGACTCTGTCGAAAATGTATTATAATATTTTAACTAGTTATTTTAATGCGTTTGAAGAAATTTGAATACGAAAGAGGTTTAAGAAAATATGTTTGGAAATCAATTTGTGAACTGAAATGAAAATTCTTTGCAGAGGATTTTGTTTTAAAATAGTTTGAATTTAATTGACGGCGTTTTTGGATAAAATTATTTGTTATAGCGCTTCTGCAAGAAAAACAATTTATTTAAGTTCTAATATTTTTACGAGTTTTTTTCAAAACGTTTTGAGCCTAGTAAATTGTGAGAGAACAATCCTAGGTCTTGATCCATTAGTATCCGAGTTAAGATTTATTTTAGTGGCCGAGTTACGGCTTATTTAATGGACCAATTAGTTTGTGTATTAACTTAATTAAGTTGAATAATTAAGGTTGAGACAGTATTAGCCGGATTGGGGACTTTGTCGAGAGAGGCGGATATTGCTCGCGTTGCTTAACTTGAACATGTTGGAAGCTTGCTAAGGTAGGGGCACTTTCTAACGATTTCATATACCTCGAAATATCGAGTGCTATGCATGCATGTGTAACTGTTGCTTGAATATGTCTATTTGCTTGATGTGTTGCAATATGATTTATAAGCTTGTTGTTGTGTGATGTATTCTCGTGATGAGAACTTGTTGAGAACATGCTATATTTTACACAGGTTTGAGCTGTTGTTGTGAATTTAATATGATTGAATAATATGAAACATGGATGCATGTACTTGATTGAATATCTTTTTGTACATGATTTATAGTTGTCTTACATATGATTTTGTTATATATATATGCATTGACTTGTGATTGTGAGTTACATATGGTATGATATGTGAATTGTTGCATGAGCATATATGAACGTGTATGTCAGATGGGACTGCACAGGGTCAGTCAGATGGAGACTGCCCTATTTATGTGAAATAGATAGTATTATGCTAATGCATTTCATAGCCGTGTATGTCAGATGGAGACTGCACGGGGTGTTCGTTCTAGGGACTTCACCTAATCCTGCAGGATTTTATTGGGTCGGTGTTTGTCAGATGGAGACTTCACCTGCCCTGCGGGGTTTAGTGGGAGATGGACCCACGACTCTCTGCGAAGAGGTTAAATTCTGGAATTCATGCATATGACGACCAGTAGGAGATGGACCTATTGGCGCCACATTTCATATAGAGTCTGCATTCGATAGACTAATTGTACATTTCAATATTGTTGTGTGGGATCGATAGATTATCCGTGCACTTGATTTCTATAATGTGTAATTCACGTGATTAAATGTGTAAATGATGCCATGTATTGTGTATCTTGCGCTGCGTATTTTTGGTTATATGTTATTTTTAGTTGACTCTCTGCGAAGAGGTTAAATTCCGGAATTCATGCATATGACGACCAGTACGAGATGGACCTATTGGCGCCACATTTCATATGGAGTCTGCATTTGATAGGCTAATTGTACATTTCAATATTGTTGTGTGGGATCGATAGATTATCCGTGCACTTGATTTCTATAATGTGTAATTCACGTGATTAAATGTGTAAATGATGCCATGTATTGTGTATCTTGCGCTGCGTATTTTTGGTTATATGTTATTTTTAGTTGGTGACATTCTACGAGCATTTTTAGGTAAATGAAGCTGTCTGCGGGTCTTAGTCACCCAATCAACTTCAGTTAGAGTTTAAAGATTAGTTTAGGGGTAGTAGTTTAAGAGTCTCGTTACTATTATTTTATGTCCGTGTTATTTTTACTCTGAAATTGTATTATATTATATTTTGGAATAATGGTGCCACTATGTTTGTTTAAACATATTGTTTGATTTTTATTCTTAAAACTTTTATTCGTAAAAATGATTTTTAAAAGAGGCATTGCATTTTGATCGCTATTTTGAAAATGGTTTACTCTTATTTAATTTAAAAGCAACCATGAATGTTTCAATATTCAAATGCGTTGTTTATTTATAAAAAAAAAAGACCCACTTTTAGGCTATGAAAATCGGGGTGTTACAACACCCATTTATAAGATCATGCATACTTCTATCACATAAAAGTTAATTATATTTAACATAATTTTCTCCAACTTTTAGTTACCACTAAGAAGATTATAATTAACCCATGCTAAATCCACTCCGAAGATCGATTAACACATGTTAATTTTAATTATTTGAAAAATGATTTTTCTTTTTTTCTTTACCATCCCACTTAAATTCAATTTAACAAGTAACTTAATTACTTGTATTTGACTGATCACATTCATATACATACACGTTTTTTGTTTTCTTTTTGAAACCATTCAAAATTCCATATAATATGTATATTGAATCTAGTTCTCAATTTATATATATATTACTTGTATTTTTTTGCGCTAGCAAAAATCAATGATGCACGGCTACTTTCATTTAGGAAAAATACCTGTATCAAGTATGTATCGGGTACCAATAGGCACGCACCTAGTACTTGTTGAGTACGTTGTACGCACTGACAATGTACCTTTTTATTTTGTTTAGATTTGGTATTCACCAGGTACTTACCGGATACTTACCGTATCCGGTAATGATAATGTACCCATACCTGTGCAAAGCTGGAAAAAATACAATAATATTCCACTATAAAAATAATCTAAATTTGATTAATTAAATTCTCTAATTTAATTATCAAATAATAGACTAATTCTTTAGCAAATTTTAGAACACTTGTTTGTCTGTGACCCTGTAGGTTCAATACTAATTCGGTGATAAATTAATCGCATTAATGTTATTAATTAAGGTAGGTATCTAGCAACATTTCTTAACGTCTGGATAGTATGAAGTAATATTTACTTTCAAGAACCACTAGAAGAATAATATAAATATTTATTTTGTCGTTATACCTCTCGTTAAACTGTAGAGCATGGTACTATTGTCAATCTTTAATAAATTAACATTTATGACTTAAGAAACTCATTTTTTGTATCAATTAATTTCCCTGGACAGAGTTTTCATTTTACCATAGAGCTCAAACTCATTACCGGGAGTTGACAGTTCCCATCTTGATTAATCATTAATTCTATAAGTATTTAATCGTATCCAATATCATTTCAACTAACACCCTAAGGTATTAGGTGTCTAAAATTAAAATACAATAATTATTTTGTTAATTACTATGATAATCTCATGAAAAAGAAAATTATTATTTTTCTTCTTGAGATTTTCTTTTGACAACATACAATAATATTAACCATTAAAAATTCCCAATCGAGTTAGTTCAATGACCATATCTACATATGCATCACCTATATATGTCATTTAAGAAATGAGATTTATTAATCTTTACCCAATAAAGATTATCACATATATATTGATCTATCCAGATTGTTGTTGTCCTAGTCACAATAATCCAATGATCAAGAACAATTTAGATTAAAATAATAAAAGACTTGATTCTCATTATCAGGATCTCTATGATGATAACTGTACTTAGATTTGTACTTGTTAGACTACTAGGCTTATCACTTGGAAGGGAGTTGGATAAGTGATCCGATAATCAATTAACAATTTTAAAAAATTTAGCGCGCGGAAGTCCACCGGATCGTAGTCTACTTTACACCTAGTTTGATCAAAGGAAAAGTCGTTTACACCTTTCAACTTATGATGATAAAATCAATACCAAGTGAAGCGGCCGGAAAAATGCGCGGGTTAAAAACGCCCACTAGACAGTAAAGTCGCCACCGAAGTTTTATTTTTGATAAGGGGAACATCGATAAACCCCTTTTAAGAACGAGAACAAGGTCATCGTGACCAAATTTCGGGTTCGGGAGTCGGTTATGCGAAGGGAAGGTATTAGCACCCCTCGCATCCGTTGTATCCAACGGGAACCGTTAATTAGTTTAGCGCTTATTTAAGTGTTAGTTTTATGTTTGTTTCCTTATTATTGTAAAAGTGTTTGCAAAGAAAGAAAAATAATTTAAAGACTAAAAATGTTTTTTTATTAATATGTCCAAAGAAAGGAAAATAACTTAAAGACCAAAAATGATTTTTTAATTATTGTGCTTGACAAGAGTTTGTATCTTGCTCCTACGTATCTCCCGGTGCGATGGAGAAATCAAAGCTACGTAGTTCTTTGTTAGAAAATATTTGTGTGTTGATTGATTTTATTTATAAAAATGGTTTGGTCGTGCTTGGGCGAAAAAGGTTTGCTTGATTAAAAAAAGAGACGGACTCGCACTTGGGAGGTGGAATCCGTTTTGAAAATTAAATGCACATGGGCGTGAAAAGATTGCTTGATGAGTTGAGATTGATTTTAGACGGAGGACGAATATTTGACCGAAAGCGAAGTGTCTACCTCATTTCTGAATATTCGGGGAAGCGTCAGGTGTCTACCCAAGTTTTCCTTTTTAACTCCATGAAAAATTGTTTTAATATTTTTTGTTCTATTAAAAATATAATCGAAAGACGAATGCTTTAAATGTGATCGAGATGGGGTCTCGCATTCCGCATTCGAGAAGCGTCAGGTGTCTACCCAATTTTTCCTTTTTCGGTCAATTAAACTCTTAATGTTTATTTCTTAAGTGTTTTGAATATTTTTGCCATTTTAAATAAATACCACAAAAATAAAATACTTTTTTTTTTTGTCTTTTGCAAATAGATTAAGGGGTGTAGAAAGCAAATGGTTTAAAACTTATATTAACAAAATAAGTGAAAAAAAATAAAAATAAGAATATAAACAATAATAATAACAATATAAAACAAACACTAAGAACGGGAATGAATAGAAAGAAAGATGAAACTAAGAAGCATAACACAGAGGTGGAAAAGAGATTCACCGAGAAAGGTTGTCGGCGAGAGAGGGAGAGAAATTGATTGCCGGAGAGAGAGGGAGAAGTGCTGCAACAGAGAAAGAGAGAAACAAAGGTGAGGTGTGGGACGGTGGGTATTTGACGGCGATGGCGGGGATGACGGCGGTAATTGCGGTAGCGGCTTTGAGAGAACTTCTTTCTTTTCTTAATTTGAATTTGTTGTTGTTACTTCTTTTTTTGTGTTTTTGGTTATGGGTAATGGATTTATGTGAAGAAGTGGTGAATTTGTTGTTAATAATTTTTGTGTTTCTCACTTCTCTTTGCCACTTTTGTTCTGTGATTTTCTGGTTTTATATTTCTCTGTTCTTGCTATTTTTTTGCTCTCTTTTTCTTCATATGCTAAGACTCTATTTATAGAAGGAATGGAGCAATGTGAACTCAATATCTCTTTGTCACATATTGCTGCTAATTGTCAAAGAAAAATCTGTTCTTGATACAAAATTTCTACCATGTCAGCACCGCAAGCTATGATAGCTATGCTAGAGGAACAAATTTTACTATTTACAATTAATGCTAGTTGAAACTTTGGGCAATTGCTTGTAAGATCAATTGAAAATTGAAGCTTTCAACATGGAAGTAGAAGAGGCGCTGTACACTTCTTGTTGCAGATTTTTTTCTTTTATTAACAATAATAATAAGGAAGATAGCAAAATAGGGGGAGGGAATGGAAGCACACGCACAACAATAACAATGTGTTGTTGCAATTTTTTTTGCTTTTTTTTTGTTTTTTTTGTTAATAATAATAATAATAATAATAATAATAATAATGATAATAATAATAATAATAAAAATAGGAATAATAGTAATGATAGTTAATGACAATTATGATAGTGACAATGGAGTGATGAAGATAATAAAGAGTATGATAAAAATGAAATAGAATAACTATGAGAAATGATAGTGAGGTTTAAATGAAAATTTGGACTCAAAACAAACACGATGGATTAGACAAAAAATGCTAAACAAATTGACCCTCTTTTTTTATGATTTTTTTTAATAAAAACTTAAACAATTTGACATATTTTGGAAACAAAGCATATTTTTGGATTTTATGACTAAATTAAAAAAGTAACAAAATTAATCACATTATTAACTACTTTTTTTTTGAAAACTTTAATTTGTCGGGACAAAATTGGGGTAGATCATATTCACTGGGAAAGGTGATCATATTCAGCCGCTTGCACTGAAGGTAGATCACTAAGGATAAAGTGATCTTATTCAACCGCTTACGTTGAAGGTCAATTCACTGGGAAAGATGGCTTTATAGCCGCTTATGCTAGAGGTGAATCTCTAAGGATTAAGTGATCTTATTCAGCCGCTTATGCTGAAAGTCAATTTACTTGGAAAATGTGATCTTATCTAACCGCTTATGCTAGAGGTGGATCTCAAATGATAAAATGATCTTATTCAGCCGCTTATGCTGAAAGTCGATTCACTGGAAAAGGTGATCTTATCTAACCGCTTATGCTAGAGGTAGATCCCTAAGGATAAAATGATCTTATTCAGCCGCTTATGCTGAAAGTCGATCTTTGAAAAGTGATCAAATTCAACCGCTTGCGCTGAAGGTAGATCCCTAAGGATAAAGTGATCTTATTCAATCGCTTAAGTTGAAGGTCAATTCACTAGGAAATGTGATCTTATCTAGCTGCTTATACTAGAGGTAGATCCCTAAGGATAAAATGATCTTATTCAGCCGCTTACACTGAAGGTCGATCTTTGAAAAGGTGATCAAATTCAGCCGCTTGCGCTGAAGGTAGATCCCTAAGGATAAAGTGATCTTATTCAGCTGCTGATGCTGAAAGTCGATTCACTATGAAAAGGTAATTTTATCTAACCGCTTATGTTAGAGGTGGATCCCTAAGGATTGAGTGATCTTATTCAGCCGCTTATGCTGAAAGTCAATTCACTGGGGAAGGTGACCTTATCTAACCGCTTATGTTAGAAGTGGATCCCTAAGGATTAAGTGATCTTATTCAGCCGCTTATCCTGAAAGTCGATTCACTGGGAAAGGTGATCTTATCTAACCGTTTATGCTAGAGGTGGATCCCTAAGGAGTAAGTGATCTTATTCAGCCGCTGATGCTGAAAGTCAATTCACTAGGAAAAGTGATGTTTGACCGATTATCGCCAAATAGGTCTTGGTTGAATGATAACAGGTAGTATGATCGTCGCCAGTCTGAGGCTGGTGAAACGATAGATGATATGAAATGATCGTCGCCAGTCTGACATTGGTGAAACGATAAATGATATGATTGGGTAGACTCACTGGAGTTTTGAAATGCGAGAATAAGTGGCTTTGAGTAGGTCCACCGGGATTGGGATAGTTTGGGAAGAGATCTGCTGAGAGATTTTCAAGAAAAACTTACTGGAGAAGTTCTTGAGTGAGGTTCATTGGAGAATATGGCTGACACATTATTGGGGAGTTTGAAAGAAGTTCACTAGAGGAACATGGTTCGGCACCTGCTTGGGAATTCTGAAAGAAGTTCACTGGGGGAACATGAATTGACACCTGCTTTGGGATTTTGAATGAAGTTTACTAGGGAAACTAAAGGATGACTCACAAAATAGTGTTTGACAGAGGTTCACCAGGGAACACTTGATACTCACTGTGGAATGTTTGATTGAGGTTCACTTGGGAACACAAATTACTCACTAGGGAGTGTAAAAGACCTTAAGGTTGGAAAGGTTCATGGGGGGAAAAGTAAGATGCAATATGAGATGCATGCTAATGAATGCGTACAATATGATGCTTGTAGTATGCTGGCTCTTGAGATAAGCCAATGACATGTTGGATTTTGGTTGCGATCGGTTGCCGAGCAGGGTCAGGCTTTTTTTTTTTTTTTGAGAAAAATGATTAAGGTGCAGATTTCGAGGCTTCTCGTCCTTCGGCATTCGCAACACCAAAATCTTTTGAAGCTTCAAATTGAAGAATGCTCATGGAACTTATGACATCCCTACTTGAATGGGCAGTTGCTATATTGTGTACTTGTTGATTATGCTGCAACTGGAGAATCAATCGTGGTTGCTCTGAAAATTTTCATGAGATACAACATCTTACTGGGAATTGTTGATTTCCTTTGGATATATTCCTTAAATCAAATTAATTACTACTTCAAAAGGTTTATATTATTCTTTTTTTTATTTCAATGTTGCATTATCGAAAATAAATAGCATTTATTGGGAATGAAACAAAATGATAGAGGTAAATAGAAAGATGTATTTCATTGATGGTCAAACATGATTTAGTACATGGAATGGCAGCACACTAAAGGTGTAACTCCACAAAAAACGAATAACAGAAATGAAAATGACAATATGACAGACATTGGAAGTTTCCATTGAGTATGACGACCGCTACTTTCTTGAAAATACTAGACCCACAACACCTTGCTTCTGGGATCATGGCGAAGAAATTTGTTCTTGAGTTGATGTAAGGAGTAGAGTGTTTGATGCAATTACTTGCCTTTTTCTTTTCCCAACTTTTGCCTAAGTCGCCATTTCTAGTTTTCGACTTAACGGGTTTTCTTTTGTTTTTTATATCCCTAACTTTTGCGTGGACCGCCCTTTCGAGTTTTCAGCCCACCGGGATGCCCCTTTTTGCCTAAGTTGCCCTTCCGGGTTTTCAACTTAGCGGGCGTTCTTTTATTATTAGGCATAGTATTTCTTGACTGCATCAGAGTTAACAGGGAGTGAAAAGTCCTCGCCATCCATGGTTGTGAGAATCAAGGCTCCTCCGGAGAAAGTTTTCTTCACTACATAAGGGCCTTCATAGTTTGGAGTCCACTTTCCGCGCGAATCCTTGTGTATGGGTAAAATCTTTTTGAGTACTAGGTCGCCTTCTTGGAATTCTCTAGGACGTACCTTCTTATCGAATGCCTTCTTGAGTCTGCTTTGATATAATTGACCATGACATAATGCTATCATTCGTTTCTCGTTGATGAGATTTAGTTGGTCGAACCTTGCTTGGACCCATTCTGCTTCTTCAAGTTTGGTCTCCATCAAGACTCTTATTGAAGGAATTTCCACCTCGATGGGAAGAACTGCCTCCATGCCATATACAAGTGAGAACGGGGTTGCCCCTGTCGAGGTGCGAACCGAGGTCCTATAGCCATGTAAGGCAAAAGGGACCATCTCATGCCAATCTTTGTATGTTTTCACCATTTTTTGAAGGATTTTCTTGATGTTCTTGTTTGCTGCTTCTACGGCTCCATTCATCTTTGGTCTGTATGGTGAAGAGTTGTGATGTTCAATTTTGAAGCTTTCACATAGCTCTTTCATCATTTTGTTGTTCAAGTTGGTGCCATTATCTGTGATGATCTTGTTGGGTATTCCGTAGCGACAAATTATCTCCTTTTTGATGAATCGAACTACCACTTGCTTTGTTACATTGGCATATGAAGCAGCTTCAACCCATTTGGTAAAGTAATCGATAGCAACTAAGATGAACCGGTGACCATTTGAAGCTCGAGGTTCGATGAGTACGATTACGTCGATGCCCTACATAGAAAACGGCCAAGGTGATGCCATCACATTCAAGGGATTTGGAGGCACATGCACCTTATCAGCGTAAATTTGACATTTGTGGCATTTTCTTTCGTAACTAAAACAATCAGATTCCATTGTCAACCAATAGTAACCAGCCCTTAGAATCTTTCTAGCCATTGCATGTCCATTGGCATGGGTACCGAAAGCTCCTTCGTGGATTTCCTCCATAAGCAAATCTGCTTCATGTTTGTCCACACATCTGAGAAGAACCATGTCGTGGTTTCTTTTGTAAAGCACATCACCACTCAGGAAGAATTTAGCTGATAGTCTTCTCAAGGTTTTCTTATCCCTATTTGAGATGTTTGCAGGATATTCTTGAGTTTTGAGGTAGACCTTGATGTCATGGTACCACGGCTTGCCATCGGATTTCTCTTCGATTGATAAACAAAACGCTGGCTCGTCTCTACGCTCCACCTTTATAAGTGGTGCTTCGTTGTGAAATCTCACTTTATACATTGATGATCATGTAGCCAAAGCATCCGCAACTTGATTTTCTTCTCTAGGGATATGATGGAAGGTGATTTCATCAAAGTACTTCGTTAGTTTCAAAACATGAGGACGGTACGGAATCAACTTGGGATGACGGGTTTCCCATTCTCCTTTCACCTGGTAAATGACTAAAGCTGAATCTCCAAACACCTCTAAGATTTTGATTCTCAGGTCGATGGCAGCTTCAAGGCCCAAGATACATGCTTCGTATTCCGCCATATTATTTGTGCAATCAAAGCATAACCTTGCTGTGAAGGGAGTATAACCATCTTTTGGGGAGATTAGAACGGCTCCAATCTCATGCCCCATGGCATTCGATGCACCATTAAATGCAAGCTTCCATCGAGCTCCTGGCTCAGGTCCCTCATCATCTTCTATGACCTCATCGTCATTTAAAACCATAATATCCTCATCTGGGAAGTCAAAGCGTATGGGTTGATATTCTTCCACTGGTTGGTGAGCCAAGTGATATGCTAGCACACTTCCTTTGATAGTTTTTTGAGTTACGTGCTCGATGTCATATTCAGATAACAACATTTGCCAACGGACAATTCTTCCTGTCAGGGCGGGTTTCTCAAAGATGTACTTGATTGGATCCATCTTTGATATCAGCCACGTTGTGTGGCAAATCATGTATTGTCTCAAACGACGGGCAGCCCATGCCAAAGCGCAACAAGTTTTTTCTAACATGGTATATCTGGTTTCACAATCGGTGAACTTCTTGCTCAAAAAGTAGATCGCGTGCTCCTTCTTACCAGTTTCATCTTGTTGCCCCAACACACATCCCATGGATTCATTTAATACTGTTAAGTACATAATGAGAGGTCTTCCAGGAACAGGTGGTATCAAGATAGGTGGTTCTTGCAAGTATTGTTTGATTTTCTCAAATGCCCCTTGGCAGTTCTCATTCCATATGATGGCTTGATCTTTGCGTAGCAATTTGAAGATAGGCTCATAAGTAGCGGTTAGATGAGAAATGAACCTAGAGATGTAGTTTAATCTCCCTAGAAAACCACGAACTTCTTTTTCGGTACGAGGAACTGGCATATCTTGGATTGCACGTACTTTGTCAGGGTCGACCTCGATCCCTCGTTGACTAACGATGAAACCAAGTAACTTTCCGGATCTGACGCCAAAGGTGCACTTAGCTGGGTTAAGTCGCAGTTTGTATTTCCTTAGACGTACAAATAGCTTTTGCAAGTGAAGAATGTGGTCTTCTTCAGTCTTGGATTTGGCGATCATGTCATCCACATAGACTTCTATTTCTTTGTGCATCATGTCATGGAAAAGAGCCATCATCGCCCTTTGATAGGTTGCCCTAGCGTTCTTCAAACCGAAAGGCATCACCTTGTAGCAATAGGTTCCCCATGGGGTGATGAAAGTAGTTTTCTCCATATCTTCAGAAGCCATCTTGATTTGATTATAGCCAGAGAATCCATCCATGAATGAGAAAACTGCGAACCAGGCTGTATTGTCCACCAACACGTCAATGTGAGGTAAAGGGAAGTCATCCTTGGGACTTGCTTTGTTGAGATCTCGGTAGTCGACACACATTCGTACTTTACCATCTTTCTTTGGTACTGGTACTATATTAGCAACCCATTGCGGATATTTTGCCACGGCTAAGAATCCTGCATCAAACTGTCTTTTGACCTCCTCCCTGATCTTGAGTGACATGTCTGGTCTTGTCCTTCTCAACTTCTGTTTTACCGGCGGACATTCTGGCCGGAGCGGAAGTTTGTGCTCAACAATCTGGGTATCTAAACCTGGCATATCTTGGTATGACCATGCAAACACATCGGCATATTCTCTTAAGAGTTCGACCAACTTCTCACGCTCTTCTGACTTTAAAGAAGACCCAATCTTGACTTAATTTCTATCTTGTTCAGTCCCCAAGTTGATTACCTCCACAGGCTCTTGATTCGGTTGAATCTCTTTAGACTTTTGCTCTAACAGTCTCGTCAATTCATCGGGCAATTCACAATCACTTTCACAATCCTCTTCAGCTTGGTTAATGGGGAGTTCTAGGTTATTCAAGATTGTAGTGGTATCATATTCAACAGGTTTATTCAGGGATCTGCATTTTTTATGATGATTTTTATTTTAGAAGGATGATTAAAACAAAAATAAAAGAATAGAAAGGATTGTTATTTTCTTAAAAATAAATGTAAAAACAAAAGAATAAAGAGTAATAGAAAACAAAATGCTTTTTATTGTTGATGATTGAACATCTGAAATAAAAGGGGTGCCCTACAAAACTATCCTTATGCCTTGGGTAGAGCAAAAGGATTTGAAAAACATGATAAAAATTACTTTGAAAAAGAAAATATCTCTGGGATTTCAACAGTAGTCCAGTTGTTCAGGTTTGTATTCGGAGAGCAACGGTAAACCAAACAAGGTATCTCCTCATCATCTGGAATATCTTCAATGGCAGCTATGTGATCTTCATTAGCAAAACCCGCACTATGGAAAGTTTCTTGAATGTTACCCACATGTATCTTCTCAGTCTCATTCTTTTCCATGGATGGTTTGTACCCCAATCCGTACTTATCTCTTTTCATAGGCATATACCATAGCTTTTCACAACCTTTGGAGTCTCCCATTCTTGCCAATGGCTTATCATTCTTCCAAAAGGTAGCAGGGATTTTAAGTTTCTTGGCACAAGTTTTCTCATAAACTGCCACAGCATTAGCAACCTCTAAGGCTTGGAAAGCAGTTTCCAATGGTTCTTCACCTGCTTCCACATATTGGAACGAAGACAGATGGCTCACAAAAATATCTTCTTCACCGGCAACAGTGATCAATTTATCATCCACCACAAACTTCAGTTTTTGGTGCAAGGTAGATGTCACAGCTCCAGCCGCGTGAATCCATGGGCGTCCCAATAGGCAGCTATATGCTGGGTTGATATCCTTCACTTGGAAAGTGACATCAAAGGTGTGTGGACCTATTTGGATCGGCAGACTTACTTCTCCAATGACGGATCTCCTAGACCCATCAAAAGCTCTTACGATTAAAGAGCTAGGCTTCATATAAACTCCATCAATAGACATCTTGTTGAGAGTGGACTTTGGAAGAACGTTCAATGATGAACCAGTATCAACTAATACTCTTGCAAGGACACTGTCATGACACATAGTGGATATGTGTAATGCCTTGTTGTGAGCTTTCCCCTCCACGGGTAAGTCTTCGTCGTTAAAACTCAGGCAACTACTAGCAGTGATCCACCAAAACGATCCACTGTAACATCATGGGTTACATGTGCTTGATTCAACACTTTAAGCAATGTCTGCCTATGCGCCTCGGAATTCAGTAGTAGCGAAAGGATAGATATCTTGGAAGGAGTTTGATTCAACTGATCCACTATTTTGTATTCACTCCTTTTGATGATTTTTAAGATTTCATCATCTTCCTTTGATTCTAAATGAGCACTGGGTTCTTGCCCCTTGTCTTGACTATGCATTTCTTTCCTTTTCTGAGCCTCTACCGCCACCTCATTAGTTTCTTTTCTGAGATGTTTAGGAGCAAAGATTCGACCCCTTCGGGTTATCCCACTACCATATGAAATGTTGGTAACATTATCCATTGCTTTTGTAGGTTCACATCCCGCTATCACTTCAGGTTCATGGACAAAGGTGGCAGTTGCATCATAATTCCAAGGTACGCCCTTAGAGCTTTTGTAAGGAAATTGCGACGGAATACAAATGACAACTGACATTTTATGATTCATCGATGGTTGAAAGTCTCTTTTTTGATAAAGGACCTCAAGAGGTTTCAGGACTCCTCTGTTGGTTTCAAAGTGTGACTCAATAACAGCGACATCTGCCATTTTCCTTACTCGATCGACTTGCAATATGCCTTGATTCATCAATTCTTGCACCTGCTCTTTGACCAATTGACAACCTTCAGGGTTTAAGTCACATTCCTCACAGTTGTCATGAGTTTCTTTGATCAAACCGTTCTTGGCTAGCTTGGCATGGACCATTATCAAAGGAGTTTTTATTTTTTCAACTCTTTTGATCTTATCAAAGCATGTGCTTTCTTCCACAGCATTGATATTAGGACCGTTGTAACCTGGAAGAGGATTGTTTTTCACATCAGGCCCCTTCTCTTTGAAGGACAAACTCTTGTTGTTCAGTAGCTCTTGCACAGTCTCCTTAAGTGCTCTACAATCTTCAATGGAGTGGCCAATTGCCCCAGAATGAAACTCGCATTTGGCATTTGGATTATACCAATGTGGATATGGCGGCTCCAAAGGTCTGACATTTCGAGGCGCTACCAAAGAATTCTTTATCAATAGAGGCCAAAGCTGGTTGTACGGCATGGGGATTGGGTCGATCCGACTTGGTCTCTGATTATTGGGAGGTCGATACTGATTTTGACCTGGGGTTTGGCTCCAATGATTTGGACGAGCAGGTTGATACTGAGGCCTCTGAGGTGCTGGTTGTTGATATTGCATAGGTGCTGCTGCGGCAACATAACATTGATTTTGATATGGCACTTGAAGAGTAGAATGATGATAGGCATTTGTTGGAGGACGATATGAATTCCGAGGATCTATCATTACGGCATTGGTTTCGCCTTCCTTCTTCTTGGGAAAAGAAGTCAGAAATTTCCTCGCAGCACTTTGACCATTTTGAGCATTTTGGATCTTTCCATTTTTCAAACCCACTTCCACCATTTCTCCAATGACGACTAAATCGGAGAAGACAGAGGAGGCACTCCCTATCACCTTTTCATAGTATGGAGCTTGTAAGGTGCCTATGAAAATTCTTACCAACTCTCTTTCAGAGAGAGGTGGCTCAACTTGTGATGCTAATTCCCTTCATCGTTGCGCATATTCTTTGAACGTTTCAGATTCTTTTTTGAAAAGATCCTGCAATTGCATCCTATCTGGCGCCATGCCCATGTTGTATTTGTATTGTTTAACAAAGGTTTCTGCTAAGTCTTTCCAAGTACGGATGCGACTCTTTTCAAGATGCATATACCAATTCAAAGAAGCCCCACTGAGGCTGTCTTGAAAGAAATGGATGAGGAGCTTATCATCTTGAGCGGCTATTCCCATCTTTCTGCAATACATGATCAAGTGATTGCGAGGACAAGTCAAGCCTTTGTACTTTTCAAAATCTGGTATTTTGAATTTAGGGGGAAGTACCACATTCGAAACCAAACACATATCAAGAGCATCCAAGCCAAATTCACTATGTCCTTCCATTGCTTTGACTCGTTCTTCTAAAGCAAGAATTTTCCCTCTAGCTTCTTCATTCTCACCCATTGTAGGTGATTTTCCATTTAACGAAGGTTCGGTATGTTCCCTCGGAGGGCCTGATGGGTTGGCAGAATGATACACCAATAGTGGATTTTCCACCGTACCTTGAGGCATTGGAAATCCCGTAGCAATATCAGCATTCTCTCGTACCACAGGAATTCCATTTGGATGAGGTACTGATGCTTGGGTAGAACGAGGCTGAGACGGACCGCTTTCGGCAGGGTTTTCCAATTGAGGAGGGGTGTAGCCTTGAGGAAGACCAAATGGAGGCCAAACGACAACTGCTGCCGAGGTTGGCTGTTGCTCGGGGGTAACATTCTCCACCACTAGAGGCTGCAGGTTTTGCTCTCTAGTTGCAAACTCTTGAAGAGTTTCCATCAGTCGATCCAATTTCCCATTCAACTGGTCGAGGTCTTGTCTCATGACTTCTTGGTTTTGTTCAATCACTTCCATGATCCTTGACGCGTTTTTTCTAGTGTAATGCGAATGCCGATGACTCAGTTTGGCTGTAGGAATTTTCGAGAATAAGAAAAGGAATGAGTTTTCTTTATGCAAAAAATGTATGCATGTTATGGATGAATTTAATGCAAATGCATGAGAATTTTTTTATTTTTTATTTTTAGGGAACTGCAAGGCTTTTGATGTTATCGCAAGTATCTACCAATTGCTAAGACATTGAGATAAAGAGAAACAAAGATTTTTCATTCATTATCCAAAAGTCATACAACAGGCACATTACATAATGTTTAGATTGCCTCGATTTTTTCCCTAAAGTCTCTTATCATAGTCTTACAAAACTCAACAAAAGCAATGACATCAGAGGGAGTGTTCAAGGGATGCATCACTGCGTCAGCTGGTTCCAACTTTGTAGGAATGGTGTCAATCACATCATTAGCAAATTTCGCTAGTCTTGAGAACATACTCTTCCAATGTTCACCCTCGTGACGGAGTATTCGAAAAAGAGTTCCGCTTTCAACCAAGTTAACCAAGTTCACATAGCGATACTCCCACCTTTCATTTTCTGTTTTGAGGTCATCACAAACTTCACTTAGATAGTCACTATTCTTCTTGTATTCCTCCAAAGTCTCTTGTTCCTTCTCCAATTCAAATTGATTCTTCACAAGTGTTCTTTCCAAAACTTCCCTTTGTAGCCTCTCACTTAAAAGACATCCTTCATACTCATTGACCATGGTAGTGAGTTGTTGTCTTGCATTTTCGAGCTCTTCTTTTAGCATTCCTCCCTCAATTTGAGACTTTTTCCACAGCTTTTTCCATTCCTGAATTCTTCCTAAGAGTTCATCTTTCTCTTGGTTCTTATGTTTGAGCTGAGAATTTGCTCCTCCCAAACATCCTTGCACCTTGTATTTTCCGTCTTCCTCGACCCTTAGCCTTTTTCTACTACCTTCGATGATTTTGTCTTTTCGGACTCCCTCCCATTTTAGCTCACAATTTTCTTGAGTAGCTTTGAGAAGACTAGCTTCCAACTCTTCTTTTTCTTTGTTGAGTTGTGTAATGGTTTCTTTGAGCTTATTTGCTTCCTCTATTGAGATAGGAATAGGCTCGGGGCACTCGGGCGGAATAGGGGAGTTGACAATGAATGATAATTTCACCTCTTGGACTCTTTCTTTGACCCACTGTCGGTACGTATCCTTGCCAACCTTGCGTTTCCAACCGCTTCTTTTCTTGTTAACTTTTCCCCAAGCTTGAATAATCTTTTGCAACATTACACGGTCTTTAGCACCCATGTCATGTAAAACTAAACACTCCAAAGATCTCTTTTCGGGCTTTTCCCACATAGGACGTCCCAACTGTCTTAGAGCCAAATGGGGATTGTAATTTATGCATGCTTTGGACCCTATGAGTGGCACGTTTGGGAATCCTCCACAGCTGAGGATGATTTCTTTGATGTCGAGCTTCATTGGATACCAACGGATTGCATTTTCGGTAACGGATGCCAAAAATTGAGACCATTCATAGCCATTCATCTTGTTCATCAATGATGGGTCCTTGCTCATGTGTGATGTGAACCAACGGTATAGCAAAGGGAAGCAACACACAAGACTGCCACCTTGCTTTTCGTGTCGCATGTGAAGAGTGTAGTACACATCGGCCAATAATGCGGGAACTGGATCTTTGTCTTTCGTAATGACAGCCCAAAAGACACTAATTGCGGCAGAATCAACAAAGTCTTCCGTAGATGGGAACAACACCAAACCATACACAAGGAGTGCTAGCACATTGTTGAAGGACTTCATATCATGGGATGCGGCAAAGTCACGAGCCTTTTTCTCTAGATAACTTCGGAGGAAACCAGGAACGTTCCCTTTAATCTTCACATTTTTTGAAAGTTCGCGCACCTCAATGTTTAGAGCATCAGCCAATTTTTTAATATTTGGAGGCTGGCCAATTTTCACATATGGACCCTTGCCTTTTGGAGGAATGCCCACAATCCTTTCAAACTCTTCAAGTGTAGGTGATAGTTGTAAATCTTGGAATAAGAAACATCTCATCGGAGGGTCGTAGAATTGTGCTAATGCAGTGAGAGCTTCGGCTTGGACATTGGTGAACAAAGTCAAGGATGTTACCGTACTTGAACACAAAAGCATCCTTTGGAATTGTTGTTAACTTGGTGCTCAAATCTTTAAGACTTTTCAAATTTGGGAGCTTGACTTTCAATGGCAAAGTTCTTCTTTTCTCGGAGCCCATGGTCAATTTAATAGTCACTCGCAACACAATTTAAACCTTTGCAATTCCCTGAAACAAATTTGTATGCTAAGAAAAACGATTTTATGCGTGTGGATGTAATGCATGTATGCTTTGTGTGGGTATAGATGACTGTGAAACAAAACTTTAAAGGAAGGCTCCTTATGAGGGCTTGGTTCTAAGGTTTTCTATATTAGTGTTCTCACCAAGGATAGTTCTAAGGTTTTTGTTTTGAAGAGCACCTAGGGTTATGGAGGCTTCTCGGAATTTCGCCATAATAACAGGTTAACCGTTATATGGACGACCTTTCACCGAGCGCGACTCTTCTAGACCAGGTTTGCACCAATTAAACGAGATGTCTACCTCATCAATCAATACAAACACCAAAATTTGAAGATGTTCTAACAAGAAGGTTCTTAGAGTTGGGGGTCCAATTCGAAATTTCGCCATTATAACGGGTTAACCATTATATGGACGACCTTTCAACGAAGAGGACCATCTCTAAGCGGGGTCTTCATGTTGACTAAACGAAGTGTTTACCTCGATAGCCAACACTACGCAAACCACCATCCTAAGCCTAGGATTTTTCAAACTCGGGTATAGAGCTCTACTCAAAGTGTTGATAATAGCATAATTCCCATACAGTAGCACAATAATAATATAAAGGCGAAAAATAAATAATGCGGAATTAAAATAAAGCAAATAATACAAAAGATAAACAAAGATGGAAGAAAAGAAAAAAAACAAACTAACACTAGAACCTAAACTAACTAACTAGGTTTGACTCACTAAGAAATCCCCAGTGAAGTCGCCAGCGAAGCGGCCGGAAAAATGCGCGGGTTAAAAACGCCCGCTAGACAGTAAAGTCTCCACCGAAGTTTTATTTTTGATAAGGGGAACATCGATAAACCCTTTTTGAGAACGAGAACAAGGTCATCGTGACCAAATTTCGGGTTCGGGAGTCGGTTATGCGAGGGGAAGGTATTAGCACCCCTCGCATCCGTTGTATCCAACGGGAACCGATAATTAGTTTAGCGCTTATTTAAGTGTTAGTTTTATGTTTGTTTCCTTATTATTGTAAAAGTGTTTGCAAAGAAAGAAAAATAATTTAAAGACTAAAAATGTTTTTTTACTAATATGTCCAAAGAAAGGAAAATAACTTAAAGACCAAAAATGATTTTTTAATTATTGTGCTTGACAAGAGTTTGTATCTTGCTCCTACGTATCTCTCGGTGCGATGGAGAAATCAAAGCTACGTAGTTCTTTGTTAGAAAATATTTGTGTGTTGATTGATTTTATTTATAAAAATGGTTTGGTCGCGCTTGGGCGAAAAAGGTTTGCTTGATTAAAAAAAGAGACGGACTCGCACTTGGGAGGTGGAATCTGTTTTGAAAATTAAACGCACATGGGCGTGAAAAGATTGCTTGATGGGTTGAGATTGATTTTAGACGGAGGACGAATATTTGACCCAAAGCGAAGTGTCTACCTCATTTCTGAATATTCGGGGAAGCGTCAGGTGTCTACCCAAGTTTTCCTTTTTAACTCCATGAAAAATTGTTTTAATATTTTTTGTTCTATTAAAAATATAATCGAAAGACGAATGCTTTAAATGTGATCGAGATGGGGTCTCGCATTCCGCATTCGAGAAGCGTCAGGTGTCTACCCAATTTTTCCTTTTTCGGTCAATTAAACTCTTAATGTTTATTTCTTAAGTGTTTTGAATATTTTTGCCATTTTAAATAAATACCACAAAAATAAAATACTTTTTTTTTTTGTCTTTTGCAAATAGATTAAGGGGTGTAGAAAGCAAATGGTTTAAAACTTATATTAACAAAATAAGTGAAAAAAAATAAAAATAAGAATATAAACAATAATAATAACAATATAAAACAAACACTAAGAACGGGAATGAATAGAAAGAAAGATGAAACTAAGAAGCATAACACAGAGGTGGAAAAGAGATTCACCGAGAAAGGTTGTCGGCGAGAGAGGGAGAGAAATTGATTGCCGGAGAGAGAGGGAGAAGTGCTGCAACAGAGAAAGAGAGAAACAAAGGTGAGGTGTGGGACGGTGGGTATTTGACGGCGATGGCGGGGATGACGGCGGTAATTGCGGTAGCGGCTTTGAGAGAACTTCTTTCTTTTCTTAATTTGAATTTGTTGTTGTTACTTCTTTTTTTGTGTTTTTGGTTATGGGTAATGGATTTATGTGAAGAAGTGGTGAATTTGTTGTTAATAATTTTTGTGTTTCTCACTTCTCTTTGCCACTTTTGTTCTGTGATTTTCTGGTTTTATATTTCTCTGTTCTTGCTATTTTTTTGCTCTCTTTTTCTTCATATGCTAAGACTCTATTTATAGAAGGAATGGAGCAATGTGAACTCAATATCTCTTTGTCACATATTGCTGCTAATTGTCAAAGAAAAATCTGTTCTTGATACAAAATTTCTACCATGTCAGCACCGCAAGCTATGATAGCTATGCTAGAGGAACAAATTTTACTATTTACAATTAATGCTAGTTGAAACTTTGGGCAATTGCTTGTAAGATCAATTGAAAATTGAAGCTTTCAACATGGAAGTAGAAGAGGCGCTGTACACTTCTTGTTGCAGATTTTTTTCTTTTATTAACAATAATAATAAGGAAGATAGCAAAATAGGGGGAGGGAATGGAAGCACACGCACAACAATAACAATGTGTTGTTGCAATTTTTTTTGCTTTTTTTTTGTTTTTTTTGTTAATAATAATAATAATAATAATAATAATAATAATGATAATAATAATAATAATAAAAATAGGAATAATAGTAATGATAGTTAATGACAATTATGATAGTGACAATGGAGTGATGAAGATAATAAAGAGTATGATAAAAATGAAATAGAATAACTATGAGAAATGATAGTGAGGTTTAAATGAAAATTTGGACTCAAAACAAACACGATGGATTAGACAAAAAATGCTAAACAAATTGACCCTCTTTTTTTATGATTTTTTTTAATAAAAACTTAAACAATTTGACATATTTTGGAAACAATGCATATTTTTGGATTTTATGACTAAATTAAAAAAGTAACAAAGGTTCCTGGGGGCAAATGCCCCTTTCTGCTGGGCTCCTTTGGTGGGCTGCGCGAATTTGTGCTTTGCACCCCCCTTTTTGCTGCGTTTTTCGCCCTTTTTGCTCAATTCTCTTCTCCGACCTATTTTATTAGACAAAACTGAAAAGAAAACAAATACCGACATAAAAAGACATAAATAAAATAAAAACATATGAAAATGCAACTAAAGTTCACATAAACTAAGCTAAAAATACGATATGATTTCGTGTCATCAAATTCCCCCACAAATTTGGCGAAAATAGCGAATTGCGGGGTGTTGAATCAATGACGCTCGGTTACCCTCAAAGCTATTTGTTACTTGTGTGGGTAAATCATCTTTCACTCCCTCACCGTGTGGAAAATGCCACATCTCGGCAATTTCATCGAAACTAAAATTATAATCAATGTTAAACAAACGAAACTTTACACGCTCGGGAGTGGGGTTTAGTTCTAGAGAGCTAAGAAATTCGGCGGTAAGTTGCACATAAACCGGATCCTTAAAAGAAAGCAAGTAGTCTAGTTTGAATAGCCTAAGTAAATAGTTCACACTATCATGCAATCCTAGAGTTTCCATACAAGAATCGTCGGCATACCTTGTTGCTTCGAACTCTTTACGGAGGAGGAACCGGTAAAGCTTTGATTGGCCCGCATTTTGGAAATGTATCTCGTATTGCTCTTGTTGCGCCATGATTCTTAACTTGCAAAACTCAAAGAAAATGAAAGAAAAGAAAGCCTCTGTGATGTGTGAAATGGTGTGAAATGAATGTAGTAGTAACATGAGCTTTTATAATGGAAAAAGGTAGTAATGACTAAGTGTTGTGTAGTTGGAAAATTGAATGATGAAATGATGGCACGTTGAATCACAGAAAGAATCAATTCCCTTCCAAGTCTTCAAAGACAAAAATCATTAAAGACAAGCTTACTGTAACACGTTTTCTGTCAAATTTTTTGCCAAAATCATGAGAATTATTCTGTGGCGCACGCCACCAATACTGATACGAATTAGAGTAAGGATAGCGGAAGCAAACAACCAATAAAGAAGGTACTAGGTACCACCCTTATTAGTCGAATTCTATCAAGTATTTGAGTATTTGTTTAGTGAAAACAGCAAGGGACAAGCAATGTTAAACTACACCAATAGTCTAACAAAGAGATTAGCACTCAACACCAATTGAGCTAATCGGACTATTTTCAAGGCGACGCTTGCAAATAATCAGGCGAAAATGTAGACACAAATTCTAATATGACTAAAATTGTTCTTGTTTATTGAATTGCTAAAAATGATCAGCATACAAGCTTATATGGCCGAAAATGCCTGGCCTGATTAAAACAGCAATAAAAATGCAACATAAAATGCAATGAAACTAGTAATAAAATGACATTAATGCAATCAGCTATTGTAACTCCTCCTCCATGATTAGTCACGCCCATTTAAGGTCTTGAATGTCCCTTTTATGCTCCTTTTGTAACCACTCTGGATAGGCTTTTAAATGGCTGAATTTTATTTGCTTAATTGATGAAAATGATTAAAATAGCCAAGTAATTAAACTCAGCCCTTGATGCTGACTCAAAACAACCCCCACGCCCTTAACTTCCTTTTTGTGACTTGAACATTCGATTCCAACGATTCGATCTACCCTATTTTTCAAGCCCGAAGAACCTATGAAAACAATCGTTCCGGATGATCTTCCACCACGTGTGAAACCTCAAGATTGTGATACTCTTCAA
Organism: Trifolium dubium; assembly: GCA_951804385.1. NCBI lineage: Eukaryota > Viridiplantae > Streptophyta > Magnoliopsida > Fabales > Fabaceae > Trifolium > Trifolium dubium. The sequence continues at coordinate 16,657,471 of OX638072.1, read as the reverse complement.
AACCTTGATGAAACATTTGATGAGAAACCCTTGATTCCACAATTCAACCGAAACGAGGCTTCACAAGCAATCCACCATGGACGTTATCAAACAATCACTCAATATCATTTATTGAACCCATTGAAAGAGTAAGCAATTCGGGGTTTTGTTGAAGACATTGAATGAAGATGATGAACTTGGAACCTAACCTCTATAGATCCTAAATTTCCTCACAGAGAATATGTTTTTCACTTGTTTCTCACACTTTACAAAGTTAAGGCATGTTTCTATTTATAGGGAAAATAATATAGAGTAAATTTTGTGCAATTTTAACAGCAGTGTATCGATACATAACAGAGTGTGTATCGATACATCTTTAATGATAGTAGAAAAATAATAGTACTTAATCAATACGAACGATTATAAACAACCACAAACAAAATAACGAAGTTTAAAACTAAATAGATTATAAACATCAACATGTCATTAATCAAAGTATATTTTTAACAAAAATTGAAACTATTACAAGTGTTAAAATAAAAACATATATAAGACACTAACATACTCAAATCCGATCCAAAAACCAAACTAAGCTACTCAACAGCCAAGACCAAAGCTAGCATCACCACCATCTCAAATCAATGCTCAACGATTGTAATCCATATTCACTTGATCCAATATATAAACAAAATTAAATCATTAACTTTGCACTCTTGACCTTGCAAGAAAAATTAAGGCACATGACAAAAGATTCTACCAGCAAAAGAAAATCATTTGGGTTGAGTAATGATGGAAACAATCTCAGCATCACCAAACAATTTTGATCATCATCTCAAAATCTGGTGTAGGAGACATAATATAAACTTGAAATTTTGTCATAGTTCAAAATGACTAACATTTTCAAGAAGCTATGATTCCTTTACCAATTATTAAGACACCAATTATTACAAGGCTCTTATGAAACCAATTTAAGTCTATTATCATAGTAAGACACTCATTATTACAAGGCTCTTATGAAACCAATTTAAGTCTAACATGAACCAAAACTAATGTGAACTTTCCTATGACAGTAAATAAACCAAAACAAATATTGTCACACCTAGACTAATCTATATATTGCCACAACTATGGAGAAAGAAAACCAACAAACTAAACTTTTAATTCCACCAAAATTAGTGGCATGAATGAATTTTTAGCATGCTACTATTATACTTAATGAACAAAATTTATACATTTAGAGCACACACATATATACGTGTTCGAAGCATTTGTAGTCAAATAAATTTGCAAAGCCAATCTATTACCTGTTTGGATATAGTATCACCTCTATTTGATATTATTAGTTTTTCTCTACTGACTTGTATAAAGGAAAAAGGTGAATCAAGTTAGTGTATTATAAAGGTAATCACATTATACATTTATACATATTTTTACATGCTAGACATAAGGTAACAATAATTCCATCTAATGCTAACCATTGTATCTGTATACACAGATGCTCAGTACTATCAAAGTAGCTCTACTTTCTTTCATTTATATGTACAAATGAAAAAGAAATAAATAAGAAATGTTACTAGAACTGAGAAGATAGAACTTGCCATATAAATAGTAATTCAGGTGCTTAGCAGTATAAGCATGATCTTATGTGCATTAACTTACAATTTGATTTTGGTGTTGTTCGGTGTGAATTCTCGCTACAACTTCTATAATTGTCTTGATTACTTTGCGTTGTACACATTTCATTTTTCTGAAAGCATGAGAAAAGAAAAGGCAAAATTTCAGACATACAATGACAAATAATGATAAATAGATCGAGTTCACAAAGAAACTTAATCGTTTACATTCTTTTTTTTTCTTCATATTGTCGTCTTGCCATCTTTAGTAGTGGTTTCTTTCAAGGTTACTGTGATTTTTTTCTCCATGTTTGCTTCTTTGAGAATTCCCCTTTTCTGCAGCATAAAGAAATAACATAAATCACACTAGATTATTGTAACTTAATTATAAAGTAAATAAACCAACAAGAACAAACGTCCTTACTTACATAAGTTCAAACCTTAAAAGGTTTTGGATTTGCAGGCTTTAACTTTCTATATTTTACAACTTGAGAACCAGTTGTGGTCAATGCATATTTTTGTCTCAAGGTCATAAAGATTAAAATCAAATCACTGAATTGAAGTGGGATTAACATCAATGAGATTCTAACTAGACCAAACCTTATATGTTTTTCTATCCTCTTGCTTGCTTCCAGGAATGGCTTTTATGGAACTCTCAAAAACCATTGTAGAAAAAGAAATAAACACACAATACAGTAACATTTACATACAAGTACAACCCATTGTAGAAAAAAAAAGATTCAATTAAAAATAAAACCTATTAGAAACCTATAATAACCAACAACAGAAAAAGAACTTACTTTGATAACCTATAATAACCTATAATTTGTAGAAAGAAAAACAATTAGAAACAAACTTACAAATTAGACTCAACAAATTAGATTCATACCACAACAAATCCCAAAACATAATTAGATTCAACAAATTTTACATAAAACTATGCTCAAATTTACAAATTGTTTAACAAAATCAAACTTACTATTTGAAATTGAAGCCGCCGAAAGCTTGGAGTGCGCCGCTGAAAGCATGGAGTGCGCCGGCGAAAGCCTGGAGAACATCGGCAAACGTGGACGTGGAAGGTGTGAAAAACACAAGAAGGGGGGGTTGAATTGTGTTTTGGTAAATTTAAAAACTTCTTATAAGTTTAGAAATCTTTTGCTTCTTGAATAGCAGTGACTTTTGGTCTCCACTTGGGTGGTAAATACCTCAGAATCTTCTTCACATGATCAGAAGTTGTATAACTCTTCTTTAAGACTCCAAGACCTGAAACCAAGATTTTAAACCTTGCATACATTTCTTCAATGTTTTCAGTGTCTTTCATCTTAAACATTTCATACTGATGGACTAGAAGATTTGCTTTTGCTTCTTTCACTTGTTGGTTCCCTTCATATGTAGCACACAAAGAGTCATAAATACCTTTATCACTTGATCTGTTTCCAAGTTTCAAAAATTCATCATGAGTGATGCATTCAGCAAGAATAAATATAGCTCTATTATGTCTTTTCCACTCTTTCTTTTGTTCAGCTGTGAAAGTCTTCTTAACAACAACAGTAGTTTTGCCATCTTCATCAAGGTGTTCTTGAAAGCTAACACCTTCTTCAATGATATCCCACAACCCTTCATCTTCAGCTATAATGTGTGGATATATTTTGTATTTCCACCAACTAAAGGTTGATTGGTCACCATTGAACTTAGGTGCTTTGCTGTAAACACTTCCAGTTTTCTCTCCTTTCTCAGAGTTGTAATCATATGGAATTTCAATCTTCTTAGAACTCTCAATAGCTTCAGTCATTGTGTTTTTCAGGATCTTTTTGTTTCACTGTTAAGTGATGTGTAACAACCGGAGCTCTAGATACCAATTGAAGGTGTGAAAAACACAAGAAGGGGGGGTTGAATTGTGTTTTGGTAAATTTAAAAACTTCTTATAAGTTTAGAAAACTTATCAGAAGCACCAGCGAATAAAACAAACACAAGCAACGCACGTAAACAGAAACAAAAGCAGGAAGAGTAAGAGAGATAGAGAGAGAGACGAGACAAGCAATTTTATACTGGTTCCTCTCACAAACCGAGAGTAGTCCGGTCCCCTTGCACTTCCAAGGGATTTCACTATAATCACTTTGATTACAATTGCTCAAACACACTAGTAAGAGACTTCCTAATGCTCAAGTTCTAAACAAGAGACTTCCTAACATAAAAACAAAAGATAATTTAGTTTTGAGCAATTGATATTAAAATCAATAGCTCTTAAAAACAATACAACACAACTGTAAAGACTCTAACAATTGATTCCTAAGAAAACAAAAGTCAAAAGCACAGACAGAATAACTTCAGAAGCAGTGCTTGCAGTCTTGTATGAAAAACAGAGTAGGTGTTGTTGCTTTTTGAATTTTGCGTCACTTGATCTTCAAGAGTTGTTCTCTATTTATATGAGGTAGAAGAAAAAGAGACGTTTGATGTTACTGACCGTTGCAGAGGTCATTGTCACACCAGCTGTGTAAGGACAAATGTAACATGGGATATTTGCCATTTCTGGTAAAGCTTATCCATTTATTCCTTTTGTATGAGAATATTCGCCCTTATGTAGTAAAATAGTACTAACGTCACTATCCTGATGATAAGGATGTAGTACTATGATTTCACAATCAATCACAGCCTTTAAATTCAAATGATTTCCAATCATTGAATCACTATCAGTTAACACTTACATTCTCTGATAGTTTAATCAGACTTTATGTTTCCAACATAACTTCTGATTCCTTAGCTTCTGAAATTATGACCTTCAGACTCAACACATCTTCTGAGTTAACCAACTTCTGACTTTGGAGTAACTTTTGATCAATGTTGCTTCTGATGTCGTTGCCTCTGATATCGTTGCTTCTGACATCAATTTTGGCGCTTGTTTCAGAGCTTCTTATATCAAGTGTGAACATAATATAATTTTAATCCTGCACACTTAGATAAAATATTAAAATACCCTATTGTTCATTAATACTTTGTTATCATCAAAACTTTAAGGACTTAGTTAGAACCACATTTGTTCCAACAATCTCCCCCTTTTTGATTGATGACAAACTTTGTATTAATTAACAATGGTTGTTATTTTAATTTTCCAAGTTTCACTTAGGTTCACAAGCTTTGCAAACTCCCCCTAAGTTTAACATTTGAATAATTAAAATAGTATAAAATATATTTTTATTTTGACTCAAATTTTTCATATTTTGACTCTCAAGGAATAGTTTTGCACGCTCTCCCCCTAAGTCTGATAATAAATGAAAAAATTGCACTCTTTTCATTTTTCATCATATGAAAAATTTAGTTCAATATATACCTATGTTTCCCACATAATATAGGTAGAAAATAAATTAAACAAAACTGTAAAGATTTTTGGTTTCATTTTTGGTTTCAGTTTTGTGCTTCGCATTGTTAGATTAATGACTCTTACTCCCCCTTTTGTTATCAAACAAAAACAGTTTTACAAAAAGAAGTAAAGACATTAATAAAAGACAGAAAACAGTCAAAGCACAACTTCCAAGTAGTCAAGTCAGTGGACAGTTACAACTGTATCATAAATGACATTCTTGAAAAACCACATGACTTAAACCAATTGAAGTCTATAAAAGCAATACGTTACCAAGTTCAATTTACTCAACACTTCCACACATTATTTTCAGAATAATGGATAAGGATAGAAGAGCAAACAAAGGTAAGATGCCACAAGAAGTGAAGAAAGAAGAATCAGCTTCAAAATCCAAGCCAAAAGGAAAGAAGTTGAAAGGAGAAGGTTCTTCTTCAGCTCCATTAAGAAGAAGTAATAGACTCAGATCAAAAGCAGCACCAAAAGATCCAGTGTATATAACACTTTCATCAGATTCTGATGAAACTGATTCTGATTATGCAGAATTTCTCAGAACATATGATCCATCTGTTAATGAAGGTTCAGAATCCCCTTCTGATTCTGATAAGACAGATTTTGATTATATGAGTTACTTAGAGATTCTTCAATCTCCAACAGTGAACTCAAGGTCTGCTAGTTCTCAAAAGTCAGATGTAGACTCTAAATAGAATTAGGATCTTATGTACTAATTATTCTTTTATAATCAATAAAAGTCTCATGGTTTATGCTTTGAATTGTTTCTATTATTTCTCTGTGCTTTTACATTGAAAAACATTTTCAATTAAAAGAAAATAACATGTTCAAGCATTACAACCAAATTGAAATGCAATAAAAAAAATGTGCACAGACATAGAATCCTAGGGTTGAGATGAAGAAGATCTGGGTAGCAAATGAGCTTCAAACAGAGACAACAGTTTCTCAAACTGTTTGTCAGTCTTCTCAGCATTCTTGTCAATTGTTTCCTTCAGATCTTTCTGATTAGACTTGACTTCATTTACCCCAGCTTCCAATGAGATTAACTTGTTTGTATGCTCCTTCTGAACTTCTTCAAGCTTTAGGAATCTTGTCTCATGATCAATATGTGCACTTTCAGTTATCATCTTTGTTGATTCTCCACCATCATATTTGTTTATATCATTCAACTTCATCAACTTCTGTTCCATTTCCATTAAAACCATCTCTTCATGTGAGCAGCTAGTAAGAGCAAATTTCTGTTTCTGAATAGATTTTTCAAAAGCATTCTCAGATTCATCACAGAACTGTAGATATTCATAAGTAAGTTCTTCAACATACTTCTTCTTCAAAGCAGCCATAATTAACCTCTGATAACCATCAATTTCATCAATCTTCTGCACAATCTGACTAGGCATGATAGCATGAGAAGATTTCAAGACATGCAATCTTCTAATATCATTATTAATAAGCCTGTCCAGAATCTCAATACTAGACACAGTGTTGTTTGAGTGTTGAGACACTATGCTGTCAAGTATAGATTGATAGGAAATTTGTGGCTCATAGAAGGTTTAAGAAAAGTTTTGTGGCTCAAAAGTTGTTGTATTGTGAATTGGAGATGATGGAGGTGAAGTAACAATGTATGGTGGTTCAGAAGTAACTTCAGTTAAAGGATTGATGATTTGAATGGTTGGTTTAGATGGAGTTGGTTGTTTAACAGGTGTTTTGACATGTTGTGGGGTGGGAGGTTGTTCATCTTTTGAAGAAGAGTCAGAACTTAAGTCAGTAACAATCTTGAAGTGTTTCTCTTCAAGTTCATCTAACTTAGTTTTCTTTTTCTCTTCAGAGATTGGTTTGGATGGTGTTTCAGGCAATTTTGTAGTTTCAGTATGAATGGTTTGAGGAGATAAATGCTCAGATAGCATATCTAACACTGAGGGCTCATGCAAAGGTTCAGCAGTTATTGTGGGTTCAGGGGATGATTTTTGTACAACAACAGCAGGTTTAGAAAGAGGTTTAGGCATAGAAGACACATCATTCCTAGGCTTAACATTCCTAGATTGAGATTCAGTAGGCTCATTAACAATGTTTTGAGAAAACATACCTTGATTCTGCATTTGATTCATGGTTGCTTCTTCTTCCTTGAGCTTCTTAATCCTTCTTCTCTTTACTTCCAGAGGTTCCTCATCAGTTTCCTCATCATCAGAACAGACAAGCTTCCTCTTGTTCTTCTGATTCTCATTTAACTTCTTTGTTCTAGCTTCCTTCTCACGCTTCTCCCTTTCTTGACCACTTATGATAGAGATACCAGCATTTGGATTTTTCTTTGGTATTCTTTCCCTTCTCATAGTAGTTTTCATCACAAAATCTTAAACAGATTCTTCAAATCTCTTCGCTCAGAGGATTTTTCTTTATCAAACAACTGAGTTTGAATAGTTAAGTTGTGACCCTTGTTTTTGTATCCACCCAGATACATTCCATTGTTGGGTAGGTTGAGAACTTTGGCTATGTGATCAGTAGTAATCACAATATCCATTCCAGCAATATTGGATCTAATTTCTGTTTGAGTAAAAGCTGGAATCCCTAATTCTTCTCTTGTTTTTCCTTGTAAGTGAGGAGTTGTCTTAGCCAACTTAACCACCTCTTGGTAAGCAGCTTCTCTGTCAAAAACTGATGCCTTCATCCAAAATTCCTTTACCATTTCATCATAAACTGGACCGTTTAAGATGTTAAAGTACTTTTCAAGACCTTGTTCAAAGAACATTTTCTGTACTTCATAACCATTTGCCTTCAAACTGTTGAAATCCACTCTCTTTTCAACAACGCACTTGAGATGAAGACTCTTGAACTTCATCGTATCCGTAGCGATTGAGAACTTCTGTTGTTTCTGGAGATTTACGATAGGACCAACTTCAGGTACGAGTAATGATGTAGCAGTTTGAGAGGTAGCAGCAGGTTGAGCAGAGGATGACGACGCCATTGTTGAAGGTTTAGGGTTTTCGTAAAGCTAGAGATGAGAAGAACTGAATCGTTTGGAGGTTTAGAAGAATATGAAAAGTGTTTGTAGTGAGTGCTTGTGTGTAAGTGTGTAACGTGTATGACATGTATATATTTAGAAAACAAACAAACAACAAAACAGTACCACGCAAAAGGACAAGAGAGTCATTTTCTAAATAAAGCACTTAATCATCATTAACCAACACTCAATCTAATTACAAACAGACACGTGTATAGAGGTTTATTTAAATAACTGACAAGTTAGTGGACAGCAGTTAAAAAGATATAGGACACAAACTGTTCCACTACCATATCAGAACCATTCTTTGATTCTGATTATTATCAGAAGTAGTTGTCTATCAGAACTTCTGACCTTGAGGTTCTAAAATCCAACAGCTTCTGATTAAAATCAGATTTTTTTTTTTTTTTAAAAGAATTTCACTCTCAAAAGCTAACAATCAGGAACAAACACCATGTTGAGATTTTTCTTTATAAATTCAAATCTCTCAACAGATAAAGGTTTAGTACAAATATCAGCCCATTGTTTTTCAGTTTCAACAAACTTGATATTTATAACCCCTTTTTCAACATAGTCCCTAATAAAATGATGTTTGATCTCTATGTGTTTAGCTCTTGAGTGTAAAATAGGATTTTTAGAAAGCTGAATGGCTGCAGTATTATCACAATATAAAGGAATATAGTGACTGCTTATATGATAATCCTCTAATTGATATTTCATCCAAAGAAGTTGTGTGCAACATTTAGCAGCTGAAATGTATTCTACTTCTGCTGTTGACATAGCAATGGTGGTCTGCCTTTTGCTACACCAAGAGATAAGATTTTCACCCATAAATTGGCAACTACCACTTATTGATTTTCTTTCAAGTTTATCTCCAGCATAATCAGCATCACAAAATTCATTTAACTCATATTTATTGGATTTCTTGTAAAGTAATCCATAATTACAAGTTGCTTTCAGATATCTAAAGATTCTCTTCACAGCAGTGAGATGAGATTCTCTAGGATTTGATTGAAATCTTGCACATAAACAAACTGAGAATAAAATATCAGGTCTAGATGCAGTTAGATAGAGTAAAGAACCAATCATACCTCTGTAAACTTTCTGATCAACTTTGCCTTCAGATTCATCCAGGTTCAGGCTTGTAGTTGGATGCATAGGAGTGTTCATAGGCTTGCAATCTTCCAAGTTGAATTTCTTCAGAAGCTCTTTGGTATATTTGGTTTGATGAATATAAGTTCCTTCCTTTGTTTGATTAACTTGTATTCCAAGAAAGTACTTCATTTCACCCATCATACTCATTTCAAATTCTTTCTCCATAAGCTTTGAAAAATTCTTGCAGAGAGTAGCATTTGTTGACCCAAACACGATATCATCAACATATATTTGGACAATCGAAATGTCTTTCTTTAAAGTCTTTCTGAAAAGTGTACAATCAACTTGCCCTTTTTCTAAACCATTATCAATCAAGAAGTTGTTTAGTCTATCATACCAAGCTCTAGGTGCTTGTTTAAGACCATAAAGTGACTTCTTTAGTTTGAACACATGATCTGGGTTTTGATAATTTTCAAATCCAGGAGGTTGTTTGACATATACTTCTTCAGAGATAAAACCTTTAAGAAAGGCACTCTTCACATCCATTTGATATAATATGATACCATGATTAACTGCATAGGATAGGAATAGTCTGATTGCATCCAATCTTGCAACTGGAGCAAAAGTTTCTTTGTAGTCAATTCCTTCTTGTTGACTATATCCTTGTGCAACTAATCTTGCTTTGTTTCTTATGACTTCTCCTTGTTCATTTAGCTTGTTTCTGAAAACCCATTTTGTTCCAATAATGTTTTTGTCTTCAGGTTTAGGAACAAGATTCCAAACATCATTTCTTTCAAACTGATATAGTTCATCTTTCATAGCTAGAATCCAGGCTTCATCCTTTAAAGCTTCATCAACATTTTTAGGTTCAGTGGTAGAGACTAAACACACCATTGAATCTTCCTTTTGAAAGCTTGATCTGTTTCTTCTAGGACTATCTTTGTTTCCCAGAATTAATTCTTGAGGATGAGATGACTTATATTTGAATGAGTTCTTCTTGATAACTTCTTCAATCTCAGCATCTGATTCACTATCTTCTTGAGATGTTGGCACAGTTTCAGAAGCAGCTTTGTCTTCAGAAGGTGATTCAGGTTCTGAACTCATATGAACTTCTGAACTTTCTTCTTCTGAATTATGTTTATCTGCAATAACTTCAATAGGCTCTGATTTTTCATCATCAGGCTCTTTATCATCAAATTTTACATGCATAGACTCCTCAACTGTATTAGTTTCAGAGTTATACACTCTGTATGACTTTGAATGCTCAGAGTATCCAATGAAGATACCCTTAGATGCTTTAGAGTCAAATTTCTTTAAATGGATTTTTGTATTCAAGATATAACAAGTACATCCAAATTGATGAAAATAAGAAATATCAGGTTTTCTTCCTTTGAACAATTCATATGCTGTTACTTTCTCATAGGTCTGATATAGATCCTATTTTGAATGTAACAAGCTGTGTTTACTGCTTCTGCCCAGAAATACTTAGCCAAATTATTTTCATGCATCATGGTTTTGGCCATCTCTTGTAAAGATCTGTTCTTTCTTTCTACAACCTCATTTTGTTGTGGAGTTCTAGGAGAAGAGAACTCATGGAGAATTCCATTATTTTCACAAAAGATTTCAAAAGGTTCATTTTCAAATTCACCACCATGATCACTTCTTACTTTAACAATTTTCAAATCTTTTTCAACTTGTATTTAAGTGCAGAAGGTACTAAACACATAATATGTATCATCCTTGGATCTGAGGAATTTAACCCATGTCCATCTACTATAATCATCAACAATGACAAGTCCATACTTCTTACCACTTATTGAAGCAGTGCTAACTGGTCCAAATAAGTCAATGTGAAGTAATTCCAAAGGTCTAGAGGTAGAGACAATGTTTTTATCTTTAAAAGAGCTTTTAAAAAGCTTCCCTTTTTGACAAGAACCACAAACTGAATCTGAGTGATACTTTAAATTTGGTAAGCCTCTCACAAGATTTTGTGTACTAAGCTTAGAGATTAATCTCCAATTAGCATGACCCAATCTCTTGTGCCAGACCCATTTTTCTTCACTCAAAGTCAATAAACAAACAACATCTTGTTCTTTTAGTTCAAAAAGGTTGATTTTATAAACATTGCCTTTTCTCTTCCCTTTGAAAACAATAGACTTATCAGAGTCTTTGTTTACAGTACATGTGTTCTTATTAAACACCACTTCATATCCACTGTCACATAATTGACTTATGCTCAGAAGATTATGAAATAACCCATCAACTAACAAAACATCAGAAATAGTTGAGAAAGAGTTACCTACTGTACCAGTACCAATTATTTTTCCTTTCTGGTTCCCACCAAATCCTACATTCCCTCCCTCTTTGTGAGTTAGGGTGAGGAACCAATCCATTTCTCCTGTCATGTGACGTGAGCAACCACTGTCCAGGTACCAAGTACTTTCCTTTTTCTCTCTTTGAGTGCAAACCTGTCAAATAAACTATTTCAGATTTTGGTACCCACAACTTGTTGGGTCCTGATTTGTTAGTGTAGGCCTTGTAGAAGTATGATTTTTGAAAACTTGTTTAAGGTGCATACTTCTTCTTGCCAAAGCTTCTAATAGGTTTCACAGACTTTGTATTAGAAGTACTAGCTTCTGAAGTTATCAGAACCTGAGTTTCCTTAGGAACTGGTCTCTTCAGAATCTTAACTTCTGAATACTTCATTTTTGAATTAGAGTTTGTCTTAGTTTCTGAAGTGTTACTTTCTGAAACTTTTGACTTACCCTTATTCAAAACTGTAGTTTGTGAAACTTTCTTAGAGTTTCCAGATTCTGAAACAAAAGTTGAATAGAGAGGAGGAGGTGTTTTGCTTAAACAAACAGATTGAGTTGATTTATCTTTATCAGAAGATGCAGAATAACCAAGCCCATAACCTTTGTTTTTGCTAACACTATAGATCATGGAAGCAACCTTGCTCTTATTGACATTATGTTTCACAAATTCATGAAGAGCAACTTCATGCTTATCATGTGATTTGTTACAAGCAACACAACCTTCTTCAAGCTCTTTGATTTTCAAAAGAGATTCATTGTATTGAGTTTGAAGTAGATTAGATTTCTCTATAAGCAAGTCAACTTTAGTTTTTAAACTTTTGAAATCATTTGACTTGTTTATATATTGCTTCATAGTGTCTTTAAGTGCAATCAGAAGCTTATCATGAGGGAGTTTAGAAATTACCTCATCAATATCATCAGTATCAGATTCATCATCCATGTCTGATTCATTATCAGAAGATGTTGTAGCCATTAGAGCTATGTTAGCCTCTTCATCATCATCATCATCTTCATCTGATAACTTTTCCAGATCTTCAAAAGTTGCCATAAGACTTTTCTTCATTCTGTTTTTGAAACTGCCCTTTTTCCCTTTATCATTTGAGCTTAACTCAGGACAATCAGCAGTTGAAACAACTATTCTTAGAGCTGTCTTTCTTGTCTTTCAAACTTGAATTTTTGTTTCCATAACTCTTTGAACCAGAACTTTTCCCAGAGGCTTTGTTGTTCTTGTATTTGTTCCATTTTCTGAACTTTGAAATTAAAGCAAAAAGTTTCTCATCTGATCCATCTTCCTGTTCATCTACAGAAGATTCCTCAGCATCAGATTCAATAATTTTAGCCTTTAGAGCCTTAGGAGACTTCAAAGTTGCTGGCAAAGCCAATGACTTTGATTTCTTCTTTGGCTCATCAGAAGCTAGTTCCATCTCGTGAATTATGAGAGAACTAGTTAACTCTTCTAGGCTCAAAGTATTGAGATCTTTTTCTTCTTGAATAGCAGTGACTTTTGGTCTCCACTTGGGTGGTAAACACCTCAGAATCTTCTTCACATGATCAGAAGTTGTATAACTCTTCTTTAAGACTCCAAGACCTGAAACCAAGATTTTAAACCTTGCATACATTTCTTCAATGTTTTCAGTGTCTTTCATCTTAAACATTTCATACTGATGGACTAGAAGATTTGCTTTTGCTTCTTTCACTTGTTGGTTCCCTTCATATGTAGCACACAAAGAGTCATAAATACCTTTAGCACTTAATCTGTTTCCAAGTTTCAAAAATTCATCATGAGTGATGCATTCAGCAAGAATAGATATAGCTATATTATGTCTTTTCCACTCTTTCTTTTGTTCAGCTGTGAAAGTATTCTTAACAACAACAGTAGTTTTGCCATCTTCATCAAGGTGTTCTTGAAAGCTAACACCTTCTTCAATGATATCCCACAACCCTTCATCTTCAGCTATAATGTGTGGATATATTTTGTATTTCCACCAACTAAAGGTTGATTGGTCACCATTGAACTTAGGTGCTTTGCTGTAAACACTTCCAGTTTTCTCTCCTTTCTCAGAGTTGTAATCATATGGAATTTCAATCTTCTTAGAACTCTCAATAGCTTCAGTCATTGTGTTTTTCAGGATCTTTTTGTTTCACTGTTAAGTGATGTGTAACAACCGGAGCTCTAGATACCAATTGAAGGTGTGAAAAACACAAGAAGGGGGGGTTGAATTGTGTTTTGGTAAATTTAAAAACTTCTTATAAGTTTAGAAAACTTATCAGAAGCACCAGCGAATAAAACAAACACAAGCAACGCACGTAAACAGAAACAAAAGCAGGAAGAGTAAGAGAGATAGAGAGAGAGACGAGACAAGCAATTTTATACTGGTTCCTCTCACAAACCGAGAGTAGTCCGGTCCCCTTGCACTTCCAAGGGATTTCACTATAATCACTTTGATTACAATTGCTCAAACACACTAGTAAGAGACTTCCTAATGCTCAAGTTCTAAACAAGAGACTTCCTAACATAAAAACAAAAGATAATTTAGTTTTGAGCAATTGATATTAAAATCAATAGCTCTTAAAAACAATACAACACAACTGTAAAGACTCTAACAATTGATTCCTAAGAAAACAAAAGTCAAAAGCACAGACAGAATAACTTCAGAAGCAGTGCTTGCAGTCTTGTATGAAAAACAGAGTAGGTGTTGTTGCTTTTTGAATTTTGCGTCACTTGATCTTCAAGAGTTGTTCTCTATTTATATGAGGTAGAAGAAAAAGAGACGTTTGATGTTACTGACCGTTGCAGAGGTCATTGTCACACCAGCTGTGTAAGGACAAATGTAACATGGGATATTTGCCATTTCTGGTAAAGCTTATCCATTTATTCCTTTTGTATGAGAATATTCGCCCTTATGTAGTAAAATAGTACTAACGTCACTATCCTGATGATAAGGATGTAGTACTATGATTTCACAATCAATCACAGCCTTTAAATTCAAATGATTTCCAATCATTGAATCACTATCAGTTAACACTTACATTCTCTGATAGTTTAATCAGACTTTATGTTTCCAACATAACTTCTGATTCCTTAGCTTCTGAAATTATGACCTTCAGACTCAACACATCTTCTGAGTTAACCAACTTCTGACTTTGGAGTAACTTTTGATCAATGTTGCTTCTGATGTCGTTGCCTCTGATATCGTTGCTTCTGACATCAATTTTGGCGCTTGTTTCAGAGCTTCTTATATCAAGTGTGAACATAATATAATTTTAATCCTGCACACTTAGATAAAATATTAAAATACCCTATTGTTCATTAATACTTTGTTATCATCAAAACTTTAAGGACTTAGTTAGAACCACATTTGTTCCAACAGACGTCACCGCCGGTTCAATCTCGATGGATCTTCTTCTTGAGTGGTTGTGTAAGTTGAATGATGCCTCTGTTTGTTTGTTGTGATGTACCTTTTTTTTGTTAATTTTTATGATATAGGGTTTTTTTGGAAAAATATTAAATGAAAAATAAAATTACATTTGACATTTATGTACCGATTTGCCGTGGGTAACTAAATTTGACATTACACGGTAATATCGTGGGTACTACTCACGGACACGCTGTGGGTAACTAACTTTTTAATACTATCGCGTTCAAAAGCAAATTGAAACGTATTTTTGACTTTACTCGCGGCAATACCATGGGTAACAAATCTGTGGGTTTTCAGCCTTTTTCTTGTAGTGGATAAGTATCGATATATAAATGGTGTGAATCGATACATATGTATCTCTCTGTAAAAACTTTGGACTAATGTGTATTGATAAACACAGGTCTGTATCGATACACTTTGAGCCTCTGGAATTTTTTTTTCTGTTGTGGCACATGTGTATCGATCCACACATTATGTGTATCAATACATATGGATTTCTCTTGAGTGTCCTATATCGATGCAGACAGAGCATGTATCGATCCAATTGTCCAGAAACTATATGTATCGATCCAGATACTTTGTGTATCGATCCAAATGACATGAAAACTGATTTTTCAAGTTTGTTATAAAGCATTTTAACTACCAAATCATATTTAAAAATTGCCAAAAAGTATTCTATATATTATTTTTCTGGAGTGCATCGATACATAACTGGTGTGTATCAATACATATTGCCAAATTTAAGTTTTGACTAATAAGTATCGATATCTAACTGGTGTGTATTGATACATATGTATCTCTCTGTAAAAATTCTAGACTGATGTGTATCGATAAACACAAGTCTGTATCGATACACTTTGAGCCTCTCGAATTTTTTTTTTGCTGTTGTGGCACATGTGTATCGATCCACACATTATGTGTATCAATACATATGGTTTTCTCTAGAGTGTCCTGTATCGATCCAATTGTCTTGAAACTATATGTATCGATTCAGATATTTTGTGTATCGATCCAAGTGACATGAAAACTAATTTTTCAAGTTTTATAAAGCATTTTCACTACCAAATCATATTTAAACATTCCCGAAAAGTATTCTATATATTATTTTCATATATTTTGACAATTATTAAAAACTTGGGAGGGAACTTGTGCATTTACATTCCCCCTTTTGGATAAATGTCAAATCAATAGCATAAACTACCTAAATGCTAAGAACTACCAAGCATGATACAGATTCAAACATCAAAGCTAATATACCACTAGCAAGCTCCCTATGAGTTGATGTGGTTGTGCTTGAAATGTTTCTTTGCTATTTGCTTATGCATGCATTCTTCTCTTCCCCTTTGACAATATAAATAAAAGACAAGAATACACAAATGAGTAGTATCGAAATTCAATTAATTTCCAAATCAACTAAATAGAGCAAGATATGCAAAAAAAAATATATTCTAATGACGAATAACCATGAAACATGACGCATATGATATGACATGTAGAACAACAAGCCAAACAATATAGGCATGGATTTCAAAACGTCGACATTATTAAAATAATCATATCAAGACAAAAGGAAATAATTACACATGTATACCTAATATCATACATGTAAGATTTCATGTAACCAAATCACAGAGTAATGAAAAAACGGAAAAAGTATATGCAACATTTCAAAAGCTATCAAAGATATATATATATATATATATATATATATATATATAACATTGTTACTATTGTCAACCAATTGCCATGTGATTCTTATTGACTGCAAATTATTACTATTTCAAAGCAAAGTTTTTGGAAATGAGAAAATCGTTTAATGGTAAAATAGATGATATGTCTAGTTGATGATAAAAAATACACATGTTTAGGAAAGTAAGAGACATTATTACTATTGTAAAAAAGAAAAAGAAAAGTAAGACTTGGGGAGAAGTGATACTATAGAACTTTGTTACCGTATCCTTTTTTATGCACCTTCCTTATTGTAATGCTTAGAGTCACCAAGAAGCATAGAGTATATACAAAGTGCATGAATAAAAAGGCATTCTTGGTTTTAAAATTAACACATAAAAATGCACCTTTATGTTGAATATGTTGAGACTTAACATTAGTATTTGCACACATATTGGCACTAGTGTTATCGCACAAATTGGAATACATTTTAGTTATAAATCATAGTCAAGTAATTGTTGTTTTAACCAAAAAATTTCGACACAACAATTGTCGAAAGCAACATATTCCACTTCGGTGGTTGACAAAGCTACGAAAACTTGTCTTTTACTATGCCATATTACCAACTTATGTAAAACAAATGACAAGTACCATTAATGCTTTTCCAATCTAATTTGCAACAGGCAAAGTCAGAATCCGTATAACCTACTAAGGAACAATCGTTTCCCTTAGAATACCACAAGTCAAAATGTGATGTTCCTTTTAAGTACTTCAGAATCCATATAAAGGCTTTCATGTGATATTCCTTATGACACGATTGATATCGAGCACACATGCAAATACTAAACATGATATCCGACCTATATGTCATCAAATAGAGAAAGGATCCGATAACACCTCTATATTTAGTGATCTCACATTTGTACCTTCTTCATCTATCCCTAAAGCGTAAGTTGATGCCATTGGTGTGTAAATCTCTTTTAAATCAGATATGCCAAAAATTTTTTGCAACTTTTGACAATACTTTGTTTGGTAGATGAAAGTTCCTCATCTAATTGTTTGATTTGAAGTCCTAGGAAGTATGTCAATTCTCCCATCATACTCATTTCAAACTCCCCCTGCATCATCCTAGAGAAATTTTTGACAAGAGCGGGATTAATCGATCCAAAAAATAATATCATCAACATACACTTAGACTAGTAAAACATATTTTTCCTTACGCTTAATAAAGATATTAGTGTCAACCATTCCTCTTGCGTATCCATTTTTAATCATAAACTTACTAAGACGATCATACCAAGCTCTAGGAGCTTGTTTGAGGCCATATAAAGCTCTTTTCAATTTATAAACATATTGTGGATGCTCATTATTTTCAAAACCTGAAGGTTGTGACACATACACTTCTTCATTAATACATCCGTTTAGAAAAGCGCTTTTTACATCCATTTGATAAAGTTTAAAATTCATGATACATGCATATGCAAACAAAAGTCTTATAGCTTCGAGGCGGGAAACCGGTGCATAAGTTTCCTCATAATCGATGCCTTTCTCTTGGTTATAACCCTGTGCAACTAACCGTGCCTTATTTCTAACTATGATACTATTTTCGTCAAGTTTATTCCTAAAGACCCACCGAGTTCCTATGACTTGCTGATTTGAAGATGGTGGAACTAAGTCCCATACCTCATTTCATTTAAATTGATTGAGCTCTTCTTAGATAGCAAGGATTCAATGTTCATCAAGTAAGGCACTCTTTGCGTTCTTAGGTTCTACTTGAGAGACAAAAGCATGATGTGAACAAAAATTTCTTATATGAGAGCAAGTATAAACGCCTTTTGATATGTCTCCCAAAATCTTATCAATGGGATGATTCTTTAATGTTCGCCATTCTTTTACAAGATCGGCTCCTCTATGTTTATGATGGTTCTTTGAAGAGGATCCACCATCGTCTTTGTCTTTATGGTTTGGTTAGGATTCATCGTCCTTATCTCCCAAAACGTCCGTTGTGGGTTGATCACTCCCATCAACTTCGGTATCTTTTAGAATGTTCATTTTATCAACATTTGCACCACTAAAAGAGTCTTTCCCGAATTCTTTCGGTAAAGTTTCATCAAGAGTGGCGTGTACCGACTCTTCAACAATATGCAATCTTTTGTTAAACACTCAATATGCTTTACTAGATAAAGAATAACCCAAAAGATACCTTCATCCGACTTAGCATGAAATTTGCCAAGAATTTTCTTTTCCATTGTTCAAAATAAAGAATTTACATCCAAAACCATGCAAGTGACTTATATTAGGTTTCCTTCCTTTAAGAAATTCATAAGGAGTTTTGTCCAAAATAGGTCAAATGATTGCCCTATTTAAGACATAACTAGCGGTGCTAATAACATCCGCCTGAAAATATTTATGTAAGGAAGATTCACTAATCATAGTTCTTGCAAGCTCTTCAAGTACTCTATTTTTCATCTCTACAACTCCATTTTGTTGTGGTGCACGTGGAGCAGAAAAATTGTGGTCTATGACATATTTTGAACAATATTTTTCAAAATGATTATTATCAAATTCTTTACCATTATGACTACGTATAGTAGTGATCTTAAGGTTAAAAATTTTTTCTATAATCTCAACAAATTTCTTAAAAAGGGATAAAGTATCAATTTTGCTAGATATGAAAAAAGTCCAATAAAACCTAGAGTAGTCATCAACAATTACAAGATCATAATAATTTCCACCAAGATTTTTAGCTTTTGATGGACCAAATAGATCCATATGAATAACTTTCAAAGGCTTTGAAGTTGAAATTACTTTTTTGAAGGAGCTAAGTTCATAAATTTGTTTTTGAAATTCATTTTCAAATCATTTTTTGTTTTTGTCCCTAAAATCACGATCAATAGGTTTCCTTCAAATTTTCCTGCGAATTTAACATTCAGAGATGAATTAAAATCAAAATTATTTTTTAACATTCAAAGATGAATTCCAACAAAAAAAATACTTCAGGGACTAAAACAGAAAAAAAACGTAAAATAAGTGAGCGTACTAGAGTTCGAACCGCGTCATCACACATACGTGCTATATGTTCTACCAACTAAATTAAGCTCACGCGACTTTTTTTTTTATACGAAATATAAATTGCTCCCGCTAAAGATCGAACCTTATATATATATATATATATATATATATATATATATATATATATATATATATATATATATATATATATATATATATAATCGAATGAATTCTCATTGTAAAACTTGTTACGCTTGTTAATTGGTTTTATAAGTCAACCGGAAGCATAAACAGTTAATGAACGATTATGTAAACCCATGATAGAAATTGAAAGCGAATCAGTGGGGGACCAATTACATGATAAATCTGGTAGAGAATCAAGGTTGGCAACACGTGTGAAGGGGGACCACTTCAAAGGAAAATCAGTGGGGAGCCAAAAGAAAACACCAGAAAATATTATGAAACTTTTGGATTCTAAAATATTGGAAACACTTATGCCATCACATGCTCCAAAACTTAGTACTATGGGAGAGGAACAAGAGACACGTGTACTTCCACATGTAGAGCATGAGAATCATGAAATAGAAAATTTTGAAGGAGTAGGCCGAGAGGGTTCAAGTATATTGGACCAGAGAATAATTATTGAACCAAATGTTCCTAGACCCCCTGATGAAAATAGCACACCTCATCCTGGTATATCAACTTTCAATACTTTGGCTAGGAAATATACCATGGAAATAGAGGAATTTGTGGATGCATCTGATCATGGAACGACTCCGGAGGCAGATATGGAATTTGTGGAGGAGACTCCAGTGTTGAATCAAATAAATTGATTTTGGTTTGGCTCTCTTTTCTGATTGAGATTGTGTTTTTTAATGAATACATTAAATAAAATTTTTGTGTGGAACTGCAGAGGTGCAGCCAACACATCTTTCTATAGAGTTTGAAAGCATTATGTCTTGTCCTGTAAGCCAGTGATGATGGTTATCATGGAACTTAGATGTGATCCCAATAAATTGAAAAAAAGTTTTAATTTGTTAGGATTTGATGGTTTCCTTGCTACTGAAGTTAATGGATATGCTGGAGGTATAGTGGTGGTGTGGAAGGAAGAATGCATGACAGTTGTTTTGCAATGGAAAAAGTTCCAATTCTTGCATTTGAAAGTGCATTATCCGCATGGTCGAACTTGGTATTTTACTCCAATCTATGCAAGTCCAAATGAAGAGAATAGAAGACTTATGTGGCTTGATTTAGAGCGACTAAGTAATATTATTCAAGACTCGTGGTTGTTAGCAGGAGATTTCAATGACATTGCTTGTGCTAGTGAGAAAAAAGGGGGTGCTCCGGCATCCATTAGAAAATGCAAAAACTTTAAAGATAGAATGGATGCGTGTCAATTGATGGACCTTGGAGCAGTGGGCTCTAAATTTACGTGGCGGGGCCCCATTTTCCATGACGGTCAAAGAATTTTTGAGCGGTTGGATAGAGCGCTGAGTAATGATAGATGGCGGTTGGCATTCCCGGATGGATATGTGAAAGTGTTAGCTAGATTGGATTTTTCTGATCATCATCCTTTGTTGATATGTCCCTTCGATGGTTCTCACCCTGTGGCTCCGCCTCAAATCCGATTTGAAAGTGCTTGGCTTGGTCACAGTAATTATTTCTCCATGTTAAAGCTAGTTGGGACAATAATGTAACTATAATGCATAACTTACAAAAGGTTAGAAGAGGAGTCAAAGTGTGGAAGTTTCACACATTTGATCAGATAAAGAGGAAGAAAAAAGAAATCATGGCACGACTTGAAGGTATCCAGCGCAGCATACATAGTGGTAGGAATGTGGGAGGGGTCCGTAGATTAGAAACTAAATTACAAGAAGAGCTTCGTGATATTTTAAAAAATGAAGAGCTCATGTGGTTCCAACGGTCTAGAGCAAAATGGCTTTCGGATGGGGATCGTAATACAAGGTATTATCATCTTAAAACTGTGCAGCGTAGAAGGAAAAATAATATTATGATGCATAGAGATGATAATGGACATTGGATTGAAGAGGCAGGGGAGGTTCATGGTATGGTAAATGATTTCTACAAAACATTATTTGCTTTGGATCATGAGAGCATTGTTTGGTCTCAAACTAATATTACGTTCCCAACTTTGGGGGATGAGGTATTAGGCAAATTAAATATGGATATTGATGATGGGGAGGTCAAGCGAGCTCTCTTTAATATGAGTTCATGGAAGGCTCCGGGACCAGATGGTTTTCCTGCCGGTTTTTATCAAAAGTCGTGGAATATTGTGGGGAAGTCTGTTTGTGATTTTGTTAGAATGGTTTGGGACCAACCTAGTGTCTTATCTATGGTGAACCAAACTGATATTTGTCTTATTCCTAAAGTTCCTCACCCGGAGTTTGTGAGTCAATTTCGCCCTATTTCGCTGTGCAACACAATTTATAAGATTGTGAGTACGTAAAGTCATTGTTGAGAGGCTCAAAGATTGCATTTCTATGCTAGTGTCGCCATTTCAAACAGGTTTTGTTCCCGGTAGAAGCATTCATGAAAATATTATTGTGGCTCAAGAGATGATTCATAGTATGAATAAAATGACCGGTGTGAAAGGGTACTTTGCTATCAAGGTCGATCTTTCCAAAGCTTATGATAAACTTAATTGGGAGTTTATTTGGAGAATTCTGACAGAGATTAAGTTGCCAGAGAGAATGATAAATGTCATTATGCATGCAATTACTAGTGTGGAAACAAATGTGAAGTGGAATGGAGCAAGAGCAGAGTACTTTCGACCTCAGAGAGGAATTCGGCAAGGGGACCCTATATCTCCTTATTTATTTGTTCTTTGTTTGGATAAATTATCACAGATGATTTCTTATGCATTGGACAGTGGTGATTGGAAGGCCCCTCGAGCAGGAAGAAATGGACCTTTGGTGTCTCACTTGATGTTTGCAGATGATTTACTTTTGTTCGGTGAAGCTACAGAAATGCAAATGAAGTGTGTGGCTAGGATTCTTCAAACTTTTTGTGGCATGTCAGGTCAGCAAGTAAGTAATGAGAAAACAAGTATTTATTTCTCCAAAAATGTGAAGCGTGATATTAGAGGGCGGCTGGTTCATCTGTCGGGATTTAGGGAGACCACTTCACTAGGGAAGTATTTGGGTGTACCTTTAACGGGTAGAGCTCCCAAAAAAGAAGATTTTCGGTATATTATCGAGCAGGTGAGTTCAAAGCTTACAGCTTGGAAAGCAAATCATCTATCTTTTGCGGGAAGGGTGACTTTGGCTAAGAGTGTGATTGAGGCTATCCCAACTTATGCTATGATGACTACTGTCATTCCGAAGTCGTGTTTAGAAGAGATTCAAAAAATGCAGCACAAATTTATTTGGGGAGAGTTTAGTAATGAGCGAAGATATCATGCCGTTGGATGGAGTAAGGTCTCTAAACCGAAGGAGCTTGGGGGTTTGGGCCTTCGCCGCTTAGATATTATGAATAAGGCGTGCTTGTCGAAATGGGTTTGGAGGCTTCAATCCGGGTCTGAGGAATTGTGGTGTAATGTTTTGAAAGGAAAATATAGTCGTACTATTAATTCAGAAGATGTTTTAGCAAAGTCTACAAACTCTAGTTTGTGGAAAGCAATTGTAAATCTATGGCCTACACTAAATGAGCATTGTTATTGGTCATTAGGCGATGGCTCATCAGTGGATGCTTGGAGATCCTCTTGGATTGCACCTGGCCTGATGAGTTGCAGCATGCAACTATTGCTGAATTAGTGGACACGCATGGAACTTGGTGTTGGTCTGTTTTGAACAATTGGCTACCGAATCATATGTTGCAGAAAATAGCAAGTATTCCCCCTCCTATGGCAGGTGCTGGGATGGATGTTAAGGTTTGTATAGCAGCACTTGATGATAAATTCTCAGTGGCTATGATGTATAATTACCTTTGCAATTTCCAATTTGATGACAACAGTGCTTTTTGGAAACAAATATGGAAGTTGCAAGTTCCGGAGAGGGTACGACACTTCATTTGGATGCTTAAATATGATAGATTGCTTACCAATTATAATAAAAGTCGAATGAGAATTGGTAGTGCTATGTGCGATTTTTATGGTGGTGTGGTGGAAGATACTTTACATGTTTTAAGAGATTGTCCTCTTGTGATGCCACTTTGGCTAAATGTGGTGCAATTGAGTTCAAAAGAAATATTCTTCATGTCTGACTTGCAACAATGGTTAAATTATAACATGAGTGATGATGTGGGAGGGAACATTGACAACAGATGGTTAATTTACTCTCTCTCATACTTTTTCTATAACCAACAACCAATAAAAATTGTTTTTACATCTTTCTATACAACTTTTTTCAAAAAATCATATTATCAATCATTATATTTTACTTTTTCTAAATAAGTGTGATTTTTGTTTTTTCTCTTACATTTCAAAACAGAGGAAGTATATAATTAAAAAAATGAATACAATTTGTTTAAAAAAAAACAAAAAAAACAAAGAATATAGAAACATTAAACTGGAAACTGGTTTGGAATTAACCAACGCTATAGTCCATTGTAACATAGTCCGATTCATCGCCGGACTCTCATCGGACTCTGTTACCGGCAAACACTGCACACGCCGGAGATTCACCGCGATTGAAATTCAACGATGGAGCCACCACTTCAAACACTGCCACCACCTTCTCAACTCTCGCACTCCGCACTCTCCTTCCTCGACCACAAGTTCCACACCGCAACTGTCCTCGATGAGTCTCCAAATTTCGTCGCCGAGCTTCAATTTCAGTGTTCTGAGTTGGATCGGGCTCTTTCCGAGTTAACTCGGAGACTTGGAACGGGTCTTGCAGCATACGCCTCGTTTTCCGGCGAAATTCACAGCCTCTTCAACGGTGTCAATCACAAATTGAATGAAATTTCCGCCACGTGCTCCTCCGGCATTGTTCAAGGTTTGATTCGCGCTTCGATTCTATGATTTTTCATTTTAGGGTTTTTTTTATTTTTTTTGTGATGGAATTTTGAGAATTGTTTTTCGTTTTGTTGAATGAAGATGGAGGAAGAGGTGAAAGGGATGAAGAAGGTGGGAAAGGTTTTAGAGAGGAACTTGCGACGTTGGCGAAGGAAGTGGCTAGGTTGGAGACAGTTCGTGTTTATGCAAGTTAGTTTTTCTTTTTTCTTTTGCTTGAATTGGTTTTTAATTGTGCTAATGGAAGAACACTGTGAGAAGAATTTTAATTTGATGTTTTCAAATTGTGCAAATCAAAGAACGTTTTAGAGAAAAATGCATGATGTTTTGAGTGATTGTGATCTATGAAGAACAAAAGACACTAGACACGACATGGATAATATTGTGAGAAATTTAAGTAACTGAATGTAAGCACATGTGTCAATGAAGAACGGACACATACACAGAAACCAGACACGACAGACATTGACACGTCTACACTGATAAAATTTGAGAAAATGACGTAATTCAATGTAATTATAAGTGTCGGTATCAGACACCGACATGTGCCCGAGACATGGACATGCCTAATCTGAGGAGGGTTCATGCTACTTGCCTCATATGTTGGTGTCATATCTGTTACATAGAATGTTATGATATGTTTTTCATTTTAAAGAAATGCTAAGATTTTTTCAATGATGATATGTTATTCATTTTTCATTTTAAAGAAATGTTATGATTTGTTATTTTCTTCGGTATCATCCTTTTTATGTTAATGGTGTTGCTTTTATTTGCTTATATAGATGGAACAATAGTTTGATATATTTGTTGTAAATCGAACAGTATTTTTGGTAGAATGAGAGATGATGTTTTTCTTGAAACTTTTGTCTTCTAATGATTTTTATGATGTGTTTGTTGTGATTATCAAGAAAAGTGTTACTTTTCAGTGATGGTTACCGTAGTGCCTTTGGTTTGATTTCTTAGGTATTATCTTTTAGCTTTTTAAAAGTCCTTTGTGTGTCTTCCAGAGACAGCATTGAAACTTGATACTTTGGTTGGTGATATCGAAGATGCTGTATCTTATACCATGAACCAAAACATAAGGAAGCATTCTTTTGACGAGAATTCAGGAGTGAGCACACTTTCATAATATGGATCTGATGATATTGGGCAATCATATATACTACATTCCTTAATGTATCTTCAATTGTTGCAGGATATGCGTCTGTTTGCCATTAAAAAACTTAAATTGACAGAAGAAATATTGACTTCAATTACAAAGATACACCCACAATGGAAACAACTTGTATCAGCTGTTGACCATAGAGTAGATCGAGCACTAGCCATTTTAAGACCCCAGGCGATTGCTGATCATCGGGCACTTCTAGCTTCGCTTGGATGGCCTCCACCTCTTTCTGCTTTAACTTCCTCGCACTCAGATGCAAGGTGTGCAAATGAAGTCTTGAATCCTCTGCAAAGCATGCAAGCTGATCATAAGCTCAAGTATTCAGAAAATTTTCTTGCTTTGTGCAACCTACAGGAATTGCAAAGGAGAAGGAAATCAAGACAACTTGTGGGCCATGATAGAGAGGTTGCCCTACGACAGCCACTTTGGGCAATTGAAGAACTTGTGAATCCCCTATCATTGGCTTCCCAAAAGCATTTTTCAAAATGGGTTGATAAACCAGAATTTATTTTTACCCTCGTGTACAAGATCACTAGGGATTATGTCGACACTGTGGATGAAATGTTGCAGCCATTGGTTGATGAAGCTAACGTAGTTGGATATAGTTGTCGAGAAGAATGGATCTCAGCAATGGTAACATCCTTATCCACATACTTGGCAAAGGAAATTTTCCCTTGTTGCATTACTGAACTAGACAAGGAGAGTGTTACAGGTGTTCAGTCATCCGCTAGAATATCATGGCTGCACCTCATTGACTTGATGATAGCTTTTGACAAAAGGATTATATCTATGGTAGAACATTCTGGGATTTTATTATCCTTAGATGATGATATATTGCAGAGAATTTCTTCTCTATCTGTATTTTGTGATCGTCCAGACTGGCTTGATTTATGGGCAGAAATAGAGCTAGGTGATGCCTTAGATAAATTGAAACCAGACATTGAAAACGAGATTAATTGGAGAAAGAAAATTGAAGGTGATGTTCTTTCATCAAATATTGATAATCACAAGTCTCCTCTGGTTTCCAGCGCCTTTGTTCGTCGTCTAGCATCTGTTGTTGAACGTTGTCGGTCATTGCCTAGTGTTACTTTGAGGTCAAAATTTCTCAGATTAGTTGGTATGCCGATTATAAGAAAATTTTCTGATTCCATACTTCTCCGTTGCCAAGAAGCTGAAGGGTTGACTGCCTTAACTGATAATGATGCTTTAATTAAAGTTGCAATTTCTGTCAATGCCGCTCATTACTTCGAATCTGTTTTAAAGGAATGGTCTGAGGATGTCTTTTTCCTTGAGATGGGAGTGGATGAGGATGAAAAAGTGGAATTACCTAGCAATACAAATAGGGATAGTGAAGGGTTGCCAGAGAGTTCCAATAGAGTTATCTTTGACGATGAGATCAAAAAGTTGGAAGAGTTTCGAACAGAGTGGGTTGAAAAGATAGCTGTAGTTATTTTAAGAGGATTTGATGCTCGTTCACGAGAACATCTGAAGAACAAAAAGCAATGGCAAAAGAGCGAAGAAGGATGGACAGTGTCAAAGACTCTAATAGAGGCCTTGGATTATCTGCAAGGTAAAATGTCAGTGGTAGAAGAAAGTTTGAATAGCAGGGACTTTGTTGGGGTTTGGAGAAGTTTGGCAGCAGGAATAGATCGGTTATTTTTTAATGGTATTCTCCTTAGCAATGCAAAATTTCATGATGCCGGTGTTGAAAGATTTGGGAGTGACTTAGATGTTTTATTCGGGGTATTTGGGGCATGGTGTTTGAGGCCGGAAGGTTTTTTCCCAAATTCAAATGAAGGTCTGAAGTTGATGAAGATGGATGAAAAGAGAGTGCAAGAATGTTTGACAGGGGGGAAGAGATGGTTGAAGGAGAATGGGATCAGGCATTTAAGTGTATCTGAAGCAGAAAAGATTTTGAAGAATAGAGTATTCACAAGTTGAAGCTTTTAGTTTACTGTTTTTTACTTATGCAGAGTAAAGATTGCATAAAACTTGTGAAAATTTAGAGGGAGAGTACACTAGACCAGCTGCACTAATTCAATTTTGCAAATATGGCTATAAAATTTATTCTTTAGAATATGAGTGGTCATTGCCTTATAATACATCAAATCTGAGCTACGAAGCATGGACATGACACGGACACTAATACGTTGATATGGATAAAATTTTGATAAAATGATATAAGTCAATGTAATCACAAGTGTTGGTATCGTGTCAATGCCTGACGCAACGTGTATCCGACATCAGGACATGCTTAATCTGAAGAGTGTCTGTGCTTCATAGAATCTAAGACATGATTGCATTATAGTTTCTTGTTGCCAATTATACTGTAAATTTGCCATAAGGATTGTGGAAAGCTATATTCTCCCCATTCATGTAATTGATCAATTTTTTTTAATCTGGAATTGAATCTTTGAAATCAAAATGGGCCATGTTTGTCGTGATAGTTCAGCATAAGCATAATAAGTGTTTGTTTTCTCTCATTCCTTGTTCTTTGAAACATCCTCTGGCAACATGCTCCATGTTTTTAGAGGATAAGGAAAGTGTTTCCCTTATAAATAAATTATTGTATTGTCTAAAAAAAAACTATTGTATTTTTCAGTTTGAAGTTCAAACCCTGTTTTTAGAGGGATTATTAAAGATATTTTAACACCAAACTAATCATTAAGTCCCATATGAATATCATTAATTTATGTCTCTCTATCACTTAACTAACATATAACATATTCATTCCGTCCCAAAATATAAGAGAAAATTGGTCAATCAAAGTTAATGAATCTAGTTCAAATTTTTAACTAAATGCATTAATTTTTGTTGACCATTTATCCCTTATCTTTTGTTGACCATATATATAACATATTTATTTATCTGGATATCAGTCAAACTATCCATCTCATACATGTAGTAAATTTTGTCCATTGATATCCAAAGTTTTACTTTGTCATCCCTGCTCACGCACAATGTTGCTCATTTTACACTAAGTTGCTTCTTTCACACACAAGTTCTCCTTCACATTCTCGTGTCATCTTCAGTTCCCTATTGTCATCCCGTTGCTCGCCTCTGACTTGTCTCGTCGATGGACGTGCAATCTCAGGACAAGGTGTTTCCACTTGTCTAATTTATTTCTCGTTTCGTATATTGTAATCTCTATTGTTAACGGACACCTAAAGTAATAACGACCTATGTTCCTAACGTACGGTATAAAGTCCCTACCTGGGATTTGGATTTCTCACAACGGGGGTATGTGCAGTGGCTGCTGCCTGCTGGAAATCCAAACTCTGATAATGAAGTTTCGGTAGAGCCAAATTTCCAACTATTCAATGTGTTTAATTAATGTGGTTTTGAAGAGAAAAAGCAATTATTGTGTCATTTTGGTTGCACAAAAATTTCTATCAACATCATAAAACTGTGTGGAGTTAATATTGTGTTGCATTTGCAAGTATATAGAGATTATTTCTTCAAATGAAAAATCTGATTTTTCTTTAAGGTGGTAAATGAGGCTATTAGTTTTAAATTTTGATTTATACATATTATGTCTTTATCAACTGAACTATATTCACAGGACTCAAGTATCAATTTTTGAACGTAATTATTAGGTGGTTGTATTTTAGATAGGACCCAAGTCTGACTCAAACTCAATTAATACCACATCTTTTAAATTATCTATCAAGCACTTCTCAAAGTCTGTTTAGTTATAAACCTAGCCCCCTCCTCAATTACATACTAACTTGAGCATCAGAATGTGTATTGTACACTCCCTCTCCATCAAATTGAAGACGAGAATTCCGACTAGTATCACCGTCCGAGGTGTCTTCTTCCAGCCATAAAAATTTATACGACCGGAACAGCGGAGCTTTCTTAATTATATAATTTAACATGACTGCTTAAATTCAAATTAAGCACCTACTTTTGTAACAAGTATGCCTGACACAAGAAAAAATAGAAATTTGCAGAGATGTACATGGCAGTCAACAGTCATTAACCCTCATGCTTTTCCCTCAAAATCCATATACACAATGTGAAGAGCGTGTTCATCATTTTGCAAAGAGGACTACATAGTACATACGATGAATCATGAGCACAATAAGCTCAATATAACACACATGCATTATTATAACTTAAGTTTGGAAATGACGTACAGGCATGATAAAAAACAACAAATCCCACTGTTTATAACCGACCAGGCCATATATATGCATTCACTGAGGAATAACTTAATTCCTATGAAATAAACCTTGTGCATTCGTTTGTAACAAATCAAGCAGTCAACGGTTCATTTTAGAAGTTTCACAATGGCTAGAGATATAACATAGATAGCCTTTATAAATATCGTGCAAACCTAAACTTTTAAACATGAGTATATATCTATATCTCCTTTTGTCAAAAATAAAAACATGAGAATATATCTCCTAAATTCTAATATATATATATATACTCCCTCCGTCCCAAAATATAAGGGAAAATAAAAAAAACACACTTATTAAGAAAACATAAACATTAGAATTAAAAATATGGTTTTGTGGAATTTTTCTTAAAATAAGTGCATGGAAAGATGTAAAATCAATTTTGATTGGTTGTTGTTTATAGAGAAAAGTGGAGAAAGAGAATATTAAATGCAATTTACATTTAATTTCATGAAAATAAGGAAAAAAGTGGTTTTTTTCCCTTATATTTTGGGACAAAGAAAAGTGGTTTTTTTCCCTTATATTTCGGGACGGAGGGAGTATATATATAATTCACAATGTGCCCCCATGTGTGCCACATTTTGTGCCCCCGGAACAATGGTTAGGGAAACAAAAGTGGTAAAAAAAAAAACCCTTGAAACTTGTGTATTTTACTTTCTAAAACAAAAAAAAACTATTCTCAATGCAAATATTAATTCTTTTAGTAACATAAATTTTTTGTTCCTAATAACGTTAGAACGTAAAGATAGACGAATCTTCACAAAGCCAAACAAAAAATGCTTTCTGCCTACCCAAAAGCACTTAGATGACATGACACAGGATCTCTTCTAATTTAATCAAAGTTCTGGTTTCGATCCATAGTTTGGGCATGCAACAACCGTAAAAGTTCTTAGGAAGAATTTGTCGTCCATTTGGGTTCCAACTCCAAATTCTTAGATGAATTAGACCAAACTACAAATTCTATGATGATGTCAAAATCTCTCTAAGATTCGTTGGGCCCCCTGCAATTAGATTTATGCTATAAGTCCACCCACATTTAATTTATATCCACATAGGGCTGGACGTGATGATGTGCGTTAAAGAGTCTCACATTGGAAGTGAGATTACTTATACATGAATTAGGCCTAACTTTTTTTTTAAAACATCATTATTATTAATAAGGCAGATGTTGTTCCTTTAATGACGCAAATGTTGTGCATTTGCATTGTTTCCTTAGGGTTTTGGTCTAGTCCCCCAAGTTTCTGTATCTCTATTTATTTAATGTTAATTATCTGGGTGCTACAAATGATAGGTGGATGTTGTGGGGTGTCAACATAGTTGGAATGTCATATCCTTCATGTGATGTATTTGCACTCTAATTTTGTTTTTAAAAAAAATATATTACTCCCTCCGTCTCATAACTATTGTCCTTTTAGTTTTTTAGTTTTGTCTCAAAACTATTGTCATTTTCAGAAATAAAATTAATGTTAGTTTATCTTTTGTAGACTTTTAAAAGTTAAAACATTAAATTATCAACAAAAAAAAAATTAAAGCATTAATTAAATATATTTTCTTTTTCTTAATAAAGTAAGGATTAAATAGAATTATTTTTTTCAATGTTTATTGTTTCTTAATCCACGTGCATGACTCTTAATTAACGTTTATTGAGAGAGAAGAAATATTAATAATTATCACGTACGAACAAAGACTCATAAAAGAGGAATTAAAATGCCTACCTCTCAATTTAAAAAGTCAAATATCTAATCCTAACACAACTTTTTATCATATAAATTTCATCACTTATACTATATCTTAATTTATACTTGTATGCAAACAAACAGTTGTTGGGAATGAGAGGACCTCAACTCCTCATAGATAATTAAACTTAATTAAAGTTTAGTGCATTCACATAACATTGAAATACTATTTGATGCAACTATATATTCATCATCTTCATCTTCTCATTCTTCAAAATGGCAGCTGGAATAATGTTCTCCAATCTAACATACAAGTTTTAACCGACACTACTAATACTATATTGTCTTTGTGACATGCATACACGTACTTCCTAATAATTTTCCTTATCATAGGTCTTAATGTCTTATAATGAATTAAACTGTTTATTGACATTGAAAGCTTCTTGAGTGTCGTTTAAGGCAAGTCGACATAAGGAAACTGCCATGCATATAACGGATTGATTAAACGTTTCACACTATATACTATAGTGATCAATTTGTAAGCTATGGTTGCAATGACACGTGAATATGTTGCACCTGCACCCTACACCCTACTAGTTAGACATGTTTGGTCCAGTGATCGAACTAATTAACTAACTATTCTGTATTATGCAGTTATATTTGGTTGTGACTTTAATTGAGACAAGGTACCTTTCTTTCATCACATATCACATTCATTAATTAAATAACGTATGTAATAATGTGATATTAATGATTTGGTTCATAAATAATGAAGTTAAGAAGAATAAATTAGATGGTAGAAGTATCTTCTAGTGCAATCAAAGTCTAAATTCGATCTCTATTTTCGAAATGTAATATCGTTAAAATTCTGCAATGCTTGAACTCATTTTAGTTCCACAAGGCTCGATGAAATAGTCTCTAGAGTTTCGCACAGACGGTATTCTGTTTACGCAAAAGATAAGTTAACAAGAATAGATTTATTTCTAATTTGATCAAACCTAATTAGTCAACAAATTTAGTCAAAATTAGCAATATGTAATTAAATGTACTTTCACATTATTTATAATTGGGGTTAATAGGCTTTTACATGCAATCTGGATAATTTTAATTTGTTTACCCTTGTAAATTGTTTTTATTATCCACTCTAATGTGAAGATTCAATCATTTATGTCGTCACTTAATTTTTTACTGACGTGTCAGTTGACTTTTTTTGCCAATCACTTTAGCAAAAAATCAACATAGAGAATAAATAATGGTATTTTTACATTATAGAGGGTAATAAAAAAATTACAGATAATAAATCAAAAACATTACATGGGGAAAAATCGTATAAATCCTTACATTATCGTAAAAAAATTACAGAGAATAAATCAAAATTCATCCAACATTATCATTGTGTTACATCATAAAAAAATAAACTCCAAAGCGAGTTGTGGCGTTGTGGGAAAATATGGAAATATGTGAAATTGCTCGAAATCTTGAATTTCATTAATATATAAAATTAAAATCATGTTTCATTTTTTTTTATTACAAGTCATGTTTCATTTTAATCATAGAGGAGGTGTATTGTTATTTAGTAAAATTTCAGGGCAAGTCAATGTAATTTTCTCATTGTTTAAATTAGCTAATTATATTGAAATCATAGAGGAGGTGCATGTGTTATTTATAGTTATTTTCAACATCATTAGATTTTTTTTAGCCCTTTATTTACAAACCTTTTTAGGCAGTGTTCTTATCTTTTAGTTATGTTTGGTTTGACTGTAAACAAAATTAATTTATATCGAATTAATTTTGGTATAATTAGTTTTAGGAGAATTGATTTATATTTAAATACAATCATGTAAAAGTGAGTTGGATAATAAATTTCAGTACAAAAATCATATTTAAACTCATAATCAATTAGTATTTATAGGCAAAACCAATCCTAGTCCGGTCATTGTGTAAAAAAATCCTAATGGTCAAAATATCACCGGCTACATAATTCAGCTTCATTCGAATATTTTTGCAGATAGTGTGTGATTGATCCGGGCAAATATTTTTAATAAAATCAACATTATAGTTAAGTTTACAAAACAGAGGCAGCGTGTAAACGCGGAACATCAATAAAACAGCTAAAAACTACACTACATAAAAAAGAACAACTTCTAATTTCATACTTAGAATGCCTCTATTTCTTAATTAACCATCCGAGAGATCTCAACCCGACCTAAAAAATTGTTATCAGTTTCTAACTTTCGATCTCGAATCAAAATTGATCGATCCATCAAAACCTGAAAATATAATAGCTGTAGCATTATAACTTTAGAGCACAAATAAATTGTTGTGTTTACAAATTTCACTCATTTTTCGTTAATTCTAACATTTCCACGACCTTTACGAACATGTTTGAATTTAAGAAAACCTCAAAAATATTATATTCAACTAAATTCATTCGACTATAGAGAATTTAGTTGAACCTCAAATCGGTTGCTTGATATTTTCTCAAATAACAACTTATTTATATTTAGGCGTATACAATTAAAATCAATCTATAAATTTCCTCCTTGATTTTTCTTCTTTATTAATCAATTCTAGTTAAGTACTTACTTATTAATTATTAAAATATCAACTAAAGGGATCGATTTATATCTTTGGGTTAATTACCTTTTACCCCCTGTAATATATGTTAATGTTGCTTTACCCCCTGTGAAAAAAAATTGATGCGATACCCCCCTGTATTATTAGATTATATGTTTTACCCCCTCATTTTTAGTCAACGAAGGTTGACTCTGAAGAATTGCTGACGTGGCACGCCACGTGTTATGCCACGTGGCATTTAATTTAATTTTATTTTTTTTTTGCCAAGTCTGAATTAATAATTTTTTGTTTGTTTTTTTTAATTAGAAAATAAAATATTAAAAAGAAAAGAAGAATCATGCGATCGATTAAAGTGTTTTAACCCAGTTAACCCTAATCCTTTCTCTGCCTCTCTCGATCGATTACAAATACGAAGCCACCTGCGATCGATCGATTCCGACGAATCCACCATCACCTGCGATCGATTCCGACAAAGCCACCGCCATCTGCGATTGATTGAGGAGCGCGATGAAGAAGAAACAGACGAAGCCACCAGCGAAGAAGAAACAGAAGAAGCCAATGCATATGTCATTGATTTTACACAAATTGAATCTGCTGCCACTGATTGTTTTGATTCCAACTGACTTGCACTTGATTTTCTGCCACTGATGCAACTAATGCCACTGTTTACACTGAATTTCTGCAATTTTGCACACTCATTTTCTGCAACTAATGCCACTGATTCAGCATAACCCACTGTTTGCACAAACTGAATAATTTTCTATTTTGTGCACAAAATGAATATGTTGCCATTTTCTGCAGTTTTCTACAAAACTGAATAATTTGTCATTTTGTGCACAAATTGATTATGCCATTTTGCACAAGGGAATGAATGAAAGAAATGGGAAAAAAGAGCGATGCACTATTATGCCACCCTTTAGAGCTTAAACAATGGAATGAATGAAGAAATGGAAGCACGAGGATGAAGGATGAGGGAGAACGATGGAATGGAAGGAAGTAAGGAGAAAACTATCGTACTGTTTCTCCTTTCTTCTTCTTTTTTTTTTTTTCTAATTCTAATTTTATTTATTATAAACAAACAAAAAACATAAATAAATAAAACATTTAAAAAATATTATTAATTCAGACTTAGAAAAAAAATGCCACGTCAGCAATTTTATAAAGTCAACCTTTGTTGACCAAAATTGAGGGGGTAAAACACAAAATCTAATAATACAGGGGGGTATCGCATCAATTTTTTTTTACAAGGGGGTAAAGCAACATTATCATATATTATAGGGGGGTAAAATGTAATTAACCCTATATCTTTTATCAAAGCAAGTGGACATAAGGAAACAAATATATAGAGTGGCCACACAAAAGAGTGCTAATGTACAGTAAGCATGCTAGGTTTGTATGTGCAACAAATTAATTAAAATGATCCACGTGAAACATAATGTATCCTACCCCCCGTTAGGAGGAAAACTTTGGTCCACATTTATATTTGGATTTTAGCATTTGGCAATTATAGTAAAATGCTATAGTCCTTTGTGATTTTATGAATGACTTCAGATCCTCTATTACTCAGTAGCTTTTAGTTGGTATTGGTAGGCGCCTTTAACTACCAAAAAATTTCTGCCAATTAACCAAATAGTACATTGGTGTATTTAATTCGTTAATAAGCTCTATTAAAAGATAAATTCGTTAATTAACCAAATTTTATTTATGAAATTTCTTTTTGATTTGAACTTGTAGATGTGAAATTTCTATCAAGGGGAATAGGTTTTTTTTTTAACTTAAATGTATTTCTTGCCCTTCTATTTTAACACATAAATAATATAATAGTGTTTGATGTCGAACTTGAAACTTAGTCGTGGAATCAATTGATAGTTCTCAACAAAAATTTCCTTCCACTTTAAGCGATTATGTTGAGGGGAAACTCTTCCTTCATCTGTGTGTTCTTTATCGTACCCCAAAGAATATCAAATATGACGGTGTGAGGGGGGGTTTCGCACTACCTATACCTGATTAGAAAAGCATAAAAAATTAATCATTTTTTATAGACAAATGCTAGCTCTATAGGTCATAAAGTAGTGTCTTAGTTGCGTCAAAAAAAAAAGTAGTACCTTAGAGATCTTTGTCTTGTTCCGTTATTTTTGTGGGATGTGTGTGAATTCCTTCTTCATGGATGATTGTGGCTTGATCCGTCCCGATTCAATATGCGCGGCTCACTACTCGCCCTCTATGGTTAGTGGCGCTACTAACATGAAACCCGATATTGCCTAGTTGTTCTGTTCTATAATGATTTGACCAAGTCTAAGATCTTGACGACTATGATAAACCTCAATATATAGACATAAACACTATTACAAAATAAAATTCTTCATTTTTGTTGATCAAAATTTTCTATTATATATAGTCAAAAAAACTAAAAATGTATTTAATCGTTTTTTTAATAGATAGATAATAATTAAATGCATCTTCTTATATATATACTATTAAAAATTATATTAATTTGCAAGATTTACAAATGGTTACTGGTGATGTACTGATGTCTAAGAGAGATGATTTCTCTATAGTGACAAATAGAGTTTTAGCAAGAAATAATGGTCCAGTGACTGAATAACTAGTGCAAGGTACATTGTGGTCTCCTCATACAGCCATACAGGGGATGAGTAGTACTGTACTATTAATTGTAATGGTTCTCTTATCATATGTGGAACTGTTAGTTTTTGATGCTTTATGATGATTCTCTTAGAAGATGAGGTACTTGCAATTGTGCTAGCACTATTATAATTATTTATAAAAGGAGGTGACTTTATCAGTAGTTTAGAGTTCGGTTATGAGATAAATAATTAAAGTTTAGTCGAGAAATTGTTCCACTCAAAAATTAAAAATCATTTTTGAGAATACACACATGATCTTTGTTTTTAAAAAAAATAAATTTTGAGAGAATCATTTGAAAATAACTTTTCATTTTAGACTCAAAAATGATTTTTATAAAAATCTGAAACAAACACATCAAAAATAAAAAATTGATA
This sequence comes from Trifolium dubium, assembly GCA_951804385.1. Taxonomy (NCBI): domain Eukaryota; kingdom Viridiplantae; phylum Streptophyta; class Magnoliopsida; order Fabales; family Fabaceae; genus Trifolium; species Trifolium dubium. The sequence goes on along the minus strand of OX638072.1, from coordinate 16,620,414 downwards.
ATTTTTTTCTAAAAAAAGTCACAAACAAACGCACCCATAATTGCGGAGAATCAAAACGTAGTATATATCTTTACCAAGTTCAATATCAATTATCACTAAAACAACTAACAATTTTAGTTTCTTATAATTTTAATATGCCTCAAAGTCTTAATTGAAAGTTTTATAATTAGAGATAGATACTATCTATATTCTATATTTCTATATAATATAATATTTAGGAATCCTTACAAAAAATATTTAAGAAAATATTTTAAAATACTCTTCTTACAACCATCAAATATTTATTACTTCCATGGGTCACTACTTCATAAGACACATTCATTAAATATAGTATGTTTATTATTACACATGGCATTCACTATAAAGTTTGATATTTCTAATATTAACTAAATTATATTTAAATTATTTCAACTTCATCTAATTTTTTACATTCAGATAACTTTTTATATTCGTGCATATAATATTTTACACTCAAATTAACTTCAACTAAATTTTTACACTCAAATTTTTTACGTAATTAATTTAAACATATTAATAATTTACGAGATACACACATTCAAGATACCATTTAGAAACACATAGGATACATACACATCCAAAAAAATATAAGAAAAACACCCGATACAACCACATTTAAAAACATATTTTGTTTAAAATACAACATAAGTAATTTTTATTTAAAAAAAAGACAACGGCACTATGAATTGCAAAAACGGGTAATGTTGAGGGACAAAATCTAATAACTGAAATTTAGGTGACTTAAATCGAACAATTGTGAAACTTAATGAGTTAAAATCAAGTAATTGAATTATCGATGTAACATCTATGTGGAAAATCACACGGGATACACATACATTCAATATATCATTCAATCTGATTATTATTTTTCTTGAAAAATTTATAAGAAAACACACAGGATACACACACATTCGAGATACCATTTAGAAACACACATGGTACACACAAATTCAAAAATTATAACAAAACACACAGGTGCAAACACATTTAAAAGCATATTTTATTTAAAATATCTCATCAACAATTTTTATTTAAAAATGTTAACGAGGCTAGGAAATGCAAAACGGAATAAACTTGAGAGCCAAAATCGAACAATTGAAATTTAGGTGACTAAAATCGAACAATTGTAAAACTTAGGGAGTTAAAATCAAGTAATTGAATTATCGATGCAAAATCTCTAATTATAAGTTGGACTTCAAAATGCAAAATCTTTAATTGTAAGTTGGACTTCGAAATGCAAAATCTCTAATTATCGGTATTCAAAATAATATTTAAAATTAAGTAATTGAATTTCGAACAATTGAACAATTGGTGTATATAATATTTAAATAATCAAGTAATTGCCCAACTTACAATTTTTACTGGCTAACGGTATTCAACATTGTAAGTTGGGCACAATTTTTTTCATCAAAATATTATAAATATTAACACCTTCTAAATAAGTTAACAAATGTACCTTCAAATTTGTATTAAAATATGTAGATTTAATTTTACTTATTATTAAAATAATTTTAAAAATTAAATTTATATCATAATAAAAAATAATTTATATTTATAAATAAAAATTAACCCGTGCTTACACGGGTAACTTATACTAGTAACTTTTTAAAGTAAAATGAAATCCTACTTAAATTTGATTGTTGGAATTTCACTTAACTTTATGGAACGGAAGTGTCAAAATAAATTAAAAATTATATAAATACAATAAACTATTTATATACTATATCCATTGGAAGTAAAATTAATCGAGCGATTAAGGGCCCTTTCACTTTTAGCCGGTTGTGGGCGAGGAGGGATTCGAACCCCCGACATCATGGTTCGTAGCCACGTACTGTAATCCTTTGAGCTACATGCCACATCTTGTCTCCACTAGACTGTTTATTCCCCGGAGTACATTACAAGCTAATTTTCTTCTCATTAGCAGTTTTTGTTTAAGAGGGTGTGTAAGCGTCCCTCTCTTTTTTTTTGTAGTTTACCTTTGTTTAAATTTAAAAATAACATGATTGAAACGATAATTATCTAGTTCCGACTTCAACCTAATAATAAAAAAGAACATTTATATTCTTCAAAAATAAAATATATAACGACAGTACTAGTGTAAAGTAACTTCACATTATCATCCTATTTCACCATATTTTTTAATACAACAAAAATGTAAATCACTTTTATTAGTGTAAAAAACACTTTTTAAATCAGTTAGAAACGACTTTTTAAATTGGTTCTGGGTCCGATTTAATTCTGGCCAATTTAAAAACTTTTTTTTTTTAAGTCAGACTATGATTTGATTTAAAAACATTTATTAAATTGATTAGACCGATTTAAAATCTCGTATTCAAATCACTTGAACCGATTTAAATCATAAGGGATCAGATTTAAAATCATACATTTAAATCGGCCCACATAATTTTATGACGCCTATTAAAATCTGTTCAACCGATTTAAAAACAACCTTTTTTCATAGCTTTAATTCTTCTGTAATATTGTAAATGATTATAATTACTAAACTAAAATTAAAAAATTGTAGCAAACTACCTCTTAACAAAATTAAACAATAATCACTACCAAAACACTAGCCTAAACAAAGCTAAATTTGGTTGTCCAAACGTTAATTGGTTCAATGTTGATTGACGCTGAATTTAATAAGGTTGATTACAGTTTAATTTTTAAGACTCTATTTATGCTTCTGATGGTTTTCAAATATGTTTGGATTTGCAGATTTTTTTGTATCAGGATAACCTATACTGCGTTGGTGTTGATAGTTTGGAGGAGTTCTGAGACTTATTTGTCTAGGTTTTATTCTACGTTGTCCGTTCAATTTTTTACTAAAAGAGCTGTCATTTGGATTATGGTGGGCCGAGCAGTTTTGATTTGAGTTCGGGAGTTAGAGTCTAGTTAGGGTCGGGTTGAAGTCACTGGTGGTATGAAATCTGAAGAGTTTCTTTTTAAGAATGAGATTAGAAATGAACCTCTTTTAGATAGTGTAAGTTTTAATATTTTCATTGGTGTTCCGCTTATATACGGACACAATTGTTTTGTAACTTATATTTTATCAGTCTCTCTGCTCGTCTTGTGTAGAGATTTAGTTTATTAATTCAATATTTGTTGTTCCAATAAAAAATAAAAATAAAAAAAGAAATTATATGATGCGCCAAAAATTATCTGTACTCTGAACTACTTAAACTTCTTTACCTTAAGAAAACTCCTTTACCTTAAGAAGCAAAGTGTGGAAACCAAAAAACAATACTTAGTTCAAACAACTATTTTTGTTTTTTTTTTTTTTTTGAGACTGACCTGCCTCAGTCCCACTAAGATCCGCCATACACATCATCAGCGGCGTTTGCATGTGATTCCTGAAATCAGAAACTTCAATGATTGATGTTATTATTATTATGAATGGAAAAGTACATAATAATGATTCCAGAAATATGTCCAAATTGAAGTTCTCTAGCTACCGCTGATTTATACAGAGTCATTCGAACTCTGTAATCATACATAAGACAGTACTCAACATGTTACTTGCATTGCAGCATGATATAGCATAGTAATACATGAACTTGGTCGAAATAATATAAATTTCTAATCAAATCTTTTTAGTAACGTCAATTCTGCAATGAATCACTGAAATGGGGTGATGAAGACTAAAAACCAGAATGGGTGTGTTTAGCTTATAATGGAAAGTCATTGGGGTCCCATTTCAATTTTTTGTTACATCATGGGTGTCAGATGTTTATAATGCTGCTTATAAAAGAAAGTCATTTTTCACATCTTTTTCTTTCTTTTTTTTGGTACAAATTTACCTCATTTTTTTTACCTAAAAAAAAAACTCATTTTTTTATTATTTTTAATATAAAAATATAAATGTGTGCTAAATTTGGTGTTTAGTCTATTAGCTGTTTATGATCACTTGATTATTAGGATTTAATCTAAAGTGTTGTAAAAAAAACTCATACAAAATGGATTTGGTCAACAAAAAAACTCATCTAAAGTGGATATTTAGCAAATTGAGATTTAGAGGTTATATTTTATGGAAAAAATTAACATGTGTTCATTATAACATAAGTTAATATGATCTAAATAATATTAATCTTTACAGTTAGCTTAACATATAGAGGAGTTTCGTCCAATTATATATTAAAGAATTATAGCCATAAATTATCTAAATTAGTTTGCTTATAACCTAAGTTAATATAATTTAGTCCATAAATTAATTTATAGACTAAGATAAAATTTAAAAAGTAGTTATTTTACAAATAATATTAAACAATTATACTTAGTACATGTTAACATAGGTTTATTAAAAAACTATATAAAATTATACTTATTTAACATCCATAAATTATATAAATTTATGGACTAAGTTAATATTAAAAAGTAGTTATTTTATAAATAATATTAAAAAATTTGGTCCTTAAACATAATTTTCGTCCTTGTATGTACGCGAAATTTTGGTTTTAGTCCCTGTATCGATTTTTGTTATAAATAAGTCCCTGAATCAACCAAATTTTTTGATTTTAGTCCCTAAAGCGAAAATCCGCAAGAAAATCTACAGGTTTCCTGTGAATTTTCCTACGAATTTTCCTGCGGATTTTCGCTTTAGGGAATAAAATCAAAAAATTTGGTTGATTCAGGGACTTATTTATAACAAAAATCAATACAGGGACTAAAACCAAAATTTCGCTTACATACAGAGATTAAAATGATGTTTAAGCCAAAAAATTATACATAGTACATGTGTTAACATAGGTTTATTAAAAAATTATATAAAATTATACTTATTTAACATGTTAAATAAAGTAGTTTTATTTAACATGTACTAATAAGTAGTTTATATAATGTTAACTAAGTAGTTTTATTTTAAACCGTCGCAAAATAGAATCTCCGCTAAATATAATAAAACCACTGTTAACTATTCCCTCCGGTCTTTAATATAAGAAATATTTTGCTTTTTAGATTTATTGAGTTTTCAATGTATCTAGTCCATATTATAGGTTAGATACATTAAAAACTCAATGAATCTAAAAAGTAAAATGTTTCTTATATTAAGGACCGGAGGTAGTATAATATAATCGCCGCAAATTATACAAAAAATTACCGCTAAATAACAAATCTATAAAAATTAAATTAAAAAATTATAAAAAAAAAAAACAACTTAAAAAAAGTTTAGAAAAAAAAACTGAGTTGGCAGTGTTTTTAAAAAAAATAAAAGAAATATATCACGTCATAGATTATGCCCAGTCAGATTTTGTTGACTTTGATCAGAAGGTAAAACAGTAAATTTTATATAACAATGGGATAAAGCAACAAAAACATTTACCGGGGGTAAAGCAGCTTGGGCTATTTTTTTTTTGGATAACCCTCTTTTTTGAGTTTTTACTGACGTGACATATAAAAAATCTACTTTTTATTGACGTGGTAGTTGACTTTTGCATGTCACATCAGCAAAAAGTTAAAAGAGGTGGGTCATACAAAATATTAATTTTACACGGACTTTTGCATGTAATTTTAAAGAAGGATTTACAATACTTGTCAACTTTACATGATGTATTACCTCATTAACCCTAATAAAATTTTAGAAATGAAGAAAAATAATAATATTTTTACAAAACTAATCACATTTATAAATGTTATAATTATTATGAGATAGATGAAGAATGTAAGAAATTTTTGTGAACAATATTATTCAATAAGGATATTACATACTATATATATGCAAAGGTCATCATCATTCAAACTATGATAGCTTATTTATTCACTTTATTATACGACTAAGCTGTAGTCACTAGCTAACCTACTAAATAAAAATAATAGAGAATGTAAGCATTTAGGTTATTATGATGATTTTTTTTTTGACAGTAGGTTATTAGGTTATTATGATGATAATGATATTTGGAAATGTGATGCCTTTAATTACTAAAATTTTGATGCACATAAAGTCAATTTTACTCTTTTAACTGAATTTTTTAATATGCATGAGTTAAGAATTGAAATTATAATTATATACCAAAACTTTTATCATTGACCAAATTTTTGGTCGTGAGTATAAGCATCTTCTATAAAAAAAAGTAAAAATAAAATGTAAATAATGGGAAGTATCACGCACACACCTTTGTAGTTTTGCCAATCAACAAAGAACACGTATAAATGGGTACCGCAAAATTAGGGAGCAAATAGAGGTTTGGTAAATGATGACAAAACATAAATAATTGATATTTGTCTTTAACATTTTGGTCACTAACGTGATTCACCAAGAACTATCTCTCTCCTTTGTTGTCACATTCATACACATGTTTGAGTAGTTTAGTCACTCATCTTGTTCTACATGGTTCGTCACATCAACCTTCTATCCTCATAAATATTTAAAAATCCATTAATAAATATAAAAGACAGAAAGTAATTAGCACATACTCCCTCCGTCATAAAATATAAAGGAAAATAAAAAAATCATACTTATTAAGAAAACCAAAACATAAAAATTTGAAACATGATTTTGTGTGATTTTTCTTAAAATAAGTTACATAGGAAGATGTAAAAACATTTTCTATTGGTTGTTGTTTATTGATAAAAGGAGAGAGAAGAAAAATTAAATGCAATTTGTATTTAATTTTATGAGAATAAGTAAAATTAATATCTGGAAAAGATAAATATTTATTTTTTTCCCTTATATTTTAGGACAAAAAAAATGTGTTTTTTTGTCTTATATTTTGGAACGGAGAGAGTACAAGAATATTATGCGACAGTATTACAGTTTCTCGATTGTTTTGTCCGTTGAAATTTAGCTCCCATAACGGGGTAGGATGTCTCAATGGAAAATAACAACATTAAAATGCCACTTTGAGATAAGGAAATAAATATACATTAGGATGTGAAAAATGAAAATGGTAGGGATTAAAATTATAGTGTGACAGTCCTATGAGCTTAGTATGGAAGTGTAGAGAATGGAATTTAAACTTGGTATGCCTAATTCACTTTTAAGAGGTGAATTTTTAACTACTAGACTACTAGACAAAAAAAAATTATAGCATGACATATGTACCAAAAAAAAAAATATAGCATGACAAAATGGGCCACCAAACCTGCGTTATTATTAACTTCACTTAAAATTGGTCGAGTTTAATTAATAGTACGTTAAATTGCACTTTAATTATAATATCATACTACCTCTGATCTTTATTATAAAAAAAAAGTTTGTTTTTTAAATTCATAGAATATTGAATGTATTTGGTTCATAATATAGTTTAGATGCATAAAATATTATATGAATTCATAGAAGATTGCGTAAGTTTGTGAAAACTAGGGAGTGCCGGTCACGACATTTTGGAGATTCAAAACAACAAATACAAATGAATCTCTAATAAAACATAATTTTTTTTCAATAAAAGAAACGTTATATATTTATCGTTAAAAATAAAGAAAATTGTGTATTTAAATAGTAAATAATACAAATAACTTAAGAAATTTTGTCTAATGGTCATTATTTAATGTTAATTTAATTTAATTTATTAATGTGGTTTTTATTCTTTCGCACTCTAATTTTTTTTGGTTAGCCCACTCAATCTATTTTTTTTATGACTTCCTACTTATTCCAGTAAAAAAAAAATTAAAATAAATAAAAAATGAACTTGAAACCAGTGTAGGATGAATACCTCGCATCCTACATTATTACGCCGATATATTCTTCGCATTCTTTTGTGAGTTTAATACGCCAATGTTTCGCATCTTACAATAATAAGTAGTAACTACCAATGCACCAATGAATACCTCATGATATAATATCCGCGAAACAATTACTTAACGTAATAATTTAATGTGGGTCTGAAGAAGAAAAAATAGAGGTCAAATTTTTTAGGCCCAAATTTATGGCCTTGGTTGCACATCATCATATCCTTTGGGTCGGCCTTGTTTAGGAGTTAAAAGTACAATTACTTTTGGTACGTAGATAAAATACAAAATTATTAAATACTCATACACAAATAGAGTGTAGGGACTGCCTAGTCATTGACATAAAATTTAACAATTTTGATATTTTTTGATATCTTTAGGCTTAATACCATTAAGCAAAACATGTTATAGACCCCATTGAGTCAGCCAATTTAACCCGCTTTTTTTTGGGCATTGGGTTGACATTTTAAACCCAAAAAAAAACAACGGGGCAATGATGGGGCGGGATGGGTTGACCTATCGAGTCTAACCATATTTTAAAAATTCTCAACCTATTATATTCAATTTTTGCTTTGTCCCATATTAGAAACTCATCAGTTAACCTAATCTTTGGTTTAGGATTTATATTTTTTTGGGTAAATGACTTAATATCCCCCGTAAAGTTAGCCAGCTTTGTAATACCTCTTGTAATTTTATTTTAGAATCCCCTTGTAATGTTAAATTCTTTGCAATACCTCCTAGACTCAGTCAACCATAATATAACATCCGCAAAAAAAAATGCCGCAAAATATAATTTTAACGAGAGTCTTAAACCTCCTTAAACTGAATCAAGGAGTATTGCATAACTGACAAACTTTACAAAGGGTATTAACCCGTTGACCTATTTTTTGTCAGACAGGTAACTTGTGGCTATAAATTTATTCTTTAAAGTTAGAATTTAATCTTTAATCCTTTAAATTTAAAGTTAGAAAAATAAGGTCCTCATGAGCCTAGCTCAATTGGTAATAGATATTGCACATTTGTGCAGAGATCAGAGTTCGAACCCGGTATGCCTATTTATTCACCTTTAAGGGGTGAATTTCTAGCCGCTAGGCTACCTGACAAAAAAAAGAAGAAATAAATGTATCTGAGTTCGAACTCTGTTCCATATATATTATGTGCAATGTTCTTATAAACTGAATTAAGTGCTCATAGAGACTATTAAATTAAACTTTAGCATTTTTGGATTTAAATCGGTAATTTTCTTATACTTTTTTGGCTTCGTTATTTGTTTTATAAATCAAGTATGTTTTAATGTTTTGAATGATAATTTCATATTTTTAGTCAACTTGGTTTTATATTTTAATTCCTCAAACGGTTTTTAATTTATATTTTATAAAAAAATTTGTGATGTTTTATGCAAATTTATCTTATTTTTTATTTTGTTGACGGGGCACCATGTCCCTTTATAAATTTATATTTTATTCGAACTCTGGTCCACTACTAGTTAGCTAGTCCCGTCGAGCCCTACCCCTTTTATAGGCAGATTAATGATGGTGCGAGGTGATGCGAGTTGACTCGTTTTGCCATCTCTAGTCAGAATTGCTCAGATTTAGGTTTACGTGTATATATATATATATATATATATATATATGTGTGTGTGTGTGTGTGTGTGTGTGTGTGCGCGCGCGCGCGTGTATTTATTAAAATTAATGTAAACTAATAAACTTAAATTAATGAAAAAAGTTAATAGATTAATAATTTAATTTAAAATATAAAATTAATATATACGAATAATATTAATAAAAATATTATTAATATTTACTTAAGTACACTAATTTTGTAGACCTAAAAGTTTTTTTATGCTCTATAGTCTGACATCTTTTTATCCAAATAGACTTTAAAAAAAACTTAGTATACTTATATGTTTCCCAAAAACAAGTAATTTTTTGTATCTATTTGTTTTTTTTTATTGAATTTTTTATTGTATTTTTTGAGGTTTTTAATATATTTTATAATTTAAAATTGACTTTACACTCACAATGTATATAAATTAAATTATTTTTATACTTTAATAATTTTTTATTTAAATTCTGTCAAAATAGGTGAGATAAAATTGCATTTATGCGGACATTTTATATGTTAATAAGTAATATAGTATAATAAACTTAAAAATGCGTCAAACAAAAAAACTTAAATTATTGAAAAAATTAATAGATTTAAAATTCAGTTTAGGAATTGTATTATTAAAAATATTGTTCATATTTATTTAAGAATGTCGGTTTAATAGACTTAAAATAAATACCCTATAGCATGCCATTTTTAATCATATAAACTTCTAATTTAATTTCAATAAACCCTATTTATATAAGGATCATGCTAACTAGTTAAGCATACAAAAAAAAGTTAATTTTGTAATGAAAATAAATTTTTTTATATTTTATAAATATTGACTATACAAGTTCTAATATAAAATTATTATATATATTAAATTTCCGTACATGAGATCTATCAGTTAACATTTTCTTTTATATAAAAATTCAGAATAGAAAGGTAAACCTCCTCTAACGATTTTTTTGGTATAACCCTAAAAGCTCCAAAAAACACCAATCTACCCTCATTGCCATAGAGTTTCAGTTTCATCGTCCTTCTTGAACTCGCTACTTGCAGTAGCGAGTTTCAACTAAGCTTGCATTTTGAAACTCGCTACTACAGGTAATGACTTTCAACTGTGTCTTTCTGATTCTAGAACTCGCTGGTTAAAGTAGAGAGTTCCAACTGAATTTGTTTGCTCGTTTTTGCTGTGTGAATGGGTTTGGAGTTGTGGGAGTTTAGGGTTATTATAGGGTTAGATAAGGTTTAGGGTTATTTAGGATTTAGGATTTTAAGTGGTTTATGTTAAATGTCAAATTATGGAGATTTAGATTTTAAAATGTTCATTTTAAAATAAAATGAAAATAAACATTATCAAACAATAATAAACATTTAACACATTAAAAATAAATATTAATTTTTAAACAAATTGCAAATAATAAAATATAAAAAAATTATTCTGGCGATCGTTGAATTAAATGACTTCCTGGTCCACATTCTGTACGAACAGGAGTACGACGACGACATTCATTTGGTCGTGGTTTGTTACGTGGTTCATTTTCAACATCCTCCTTAACAACTTCCTCTTCAATAACATCCTCATCGATAACGTTTTCTTGGACAACATACTCATCTTGATTTTGATGAATATTAGTTGGACATGCTGCCCATATGTACTATTAAGAAAATCATCAGACAATTGTGCATTGTTGTTGAGCCAGAAAAAAATTGTTGTCCAAATCTATTGGATTTTCTTGGTGTAGGTTTGCGATGTGGAGAAGTCTTGAAATGAGGTGGGAATTGGTGGCTCATTTAAGGTTAGAAGTATGGAACAAAATGATTGTGTATGGGAGATCATTGGTGGTTCTTGGGTGAATAATGATAAGTTTAGATCAGGTTGTGATTCTTGAAGGGAGTAGTAATTTTGATTGTAAGTTGGTGGGGTTGAGTGTTAATGAGAATCTAATGATAAGTAGTTTGGGTTGTAGGGTGTCGGGGTTACATAGGAGGGATCGTATGTAACCCCATAATGTGGTTGTGGTAGTTGTTGTTCTAGGGTAGGTTGTGGTGGTGGGGTATGTTGTGGTTGCCTTTGAGATTGATACTGTGATTATTGTGGTTGAGATTGAGAGGATTATCCTTGAGTTGAATTGTTTAATAAATGGTGGGGTGAAAGGTATAGAATGTTAGAGAAATTATTCCGAAAATAATTCAAATACATGTTATTGTATACAAGTACGTCGTCCACTTGATTTCTAGTCAACACATGATTGACTTGGTGATTCCAATGTTTTATTTCCTTTTGAAACTCGTCGGACCAAAGGTTGACCCTCTGTCCACGCCTTTCTGTAGTATGGTAATGATCCGTATTTTTTGGTTTTAAGGTGGGGCGGTGTTGTTCGAATCCAAATTGGAGTTGAACTCTATATGTTTGGTGGAACTCCACTGTCTCAAAACAGATAAGATATGTTCTAGCAGACCGACACTAGCATCCTCCTCTTGGACATCAAGTTCCATGTAAAGCCTCCAAAAATATTGATTAAAAAAATAACATGTTAGTGTATGTACATTGTTTAAAATAAAGTTGAAATATAATAGATAAAGTCAAATATATTACATCTCTTGGCTCCATGTATGTTAGTGTATGTATTGGGTTGTTATTATACGTCATCCCAAGATGTGAAAATCTAAAATTGTTATTATAGGAATTAGCAACACAATAAATTTATAAAACATAATTAATATACTAGTTAAATATTAATCTTACAATAATTCAAAGGGAGTCTCAAAAGGTGGTGGAGTATCTCTTTGTGATGTCAAAATGAAAGTTGAAACTCACTACTTCAAGTAGCGAATTTTAGAAGGGAAAAAACATTTAAAAATCGCTAGTGCTCCCAGAGAGTTCTGGAATGGAAATTGTGAGTTCAAACTCGCTACCGCCACCGGCGAGTGGGGTAGATCAAAAATTTTCTAGAAAAAGAAGCATATTGATATTTGTTTGTTCCTTCAGGATTATTTTTTAAAAAAATCTCCTATAACAACCAATTGAGGGTACAGACCAAATTGAGGTGATCACCATATACTAAAATCTAAAATTTATTTTCGATAGGTATAATACTATATGTTGCTTTGTTTGTTCCCTGCCTACGTATCTACTGACAACTCTATTAGATTTTTTGTGTTCCCGCCAAATGATAGATTAAGATTGCATCAAACACTAACCATGGTGATTTGATACTTGAATAAGGCCAAAATTAGTTCTAGTGTTCTTAATACTAAATTTTTAATTAGAAATATAGATTGGATTATATTTTGATAGCTCAACCTTCAAATGCTCCAAATCCAAAGGGAATATTAAAATTAAGAAATATGAAGTGTACTTCTCAACAAACTATGTCAAAGAATATAGGTTAAATTATAATTTTGGTTCCTTATTTTAATTTTGTTTTATTTTGATCTTTTAAGTTTTCTTTTTCTTCTTTTTTTGGCTTTTTAAATTATAACGTTAGATAACTCGGTTCCATAAATTGTATTTATTTCATTTTAGTCCATTAAATTATTAATGTTGAGCATTTTAATCTTTTAAATTACAAATTTAGGAAAAAAAAAGTGACTAAATTGAAACTTAATTAAAATTATCCAACAGCGGTAAGACGGGGGGCAAGTGTTCTTCAGAATGATTGGGCGTAGGCTTGACTAATATCAATTTTTCGGCCTCGCTTTGCTACAGGACTTATTAAAAAAATTAGTTGAAATAAAAAACTAAAATTATACTGTCAATTCGATCTGCACTACTCAACTTTGTTTTGGTAATTCTGTTTTTTATTTTTAGGTTCTGTTTTTGTCATATAGTTTTTGGAAGGTTGTTCCAGCATTTTACTGTCATGGTGCAGTTGTTTTCATGTTATGTTTCTAGACTTTTTTACTTGTCCAACTTTTGCACATCATTTTCTTAAGTGTGATATCTTTTTATTTTAACAATAGAGTTCTTTGAATTTGAAGAAAATGAGATTGAGAAGGTGAGTGTTTATGCATGACATAGTCTATATATCATAGTCTATAACTTCAAATTATAGATTAAATTATTAAATTAAAGATTAAATGGTTAAGTTATTAAGTTGATAATATTTGGATAACAATGACATGTGATATATAAGAAAAAATCATTTCAAACATGGTATTTTTTTAGAATCACCCCTGTAATGTTTGATTTTTTTGCAATACCACCTTGAACTCAATCAATCATAGTATTTTGTGGCGGTTTTTTTGCGGAGGTTTAAAACTCTCACTAAAATTATATTTTACGGCGGTTTTTATTTGCGGCGGTTTAAAACCTCCGCTAAAATTATATTTTGAGGTGGTTTTTTTGCGGCGGTTCTGTTTTGCGGGGATTATGTTATGGTTGATTGAGTTCATGGAGGTATTGCAAAAAATTAAACATTACAGAGAGTGATTCTCAAAAAAAATAAATTAGAGAGAGTATTGCAAAATTTGTGTATTTTATAGGGTGTAATGACCTAAAATATATTTAACCTAAATAACAATGAGACTTAAGACACAAACCAAACTCATACCAATAACTTATTTCCTCCCCCCTGAATGTTTAATCCACACCCAAACAATGTTATAAATAATGTCCTAATTAATCCACACCAAAACAATATTAATGATCCCCTAGAGGATTCATGCATCAAGAAATTAGTTAAGCTAATAGTATATCATATTCCAAAGGTTTATGTTAGGCAACAACTATGAAATCAACAGTAATAGTGGGCCATGTATGTGTACTGTTGAAATGTGTGACAAAGAGAGGTTGATTCAAACAACTCAAAAATTCAAATTATTCAATGTTTGTCAGGATCAGTGTCTTATTCCAACTAATCAGTGCCTTCATGAAACATACTATGCCAAATAGTAACCTCACAATTTTCCTCTATTTAAACACCTTATTTTGGTGCAACAAAACACACTACAAGAAAAATTAAGAAAAAGAGAGTTATGTCTAGCCAGAGAAAAGACTCAAAGATGAAAGAAAAACAGATTAATGATCTTGTGTCAAGGTTACAACTACTATTGCCTCAGCTGAACCAAAGAAACAGCTCAAGGGTATGACTATGATTAATTTGATCATGTCTATAGTGAATAATTACTTGATTTATGATTAAAAAATTTACTTGATTATATTCATTAGCACATTAATCTAATTTCTTCATGCTTTGCTTATAATAACACACATTATATTGTCTTCAATAGTTAATTCTAATTTTACTACCTTCCTTCTTGAATATAAGCAAAAAAAATATTACTCATTCTTTTTGTCTCAATTACTCTATATAATGATATCTATCCCAAAATATCATGCAACTAATACTACCTTCGTTCTTTATTATAAGAGACATTGCACTTTTTAAATTCATTAAAAAAAAGATGTACCTGATATTTATTATAGTTCAGATATTCTCATAGAGACATTGTAGTATTAATTTCATTTCTCAATTAATCTCATATTCTCATAGAACAAATTGACAATATTGAAAATTCACTTATATTTTATGAGATTAGGAAAATTAATTACACTTAACTAACTTTCTTAATACTCCCTCTAATTTTTATTGTAAGAGAAACTTTATATTTTAGATTTATTAAATGATTAATATATCTGATCTATCAGATATATCAATAATTCAATGAATCTAAAAGATAAATTTTCTCACGTGATAAGAATTAGAGGGAGTAATAAAGAAGATATAGTTGTTTTTGTTCTATAATCAAAACGGGAGTTGTAGCTAGTTAAGGTTGTATAGTTATTTTGTAGAAAAACATTAAGGTTGTTTTCACTAACTTCAAGTTTAATTTTCATAGTATATATGTTGTTATAATATTTTATTAAAATAATGTCTTCTAAGTAAAAGATTGTAAGTGACAAGATTGTAAGTAAAAGAGGACAAGTTGCACTAAAGCTTCTGCTTGGAACTTTGAATGTTACAAAACAATGTATATTGTCACAATTGACAATATAAATTGTATGAGGAATATGACTTCATATTCAACAGTTGACAACCAATGTATATTGTCCACGTTTTTCACCTTGGATTATGTAATTAAGGAGAAAAAGTAATTAAAGACAAGTTTGAATTGGAATTGGAGGTTTTTTCAAAGGTTATAGTATGTTGATAATTGATTGTTTCTACATTCTGAGGTTATAAAAAATGGGACAATTTATTTACAAGGTTACCAATTGTTGACTTATATGAGGTCTTGAGTTTGAACTTTATGAATGAGAAAATGTAGTTGTATGAGATGAGATCCTATCAAAGATTTCGGTTACGTTAGTAAATTCCTTCACAAAGATTAACCATCTTAAAGAGATTAATTATTATAGAGTTAAATGTTAAATATATGAGTATAGTGGGTCATAATTATAACTAGCCACATCACTACTAAAAATTTATCTCAAATTTTCATTTTAAAGGTAAATTATTTTAAGAACGTAACTCAGATAAACATCTCCACTTAAATATTCTCTCGCTTCATTCTTATTTATATTAAAGTAAAAAAAAAATTGAGCGAGAGAATATTTTACTGGAAAATTTAAATCTAAACATTTTTAGATCAACAAGTTTTTTTCTTCTGAAATTATATAGTACTTGGTTTTGTAGATTATTGTTTTTCAACAAGTAAATTAAATGTGTGTTGTGCTGCAGCAATCAGCGTCCAAAATCTTGCAAGAAACATTAAATCACATTAGGAGGCTTCAGAAAGAGGTGGAAGATCTGAGTGAAAGGCTAACACAGTTGATGGATTCTGTGGACATCAATGATAGTGATAGAAGAACTTTAGAGAACTTTTTGCAACATTAATAACAAATTAGTTCTTTTTAATTCTAGTCTTTGTCTTCCTATTGCTTTTTCTCTCTTATGTTTCCTTTCCTTATAGATTGTGATGGGGCTACACAGCCATCATGAAATAATATATGTATATTGTCCAATAATTTATAAGAATAAGGGTTGATTTTATATGAATTGTGATAAATAAAATTTACACATTCATCTGATCATACTAAGGTTCGGAAAGATTTTTTTATTGATTTGGCATACGATCCTTTGGTTTATTTAGAAGGCTAGAAATGATACAATTTTTGCAGATGGTTCTTTTGATCCGAACGAGATGGTAGAGGCCATTAAAGTTTTGAGTTGGAAGTGGAGTTTGGTCAAGTTGAAGTTACCACCGTGTTTGTTTTACGAATAGAGAGGGGATCCAGGAGAATATGTATAGCTCACGGTTAGTAGGCCTTGGGGGTGTGGTGTTGTCTTTGTGTTTTCATGGTTGTAGTTGTGTTGTACTAGTTTTGTAGTGGCGAGGCTTTTTGTCTCTTTTGTTGCATTTTGTTTTTGTTTCTCTTGTACTTCTTGTAATTGAGTTGCATATTAATAAATTTTGCCATTTAAAAAAAAAGATTAGAGCAAAGGCTCATTAGTGTGTTGGATCAAATAACCTAATCCCATCAAGTAACAATGTAGACCATTTCTATTGGTATTTTGAATATATAAATATTTTTTTATTAAATTTATTATTCGTAGTACTATTTACTTGTTTTTATTTATTTTGTATTTTTCACCACCATCAAAAAATATTTTATATTGGACTTAAAACTTGGAATATGACCATAAGGATGCATTTGATGCATATAGTGATGCCTTACTTGCTAAGTCTCAATTTATGATAGTGGGAGACATCCCTTGATGAAGCCTTGATAAAATTGTTGAACTTAGAGTGAAAGGTGAGTTTGTCTCATACTCTAAGAGAAGAAAATACTAGTGTGGATTTTCTCACAAAATTTGGTTTTAATAAGGGTGTAAAATTTATTTATCTGACTTTGGTGCTATTCTCAGTGATTGTAGAAATATGTTAGCTACAAATTTAATGAACTGTCATGTTAAATTTATTAGGAGACAAGTCAATAAAGTTGCCTATATATTCTTGCTCGAACGGCTACATCTCTAATTAGTTTCCATTCTTTTATCGATATTCCAACATGTATTTACGATATTGTTATGAATGAAATGAGACAAATCTTTTACTGTTAAAAAAAAGGATATAAAACTTAAGAATTAGAACTCTCCTCTAAAAGGAATGGACGAACTACTTCGATCTGACTATCTGAAGATGCCACTAGTTTTTTTTCTACTCTTTTTTTTTTTCTTCTTTAGCATATCTACCAAAATAAAATGCCTTGATGAAAAATCAATGCCAATAATCTGAAAATGTAGCCATCTTTGTTTCTCCAATTTACTATTAAAGTCCCTTAGCCTATGAATAGGACCTCATTCTCACTAATTCAACATCTTACACTTTTTTATTCTATTCCAAAAGTTCAATAAAATTCTTAGTAAAAAAAAAAAAAATCTATTTTTCTTAGTTTAGATTAGTTTATTATTGCTCACCGTGTTTAGGTGTGAGTGGTCAGCTCCATCTTTGTTAATCGCAATTACTAACTTGTTTTTATCTACAGTTAGTCCTAGCCTAATCCCAACCCACTTCAAAGGGCCCTAAAAACATTGAATAACCCCAACCCAACAAACATTGGGGAACATAAACTCCCCCTGACCCTCTCTAGCCACCTAAATATAATCTTATACCAAACTTAGGAGACGAAATCACATGTGATAAACAAATAGCAGGCAAACTCCACAATCAAACCATAGAACGCACATGAAATACCAAGCAACTATAATTAGCCATCACCCTCCTCCTAAAAATATTAGTCAACACCTAAGGGTCATTTCTAAAAGAAGTTAACAGTCCATTGTTGATCACTTTCACCACTCCGTAGAACTAATCTTAGAGAAACTTTTGACTTGTTATATGTGCAGGCCCAGCACAAGGATGAGCAGATATAAGTGGGCTTATACTTTTGTCAAAAAAAAAAGTGGGCTTATTTTAAAAATCTAACTCTTCACTGAATATGATGTTTGACTTTTTGTCAAATATAGTGTTTCTGATTTTGTATATTTTTCAAATGTGTGAATTATGCAAGGTAAAAAGTAAAAGAGAGATAGAGGTAAAGATATATAATATCACATAGTATAGTAGAAAAGCATAAAAAATACATTATGATTAATTTGCACATAATAAATACATGGAAAAGCATAAACAAGGAAGGAGTATAAGATGGTAAATTCTGAATTGAACACCAACTTTTTCATCAATGCATTCAATCCTATTGCCCATTTCATTTGGGGCAAATCAAGTATTTTCTAAATGAATGGCACGCAAACACAATCTATGAGTTACAAGGTCAAAAGACCATACAGCAGGGGATACATATATATAGGAAGACAAAAAGAACTACAAGGGAAGAGAGTAAAATAAATTTTGGATCCCTTGGAAAATTAAAGGGGAAATCTCTTGCACAAGCCAATCTCTAAAAGTGAGAAGTAGCTTCTAAGCAATCTTTGTTATCAATCGAATAACAGTTCTCATAAAATGTACAATTTTTACCCCCAAAATTTAACTGTCTGTTGACAAGATAAACAATGGGAGTAAATTAACAGTTGCTGCAAGTGCATACTCATCCAATCCAATACATCTATCTATAACAATGTAATAATAAGAGGAAAAAGAACGAAAAATTTTCTTTCTTCCATTCCATTCCATTATGCTTTTCTTTTTCACTCCTTTCCTTTTTTTTTTTTTCAGTTTGCTTTGATTCTTTCTCTTTACTCCTTTGTTGATAGTGTTTTGTATTAACACATGCTACCTCTACGACAGTTAATAACACCGGCTCCTGAGGTTAAAGTACCGACTAAAGAAGACGATTTGGCTCCCAAACTTGATGCTCTAGCATAGCTTGCTCCAGCTCCAGCTCCTGATGGAGTGAAAAAAGCTCCATTTAGTAAAAGGTCTCCCTCAGACCTCCAATTCCAACCTTTCCATATGCCTGCTCCTGTATCCACTCTCTTTGTTACCTGTCCACATGAAATTCACCAATATTTAATAAAATTTATCATTATCAACAACATTATTGACATGTTTCATTAGCTAAGAACATTACAGTTGTAACTTGTAAGAATGTTACCTCCTTAGCAAAAGGGTTCTGAGGGGCAAGGTATCTGTTGCCTTGGCTGTTAATTGTGGGTTCAGCACTGCCTCCAATGGCATACATCTGCCAGTGGGTATAGTCATTGTTTACCACATGGAAATACCCATGTCTGCACCTGCATTATGGAGAAACAGTCCATTGTTAGTGCATGTTACAAGATAAAAAACCTATGAAGCCATAACACCCTTTAGCAGAACAGAGATCCCTCTTGAGACACTTGTAAATTTTGATGAGCCAGAAAGAACCTATTTAGTAGGCCTCTCATCAGTTTCCAAATGGGATTTCCCGAGGTCAAAAGAAAATAGTACTAAACAAGATCCAAGGCTAAAATATATGGCTCAAGCTTAAGTAATAAGTAACCATGAAAAATACTAAAATTTGATATCTTTTTGAAAGAAAAAAGAAAGAAAGAAAAAAAGGTTAAAAATGTTACTACCAGTTACCTTGGCATTCTTTGCATAAGACCCTCCCCAAAATGGTTGTATGCAATGGTTACTTGCATCTGCTTGTCACGGACATATGAGTCACTGTGACCCAATAGCATAACCTGTATAATTTTGAACATAATTAATCTCAAACATTTCTTGAATCTTTTTACTAGATATATAATATCTTAAAATAACTGAAACAAGTTATTAGAAAAGCAAAAGTATATAGAGTTAATTAATGTTACTTTGACAGTGAGGAAGGGATAATTTTGGTTTACCTCATTGTGGTGGGTGAAATAGTTATTTGAAATGGTAATGGCAGTGGAGCCCATAATAGCATCAACAAGACCATCAGCACAATTGGAAAGAGAATTGTGATCAATCCAAATATGACTGGAACCAAAGATGGAAATGGCATCACCATCAGCCATTGTCCTCCATCCAAAATGGGAAGGCGAGCTTCGTACCATAGCATTCCCAGTTGGTTTACAATCATGGATATGAACACCATGGACGATGACATTAGTGATAAACTGGATAGTAATGCAGGCTCCAAAGGCAATATGAACATTTGCACCACGACCATCAATGGTCTTGAAGCTGTTCATGATGAGTTCTTGCTTCAGGGTGATCACCATATCTCTCTTGAACACAATCCACAATGGCCTATCTTGAATGACAGCATGACGGAGAGTTCCCGGTCTTGGGTTCACAGGGTCATCGTCTTTAGGATCTGACACAACGTAGTACCTCCCATCACGGCCACCGATGGCATTGCGACCGAAACCAATGGCACAATCAGCCAACCTCTTTCGCCGGAGGTACCAGCGCTTGTCACAACGCCAGCAGTCATCCATTGGATTTCCAGTCCCACATGAGAAAAAATTCAGATTCCTTCTCTCCGTATGATTGCTTATAGTCCTGTTTAAAATTTAACATGTCTTTTCTATTAAAATCAACATTCGTGGAATTTTATCATAAGATTCATACCTCTACAAACATTAATACTATACTTTTAATGCCAATAATTTTAGAATTAAGCTCTAAAAAAATAGATGTTTTATTTCTTTGACTATTATTAGTCTTAAATTACCCGGTTGTCAAAATCAAATGATAGTATAAAGAACTAAATTAAAACTTGAATGCATGCAATCAATAATTAACAGTTTGATGTGAAATTATTATTGATGTCTCTTGAGTGAGTGATGGGACAGGGGGGTCGGTCATCTCATGTGGGTCTTTAATTATGGATACGGATTGAATGATACGGTGTATACGGAATAAGGAAGGTTGGCATGATCCTAAAATTTCAATATATCTACTAGAAATAAATGCTAAGTTGGGGAAAATCTAGTTTCTGTCTAGCAATATTGTGAGGTGTCGGTGGTGAAAGCATTATTATTATTAATAAGTTCCTAAATCTTGGTCATTTAATAAGTTCATGGGGGTCTCATATATGTGTCAGATAGCAGCTGCTATACCTGCCAAAATAAAACTATATCTAGAAAATGTTATGGTTAAACCAGAGATGCTGTTTGGAGCTTGTGCTTTGTAGACAGGCTGGAGAATGGTAGCACATTCATGTGGCTTACCCTACATTGTTAGATGATGTGGGACTGAGAACTGTAAGAATTGGTAATACTAGTCTGGATTAGTTGTGAACATTGTTTTGCCGACTAATTTTTAACTGTTATTTTATCCATATTTGACTTTTGGAGAATGCTTTACTGATTTTGTTTTTCATCAAACAGTAAATGCCCCATTGTGATCGGGGTTGAGTCTAGTCAGCAACTTGAAGACCATTTGACAATTTGAGTTGTCTGATCTTGATCATAGTTCAAATTTGACTAACTACATGCAGTCACGCTTCACAGAATCTAAATCCACTATAATGTGTAGTAATTAAGATTTTTATGGAATTTTATTTAAATGAATTTAAAGAAGCCTAATTGTGTATTAAAATGTACTATGTTGGAGGCAAAAAGACAAACAAGGTATAACTAGGCCATTAAGTCTAAACATCATAAGGATCTTGAACTTCATGATTTGGATAGTTACCTTGAATATGCATATAAAATGTGTCCCCCAACCATAGTTAAGCATAGCTTAGATAAAATTAGAAATTGTGATAATAAATAAAGAGACTACAATTAAAAAAAAATGTATAGTTTTAGTAAAACAAAGAGGCATAGAAGAAAGTATAACTTTCACCAAATCTCCGCCAAGACATGTGTTTAAGAGGGACCACTAAACAAAGAAAGGTTTAGGAAGAACTTTAAATGAAACTATAAACAAAACAATCTATAAACAACAAAAGAAGTATACGTAAAACAAATGTGATTGAAGTCATGAATCTTGGATTTTAGGTACATGACGGTGTGTTTGTACTTGTAAAAGCAATTTTTGGATAAGGAAAATCAAATTAAAAAGACACAAAAATTTATTATTATGACCGAAATGGTCGGATCTCATAACATTAGCATGTGGTTAAGCTGGCAATTAAAAAATATTATGCCTTCAATTTTTAATTTGACCCCATATGCAAAGAACATGGAGATTGATTCATAATGCACCATGCAAGGGAACTTCAGAACGTGAAGAATTAATTAAAGCCAGATTATATTTATTAGTTTAATAAGACAAGAGGAGAATTAATTAAACTGATGATGTAAATTAAATGCCGTGAATAATAGGAACACAAATATGTCAGAGTGTGAAAGGCATCAAAGAATATAAGGTCATAAAAAAAATATAAGTTCATTAAATAGGGAATTTTAAATGTTATTACTCGTTTTATATTATAAGAGAAGAAGTAAAAATTACATTTATTAAAAAAAGATAAATATAATGATTAGAAGGAAGTTTTTTACTAAAAAAGTTGCATAGGATGATGCAGAAACAATTTTTATTGATTATTGATAAAGAAAAGATAAGAGAGAAAGTAAACTATTTTGCAAAAGTAAATATTAATATTTTTTCTTTTATATTTTAAGACAAATTAATTAACTTTTCCCTTATATTTTAAAACGGAAATCGTACCGGAAACAAAAATGGTGGGTCCTTTCCAAGCAAATAATAGTACCGTACTAGTTAATTTCTAACTTAGGCAGTGCCGTTTTCCATGGTGATATTTCAGACTAGGAATTTTCCTATGAATTCCTTTATATCTATCTAACTAGAAAAATACCCGTGCGATGCACGGGTTTGTTAATTATTAGTAATAAATAAAAAAAATTGATATAATAAAATTTTAAAAATTTATAAATATTTTAAAAATATCAATATTAATGTAATATTTTTAAAAAATATTGGTTTATTTTATATGCAAAATCCATTAAAATATTTACACTGCAACCCGTCGTAGTTGCGGATATGATTTGGTATGTCTCGTATTTTTATCGGTAACAAATATTTATTACATGCAAGTTTTATAAATGAGTGACACTTGCTCAATTTATTTTTTTTGATGTTATCAATGACATGTATATCTTGTATTTTATTTATATATCAATATAATTTGTCCCGTGTTTTTAATTTTATTCAACGTTAATTTTAACAAATTTTATGGTTTTTATAATGGAATTTTTAAGTGTGTTAGTTAAATATATTTAGTAACATGGAGAAAAATCAGTTATGTGACATTTTAAAATATCAATATTAGTATAATATTTCTACAAATTATTTATTTATTTTATAGGTGCAAAAACCATATAAATATTGTCCCGTGTCTGTTGCAAATTTGTATGCTTAGTTATAATTGTGTTTACAAACTTTTTCTTTATTATTACTACAAATATTTTTGTCAAGTTTGTTGAATTTATGAAATATTATTTACGTACTATAATTGATTAAATCACATTTAAAAATATTAAAATGAATAATACAAAAATATAATATAGAGCATGAGAGACATTTTAAGCTTTTAATTTATTGCACTATTATCTTTCTAAAGTTCGTTACAAAACGCTAAACCATTAACTTGCGCTGAAAACTACTTCTTGTTATTTGAAAGCTAAAACGGAGTGTTCACTATCACCTCACTAAGTTACTTCAACATTTTTACATGCGAAAATTCGTCAATCATTTGCATTGAACTTGATGTAGTTTTTTTGTACTCCTTTGGATTCGAACCCCCGTCGACAATTTCAATATTTTTTGCTAGTTGACTTACAATTTATAAAGCGATTTTTTTTAATAAAACACAAACAACAACACTTCATATTATTATGTTTTATATTTCTTAATAACTATGATATTTTTTCTTTCTTATAATTTGAAACTGAGGGAGTATTTTAATAAAATATTAGTTTATTTTATATACAAAATCGACAAATTATTGCAAGGAACTTAATCATGGATTTTATATGCATATATTTGTGGAAACAAATTTATATATATTTACCAATATGATAAAATTTTAAAGATTCATGATTATTTAGAAAATGTTTAAATCATCTTTTGGTCCATCTAAGTTGGTGGGTTTTTGGTATTAGTCCTTAAATCATCTTTATTTTAGTTTTAATCCCTAAAGTCAAAATCTGTGAGAAAATCTGTAATTTTTGTACAATTTTTTTTAAATTTTTTTTTTGCAGATTTTGACTTTGTAGACTAAAACCAAAATGATTTTAATATTCAAGAATAAATTTCTAAAACTAAAAGCACGCCAACTTATAGAGACTAAAAAATCATTTAAGCCTATAAAAATTAACACTATCAATCCTATTTTATTTAATAAACTTTTAATGTCATGTAAAATTGTTGGTATTAATTTGTTTTCAAATGAATTTAAACATTAAATATATCCATCAAAAATTGGGACACATGTTATGATATTGAGAATAATCTGTCAAAAATAAAATGATATTGAGAACAACAAAGGTCACAATATATCCATCAATATGCGCTTGTAGTGGTATTGAAAAACGTAGATCATCATCATCATTAATTAAAGCATATTACTGGGAACAAACAAAAAGCTGTACGTTATTAATTAAATCATAATTAAACATAAACATGAAAAAGACTAAAAAGGATACAATATGGGAGACTTTATTAGATTAATTAAGGGTAAAAATGGAAAATTAATGGTAATTAAAATTTATATTGTAGTAGTAGATTAAATGGATCTATCAGAGTATCAGTATTATCTTATCCTTGTACTGACTAGCCCACAAATTTTGGTCTAAGCTCGGGTCAACAATAGAAAATGGTTAATGTTCAGATAAATTTGTGTTAAAAACAACAAATTTTGGTATAATATTATGTTTAGACTCAAAAGAAACAATTTAAAATCAATTATAAAAAGATTAATTTTACTAAAAAACGACCAAATATATCAAAATTTATTAATGTGTAAACAGCATTGTAGCTTTCAATTAAAACTCAGTTTAACCACTTTGACTATTAAAGAAAGAATGAAAATGGCATCTCATGTATCAATGTTGTTCTTTTCTTTCTTTTGTCTTGTATCTCAAATTCTCAATTACTATACTATTTATACTATCAGATCTTTAAAAATGTAAAACTTCAATTTAAGTTTTTTACATTTGTTGTTCAAAAAGTTATAATTTTTTTTTTGTTTTTACCTCTAATTTCCAGAAGAAAGAGACTGATAATTTAGAGTTTAAGATAAATTATAGTATCAAATGGTCTCAATCTCCTCTCAAATACTGTTGTAGAAATCAAACTGTAATTCTCCCCACTAACATGCAATTACGATTGCTATTTAAAACTTGTTTATTAGTACAAATACTAAAGACAAGTGGGGTAGAATGTGCTGAATCTACTGATCTAGATATAATTTCATGATCATGTGAATCCTCTCTAAGCCCAAGATAGAAGAAAAAGGAAATACTATAAACTAATCTACCAAGCACATGACAATTAAATTAGAATATGAGATATACTACTACTATAAGATAAGATAACCAATAATGCTAGTATATCACTAAAATACAAAGCATAGAAAAATAATTCAGTTTTTAATATATAGTATAAAATAAACAGAAGAAGAGGTAGAATTATTACGTTTCAACCATGGTAGCAATCTCCTCTGGATTATCAACTGCATGCTCATTGATATCATCACTTGAACTGAAAAAAATAATAATCATATAAACAACAAAATTCAACTAAACGGCAACGTTTCAATCACTAAATGACAAAATTAACACTCTAAGCATTTAAGCAATTAAGCTTCTAACGAAAAAGAATCAACGGCTCATATTTTTCAGATCCGATCTGAATAACGGTAAATAGTACTACTGTTTATGACTTTCATTCAGATAATTCTCATCCAACGGTTATCTACACTTTACACCACGTGTACGCTCCGATTTTATCCTTCACAGAAAACGCAACGTAACACTAACCTTTCCGCCATTGATGAATTCTTCAAGCTCTGCATCTTCAACTTCTCTTCTCCATTCACAACACTATCATCATGTAACAAACACATTCACATCACATTCTAAATTCGAATCATGAAAGTTACGATAAAATCGAAATCATAAATGAAATTCGAGAGAATTTTGATGTTTATAAAGCATGAACGAACTGAAGAAGATTGAAACTAACTTCACTAATTTTTTTTCTTAGCAAAATTACCTTGATTCAGTGGATTTGTGAATCTCATTATGATCAATTGCATTGCTAGATAGAGCAAAAAGAAGCGCGATAACGAGAATGCTGAGAACAAACTGTGATGGAAACCGTAACTCCATTGAAGCTTCTTCAACTTTTTCTCTGTGTTTTGTGTTAATTCTCTGTTTAATCTCACACTCTGTTTTCGTTTTGTGAGAGAATGAGAGAAGAAAAAGAAGAGAAGAAAATGGAGGCAAAGAGAAATGAGAGAGAAATAGGAGGGAGAGGGGGTTTAAATAGGAAAAATGAAAGAGGTTAAGTTAACCATGGTTAAGTTAATTTAAGCGTTAATCACTGACCGTGTTTAACTAACTCATCACCGCTCTAACTGCCATTAATTTCTTCGTTTCGCTGTGTTTTTTACACGTGGCGGTATGGCGTGCTTTCTTTATGTACTGTTCAAATTCTTTTCAACAAGTTTCTATGTAAATCAGTCAAAATTACAGTACTTCTTTCTTTCTATTTTTTCTTCAGATTTTTGTTTGTTTTTTAGTACTACTCCCTAGTCCCTCCTGTCAAAATGAGTTGTCATAGAAGGAAGAATTGATTCAAATACTATCTTTCGATCTAAATATATAAGACTTATTTTGATTAAATGATATTATTCATTTATTTATTTTGTTTTGATTGTATTTTTTAATAGTAATATATCAATGTAAATATTATATAAGATTTTGTTTTATTTGTTTTGATGAGTATTTTTAAAATATTAAAAAATTTATAATTTTTACTAATAGATAATTAAAGATATTAGTGATCAAAATTGTGTGTTGATGTATGTGCAGTGATTGAAATGGATCTTATATTTTAGAACGGAGATAGTAAATAATTTTTTTTTAAAATTCAGTAATCATTTATATATTAGATCTAAAATGGTACATTGAATAATTTATATATTTTATTTAAATTTTAAAATAAATATATAAATAATTTGATGAAGTTAGAAAAGGAATTTTCACTTTTAAATTTGAGTTGAGACTTGAGACTAGAGAAGTATTGAACTTTATTGAGGAAAAAAAAATTGCTTCTTTAAATATGTCAACTCCATTCCATTTCACACCATGCTGCACTTCCTTCCAACTTCCTTCCTTTTTTAGAGGCCTTGAGCCGAAGGTCCATGCTGCACTTGCATGGGGTCGGCTCTGCTTTTCAATCCATTATTTCGTATATTAGATTGTGGTTTTGCATACCATTTCTTATTTAAGTTGACCCGTTTTAAATATATAGAATAGACTGATCTACGACTTAGTATTTAAAAAATAATTGTTTGTTATTGATTTTTCTGAGAAATCATGCGAATTTCAACACAATATCATTAGTATGTTGTTGTTTTTCTTGACAAAAACAAAATACCATTAGAATTTGGTAATATACAAAGGATAGATAGTACATTGATAATAACATACGCAAAATTATGTAAATAATTTATAATTATTTTGTTGGTACTAACAAAAACAAACAAAAATCGTCAGAGAGTTTAATTCAATTGTTAGTGACATTGTAAGTAAAGTGTAGAAGTTAGAGTTTTAAACTCTAATATGTTCATTTATTTGATAAAATTATAACCACCAGATTATTTAACATAAAAAACAAACAATAAACATCTTAAGGAATAAATTTTTAGTTATTAAATTACTTAATCGAAACAACAAACTAAAAATATATTTGACAAACAGACTCATCAACTCTCTGTCTCTGTAGGATAACTCAAGTGGTAAGAGCTGTGGGACATATAGGTTAGGTAGGAAAAGATCTGAGGATCAATTTTTGACAGAAACAATTTATCTTTCCATTCAACTCTCAATAAATTAATTAAATATTTTCACTTTCATCTTACGTTTTCCATATAAATACACTTCAATTACTTTTTCTCATATGTTGTATCCTTTAATTTAATTGATACAATTTATATCATTCTCAAGTTATTATTTTCCATATTGGATTCTTTTTTTATCATTTTTTTTTATAATATTCCATATTGGATTATTGTAATGCAAATACCTATAAATAATAAGGATAAGTTAGTAAAATCACTTTTATTTTTCTTTAATTTATAATTTTTGTTGGTATGTATTATTTTTCATTTTTTTTTAATCTCAATGAAATTGTCAAATACAAAAAATATTAAAGGACCGAAGAAATATGAATTTTTTTTCTTCATAATCATGTTATAGGAATAAATTACTCATTCTTTCTAAAAAAATGTTATTCACTTTAGTATTTGCGCTTGAATTTGTATATTATTATTATAAGTAAATTTGATTTTTTTATAGATATAACAAGTGATTTACTTAATTTATATTAAAATCAGATACATCAATAATTAAATATATTAAAAAAATAGTTACTTATAATAGTGGTAAGAGCGAGGAGTATATCACGTTGTGATTTGATGTAAACAAAACTTTGGAATAGAAGTCCTCTAGTTTGAGGCAAGGAAATCCCGATGAAAAATCACCAGGTGAAAGTCTTCTTGTGTGAGGCAAAGAAGTCCTCGTGTTGAGGCAAAGAATGTCCTTGATTATAAAGTTGTGGTAGGAAATCTAAGACATGGAAGTCTTAGATTATGTTTAGATTGATAGAATATAATAAAATGGAGCGAAATAAAGCA
The DNA here is from genome assembly GCA_951804385.1 of Trifolium dubium. Classification (NCBI taxonomy): domain Eukaryota; kingdom Viridiplantae; phylum Streptophyta; class Magnoliopsida; order Fabales; family Fabaceae; genus Trifolium; species Trifolium dubium. The sequence goes on along the minus strand of OX638072.1, from coordinate 16,591,382 downwards.
GAGTGAAATGAAACAAAATAGAATAAATATACTACTCTATTGTTTGGATATTTTTTTATTTCATCCCTTACCTCCCAAATTGAAGGGGAACAAAATTAAAAGAAATGGATGATATATAATAGAATTCATTCCATCTTATTCCATTTGATTCCAATTATCATTTTTAATATCCAAATAATAGAACATTATTAATATATTTCATCCCACTTCATTCAATTTCATCACATACCATCAATCCAAACATAGCTTTAGTGTAGTTTAAGTATTGTTATCTACTTCTTCCGTATCAAAATATAAATAACGTTAATAAATTTTTTTTATTAAAATATAAGTCACTTTACAATATCAATGAAGCATTTAATATTATATTTCTTATATCATCTTTAACTATTTATTACTCTCTCTTCTTTTACTTTTTCAATTGATCTTTTTTATACTATTAATGAAGAAAAATTTTATAAACTAACTCATAATTTCTCTTTTTTATATAACAATAATTACATTTTTAATTTATGTGATATAATCAAAACAATTTATATTTTTGTACGGAGGTAGTATATAATAAGATTATATTAATTGAAATCCTTCACGAGTGAAGGGACTGCAGTAGCACCAACTTATAACAAAATAAACGTAAAAATATGAAAATATGAAAATATTATCAACTTATAAAAATATGAAAATATTATCAACTTATAACAAAATAAACGTAAAAATATTAGTATTTTATTGTTTACTTTTACATAAAATAATACGTATATACAGAAATTGCATATATGCTAAAAAATTTCTATATTTTATAAAAAGAGTTTATTTTTAATAACAACATTATAGTTCTTAATCGTGTAAACTGACATATTTTAACAATCTACTATTTTATAGACTCAATTTTGATTGAGCTTGTTAAGTTGTATTGTGTAATAGGTTGATTGTTTATAGTTGATATAATTAAGTTAAGTATTGCGGTTTGGTTCGGTTTGGTACGGTTTTATGAAATGAAAACCGCGAACCAAACCAAACCGTACGGTTTAGTAGAAAAATGATTCGTGCGGTTTTAATTAAATGCGGTTTTTTGCGGTTTCGGTTTGGATTGGTTCAGTTTGCAGTTTTACTTTTGGATTGGTTCGATATGATCACCCCTAGTTGTGTGAACCTGGATAAACTCCGTCGTGTTTTCCTTTGCTCTCTATCTAGTGGTTTAATTATTTTGCTTTATTTTCTGTTTGTGTCGACCTTCTGTCACAAAAGTTTTAAAACTTTAAAGATACAATTTAATCCTTCTCTATTGTATTTTTTCACCTTTAAAATTATTCAATTCGATTTTAAATATAAGTAAAAGTCAAAATGTATTTGGTCTAAAATTTGAACTAAATACATTTTGATTTTTTCTTATATTTAAAATCGGATGAAGTGATTTAAAACCCCAAAATACTTTTTTTAGGGGACTATGAAGCGGAACAAAAAACATTAATTGAAAATTCACATATATAAAATGGAGAAATTGGAGTTCGAATTTTTGTCATAGACGACATATAATTTTATTTTTGATGGATTAATTAAATTTGAAACACTCACATACCATTGATTTTTTTTCTTCTTAATGCATCCGGTGCACTCTTTAAACCCTTTTAAATAGTAAGTTTTTATAAAAGAAATTATAAAGTCAACGCATTGAAAATTATACTGTTTAATTTTTGAATTTTTTTTGTCTTTAAATAATATATTTAAAGATTGTATCAAATTTACTCGTTAACAAGACTCTTGATTTAAAATTGTTTTGTAGTAAAAAAATGAATGCGGGTTTTCCGTACTGTGATTGAGCCAAGTTGGCAAATGGAATGCGCGAGGAGGAAAGTTGTTTTTTTTTTTGAAAAAGCAAAAATAAATAAGTATATTAATCAAGCACAAGATGTGTAGGGAAAATGATAGAAATACAGTGTCACTTTTATACAGATTTAGAAGACTAACTAAGAGCACCCCATACCAATCTTATAAACCAACTTCTATAAATTAACAAAAACACTAACTCCTGCTAAACACCTAACAGACTAAACCAGTAAACTTCTCCAAAATTTCCACCTCCAAATTTTTGTCACATGAAACCAAACTCCCTGCAATTCAAAAGCTTGTAAATGCACTAAAAATATGAGATCCAATGAATTTATATACCAAGACACCATGCCATCCTCTTCAAAAACAAACTAGGATCTTGAATATAAATTATCCTCTTCCAACTACTTTAATCAAATCTGCTTCCATGACAGAGAGGCTGCAAGCACTCTAACATTATTGTAAAGTTGAAAACATGCTATAAGAGAGTGAGGGAATCAGATTAGGATATCTTGGGATCCTGGTCCTTGCCACTCATGATCGCCGAACACCAAGGAACACAGAAAGCCCTCAGTCCGGCGCAATACGGACAAGGATTTTGGGATACAACCAAGATAACCTATATCCAAATTCAAATCCCTAAATGAACGTTCAATGAGACATGAGTTTCCAATGGATACCACCACTGTCAATCTTGAGTTTTGAGAGCACCTCTATCAATGAGTACCATCATCCTATACGCAAGCTAAGAATAAAGGACAAACTGAAACTGCCACAATATGATCAAAATTGGATTGAACATCCTTGGCACACTTTTGGATTCAGAAACCATTGAGCCACATTATAGTCCATGCTGCAAGATTTAAACTTTAACCAGTTCCAAGCAAGAATTTTCGCAGATTCTACAATTTTGTCAACATTAACTTCTTTGTTCTTGAATACCTTGTCATTCCTTGCCTTCCAAATGCACCAAATACCAGCAAACAAAATCACGCTAACTCTATGAACCAAAACTCTTCCATTACCAATCAGACCTTTAAATTGCTCCAAATGATTCATCTCGTCATTATGAAATGTTGTCGATATTCCCAGCCAATTTGCTAATGAGGACCAAATACCTGCAAATATCGGACACTCGAAGAAAAGGTGAGACACAGATTCTTCTATGCCACACTCTCCGGCACACTAAAGAGACCCCTGACCAATAACTCCTCTCCTATTTAAATTATCTTTCGTAGCTACTCTATTTTGGAACAATCTCCATACTAGACACGACACTTTCGTCGGAACTAAATTGTGCCATGCTTTTGCCCAAGAAGGATTTGAATCACTATGCGTTCCCGACAAGATCTTTTTATAAACTTCCTTCGCTGAAAAACTATCTAAAGCCTCTATAACTCCCGAGTCTAGCTCATTAATGTCCCTCCACCATAACGAACTACCTATATCAACCCCTCTAGTTATCCCATCACTAACCCCATATCTATTAGATATCACTCTATACCAAAGGCTATCATTATCATTATTAATTTTCCACTTCCATTTACTAAGTAAAGCAAGATTAAAGACCCTCAAATTTTTTATGCCCAATCCCCCATCTGCTACCGATCTACACACCCTCTCCCAATTCACCCAATTAATTTTTCTCTCATTCTCGCTCCCTCCCCAAAGGAATTGTTTAAAGAGAGATTTGAGTTTGGAAATGATACCTGTTGGAGCTTTGAAGAAGGAGAGAAAATAGACTGGGATAGCTGACAAGACTGACTTTAAAATAACCACTCGACCTCCGATTGATAAACGCTTATGCTTCCAATTCGATAACCTGGATCTCACTGAGTCAATAACTGGCTGCCATGTCGATTTTTTCCTCGGGTTAGCACCAATTGGAAGACCAAGGTACTTAAATGGAAGGCATCCTACTCTGCAGTTTAGAATATTCGCTGCTTCCTCCAACCAACACTGAGGTATATTTATTCCCACCAACATACTCTTATTGAAGTTTACTTTTAGTCCCGACATCAGCTCAAAAAGTAATAAATTTGCTTTCATCATCCGAATATTCCCCCACCCCTTCCTACCAATTATCAAGGTATCATCATCATATTGAAGGTGCGAGAAACATCTGTCACCCCCCTCAAATTTGTATCCAATAAACCTTCTTGTTTCTACTGCACTCTTCATCAGTATATTGAAACCTTCTGCTGCAATAATGAAGAGAAATGGTGACAGGGGATCGCCTTGTCTGAGCCCTCGACCCATTTAAAATTCTTTAGTAGCGCTACCATTTACCAACACCGACACCGACGCTGTCTTAAGACATTCTGTTATCCATCTCCTCCACTTCTCATGAAATCCCATTTTGAACATGACAAAGTCCAAAAAATTCCAGTCTACTGAGTCGTATGCTTTTTCAAAATCAACTTTAAACATAAGCACATCTTTTTTCTTTCTTTTAGCCTCGTCCACAATCTCGTTTGCTATTAGAATCCCATCTAGTATTTGCCTCCCCGATATGAATGCAGATTGTGTTTCTGAGATGACATACCCAATCACCTTTTTCATTCTATTTGTCAACACCTTTACTATCACCTTGTAGATACATCCAATCAGAGATATAGGTCTGAAATCTTACAATTTCACCGGATTCTTCTTCTTCGGAATTAGTACAATAAATGAACTATTTGCACCTCTAACCATTCGGCCATTCTCATGGAATTCCCCCAACACTCTTACAAAATCTTCATTGATATCCTCCTAGAATTCTTTCACAAAACCAAAGTTTACGCCGTCAGGTCCTGGACTTTTAGAGCTTTCGCATTCCCAAACCGCATTACGAATTTCTTCTTCTGAGAATTCCTTTACCAAATTCATTGTAGTCTCAATATCAACTCTTTTAAAACTCATATTAGCCGGGATAGGTCTCACTCCCCTTGCCGAAAAGTGTTTTTGAAAATGATCTGCTACTGCATTCCTTATTTCATCAACCTCCTTCAAGATTCTCCCATTATGCTCTAAGGATAATATTTCATTCTCTCGCCTTCTTTTATTAATGCAACCATGGAAGTAGCTAGTATTTGCGTCCCCCTCCTTTATCCACTTGACTCTGGATTTTTGCCACTGAATGCTACAGTTTAAATTTGAGAGCTTGTATATTTGGGTTGTCCTCTCTCTCCATGTTTTCGCCTCATCCTCTGTTAAGCTACCTGATTCACCTTTTTTTTCAAGTCTCTTCACTTCTTCCTTTGCTTCTTTGATCTTGGCTCCTATATTTTGCGTGTGCTTTTTGTGCCAATCTTTTAGATGAGTTTTGATCTTCTTTAATTTCTCCTTCAACACATACATTCCCCACCCTTCTACCTTCAGCTCTTTCCATTTCTCTCTGACAAATTTGTGATAACCTTCTATTTCTTTCCAACAGTTCAGCATATGAAACGGTTTCGGACCCCAATTTTCCTTTGATTCACACAACATGATTGGACAATGATCTGATAGTCCTTTATCTAGACACCATTGCTTGCAATTCGGCCAATCTCTACTCCAAGCTTCTGAGATTAAAAATCTGTCAATCCTGCTCATAGCTGATCCCCCAACTCTAGACCAAGTAAACCTTCTGCCATGCAAAGGTAAATCAATAAGTTCTGCCTCCATAATGAAATCATCAAAGTCTTCCATGTCATCTCGTCTGATATGATCGTTGCTGCATCTTCTTTCTGCTTCATCTCTAATGGCGTTGAAATCCCCTAATGCACACCATCTATCTTCCTTCTTTGAAAGAACCATGTTTTTAATCTCCATCCATAAATTACACTTTCTTCTTGTATCACAAGGCGCGTACACATTCAAAATGTTGATTGATTTTTTTTCTTCGCCTCACTCTCCTCCCAGCCACAACAAGTGATCTCTGATAGTTTTGCTTTGAATCGAGAAAATATTATTATCCCATATTGTTAACAATCCTCCTGAACGTCCTTCAGACGGCTTAAATGCAAAATCACATTCATTTGATTCCCATAACCATGTACAAAAACTTCTATCGACAACTTCCATTTTTGTTTCTTGGATGCATAACACATTTGGCTTTTGATTATTAATGAAATTCTGAATTTCTCTTTTCTTCGCCAATCCCCCCAAACCTCTTACATTATAACTTACCAATTTCATGATGACTTAACATGACTCCTACATTCCACTCCTCCACTCCTTAAATGGGTGCCCCCTGCTGCCCCCGTCACCTCATTTACCAATTCTTGTAAGATTTCTCCTTCTTCACCTTTGTACACTAGGCCAAAATCTTTCCCAATATCCCAAACATCTCTAGCAACTTCTTTAGCCCCTTCATGAACTATTACCCAATTTTTTCTTTCCATCTCGTTATCATTCAACATAAGTTGGTTTAACGTACCTTTCATGTCTTTTTGTGAATTTCTTCGTTGATTACATGTGCATTGAGACATCATCATTTTCCCTCTTTTCATCGCTTTCTTCTTCTCCTTAAGAATTGCAATTCGTCTTTTTCTTCTGTCTTTAGGTGATTGAGCTGTTTCTTCTAATTCTAGACTTCCTTCCTTTCACCTTGATGTGTTGATGTTCCAACTTCGTTCCCAATTCTGTTCTGATCATTGAATTTTTTTACTGAACATGTTGCTAAAAATGGTTCGCTGTGTTTTCCTGCTCCCTCCTTTCCCCTATGATTTTCTTTATCTTCTTTGTGAACAAGTCCTTGTTTCTCTGTTTCTTTATCAGGCCCAATATTATTTTCTAATGCCTCATTGTCATTCATAACCCTTGTTGGGCCATTGGTTAAGTTATCATAAGACTCAATGTGATGAGAAGGGTTTGACCCTGGATCAGGCCCACTTTCACATTCTTTTCTCTCTTTTTCTTTCATTGACGTGTCATACTCACTATTATTTTCCAATTCCACAAAGTCACAACCTCTTTCTCCACTGTTAATTTCTTTCTCATTATTAAACTCATCTCTATCTTTATTTCTCTCACCCACCTCATTTAAGTTAGGCTCTCATTCTCGATGCCTCTTTCCATGTCCCAACTCTTCATGTGCTAATTCATTGTTTTGCGACCAATTTTGAGTTTTTTCTTTTTTCGTATCTTCCTTATTCAATGCAGCCGCCCTTTCAGCCTCCTTTAATAAATTCTCATTATTATTTTCTATTTTTTGCAGTGTCTCTTCATCTTCCATAGAAGCCATGGACGCATGAATGCAAGTATCATCTGAATTCACAGTCTCATCATCATCATCTTCTTCGGAGCTTTCCACCAAATCCAACAATTCTTTCATACAAGAGCATTCACACAATTCTTCTGTGATTCTAAAAACAAAACTTTCTTCATTTATCTTGACTTTTATCACCTTGTTGATGAAGTCCATTTTTGATGTTTTAATGAACAACCGAGCCATATCTAATCTTTCCATATCTTCTGTTGCCTGATCGACTTTTATCAGATTACCCAAGGAGATTATTATTTGTGAAAACACCCTCCTTCTCCATGCATGAACAGGTACTCCAAACACTCGGACCCAAACATATCTTGATCCTCCGGCGTCTCTTGTCTCCCATTGTCGAACTGTGCTGAATAATTGTTGGAATAGTTGTTCCGAATCCTTCACCAACATTCGCATATCTTCATTCTCATCAACCTTTAAGAACACTCTTTCACCTCCCATCGGGATGACTCGAACCGACATTATTCCTTCTTCTTCCAATCTATGTTGTATCAAATGAGTTTCTTCTATGTTTCTAGCAAACCCAACATATCCTCTTTTTGCCCATTCCATCTCCTCTTCATTAATTGTTAGTGTCATTCCTCCATCATCTTTGTTTCCGCCACTTTGATGCTCGGTATGCAACCTCTGTTTTGCAGCCTCTGTCTCGCTCCTTGCTTCTCTTCCTTCGTTTCTTGTAGCTTCTGCATATGTCCTTCCTTCTCTTCTAACACTTTGTCTTCCCAACACTTGCTGCACTAATTTTCTGTGATTATTGCCTTGTTCCAACATCCTTGTAGGCTGATGTTTTTCTTCTTTGTTCTGCATCCCTTTATGAAAGTTCACAGGATGCCTCCCGTATTTTGAAATATTCACCCACACTTTATAGGAGTCAAACCATACATCTCGAAGTTGTTCTTCTAGCCATCTCTCATTTTTTACTCCTGCATATCTAACAAATCCAAATACCCTCCCTGCTTTGTTCCTTTTCTTTGCGATATACACATCTACTACATTACCCCATCTTTCAAATGTTCTCTCCACTTCTTTCTCCCTTATGTCTTCTGGTAGATTATTAACATAGCATGTCGTTGTCCCGCCTACAATCGGAGTGGTGAATCTATTAAAGCCAGCTTTGTCTTGATCCCGTCTAGATGTTCTCCTTCTTCTCGGACTCACATAGGTCCAAGACTCTAGTTCTCTCTCCATTGAGTTTTAGATAAATAACAATTAAGAAAGTTGTGTTTGAAAATTTTAGGGTAACCGTACGAAATATCCCATTATTAAGCAACGTGCAATGTCCAATTTTCTTTTTATTTTTAGTACAACATTCCATTTTTTATTTCAAAAGATATAAATAAGTCAAATGACGATCTGGCACCGACACGTGTCCTTTATTGCAGTACTACGGTGATTCGTCTTAACTCTGTTATGCGTTGGATCCCCATTCTTACCACTAGCTTACAAAATTATTTTTCTCAAATACTCTGGTATTAAATAATTAGAGTTGAAAATGAATAATAAAAGTTTCGCTAAACTTAGAGACAAGGGCATGTTTGGTTATAAGTGCCCGTTTGACCCGACTTATTTTCCTCTTTTTTTCTTCTCCTTAAAAATAGTAAAGATGAAAAAAATTATGTTTGATTCCATTTCTTTTTATTTTTTATTTCTTTACTTTATTTCTCTAATACTTTTAGGAAGAAATATGGCTAAATTCAATTTTATACTACCTCCGTTCCTTTTTACTTGTCGTTTTAGGAAAAAATATTTGTTCCTTTTTACTTGTCGTTTTGGCAATTTAGGTTATATTTTTCCTATTATACCCTCATTCCTATTTTATTTTATTGACTAAATTTTGTATTTTTTTTGTTGAAACAATATAATCTTTTTATAATATTTAATTTTTTTTTACTAAACTTTTTCATATAATCTTTTTTTATTTTTGTTTTGTTCCTAGTTTTTGTTTCGTGCATGTTTATTGAAAATCTTGTTACACATGAAAGGATAAACACTGTACCATTTTCATTGTTGGCTTCAACCTCTTCTTCTATGTTATCTTCACTGGATTCGTCGAACTCAATTATATTTTGGTTTGTTAATGATGTTTCAACACCAAGATTTGAAGCTATATCTGAGAAGTTCTAAATTTTGTGAACTTATTAATGTTTTGGACAACCTTAAAGTATCTCTTGTTTTTTTTAATTTTGACGATGAAGTATCTCTTATTTAAGCACTAGTTTCTTGTAACAAATTTTTTGCTTGATTTTAAATAAAGTTTGTTACGATTTTTTTTGGAAATTGATAATAATTGAAAAAAAAAAGTAGGAATTTATTGGTGGATTAAAAATATGATATATTTTTAAAAATGGCATAATAGGAAAATAAGTTGGACAAATAGCCCCTCCTATTTTTGTCTTTTTTTCTAAAACGACAAATAAAAAGGAACGGAGGTAAAACTTCTCTATTTCATTTTTAAAAAATAGAAAAGTAGAAAATAAACATGGCCAAACGGACACTAAGAAGGGAGAAGAAGAGAAAAAAATTTAAGAAGGGAGAGTAGGAGAAATGAGGTAAAACATAATTGTTTTTTTTGGTATGAAAACATAATTAATTATGTTTGATAAAATTATTCTCTTTCTTTTATTAAAATTTTAAAATATTCTTGTTAAAATATTAAAAATTTTAGTATTTTTTTATAACAAAAAAAAATTTAAGTTTTATACTCATTAGATTTTTTTTGTTATATATTCATTAGATTTTTTTGATGTAATATATCTATTATAGTTTAATCCTTTATTTTGATTTCAATAAGATTAAGGGTAAAAAAATAAATTACTTATTCCCTTTCCACCCTCGTTAAAATGTTGAACCAAATATAAAAATTTAAAATTTAAAATATCAAATCTCTCCCTTTCAAAAACCCCGAACCAAATAGAACTTAAAGTGGAAAAATTAAAGTTTGAATATGGTACTTATTAATTAGAAAATCAACAATAATTTATTTTTGGCATTAGTTTTACCAATGTGATGAAAAGTTGGATTAAATATATTTTTCATCATAAAAAGTACTGAAATAGGAATCTTCTAAATTTTATTTTATAGAATTTATAATTCCTTCAAATTCATTTTTAATTAAGTTTTTAGACCTTGCTAAATTAATTTTGCTTAATAAACTGTATTTTTTTTTTTTGACAAAGTTGTATAATAAACTTTATACTATTAAATCTTTGCAGCATGTTTTTTCTTTTGATAGTATGTGGACATATTTATCCCTTTATAAAATGTTTGCTTATCAAAATTTATAATTTTTTTAATTTTTTAACATGAGATAAATTAAATAAGTATTTTTCCAAGACTAAAATTTTAGATAAAAGTAACGGATCGAAATCTAAACTTTTTATAACGTTAAAAACATAGTTTAAAAAAATCATCAAAAAGAAAAGAAACATGAATTGATATATTTTTGTTACCTAAAGTTAATTATAGCATTTAATCAATGATAATCTTTTCAAAAAAATACTTCATTTTTTTTATAGTATCCGGCCTATTGAACCGATTAATCTGATTCACGATAAGTTCTGAAATCAAATAAGTTCAGTATCCTCCCAAACACAGTTAAGGAAAAGAATCTTTATAATACATGTTGGATATTGATAGTGAGATGGGGGCCGCTAAATATATTATTCTTGTAATAGTTCCTAATTGATTTTTCTCTTCATACTCAAGTTAAAAGTTCGTAAAAAATTACGAAAAATTAATGTCTACCCAATTATTGTGGAGTTTATATTCAAGTTCATAATATTGAAGTTGTTAACCGTAAATTTGTATGTATCCTATGAACATGAATTAGTTGATAGGAATATTATATTTCATATATAAAAACGGTTAAAAGTTTTAAAATGAACAAGTGTCTATTAAATTTTTTACTAATTTCATTTTACTGTACCAATCGTTAGTTGGTTTAGTGGTGATTAACGCTAAACTTAGTAGGGAGGACCACAGTTCGATCCCTCATAATTATGATCAGGAGAAGACTGAAACTACTTTATGATAAAACTGACCCCTAAACCAGATTAAACTGGTGGTGAAAACTAAAAAAATTTACTCTCTACGAAATTTTTTCTCATACTGAACCAAAATAAGAGGGTGTATCTTACAAAAATTTAAGTTTAACTTCTTATTAAATACTATGTATGCGAAAATTTTAAGAAAGTTTTAAAATGAACAAATATCTATTAAAAAAGAAGGCATATCTGTTAAAAAAATTTGTAAGATATTAAATACTATGTTAAAATGTTCTTTGATCTTGAAACTTGAATGCTTTCCCTATAACCGTGAACTTGAAGCCTTGAACCTCACAAATCAAGGATTCAATTAGCTTAATATGAACTTTTCTTTATCAACAACAACAATATAATTATTAATTAGTACTCTCAAGCCTCAAGGTAGTGACTTTTGTGTATTATTTTTCCTTTTCTTTATTCCTCTATTTTTAAATAACTGTCGTTTTATAAAAAAATAATTCTACTACTAAAGTAGTGGATTTTGTGTATTACTTTTCTCCTTTTATCTTTGTTTAAGTCACATCTTCCCAATAATAAATTTTTATTTTATAGAAATTGTAAATTTAAGTTAATGAGAAAATGATATATTTGATAACTTACACTACAAAGTAAATAAAAGATCACGAGTCGTAAGAATCAACTGTAAATGTCAATGTCAATTGTTATGATGTCAAATTGTTCTTATACTTTTGTGTTAGATAGCAAAGAAACATATTCTATGTACCCAAAAAAAAGAAAAAATAGCAATGAAACATCTAATTTAAGCTGACTTTTAATATGTACAAGAAAAGCATATGTTAAAACTTCAAAGAGTCATGATCACTAATCATACAAAGTTTCACCAACTATTAAAAGGTTACATTCTTCGTATATCCTTCATGTCCTTGACTATAAGAGTTTGCAGCATGTTTCATACTTCTCTATTGAGTAATTAATATTTAATACCACATGCATGGTTAATATCTATTTTATATTTTTTTGTGTATCTTTAATATTTCTTTTGCCAAAAGTTTCATCTCTTTAAATTCTCTATTGTAATCAGACATCTTCGCACGTAACTGTAGAGATTAATTGATCACTCATACATTGTGAGATATAAATCGGTGACAAACTCTCGCTAATTAAGAATTTTAATCTTGTTACATATCCAATATATGAATCGATCGCATGACCTTGATTATACGGTATAATAGACATACCACCATTTCATCTAAGTTAATGTTGTTGGATTTCTTTTTATATACTTTAGTGACTTTAATTAATCTTTTGCTTTTGATTTTTGTTAGCTTGCAGAATTTATATCGAAACTAGCTAGAGCTGGTAGGCCATCGATATCTCTTTAGCATCATCTCTTTATATATCAGTAGTCCCCCAACATATATTAGCTGCTAATTACTTTTGTGTTACTTACATAAGAATTAAGAAATATTAATGAAGAGTACTAATCCCCCATTGCTATTTAAGCTTAAATAAATATTTAGGTGATGAGTTGGATCTCATAGGTTTGTTACCATTGATTTTTATTATTCTTTTTAGTTCACTACAAGTTTGTTAGTATATTTTTTTTTTACATGTATATCCCAGAGTATTAACAATTGAGTTCATTAAATTGGACAATATAACGAGAAATCGAGAATTGATAGTTCGTCGGTGATTAGTCTCGTATGTTTATTTAACTTCCGTGTAAAAATAAGTTTATAAATTTAATAGCATTTTTTATAAGATTAATATTAAATTAATTCTAACAACGTTGTCATTCTAATATTGACCGTGAATTTAAGTAAGCATCAGATTTCATCTTTTCAAATGTACTATTTAAGTGGTCCACAATGCAAGTACACTACACTTCAAATGGGTCAAAAGTGCGCATTGTAAGATTGTTGTTGTTATCACTAAATCATTCTATATACTAGTATTACTGACCCGTGCAATGCACGGGATAATAATCAAAACTATAATATATGTTACTAACGTTAAAGTAAATTAGTTGAGATATTAGTTTTTTTAATTTAATATTAATCAATAATGAATTTTTTGTCAAGTAATATTTATTTTTTTAATTACTTGGAAAATTAATTTTATATTTTTATTATTTAAATATGAAAAATAATATATATATATTTAGCAATTTTAAAGAAATAATATAGGGTGCATAGTGATCTCCCGCTCCCCCGTTTCGAACAATAAGGTATTTCGTTTCTAGTCCCCGTGAAATTACAAAAAAGATAGGATCGTGTATTAATATATGAGTATAAATATTGGTCCTCGCGTAAATTATAAAATTAAAAGGCACTCGTATTAATATGACTGTAAATATAAGTCATAGTAAAAAAATAGCGTTCCCGTATTAATATATCTATAAATATTTAAATTCCTATATAAAAAAGTCTTTCGTCTTGTATTAATAAATTTCGTATTAAAACATTTGTAGAAATATAATTCCGTAAAAATTACAAAAAAAACCGTACATGAGTATAAATATAGCTCCTGTAGAAATTTAAAAAAAAAATATCCCCATATTAATATATGGGTAAAAATATAGACTCTCATAGAAATATATGTTCTCTTAAAATTACAAAAAAAAATGTCTTTAATTCCCGTGTAATAATATGAATATATATAAATATAAATCTCATGTATATATAGCCACTTGTATTAATATATATAAATATTGATCCCGTGTAAATTAAAATAAAAAATACAGTCATATATATTAATATAAGTATTAATATTTTTCATAAAAAATAAAATAAAATATCATAAAATTGCATCAAAAAATATTATAAAAACATTGTTTTAGTTGTTAGTGGAAATAAAACCGTGTACTTCATACTAAATTTTATTCGTGACAGAGACATAGATGATACATATAAACTTTAATTTATTGGAGATTGTCACGTGCAATTTTGTTCATGAGAGAGACATTAATAAATATATACTATAGAGATTAGTAACTTTTTAAAAATTATGGTTAGTAACAATTAAGTACAAAAATACATCATAAAAATAATTATTTTCATGTTCCTCTTGCTAAAACTCATAATTAAATATATGTAGTATAAGTAAAAAAAAAATATATCATAAAAATAGATTTTTTGTTGTTGGTGGGAATTGAATCATGTTACTCTTGCTAAAGCTTTTAACTAAATCTAAGTAAAAAAATAGATTTTTTTGTTGTTGGTGGGATTTGAACCATGTTACTTTTGCTAAAGCTTTTACCTAAATCTAAGTAAAAAAATAGATTTTTTGTTGTTGGTGAGATTTGAACCATGTTCCTCTTGTTAAAGCTCCTAACTAAATTTATGTAGTATAAAATAAGGAGGAGATGACACGTAGGATTATGTTAATTGAGAGAATGCCACGTAGGAAAAAAATCAGGAGAGAGACATCCTTAAATATATTATATAAAGATAAAGATTAATAATTGTTAGAAAATGGTGTTTGAATCCTTTACTGTTGTTGTTGTTGTTGTTTTGAATCAAGAAAATAGCTTTTTATGCCGTATAATATATAACCAGCACATACTGAATTTGTAAGGAATTGTTGATGGCTTTTGACATTATAATCTTGATTTTTGAGGTTCATGATTTTAGTTTGGGTGCTAAATAAAAAAAGTTTATCAACAATGGTGTTAATTTGAACCCTTTAATTGTGGTTGTTTCCCATTAGGCCGTGTGGTTAAGAAATAGCTTTTCAACCAAGGGTATGTGGTTTATTTGAGACTTGGCACCCAAAGGTAAAATACAAATAAAAGTTGATCCAGCATAAGAGCTAGACTTTATCGCGCACAATGTTGTGATCTAATATTTTAACTAATATTAAAGTCTAATATCTATACTATTGTTTTAGTCAGCCACACCAGTCTCGCCAAATCTTTTTCCGAAAAAAATAAAAATAAATTTTATAAATAATTTTAAGTCATTCTATATACATATTTATGCAGATATTAATGTTAATATTAATTTAAAGTTTATTATTGATGTTTGTAAGTCATACGGTACACAAATAAATTAAGTATTGGTACAAATATTAGTGCATAGTTTATGATTGATGATTACAAATAATTTGATATACATAAAATTTATTTTAAATTTTTTTTTGACGCAATATTATTTTTTAAAGTTATATAGTTTAATTTTATAAATAATAAATATTAATTTTATTTGTCAAAAACATAGTAGATAACTAATCAAAATTATAGTATTTTTTTTGAATATACATGTTATACTACTAATAATCTTATATATTATTTATAGTTTAATTAAATTATTAGAATAATTTTATTTTTAATAGTGACTAAATTTTTTAGCCCCAGTGAAAATTTATGTCCAGGTCCGTTCCTGGTGCTATGTACGGGATTATTTTATTTTTAATATTATTTATTAATTTATCTTAAACTAATATTTTAAATTTATTTTAATATCTAATAGTAAATTTGAGATATTATATCTTATGAGTTGTTTAAATATAAATTATTGTTGAAGTAAATATATTGTTTTGACAGAAATTTAGAGTAAATATATTCTGAATTGTATATATGACATTAAATAAAAATAAAAGTTATATTAAAAAAATATTTAAAAATTTAAAAAAATAGGAAGTACTAAAAATATATTTAATCTATTAAAATAAAATTTTAGGTTGGAAAGTGACATTTAAATTTATATTAAAGAAAAATAATATAATATAATATTTTGAAATTTCATCAGTCTTGATTCAATATGACTCAATTCCTATATACTATAACCTAAATATGCGTTTGTTTAAGATATTTTTGAAAAAGATTTTTGTTGTATATTGTTTTTTTGTTAAAAAAATTTTAGTAAATAATTTTGTTTATAAGAGTTTCAAATAATTTTTTTTTTATAAAAGTTTCAAATGAATAATCTGTATAATGGACCTTATAAAAAAAAATGAAAAATATTTTCATATTCAGTGACATTCTAACTTTATTATAGAATTATTCAACATATTTTAAACTACATATTTCTTTTAAATACAATGCATAATAAGATAATTTTCTCTTCGTTCATTCACCTTGTTTCAACTTGTTTTGTCGTAACCCATATAGAAAATTCAAAAACAAAAAAAATACATATAAATATACAACCTTGCATATCACAAAACTAACACATTTTTTCATAAAAAAATTCTCACATTCAGTGATCCTCCTAAGTTTATTGTTGATTCATTCAGTTGAATATAATCAAACTACATTGTTTTAAACATAGTGTAGATTAAGATATATTTTCTCATCGTTTTCTCACATTATTGTTTCAACTTTTTACATAGTAATACACATGTGAATTTTCAAAACAAAAAAATACAAATAAATTGACAACCTTACATATCAAAAATCTCATTTTTTTTTCAAAAAAAAAGAGGAAAATTTCCACATTTAGTAAACTACATTTTTTTTAAATACAATTTAAATGAAGATATTTTTTCTCAACGTTCTTTAATCTTGTTTTTACTTGTTTAATAAATAATCCACATGTAAATTTCAAGAATAAAAATAACATAATTACGAATATACAACCTTCTATATCACAAAACTAACACATTTTTTCATATGAAAAAAAACTCTCACATTCAGTTATCTACCTTAGTTTATTGTAGATTCATTCATTTGAATCTCATCAAACTACATTTTTTTAAATACAGTGTAAATTAAGATATATTTTCTCATCGTTCTCTCACTTTCTTGTTTCAATTTTTTACATAATAATCAACATGTAAATTTTCAAAACAAAAAAAATACAAATAAATTGACAATCTTGAATATCACAAAACTCACATTTTTTTGAAAAAAAAAAAAGGAAGAATTATCAGACTTAGCGCACTACATTTTTTTTAAATACAATGTAAATTAAGACATATTTTCCCAACGTCCTCATCTTGTTTTAACTTGTTTCATAATAATCCATATGTAATTTTGAGAACAACAAAAAAAAAACAAAAAAACATACAACCTTGCATATCACAAATCTAACACATTTTTTTATAAAAAAACTCTTACATTCAGTGATCTTCTTAACTTTATTGTAGATCATTCAACTGAATCTCGTCAAACTACATTTTTTTTTAAATACAATGTAAATTAAGATATATTTTCCCATTGTTCTCTCATTTTCTTGTTTTAACTTTTTACATAGTAATCTAAGGTGTAAATTTAAAGAACAAATAAAAATGCAAATAAATAGGAAACCTTGCATATCATTAAACTCCGACATTTTTTCATCTGATAAAAACTTTGCATAACACAAAACTCTGCCATTTTTCTGTAAAACAAAAAATTTCACATTCAGTGATGTTCTTACGCTTATTGTAGATTTATTCATCGAATCATATGAAACTACATTTTTTTAACTATGGTGTAAATTAAGATATATTTTCTCATCGTGCTCTCACTTTGTTTCAACTTGTATCATAATAATTTACATGTAAATTTCGAGAACAAAATAAAATATATAAAAAAAGTAGACAACCTTGAATATCACAAAACTCTCATTTTTTTGTCAAAACAATAAAACCCACATTCAATGACCTTCCGACGTTTGTTGTAGATTTATTCAACTGAATCTTTTCAAAATACATTTATTTTAAATATAATGTAAATTAATTTTTTTTTTACTAAACGTTCTTTCATCTTGTTCAACTTGTTTTGAAGTAATTCACATCAAAATTTCAAAATAAACAAAAAAAAAAGGCAACATTGCATATCAAAAAATCTGGCATTTTTTTGTCAAAAAAAAAAAATCGCATACAAGGTTGTTCCTACATTTATTGTATATTTATTCATCTAAATTCCATCAAACTATAATTTTTTAAAATACGGTGTAAATTAAGATATCTTTTTCCTTCGTTGTCCCACTTTATTTCAACTTGTTTCATAGTAATCCACGTGTAAATTTAAAAAAGAAAAAGAAAATAGAAATCTTAATATCACAAGACTCCCACATTGTTTTGCCAAAAAAAACTACTACATTTAGTGATCTTCCTATTGTTTATTGTAGATTTATTCATATGAATTTCATTATACTAATACTTTTATTCTTAAATACATAGATCAAATGATACTGCATAGTTGATTGAATTTCGTCACCATGCAAAATAATAGTAGTATCAATTAAATGATTAATATGCATTTTCAGATTATTTTTTGGGTCAAAAAATTAAACAGTTTAATGTATAAATTAATATTTATCATAAAACTTGAGTAATTACTGTTATATTAAATTATTTGATGAATGAATTAAGCACATATGATTTAATAAAAATTCAAGTTTAGGAATATGTCAAACATAAAAATATAGACAATCAATTAAAAAGTATTTTGTGCTTTTTTATAACATTTTGGTGACATATTATAACTATTAATTGCTAATGAATTTTTTTTAATATGAGCTAAAAAATCTGACATGATTTGACTTTAAAGGTGGGAAAAAAGAAAATTAGTATTATGTTTATACCTGAGAAACAAACAATATACAATCCATTGAGAATACTACTTTAAGATTCTTTAGATCAACAACGTACCACTTCCTAATAACTCGGACAAGACAATTAACATCAATAGATTTGGTTGTGATGTCATTGATCATGGAATAATCTGGTGTCTCCATCTTTGAAGGAAAATTAATTTTCTTTGATTTTTAGGTTGTGTGGAATGAGACTACATATAGATTGGAAACAAAGTAGTTATTATCCGTTAAATATTATGAAAATTATTGTTGTCAATGAGAATCGAACAACAAATCTTAGACTAAAAAAAAAATCTCTGCAAAAAACATTAGAGAAGTTTTAAATGAAGGACATGTATGCAATTTTTCTTGAGAATGTGCGAGAAAGTTTTGAGAAACTATCGTAATATATATAAATAGAGATAGGGATACTAAAAACATATTAAAGAAGCTCTAATTGAATGTCACATAAGCAAATAATTTTTATTTTAATTGTTTCTCTACAAAAAAAGAGTAAATTTTCATAAAATATTATAAAAACTGAATTATGCTAAAAAAATATCCAAAAAAAATATAAAAAAATCGTAGAGAAGTTCTAATTGAATGACACATAAGCAATTTTTTTTGAAAATGCACGAGAGAGTTCGGTGGAATTATCGTGTATATAAAAACTGAGATGAGATTGAGATAGAGATAACTATAGTAGTATACATTCACTTAAAATGTTAAAATTCATAATTATATTAGTATATATAATTAAAGTTAAAGTAGATTAATAAATATATTAATTTTTTTAATTTAATTTTAATATTTTGAAATCTTATTTTTAATTCATGAATTTTTTTGTCATGTAATTTTTTTCCAATTACTTCTGAAATTGATTTTACATTTATATTATTTAAATATAGAAAATAATTATATATTTAGGAATTTTAAAGGGATGGAACATGGTGGAGAGTGATACCCCGCTCCCCCTTCTCAACAATATATATGGTGTTTTTTTTCGTTCCCATAGAAATTACAAAAAAAATTGGGTTCTGTTTTAATATATGAGTATAAATATTACCCCGTGTAAATTACAATATCAAAAGACATTCGTATTAACATGAGTGTAAATATAAATCATAGTTAATACTTGGAGAGTGATATCTCACTTTCCGTTCTAATCGATTTGATATTTTCGCTCTCATCTCCGTAGCAATTTACAAAAAAATATACGTTTTGATACATGAATATATATATATATATATATATATATATATATATATATATAAGTCTCATTTATTTTAAAAAAATTAGGCTCGTGTATTAATATATAAGTATAAATATTGATCTCATATAAATTATAAAAGACTTAAATAATCAATTGGTCCTTGTAAGTTTGCGTATTTTTTATTTTAGTCTCTAAAACTAAAATCCATACGAAAATTCACAAGTTTTTTGCGGTAGAAGAGCTAGACTTTCGCGCACAATGTTGGGATCAAATATTTTAATGTTAGAGATGTTCACATTTTTTGTGTGTAAATTGATTATCCTATCCAATGTTTTAAAAACCAGATCGGTCATCAAACCGGTGAAGGTACTTGTTCACTGGTTCATTGGTTGAACCTCCGAATCATTGGTTGAACCGCATGACTAACCGAATTAAATCGAATCAAACCGGTAGAATGAACCGGTATCTACAATAAATTTATATAGTTATTAAACCGGTCAAACCGAATGACTCGGTGTCAAAATAAATGTCAAGGCTAATAATAAAAGAGGGGAAAAAATGTAAAGGCTAATATATAATAGTAATAATAATAATAATAATAATAATATAAAGGAATTATTGTAAATTTAATATTTTTTTCAATTAGTATAAATTTAATTAATAAAAGAAATTATTGTACAAGTGAAGACTACCCACACTTTCATTCACATATATGGAGCAAGCTATTCTCACTCATTCATTTTTTTCTCTCACAACAACAACTAGTGGGACCCATTTTCTATGTATTGACCACACACCACTCTCGCTGGTTTTGCCAGTTTGCACCGGTTCTGAATGGTCTGATTGCATATCCGATCCAATAGGTGAATCGGACCGGTCCGCCTCCACTTTACCGGTCTGACTGGCCGGTTCGGTTTTTAAAACACTGATCCTATCGGAAAAGACTAATTGTTTAAATTTTATTAAATGTATATGATCAACAAATTTTATTAAACACTTTAAGGATTACATGAAATAAAAGAAGCTAATTAGTATTTTTAGGACAATAGTTAAGAAGCCAAATATAACAAAATTATTTTGAAAATTGTGCAGCTAACTCTTTAGAAATATAAAAAAATTATTTTTTAGTGTAAATTTACTTTATTTTTTAAAATTTTAACCAATATCTTAGAGACACTAGTTAATATAATCGATATAAATAAATAAGCGAATCCCTGCAGCAGAGATAGTTGGCATTAGCAATTACCATGTGATAGTATAATTTTTAAATATACACACTCATTGCGAACATTTTGTATATATATATATATATATATATATATATAAATATATTTGGATAAGCTATTGAGCCACACAATGTTTTGATGATACGAGATAGAAGTCGTGGAGTTATGTACCTGAATAAAAGTCATTGAGTTGGATCCACGACGTTTGTATATGAGCTTAGAGATGACTTGTATTGATTCAATTATTTTCCAAATTAAGAGCATCTAAGAGACATTGATATATATATGAATATTGCACGTAGAAAGATTCAATAATTGAAGTTTATAGAGAAAAATATTGCATTGCATTGCATTGTTTACGCTTCTAAGAAAGCAAGCAATGATAAACTCTTGTGCTCCCTAGCAACTCAATCATACACAATTTGTAAAATGAATAATTAGTTAGGATTCTTAATTTTATATATTAAACGTACTATAGAAAATTCATGGTCGACTACCTTTTCGCTTTAAAATTCAATTGTTTATTGAATCAAGCATAAAGGAAAGGATAAATTTGAGTGAAAGTGTCAGAAAATTTATATTAAAAAATTATTTGATTTTTGTCATCAAGTCATTTTGTATTTTACTTAAGCATATTCTTTCCATCTCTATATTCTAAATCATTGCATCGAGTGCTTATCGTGTAGAAGTTATGTTTAATTTATTCATTAAAATTGACTTCGAAATTCAGTTAATTAAGCTAAATCATAAAAAATAAGCTGAGCCATATGTCAAGGGAAAGTGTTGGCTCACAACTAAAGAACAACTAACATTAATTCTTTATAAAAAAATATAGTTAATATTATATTATTTTTTTGACGCAATCAATTCATTTATTATAATAAGTTCAATACAAAGTAGACACAAATTAAAACAATGGAAACTAGCAAAAAATCAAGTTGCCTGAACTAAGTCATGGACTATCCGATCAACTTACTTTTATACACTCTAAAAATTTGTGTTTTTTTAAAATTACGTTTACTTTGTAATAATATTACTTGCTTCGACAAACTTTTGATAGAGGGTGGTTGAGGGAACAAGACAACGTGTTGTGACGCCTGCTAAGGGGCCTAATGTTGTAGCATCTCAGCCTGCTGTTCGACTCAAGAAAATAGCTCGATTGCTTAATCAAGATCGTAGGGGTCTTAGGTGTTTTACGAAAGAACGATCGTAAGCAGCGTTGCAAGAGGGGTGAGGTTCAGGGGAGTGAGGGTGCCCCTACGACTTGTTCAACCGAAGTCTCCTCGTCAGTCTTTGTGAATAATGATTGGCAGAATTGGGTGATTATGCAAGGGGATGAAAATGCAGCTGTGAATGATGTGAGGGGGTTTGGGAATGCTATAGAAATTAATGTACAAGGTGCTAGAGGGAATATGTTTAATGTTCTGTCCAGGACTGGACGAGGTAAACCTAAGAAGGTAGGCCTGGCGTAGGGTGACGCCAGCAAAGCGAGGGACTGTGGTCGATGAAGATCATTTCATGGAATATTAGGGGGTTGGGCGGGGTGGAGAAGATGAAGGAGGTTCGTAGGCTTATTGGGGAGAAGAGGCCACTCATTGTCTACATCCAAGAAACTAAAATGCAAGACTGCGATGTAGCGTTTGTGTCTGGTCTGTGGGGTGCGTCCCTGCATGCTCCTTTTGCTCTTTGGTTAGGGCTTCAGGGGGTATACTGACTATTTGGGATACTGATGAGGTTGAGGTGTGGTCGTCGGGTAGTAAACCACATGTCATGTGGTGCTATGGTAGGTTTAAAAAGACGGGGGAAGGTTTTTACCGTGGGAAATGTCTATGCTCCGTATGATTTAGGGCGAAGCAAGAGTTGTGGGACTCGATGTCTGCTCAGTTTCAACAAGTTGTTGGTAGAAACGTCTGTGTTTGTGGAGATTTAAATGTGGTTAGGTATCTTGACTAGCGAAGGTATGTGCGCTCAGGCTCCCTTTCATTGGATCATGCCCCTTTTAATTCGTTCATTGAAGACAACTTTTTGGTATATCTTCCCTTGCACGGTCGTAAATATACTTGGTATAAAGGGGATGGGTTGTCGATGAGTAAGCTGGATCGATTTATGCTCTTAGAGGAGTGGAGCCTGACCTGGCCTAAATTTACTCAAGTTGCTCAGTTTCGAGGTGTGTCGGATCATTGCCCTATTGTTTTGGTAGATACTAAGTAGGACTAGGGTCGAGGCCCTCGAGGATGTTAAATTGTTTGGCAGATATTCCTTGTTATCGGGATTTTGTGAGGGAGAAATTCGGTGCTCTTCAGGTGGATGGGTGGGGAGATCATGTGGTCAAGACAAAATTTAAGTTAATCAAACTTGATTTGAAAGAATGGCACTTATCTTACAATCAAAATATGCCTGGCAGGATTGAATCTTTGAAACTCGTATGTCGGATATTGATAGTAAGTGGGAAGAGATCATCCTTTCTGACTCTGAAATTGTGGAACTACATGGGATTACATTGGATATTCATTTTTTTATCTCGCCTAAATGCTAGTATCTAATGGCAACAGTCACGGGCTTTATGGCTCAAGGAGGGGGATGCGAATTCTAAGTACTTTCATTCGCTTTTGGCAAATCGTTGGAGGGGTAATGCGATAAAAAATATACTGGTGGATGGGGTTCACTTGGATATAGTTGCCCTTATTCGGCAAGCGTTATTTAGTCATTTTGCATCCCATTTCAAAGCGGGTGGTGTGGAGAGGCCCGGGGTGGAGAATTTACAGTTTAAGTGTCTGAGCTGGTTAGAGGGTAATAGTTTGATTAAGCCTTTCTCGGTAGAGGAGGTAAAAGCGGCGGTGTGGGACCGCGATAACTTCAAGAGTCCAGGCCCTGATGGGGTAAATTTTGGCTTTATAAAAGACTTCTAGGGGAGCTGCAGGTTGATAACATGCGTTTTTGTCTAAGTTTCATCGTAATGTGCGGTTGACGAAGGGCTTCAACTCTACTTTTATTGCTCTAATTCCTAAGGTGGATAGTCCTCAGAGTCTTAATGACTTTTGGCCTATTGCGCTGGTGGGTAGTCTATACAAGATTCTAGCTAAGGTTATAACTAACCGGTTGCGTTTGGTTGTTGGGAGTGTTGTTTCTGAGTCCCAATCCGCTTTTGTGCGGAATAGACAGATTCTTGATGGGATACTCATAGTGAACAAGATAATGGACGAGGCTCGAAAAAACAAGAATTGATGTTGTTTAAATTGGATTTCGAAAAAGCTTATGACTGAGGTTACTTCGAGGTTGTGATGAGTCGGATGGCTCTTTTGACTTTGTGGTAGAAATGGATTAAGGAATGTGTTTGTACGGCTAAAGCGTCAGTGTTAGTCAATGGAAGCCCAACGGAGGAGTTCTGGTTGGAGCGGGGTTTATGATAAGGGGATCCTTTATCCCCTTGTCTCTTTTAACTAGCGGCGGAGGGGTTGCATGTTTTAATGACGTCGATGTCGGAGAAGCAGGTGTTCACGGGTTATGATGTGGGTGTGCATGGCAACACAACCATATCTCATCTTCAGTTTGCTGATGATACACTCATTCTATGGGCTAAGAGTTGGGCTAATGTGAGGGTGTTGCGGGCTATTCTTGTGCTTTTTCAGATTATGTCGGGGCTGAAGGTGAATTTTCACAAAAGTATGCTGGTCGGGATCAACATTCCTTATTATTGGTTAGCCGAGCTGCAGGTGCTCTGAGATGTCGAGTGGGTAAGATTCTGTTTGTTTATCTGGGTCTTTCTATAGGTGGTGATTCAAGATAGTCAGGTTTTTTGGAACCGGTGCTGACGCGCGTTAAACATAGATTGTCTGGTTGAAGGAGTCGTTTTTGGTGAAAAAAATTATGAGAACGTTTTTTTATCGCAATCGCAAAGAAAAACCCAATTTGTTTTCTCAAAATCAGACAAAAATCTGAGAACCTTTTCTTCTCAAAATCAGGAAAAAAATCCAAAAACTTTCATCGCTTTTTTTCTTTCCAAGATCTATTACTCTATTACCATACTATTATCTTTTCAATAATTAGTACGTTATAATGTTCAAAATTGTACGTTATAAAAAAAATTGTACATTATAATGTTCAAAATTATTCTTACTTCACGATAATGATCATGTGCATTTTCATTTATTATAAAGAAGAATACACTATTAAATCAAATCATGTGTTAGATATCTTTAACGAAGACACCAATGAAGACACCAACGTTAATGACCAAGTGTTTGATAAAAACATTTAGTGAAAAATTTACAATCTATTTCAGACAAAAACTTAAAATTTATATTGCACTCTAAATGTTCGATAAAATTCCTCTATCAAACCTTAATTGTGATACTTGCTTGCTTGACCATAAAAACTTGTCATAACCTTTTAAAAAAGTTAAAAAGTGAATTAAGGTTGAATTGATTAATTGTATCACATAATCTTGGTTTTATCATTATCAATCTATTGGGATGTAACTTTTTCTTTGATCAAAGTGGTGCATATATAATAAACTACAATCATGTGAAATCTCAATGTAATACTAAAAGATTTTGTTGTCTTGAAAAGAAAATCTTGATTACTTTGATTAAATATCATGAGATTCATTTAAATTTGGCTTAATTATACATTTAGTCCCAAACGTTTATTTTAGGTTTCAATTTGGTCCCAAACTTTTTAAAAGTTCCAAATAAATCTCAAACATTTATCTTAGGTTTCAATTTGGTCCCAAACATTTTAAAATTTTCAAATAAGTCCCAAACATTTATAACATTTGCATTAGTTATTTTTAAAAGATAAAATTTAGAAATTAGTTTTATTTCTAGTTATACATATAAAGTCATATGACCATAGTTAAAAACAAGAACATGAGTATTTTTTTTTATAATTGTACTTTATGGTAATTTTGTGATGCAAAATAACTTTTATATGATTGCATCCAAACAAGTTAACGATTATTTTTTTTATAAAAAAGTAATTTTTTTAATGGTAAACATACACAAAATAACTTCTGATTTATTGTAAAATCGCTAAAATATAATCTCTAAATTATTTAATGTCATAATCACTTATTTTTTAATCTGTAACAAATGGGCCTATGATTTACTTATATAAGAAAATTAAGGGCCCGTTTGTTACGGATTAAAAAATAAGTGATTTTGACATTAAATAATTTAGAGATTATTTTTTATAGATTTTACAAAAAATCAGAAGCTATTTTGTGTTTGTTTACCATTAAAAAAAATTACTTTTTATAAAAAAATAATCTTTAACTTGTTTGGATGCAACCATAGAAAAGTGATTTTGCATCACAAAATTACCATAAAGTACAAATTTTCAAATATAATATATCATATAAAATAAATATATGAAAAATACTCAAGTTCTTTTTTTTCATTATAGTCATATGATTTTATATATATAGTTAAAAATAAAACAAATTTCTAAATCTTATCTTCTAAAAATAACAAACTAATCTTATAAATTCTAAACATGATATTATTGGAATATTAGAATAAATTTAAGGATATTTTTGTCCGAAAATTTTTGACACAAGTTTTCTCTCTCCTCTAAAAAAAATCTATAAAAATAAGCTACTACTATCAACTTCAGATTTTTAGCAGTTTTTAGATTATTTTTAGATTCTGATTATTTTGAAAAACTATAACAAACCGATGTTATTTTCATAAAAGTGATTATTTTTTTAAAATAAGTGATTATTTTCTAAAAAAAGCTATAACTAACAGACACTAAACCTTCCACCCCTACACTTAACCCCTCACCCCTACAAATTACTTGAAAATCCTATTTTGTCCTTTCTATTATTAAATTCTTTACAATATTATATTTTATTATTTGTTTCACCCTTACTTTCGATAATTTTAATTTTTTTTCGGTTTGATGTATTTACCGGAACGATTTTTCAATGTGTTCCAATGTGATAATTTTATCAATTTTTTCAAGCATTCATACCGGAACACTTGAAAATTTTGTTCCGATTTATTAAAATTCGTACCGAAACACTTAAATATTTATACCGAAAAACTTTTAAAAACTGGATCAACGGTGGCGGCACGACTACATGATCTGGTTCATCATTCCCATATAAATGCAAACAATAGTGTGCCAACTCATGCTCTTATTTCTAATTTCACCAAAATCTAGTTGTGTCTACAACGAGCACTTATGCAAGATCCAAAATGAAGATATCGTGACGAATTTCAACACTTAAATTTCTTCAGATCTGTAACTCGTTTTCGGAACAGATTTTCAAGAGTTCCGGTTTGCAATTCATGGTTGTCATTCTTCCAAATTTATGGTTTGCAACATTTATATCCAGTTTTTACAACTTTTAAAAGTTTTTCAGTATAAATATTTAAGTGTTCCGATACGAATTTTAATGAATTGGAACAAAATTTTCAAGTGTTCCGGTATCAATGCTTGAAAAATTGATAAAATTATCACACTGGAACACATTGAAAAATCGTTCCGGTAAGCATATCAAACCGGAAAAAAATTAAAATTATCGGAACAATATATTGTAGGGGTGAAACAAATAATAAAATATAATATTATAAAAAATTTAATAATAGAAAAAATAAAATAGGATTTTCAAGTAATTTGTAGAATGAGGGGTTAAGTGTAGGAGTGAAAGGTTTAATTTTCCTATATAAATGCTATTCATTTGGTCCATGAATAAAATTAAAAATAAAATATATTGCTTCAAAAAAAAAAAAAAAAAGCTTAAATACAATTTGAATTACAAAATTCACAATTTTAGTCGCTAGGTATACTCCAGTTTTGGGTTTGCAACATAACACCGGCGAAACACTCACCACTCCACCGCTTCGCAACTGTATCTACCGCCGGAAGCCTCTCAGGTACTCCGTCATACTACCATTTGATGTTGTTGTTGGTTTTCTGTTTCGATTTATTTGTTCCTTTCTATTCCTGTTGCTGTTCTTGTGTTGTTGTTGTTCTTCGAGAGAGGAGTGATAATTTTGATTGGAACCATTCCATGATATAAAGGAATTGGAGGGTAGGTTGAGTGGTATCTTTTGAGAAATTAGTTGTGTAATGGCTAGAGAGCTCTAAGCTTTCTAGAAGGAGCCTTGCATTTGCAGGAATGAATCAGGATTGAATTCCTCTGCTACTTGTGTGTTATTTGTTCTTTTCATTCCATTTCTATTATTCAGAAATCCGGTTCCTAACACACGCCGTCACGGCGTCACTGGTCAGAAGTAGAATAGACCAATAATTTTTTGAGACTGGCATCATTATTCTTGACAATCAACTATTAATTGTTTCGTAAAGGTTAATGTAAGTATTGAAATCTAAATTATGGCAGGGCGAAAAGTTAATGGGAGTCATCAAGGATGGCACAATCTCTGGGGTTCTACCTGATCCTCAGGGATTTCTTGTGCACTATCCTGGTTATCCATCCTCTTTCGGTCGTGCTGTTGACACCTTGGGCGGAATTCAAGGCATTCTTAAGGTACTCCCTCCGTCCCGAAATATAAGGGAAAAAAACTACTTTTTTTTGTCTCAAAATATAAGGGAAAAAAACATAGATTTAACCAAATTATGTTAAACTACCAAAAATACCCTTGGTCATAATTTTCAAAACAATTGCATTTATTTACTTGGAATTAGTATATTGAAATTATGAACTGAATGTTACACATACTATTGGACGGTGCCACACGTACCGAGTATGCACATACAATATGGCTTCATCACATACTCCTATAATATTAATTTGATTTGAATAGTCAATTGACACTCTCATATAAATTTATGGTTACAGTGTCTTTTGTTAATCACTTTCACTCTCAATACTTTTGTTTTTTTTTATCTATATTACACATTGAAAAAATGGCAACAACTGAATCTTATTTTGATGGACCTTCATTTGATTTAGGAATTGAAGAAGACACAAAGAATTTGTCACTTCTCAATGTCGAAGAAAACAAAAAGGTTAATGACAAAGAAACAAAGTCATCAAGTGAGGTTGAAGGTGTTGCTTTAGAAGTTGTTGAACCTTATAATAATAATAGAGGCTTTTTGGATCTCAACAGAAGTGTTTTGGATTTGAACAAATTTCCAGATGATGGGTTAGACTTTGGACTTGAGAATGAAGAATTGAACAAAGAGGTTCATAATCTGTTGAAGATTTGGGTTGATTCTGCCTACTAATAAGGTGCTTGAAAATGAGAGGGAGTAATTATGTTATGCATTTTTATATTTTCTTTCTATCTTTGAATAATCATTTGAATTGTTAGATGACAAATATTACTTCTCCTTTGTTTTTCTAATTTGGTGTATCGAATGAACATGATTCAGTTTCTATTTTACTATAAATGTGACATTAGATGCTTCCATGGACAATTGAATTGAAGATAACTTTTCAAATCTAAAACAATAAAAATTGGCATAACCAGGATGTTTGCAATGATAAAAGCCACAAATAGAGTTTTCAAAAAGTCTAACAAATTCTTAATAGTCCAAAAATACTCCTACTCCTAATGAGGCAACATCGATCAATGTTTTCAATGAGACAACAAAACTCCTACTCCTAATGAGGCAACACATGTTCTAGCATCATCAATCAATCTTTGTGTACCTAGATAAAAAAAAAAATAAAGAAATGGTTAATTAACTTAATGAGTTCATATCTTTGCAACGAGACATAAAAATGTAAGAATAAAGAAATTAGGAGGGAGTAATTTAGAGAGTCATGCTTTTCAAAAAATTTCAGAAAAAAATTAGGAGGGAGTCAATTTGGCGCTATAATAATCAAATTGGAGAGAGATGGGCTGTTCCAGAAAATGCATCGTAGGAGTAACAAATTATGCATCGTAAGAATTGCAACAAATCATGGAAGAATGAAAAAAGTTATTAAAACTAGGTGATGAATCATTTGTAGAATTAATTTTGTTATGGTTTTTTATGCAATTATTAATAGGGGTATATTTGAGAAAAAAAATATGTTTTTGACATTTTTTAGCTTATTAAATGAGTTTCTTAATAAGTGTGTTTTTTTTTTTTCCCCTTATATTTCGGGACGGAGGGAGTACTTGCCAAATTTTGTTAAAAATTATTATCTTATTTTTATTATTATTATTATTATTATTGTGATTCACATTGTTTTCTCCATGTTGGTTTCAATTACACTTATGAGTTATGACCTTGCTCATGATCTGCAGGCTCGCAGTTCAGAATCAAACAAATTAGAGCTCCGGTTTCGTCCTGAGGACCCTTATTCGCATCCTGCATTTGGGGAGCGTCGACCCACCAATACTTTGCTTCTGAAAATATCCAAGCAAAAATTTCCGGATGGTGATGGTGCCACAACTTCTAACAGCATATGTGGAATGGAGCATGGGATGCAATCAAATAATGTAGAAAGTGAGCATGGAGCTGTTGATGAAGAGGCAAATATTTGTGCTGATATTGTTGCCCATGTTCCCGAGGCTTATTTTTTTGAAGGTTAGAATTTTGAAACTTGAAATGGAATTGATTTTAGTGATTTGATGTAGATTGATTATCTTTGTCCAACCTTCAGACCAAATTTTATGTTCTTTTTTGCAAATCATGAAGGCATGGCAGACTACCAATATGTTGTTCCTGTCCATGCGGATGTTGCCAAGAGGAAGAAAAGAAATTTGTCAGAACCAGAAGAAACACATTTAGGTGATTATTTTATTTCAATGTTTGAAGTGTGTTTAACGGAAATGTTACTAAGTTTGTGATATGTGTTTGTATTGTCTCATAGCTAAAGGTGGTCGCATAGATGTGGATAATGAGGATTTTATGCTCATAGTGCCTCCAATTTTTTCTCCAAAAGACATGCCAGAAGATATAGTGTATGTTTATCTATCAGTACTTTTTTAGCGATCACGCACTTATTGAGAGAAAAATCATGGATTATACTATACAGTACACTATTATTTAGGACCCATTCAAATATTTAAAAATGATGGAAGGATTGTCTTATGTGCATTTATAGTGCAATCTACCAAGCCTTTATGCTATCCGTTGGATAGGCTTATGCAATTTAGTTTGGTTATGGATATGTAGTAGATTCTTAATTTGTGTATTCTGATCTTCATGCTTTGTTTCTCTACTGATGGGTGGTAGATGGCCATGAAGTTCTTAATCGTACTATACCATGATCAGTTTTGTTATATTACTTTACTTAATTGTTTGCTTTCAAAGCTTTATACTGTGATATTTACTTTGGTTATCTCTGTAAAGTTTTGGATGGAAAATTTCTTCTTACTTTAACTTCACTTTTTAGTGATTTATTATTTCTCTTATTTCAGCCTGAGACCACCTACCGTATCAAGTTCAAAAAAGAAAGAAGAGGAAATTGCAAAGCCCCACTTTGAGGTAAATTTAGTTCAAATTAATATTAAAGCTGAATAACAATCAAAATAGTTTTTACATGTTTTTCATTTCGGTAGGATCAGTCATATACACCTAGTGGGATAAGGTGTGGTTGATGCTGGGGCATCAGTCATGCAATATTTATGGCAACAAAACTTAAATGTTGCAATATTTTGTGCAGATCGACATGGAACCAGTTCTGGCACTTGATTTTCACATTAAAGATATCCTACACTCAATTAGTAGAACCATCATATTTGAAAATTACTGAGGTTGAAAAGTTCTATGTGATTATAAAATGCCTATTTATGTTTTCCCTCCTGTGAATGCAAGATACTTTTTGCTTAAATTCACTCCTGTTTATATATCTGAAACATAATTAAACATATTGCGTTGCGTGTTTTTTTTATATATAATAGCTTTCCAGTTGCCTAACATTTTTCTATTATAAAGTATTTGAATTTCATGTGTACATAATAGATATGCTCAAATGTCATCTTTACGTTTGGGTATAAAAGTATCAGTTTTCTTAATGCCAAATTTTTTTTTTGATTTCTTAGTGATTTTCCAAATTTATATGTTTGAATGTTCCCAGCATTATGCTTGAGTACCTGACAATTTTACTTTATCTTCTAAAAAAGAAAAATTGTGGGTTCTAGTGATAGATTAATATGTAAAAGGACTTGTCTACTTTAGTAAATTGTACGTTAGTATAATATAGCAAATGAATTGCTTTGCTTGGTTGCTTTAGTTTGTACTTTGTACGCTATTAAAGAAGAGATATATTTTTCTTATCACAAGTTGTCGTGTCGTGGAATGTTCTATTCACTATTTTCTGAACAGGAAAGATATGGAAATAAGCATAAAGGTCTGTTCTTAAGTTCTAAGTAGTAATTCATTGTTAAACAATGGTTAATTCATTGTTAAACAATGGCTTATTGATACATTAAAGTTTTTACTTGGCATATGTAGCTGATTTTTTGACACAAGATGTTGGAGTGCTAGATTTCCACTGATTTTTTCATTTTCATTTCTATAAACTGTCATAAGTTTTCTGTGTTGACATTTATTTCACTTAAGAATGTAAGATATCTTGAAACATATTGCAACTTTGCAACAAAATTGCACTTTTGTGGTTTTGGTTTTCTTAGCTGTCTTACAAATTCCTAAAAAAGTGAATTGGGAGGAATACATACCACAAGGCTCAGATCAGTGGAAGTCACAAATGGTCGTATCTAGAATGTTTGATGAGAAGCCTATATGGTCCAAAAACTCACTTACTGAACGGCTGCTCGATAAGGGCTTAACCTTTTCAGTAGCTATGTTAAGAAGGTGATTTGTGCAAATTCTGCGGATTAGCTTTCAAGTTTTAAATTTTTTTACTGCTTGGCTTTGATAATTAGGTGATTTTCTAATTCCTCTTGCAGGCTTCTTTCTAGAATTGCTTACTACTTTTCGAGTGGACCATTTCTAAGGTTCTGGATAAAGAAAGGATATGATCCACGCAAAGATCCTGATTCTCGCATGTAAGACTTATTCTTAATATTTAAATAACTCTTGGATTTCAATTCTATCATACATTTGCAATTCTATCACAGAGCCCCCTCTAGAATAGAAAAATACCCAACCTAGTAACTAGCTAATAACCCTAAAATCATAAATTTGTAAATTTTTGCTCTGTGATTTTGATTTCCTTTATAAAACCAGTAGTTGGAATCTTCGTCTATGCATTGTATGTGATTGTATCAACTTAGTTGATCGCTAATAATATCAGTATTCTGCTATTTTTGTGTTACTATTATGTTTTGTACGAGATTGATAGGACCCAATCTCGGCGCCTCTTACTAAACATTGATCAAGTAGGAAATAATAGAGCAGAAAAGCAACAACAACTGTTATATTGATAAACCAAACAGAGTCAAGGTGATTCCATGGCAGAAATTACAGTAGAAGATTGAGTGATAAAATGCCGAAATTATAAAAGCAACCTAGGCAATTCGAGAAGCCTAGAGATCTCCCAAATGAGTCACCAAATTCTTGCTTAACTCTTCCACAAGTCCCTTCCTCTTTTTATACTCTCAAATTCCTCCAATTCTCTCTCCTTCACACAAGCAGCACTTCTGCCACCTCATCATTCTTTCCCCAAGTCAGTTACAACATTAGTGATACTGATTCTCTGTTGCACATCCATATTCCTTCGAACATACACCTTACCAATTCTATCAGAGATTACTCATGTAAAATTAGGAAATATTGTCTGTTATTAGAGTTATAGTTTTCATACTCATGTACCATTGAATAGTTAGCCTACTTGGCCAGTGGCCACAACCCAATGATCTGTCACCATATTATCTTTAATCTATCAAACTTGTTTAAATTTTTGGTTTTGCAGTTATCAAAGAATCGATTATCGAGTGCCAGACCCATTGCGAAATTTATTGGATACTTACTCGGCCAATAAGTAAGTCATTTTGTTTGATTTATCTCTTGCTTTACAGCGCAACGTAGTTAAATGTATTTTGGAAGTAACTTTATACACGTGTATATGCATAAGAAAGGAAAAGTGAATAGAAATGTTGAATAATATGTGTAGTCACACACAAGTGAAGAGAAAAATATCTTGGAACCATACAACCTCAGTTAAATTTCTTTGCAGATTTCCAAGTTGATATAACATAACTAGTTATTGTCACTTAGATTACCATCGTACATTTTGTGTTGGGTTCTCATCTTTTAAGATTATTGTTTCATGCAGATTGAATCATAGATGGGAGGATATATGTGCCTTTCGTGCTTTCCCTTTTAAACTCCAGACATCTTTACAGTTCTTTGACCTTGTTGATGATTATATTCAATCTGAAATAAATAAGCCTCCAATGCAGGAAACTTGCACAGTAAGATTTTCATATGAAGAAATATCTCTTGTTTTATGCTGGCGCACTTGACATTGTCACACATTGAAGAGAGATACATGCTTTACTCAGCTTTTGACTTGTTTCTTATTTTTCATATTCATTTGCATAAAGGTTGAGCCTTATATGGTTACATACGAGTTGATGTAACTGCCCGTTTGGCCCAGCTTAACTTCTACTTTTCTATTTTTTTAAAAATGAAATAGAGAAGTATAAAATTGAATTTAGCCATATTTCTCCTTAAAAGTATTAGAGAAATGAAGTAAAGAAGTAAAAAATAAAGAGAAGTAGAGTCAAACACAATTTTTTTCTTCTTTACTATTTTTAAGGAGAAGAAAATAAGTAGAAGTTAAGCCGGGCCAAACGGGCACTAAAAGTAGTCATTTTACTTTTTGTATGAACAATCAACAACAACCAATGAAGTTGGTGATTTATTTTATCAATTCTGGAATTGTCGTATTGAGTTGCATTAACTTATGGCACGGCAAATGAAAAATGATAAACTTTGCTTGTTTATATCTTTCATGTGTGAAGTTAGTGCAAGAAATTCAATTAACTATCTAAGTTGCACCTTACATTTTATATGAAGTTACTGCAACAAATTCCATTAATTATCTAGTTGCATCGTACATTTTATTTTTGTAGTATGAATCTGGGTGGTTCTCAGTCAACAAAATCAATTGTCTTAGACAACGTCTCATGGTGAGGTACCTATCAATATTTCCCAAACCTGGTGCAGAGAGTTTACTCAGGGCTGCTACTTTCAAGTTTGAAAAAATGAAGAGAGAGTGCAACAGGACCGTCATGAAGGTTGGTGGAGAGGAACGCCAGAAAGCTAATACAGGTTATGTCTACTATTCAGGATTTTTCAAGATTCTTTATAATGATATTGCATTAGCATATAATAGAGTGAATTAATTATTGCCATGTCCAATAACATGTATATTAGAAGAGTTGATAATCTTTCAGCTTGAATCCTCTCCTGATAGATGTTAAATGTAAACCTTTGGCCGTTTCAAAAAAAATGTAAACCTTTGGTTAGTTCGTAGGCTTCCAAAGCACTTTTCTATTTCAATAGATCTTAACATAAGAGTACTTATTTTTGGTATTATATGATCTAACATGCTAAGAGAAAATTCTATCTTGGTTCCTCTGAGCAAAAGCTTTTAATTTGTTTGCTTCAGTGGTTATTTGATGCAAAACATGGCAATGAGTTAAAAAAATTTAATTAATTGTTAACCAATATAACTATGAACAAAGTTAGAAGGATTTTTGTACAAAACCAAAATTTATTTTATTTTCTTACTAAAAATTATTATATATTGGTACGGTAAATGAAGTTTTTGTTGAACAATGAATGATAAAATGATTTGTATCTGGAAAAAGGTTTGGAAGAAAGTGAAGAGCCTGAAAACGTTGAAGATGATGATGTGGAGGCAGCTGAGCCTAATAATACCGACGAGGAGGAATCAGAAGAAGAACTTGATCTGGTAATTCTTATCTTTGTTTTTCAGATTTTTTGTTTTTCTCAATAGTTTGTGTTAGCAATTATGGTTTTCAAATCAGATAGTTTCTAATTTATGATGTTGCTCGTGTAGACAGGAGATACTGAAATGCCTCTGCCGTCTCCTTCTCGTATCCTTTTCTATTTGAACTAAGTTTAATATTGTTTTAACTTTTTAAGTTTTGACCTCCATTATTATCTGGTCCGAGTTTTGTTGACGTGGATGTGACTAGAAGATGGCTAAATTTATTGTTTCACGACATTTTGTTGGTTAAATTTATTGTTATTATTTTCTCAAATATGATGGAAAGACCTGTTGGAACTTTGAATTCCTTCATAATTTTGAGATCTCAATATTTCAGTGACCCACTTACAAGAGCTTTTTGGTAGCTTTCCACCCAATGAAATTGACGGCGCCAAAGCGCAAGATGGCAGTGAAGAAGAATACCATATATATGAGGAAGATAGTGACAACTCTGAAGAATGATTGCTGACTGTTAGAAGTATCAGACACAGATTCCTTCTAGAACTGTAACTGGAAATTTTGCTGTTTAGTTTAGAGGACCATTAACATCCTTTTTGAGGCAGGTATTAGCATTTGTTGAAGTTATATATGATGATGGTGATAAATATTATCATCTAAGAGTAATGATTACAATAAGTGATATATGTACATAAAGTTAATACTAGTATCTAGAGTTTCCTTTTAAATATTTTTATCAGAATTTCTGAAGATTTTCTAAGTTTAATGTACATTAGGTCATAGGCCTCAAATTGAGTTTTGCCTTCATTGTAGTTTCTATGGTTTAATAGAATTTTCTTTTGTTATGCAATGGAATGCCCTTGTAGACTGTGTGAGTTAGATTGAGGGATACATTTTTATATGAAATTGTCTTTGTGAACATAGTTCATTTGATAAGAACAATACATTATATATGCTATATGCGGTGGTCGAGGTTTGAATATGAAACTCTCCATTTATTTCACTTCAGGAGGTTAATTTCTAGTCATTGGACTATTTGATTAGACAAAAAAACAAAAAACAAAAAAACAATTTGGAGATAGAAATAGTCTCCAACATTATCATAATATTAAAATGATTTTGTTGATAATCAAAAAGATTTGAAATCGTCGCCTGAGAGATTCGAACTCTCGCGGGGAAACCCCATGTACTTAGCAGGCACACGCCTTAACCACTCGGCCAAAGCGACAATGTTGATCTGTTTAGTTCTTGCAAATCCATCTATGATATTATCAACTTTATGTCATTATAGTTCCTGCAAATACCATAGACTGGCAAATGCAATTAGCATTTTATAATTTTAAAAATAATTTTAGAATAATGGTAATGCAGGAAACGAAATTGATACAATTTTAGGGAAATGTTCATAATAATGCAACCCTGTAGGCTGTATGAAAATTACAACCATCACTAACTAGAGCATCGTATCATCACACCGATTTACTTCAAAGAATGCAAGATAAATTCTCACCTCTCATCAGTTCATCTGTGACGATCTACAGATTTGTTGGACCACCCTCACAGCACTAGGACTCTTGTCAATATTAACTTCTTCAAAAAGGACTAGAAGGATTAATTCATATGCATGAGCTAAGTGAGATTTTTTATCCTTCTAGGCAATAGGATTCCAAAGCCTTAAGAGTTATGATCAACTGCAATAGAAGGATTAATTCATATGCATGAGCTAAGTGAGATTTTTTATCCTTCTAGGCAATAGGATTCCAAAGCCTTAAGAGTTATGATCAACTGCAATAGATGCTATTTGAAAAGGTATATCTAATGTATACCCTTAATAATAATAAGGGTTAATACCTCTTTTGGTCTCTGTAAAATAACAAAAATCGAATTTTGGTCTCTATTGAAAAAAAATTCAAATTTAATCACTGAAAAATCAAATTCGCCATTTTTGGTCCCTTAGTTAGTCCACATTATCTATAGCTGCACATGTGGCATGCTGCCAGTGCATTATTTTTCTCACATTTTTTTATTAACAACATGACACTTCTTATTATTTATCATTTAAAATTAAAACATTATAACAAAAAAATATTAAAAAAAATAATAAACCAATTTTTTTTAAAACAAACAGATGAAGATGAAGAAGATTTGCCAAAATTTGTAACCAAATATGTATGTAACACTTATTAACTTTGTAAGAGTGGAATAATAGTCACTAAGCTACGTAACCAAATAAAAAAAAACCTATTTTTTAACATTTATTTTGTTCCTTTTAAAAAGTATTCTTATCTTATTACTATCTATCTCCTTAACTACAAGTTCTATTTGAAGCAAAGATTGTCATGTATATGAGTCTATTTACGAATTGCTACATACACTCACGTACTCCTAATTAGTTGTGTTTAGTTAAAAGTTTAAATTCTAGGCAAAAAAATTATTCCACCTAGAAATTAAATTTGGATTCTCCCAACATTTGGCTTTTGGTAAAGTTTATTACTTAAGTCCAGTGTTATGATTAATATATGAGAACATTTTAAGAATTCCCGTATATAAACTTAACTCATTAAATATACATATGAACTTAGCTCAATTGGTTGAATATATTGCACGAAAGTATAAGGATCC
The DNA here is from genome assembly GCA_951804385.1 of Trifolium dubium. Lineage (NCBI taxonomy): Eukaryota > Viridiplantae > Streptophyta > Magnoliopsida > Fabales > Fabaceae > Trifolium > Trifolium dubium. The sequence goes on along the minus strand of OX638072.1, from coordinate 16,552,952 downwards.
GAGTTCGAACCCGAATACGCCAACTTATTCACTTTTAGGGGTGAATTTCTAGCTACTAGTAAGAAATCAATTCATTTCATTAAGAATGGTAAGAATAGTAGTAAATTTGAACCATATGTTACCTATGGGTAAGGGAACGATTATTGACCGTGATTTTATATCTGATGATTATGAGTTTATGTTATGATATGTTAGTGGAAGAGTAAATTTGTAGAACTTTCATATACGTTTAGGAAGTGTTGTAAAATTACTAGTGTATATAGTTGCATTATCGTGATACAACAAAGTGGAATTTGAACAATCACTATCGTTCTTTGATACACTATTTAGTACGAAGTGTTGTGAAATAGTATTTCTATACCCTTGTGGCATAGCAGAATTTAAACAAATCACTATTTTCCGTGATTGATCACACTATTTATAGGTTATATGGAAACTTAATTTATTCTAACAATATATCTGGCCCTCCTATCCCCAAAATTTGAAATGAAACTTCTGTCCAGAACATCAACTGTATAAATTCTGGGGAATCTTTGAAATCTACCAAGTATAATTACTTACTGGTTTAAAATATCCATGGAAAATTGGTTTATTATTATAGCAGATGCTTGCAACTACATTAGGAATGAAAGATGCTAAACCATATTGTACTACTTATAATAGAGTATTCCTCTGCATATCACACAAATGATGCATCATAGCATCAACAACTATGTAATGGTGAATAGCACCAGTCATTGGAAAAAACCTGTTTTGCTATTTTCTCGTATCTTTACTTTCTTGTATATATTGCATTATTCCCGTCTATTAGTTTCTGAGGATTATTCTTAATTTTGTGAAAATCTGCTTCTTTTGAAGATATCCAAATCTTAAAAGCAAAAAGGATCTAATTTACAAAAAGGGACATGCAAAAATAGATAAGTGAAGAGTTCCTTTGACAGATAATAACCTTATTGAGCAGGTAATACATGGTGCCCCTAGATTACTAGTTTCCTTTTGACCCTCACACTTAACTGTTTTTGTAATTCTTCCACTTTTTGCCTAACAGGAATTTGGATAGGATGATATTGTATGTTTAGAAGACATCATTCATGAAATTGAGAATGTTGGTCCACACTTTAAACAAGTTGTCAGATTTATGTGGCCCTTTGAACTGAACAAGCCAGCAAATGGGTTGAGAGGGTTGAAAAACCGATTCAAGGATGGTGGATATTCAAGGGAACGTGGGGATCTCATCAATAAAATGAATTAATTTAGGTCACATGAACAATATACTGTCAAAGTTTTGATGGTTTGTGGTGTCTTTCACATGAATTTTGATAGCCTGTTTGGTTCGGGGTTTTTGGAGGGGAGGGGAGGGGAGGGAATATTTTAAATTTTTATGTTTGGTTCAAATTTTTAACGAGGGGAGAGGAGGGAATAATTAATTTACATTTTTATCCTTAACCAAAAATAAATAAGGATTAAATTATAATGGATATATATAACCAAATAATAAATCGAGTAGAAAACCTAAATTTTTTTGTTGTCAAAAAAATAAAACCTAAATATTTAATATTTCAACGAGGATAATTTATGATTTTAATTAAAAAGTGTGGGTAATTTTGTCAACATAATAAATTATATTTTCTCTCACTTCACCTCCTTAAAAATCCCTCCCCTCCCCCTCAATTGAACCAAACAGGGCCTAAAAAACATAATACCTTCTATTGTTATGTAGTATATATCTTTGTGCCTTCATTTATTGCCTTTACCGTTTATGATTCATCGATCAATGTTAGAAGAGAGTCAAGGTATTGGTTGAATGTATTTGATGTACTTGAAACCATGCTATAGTTGCTGCCTTTTCAATATGAAAACTATGTTTAGGTCCTGACATGAAGTTTCCTTATAAGTTGCACATAATGAGTAATATTATATGAAATAATATTAAGAAAAGTGATGCTGAACAATTTTAGTTTCGTCACTCTTTATTTTGTCATTTTTTTTTTAAAAAACTCGATATCTGACCCAATGAATGACTAATTTAAAGGGTCTAATTTTAACGTTCATTTGTAGGGGCTTGATTTTAAAGCCATCACAATGGAAGTACGGCCTAAGAAATGAATATAGCTTTTTTTTTGTTTGATGTAGTTGAGAACAAATGGGATACAAGAGACAAAGTTGTAGCATATCAAATGGAATGAAGTATGTGTCCACGAAAGGAATATGCTACACCGCAGGTATGCCACACTGTATTATATATATTTAGGACCTGTTACGGAATGAGAACTACTTTTAACCTCGATTCTAAAGTGATTTGAGTCTTTTAAATAATCTGGAACAATTATACAATTATACAATATATTTATACTTCAAAAATCTTTTGTTACACTAATTTATCTTGTATTTTTAAAGTTCATGGCAACATTTAGTCCTACAAGTCTATAAGTCCTATTTCAAGTGACAATGTTTATAAATTATAATGTTATGTTGGATATCTTCATCCGAATTAGATTTTGAGTCTTGTAGTGTGAATTTTACTACATGTATTTGATAAACGTTTGAAACCAATATGAAATTCTTAAAAATGTTTGGTATCAAACATGTAATTAAGCCTAGTATAATTTGATAATTTTTTTTAAATAGGTCACACTACAACAATTGCAATGCATGTCAAGCAATTGCGCAATGATTGTAATTACAAAGTCTGCAGCCGCAACTGTGTGTCCGCAAACCACAATATATTTAAAACCAGGCACTCAACCACAATTTGAAGGTTATGGCTCCACAATTTTAATTTGGTTTGTAAGCATCTTCGTTTGCCTCTCCAAGGTTTGTTTCGAACTTCTTCGTGTTTGAGAGAACCAAAATCACTTCATGGGAACTATCCCACTAAAATCATGTTGCATTTTTAATACCAAAAAGAGGGAAAACTAAGTAGGAGAAATGTGCTGGTACAGGAACTTTGATATACATTTCAAACAATTAAAAAGATAGGATGAATGAAGGGAATGTAGAAAATTATAAAATAATTGATTAATTATAAATCAGAAGAAAATAAAGTTCAAAAAAAGAGAGATAGAGAAGATTACAAATTTTGACTCAAATATAAATGTCAAAATTGTTAGGTAGAACTTTATGATCAAAATTCAAACTCCAATTTCTTTATTTTTGTGTGTAAATTTACAAAAATAATTTATTATTTGATCTATCTACAAAAGAAAATTAGAAAATATTGCCTTTAAAATAACTTTCACAAGAAATTCTTTTGTTAAGATAGGTTGAACATTGATGTTGAGAGTTTAAATAACTGTTTTAGAATAGTATTATAAAAATAATAAAATTGTAAACTCTAAAGTAATAGTTTATTTTATTTTATTTTTTGGTTTTGAACATCAATTTAATTTGGTTTGAATGTTTAAATATAAAGAGTCAAATTTAAGTAAATAGGCAGAAAAAAGAAGGATAAAATTACCAAAATAAATGTTTTTTTATCCGTTTATGTATAATTTTTACACATGCTTTCAATCAAATAATCATATGATATTTATGGAGATATTTTAAAACCTTATTTATAGAAGTGAGTGATGCCTCTACTTTATAGACGACGAATATCAGAGCTGTGATGGATTGGGTTTGTTTAACTCAATCATATAAAATCGACATATTATAAATCCATGTATCTCACATCCAATTGCGAGACTTGTAAACACTTATAATAGCAAGAAGAAATGAATGTTTTATTGAAAATTAAAGAAAAACAGATGGTGTGATTTAGCAGTCAACGATAATGACGAAAGAGTCACTACAAGAAAACTGGCAAATAGCGGCACATGAATTGCGGCGGTTTCCATTAAACTGCCGGTAATACAAAAAAAAAATAAAAAATGCGGTGGTTCTGTGGCAGTTTTGTTGAACCGCCGGTCTGGTTTAATGAACCGGCGGTTTATTTGGTTGAGTGGCGGTTCAATCTATTTATTTTTCTCGCTTTGGTTTCCTTCTTTTTTTTTCCAGAATCAAAACTCATCATCGTTCTCTCAGAAACCCTTTTTTCACCGTTCTCTTAGATTCATTCTGCCATTCAATCCTTCAATCTTTGCTTCAGCCACCGTTCACTCTCCTTGAACCTCTGCAAATTCGATTTCGCGTTCTGCAATGTCAATTTCCACCTCTTATTTTGATTTTGATTTCTTCAACCTCTCGCGACCGTACCGAATCCTCAGTTCGTGTTCGGTAATGTCGATTTCACATTCTCCATCGTCGTTCCCCTCACGAAGCTCAACCGGTTGAAGCTTTTTCTGTCGCCGTTCCCCTCACGAAGCTCAACCGTTTGAAGCTTTCTCCGTCGCCATTCACAGTTTGTAAATTCCCGTCGTTGCAAGCTCAACCTCATCCAAGGTCTTACCCCTATTTCTGGTTCTCCTATTTCTCTTTTTGTTAATTGATTTTTGCCTTTAATATATGGTTCTTTTCCTGTTAATTTCTGGGTTATTCAATTTATAATATTGGGATTGAATTTCTATATTTTAGGGCACAAACTCTGATTTAAGAGTTCAATTTCTTATTTTCTCAATTTATCTCTCAGCTATAAATATTAGGGTTTCAATTTGTTGTTTTCTTGTTTTGTGTCTATCAGCTATATGTATTAGGGTTCCAAATTATGTTATTTTTTCAACAAAAGATTGATTTTTTTTTACTTTAACATCTATCTATGGCATGGATGTTTGCCATTATTAAAACAAATTGGGTTGAAAGAAGAACCATACATGTATTCAAAAAAGAAGAACATTGGTATTTGTTGAAGTTTCTAAAATGGGATTCTCTTCAAAAGAAATTTTTCAATTAAGTTTTGATTTTATTGACAGTTGTGAAACACTTAAACTTGTAGTTGATGCATGCTTGTGTCTCTTCCTGTAATTTATATTTTCCATTCAACACTCGATTTAAAGGCGTTTTTCTCTTGGGCCATTGAATACATTTAACCTCGATTTCTTTTTGTTAGTGGGTTTATTTTGATGTGTTTGTAGTTTGGTAGGTTTGTAGTTATTAATGGTGTCTTATGCTCATAGTAAGTATTGATCATGTGTTCAGAATTGTAGAAAAGTAAAATAAATATATTTGGCAGTTCTAATGTGTCCTCATTCTAAACATTTGTGACATTTAAGAGTATATAATAAGAATGGACTTTTGTGCAGGAACCATAAACTGTGTAGAAGGTGTTTGACATAGTAAAGAACCAATTGTTCCTGCAGAAGATTCAATTACTACTGGGGAGTCTAAATTTACTACACTTGGAGTCTAAATTTGCAATACTTAATCATTCAAAAACATGCACTTTTCAGTATTTAGTATAGTGGATGTATCTAATCTGTTAGCTACTTGATATTAACTAGACATATACACATATATATCTTGATGTTTGTAATCATGTAGGTATGTAATGTATTTCAATTTAAACTCAATTTTGTGCTATTTTTATTGTTTAGTTAGTGGTGCTTTTAAGTGTCATACTCTGAGGAACTACACAGGCTACTCTGAGAAACACCAAAAGATTGCAATGTTTGATAAAAATGGTGGTTTGCAAGCTCTGATTCAATATTCAGGTTAGGTTAGATTATTGAAAATATAACTGATCATTATTTGGATATATTAGTATTTGTGCATAGTGGCAAACCAAGTGGTTGTGGTTGTTTACTGTTTTCCATGTCACCTGCAAGAATTGCATTTGGGGAAAGTTTTCAAATGTGCTTTTATGTTGCCCGGTTCTATGGAAAATAAAACACTTAGGATAGTTGATGAAACTGGCAAATGCTAATGTAGGTATTTTATATCCACCTAGATAAACTTCTTTATTTGAATTATCGCCTCTCGTGATCTAATAATCATTCTAAACAAAAGCTGCCCTTTTGAGATTGCTATTTATTTTGGATAGAAAATGGTAATATTTATCAAAGATACTTGTAGTTGCACGTTATTGTTCTTCTCTCAATTTTGCCCTAAATAATTTATGAATGAATATATGACTGTTCTCTTAAGGAATTTGGGTATGTCGCTTGCTGGGAATCTCCTCAGCACGGCCTATACTTATCTTTAATAGGTATAATAGTAATAATAATGATAATTCAAGCGATATATTTATGCATTTTTATGTCAGTCTCTCAGCATGGAACATGGGGAATTTTAACCTCATTAGTAGTTAGAGACTTGCTAGTTGTCTTGTTTTATTTTCTACTGTCATTATAAGCTTGAGAATTGAGAGTTACATGCTATGGCTTGTAGATACCCAGACAAATATTGTGGCCAAGGAGGCCTTGGAAGGACACTGCATATATGATGGAGGTTTTTGCAAGCTTCACCTCTCGTATTCACGTCATACCGATCTTAGTATAAAGGTAAACAATCAAATCAACCCTATCTGTAGACTGAGGATTGACGTTGTTTAAATAAATGCTTGAAAAGAATAAATAAATGAATTAGAGATGTCTTAAAATATTTTGATAACTGGTTGGTTTATTTGTCTTTGTTCATGGCTACACTTGGTTAGATATACTCAATATCTAGTTTTGGACCTTGATTTTCCATATTCTGGAAAATCCTTCACACCTTTCTGAATCTCTTGGCCGTATTTCAAAAATAAATAAAAAGCAATATTATTAAACTCCTGTCTCATAATTGTAGATTTGCTGTTCAGTATTACATTTTCCTTTTTATTTTTTAGAGGTGGCACTGGCAGGATCAATTGGTGTATAATTATGGCTTCACATTTGAAGTTTAATTTCAATCATTTGTATAATTACAGGTAAACAATGATAGGAGTAGAGACTATACCATTCCTCTTATATCTGTTGTGAATGCTCAGCCCTCAATTTTAGGGCATCCTGTTCCCATGACGGTTCCTCCTGCTCAGGATTACAATGGATCTCAATATACTCCAATTTCTGACCCAGCTATGATACCTCCAAGTTATCTTGTACCTCAAATGGTTCGGAGCACGCGGCTTCACGTTAGACAATTTAGATATATAGTTTATGTTTATTAGACATAATGTGTTTGAATGTATTTTGGCTTATTAGACACATGATGTGTTGAACTTTTTTTCTTTTAGATGTTTAGGTATATGTGGCTATTTTTATTTTATCTCAGTGAGAACTTTAAGTGTATAATTTTACTATGTTTAAGAGACCTTGTTTATGAATTTTAATTAATGGATGAGAACTTGTTATGTACAATTAATTGCAGAAAAAAAAAAAACAGAAAAGGAACAATTTTTTGCAGCAGAAAAAAAAAGCAGAGTAAATTATTTTTTTAAAAATAAATAGTGATTGCGGCAGTTTTCAAACCGCCACTATGTGGTTCAAAAATTACAATTCACTTTGTATTATTGTGGCGGTTTAAACCGCCGTTAAACTAACAGCGGCAGTTTGTCTGGCGGTTCCGAAAACCGCCACTAAATTAGCTTCCGCCAGATGATATACAGGCACTATAGAAACCGCCAGAAAAGTATGTTGCGGCGGTTTAAAACCGCCGCTATCCAATAAAATAACCGCCGCAATCCAACAGTTTTCTTGTAGTGAGTAGTAATTAAAAGAACGTGTTATTAAAGAGAGAAAAGTAGTAATGTAATAAGAATTTCATTGATTCATTCTAGAATTAAGAAAATAGAGTAGTACATCAATCCGTTTGAAAAGCTGGGAACCGAGATTTGAAAAATGGAAAATTTCTCTTTTGCCCCCCCATAATTCTCTATAACCCCCTAAAACCCCAAATTACCCTTTAATTCGGGACGTAGATCCCGAACTATACGTTCCGAAGTGGTGCTTGGGTTTTGGGGGGTACAGGCACCAGTTCGTGATCTATATCCCGAAGTGCTGCATGGGTTTTGGGGAGTACAGGCACCAGTTCGGAAGCTAAAACCCGAAGTGGTGGTGCCTATACTCCCCAAAACCCAGGCACCACTTCGGGACGTAGATTCCGAACTATAGTTCGGGATCTAGATCCCGAATTGGTACCTATACCCCCCAAAATCCCCTAAGGACAAAAACGGTAGTTGGGGGGGGGGGGAAGAGAATAATAGGGGGGTGATTGAGAAACTTTCCGAGATTTGTGGGTGAATTGTGAATTCTCTTGAAGCTTTGAATATTTATTTGTGATTGATTTGGAAATTGTACGTAACATAAAAAAAAGTAAAACAAACAAAAAACAAACGCAGTGAGAGTTGACCAGACTCCCTCCCTCCGCCATGATTTGAATTTGTCAGTAGGTTGGTTTCCATCTTGCCATATAAAAAATTCACAATGTTTAGTTTTTTTCTCTGTTGACAAAATTCACAATGTTTAGTTGTAATATATTATTGTTGAATTAGAAAGTTAGCTGAGGAAATTACTTGGCAGCCCAAATTATATAAGAATTTTTTTCATTTTTTCCACTCAATTTATTCTAATAAAAATTATTTTATTTTTTCTTTATAAATATCTTTATTTTATTTTCTTTTATAATTTTGGACGAGAAAGTATCTAATTTCTATCATAAATAGTAGCTAGCAGTTAGCTTACGCAGAAGAAAAGGTACTCATATATTGTTGAGAGCATGCCGCGTGACGTTAATAGAAGAATTATAAGGATAAATTTGTTTATAGTAGTTTTGTCAAAAAAAAAACTTTGTTTATAGTAGTTGGTGTTCTATTCTATCTCATAAATTTGCGTGCAGTTTTCAACTAGTATCCGCGAAATTTCCTTGCTTCCATCAGCAATATCGTCGTGAAGGCCGGCCTTGAGTTATAAATAGAAACATGCAAATTACAAACCACAAACACAAACCACAGATAGTTTCGGTGCATGAAATACTAGTTGGAATTTGAATCAAAGGTATGCGAGATTTGATTATCAAAAAAAAAAAAAGGTATGCGAGATTTGGTAAATAATAGCATGTGTTTGGGATTTTGGCGTGTGTTCATTTTTTTTTTTACTTTTTCAAATTTTATTTGGCACATATTATTATGTTTTATTTAGTTTTGTTATTCAAGTCAAGTGTTTTATTAGTACTCTTTCCGTCTCAATATATAAGCTCTTTTGATTTATTTTATGCATATTAAAAAAATTGTTAGTGTAGTTATTGTGTCTAATTTGTGTATAAATTTTATCAAATTGTCTTTTGTTTGTATGTGTAGAAATTTGGTTTTTTATATTCCAATACTAGTTAGTAGTAATAATTAAGAATATGTGTAACAAAAAAAAATACACCTAATAATTTGCAAAAAAACTTATATTTTGAAATTAAACTTTTTTGAAAAGGTATTTATAATTAAGGACACAGGAATTATTTCACCAGTGAATAATAGAATTAGTGGGAATTGAGTTTAAATATTGCTCCCTATTTTGAATTAGGACTGACATATAAAAGTCAAACTACTTAAATAAGAGTTTTAGATTTTTTTTTTACCTTTTGATTTTTAGAGGAAAAGAGCTCTACTAGATTAGACTTCGGGGAATTCTGATATCAAGTGATTCTTATCTTCTATCAAGTTTAGTGTTAATCATCATTGAATCAACTAATATTTGATAGTTTTAAATAAAATTTGTTGAAAGAGCTTTAAACTGACATTAATAAAGCTAGTTATAAATATAAGGGCTAATAGCCTTTTACCTTTCTAAAAGTAAACGAGTTTTGTTTTACTCTACAAAAATATTTTTATTTGGACTACTTTCCTTTGTTGATTTTTTTTACTGACGTGGCAGATAACAAATCATCCTTTTGTTGATGTGGTAATGCATTTTTGCTGATATGACAGTTGACTTATTACATAGGTAAAATAAAACTCGCCTACTTTAAAGAGGAGAAAAACTTATTAATCCTAAATATAACACAACAATTAAATTTGAAGTAATTGTTTAATTTTTTTCTATATAAAAGTATTTGTTTAATTGAATATATAAAGTTGAATCTTTCATTTTAGCATTATTTAGATTTTTATTTACTTTTGAAGTATTTGTTTATTTATTTTTGTTTAATATTTGGAAGTTTTAAATAAAATTTGTTGAAAGAGCTTCAAACTGGCTAGTTATAAATATAAGGGCTAATAGCCTTTTACCTTCCAAAGTATACGAGTTTTGTTTTACCCTATAAAAATATTTTTATTTTGATTATTTTTTTTTGTTGATTTTTTTTTGCTGATGTGAAAGACAACAAATCATCTTTTTGTTGATGTGGTAATGCAATTTTTCTGACGTGACAGTTGATTTATTACAAAGGTAAAATAAAATTCTTCTACTTTGAAATTGAAGAGGAGAAAAAATTATTAATTATTAATCCTAAATATAATACAACAGTTAAATTTGAAGTAATTGTTTAATTTTTTTTTTGATATAAAAGTATTTGTTTAATTGAATATATAAAGTTAAATCTTTGATTATAGCATTATTTAGATTTTTAATAAAATCTTATATAATATTTTCTTTTATGAGTTCTTAGAATAAAATTTATTTTAGACTTGTAAGTTATAACTATGTTGGACCAGCTTTAAATCTATTTTATCAATTTCATATACTGAACTAGAAATATGTTGATTTCGGTTTCATTTAATTTCAATTGTATTTTATTCTCTCTTTTTTTCACCCTCCAACTTCTAGAATAAAATGATCTTAGTATTTTAGAGCTGAAGACTATTGTATCAAATTCAGTATCAATCACTAATAAACCAACTAAAATCAATTTTATTTTATTCTACTTGAACTAAACTAGATTGCACTCAATTGTGTATCCACCGAATCCAAGTTGGTTCACCCGATTCCTTACATAAGCTTAAAAAAGTTCATGCTATTTTAAAACTTTTTATTTTTTTTATTATAGCACATAACTTATGTATTTATTACAATTCTAATAAGAAAAAATTCAACTTATTTAGTAATTTCTTTAATATACTACATTTATTTTATCCATTGCTCAAAAAAATATTTCATCTGTCTCAAAATAAACGTCGTTTTAGCTTTTTATACACATATTAAGAAATTCAATCATTATGTCAAAAGTAACAACTCTTTTATTAAATTAACCTTATTATATTGATTTGTTTTCTTATGAATAGTGTATAAAATTGAAAAATATTGTATTGGAAGTTGAAAAACTACACTCATTTTAAAACAAATTTTTGGATTTAACGATACTTATTTTGAAACAGATGGAGTAATAACTTATAAACCGCAAATAAACTGTTTATTCCAACAAATTTTAAATGCTCTCTTTTACTTAATTCTGGCAGAAAAACTAGCAACATGCCTCCAACCATAAATGAAAAAACCAGCAAGCTGCCCCCAAGAAAATCTACAAGGTCTCGACAGTCCATCGTTTCTTCAAACTCGACAAGATCAACAAGGGTCAATAGCTATAAAGATATAATAACAGAGACTGCAAAGACTGAAATCAGGTCACAAGATTCCTATAGTACTAGTAGTATTTCAAGCAATAGCAGCGTGATTAGCAGAGTTGCACAATCTACCTATAGGATTCAAGAAGGATCCTCTAGTAGAATTTCTAGCTTTAGCTTGACTAGCATCCTTGAACAATCAAGCTATAGAAGTTCCAATGTATCCAATGCCACTGGTTTTAACTATAGCATCAACTCTTGGGCACGATCAAACCAGTCTCTCTATTATCACAACAAGTACCCATCTTCACCCTTTAGTGAAAGAGTTACATCTTATACAAGAAGCTATCCCAAGAGTGGAAATAAATATTGATCAACTTGTAACATCTATAAAATTTCATGATCCAAGTTTAAGTCTTAAATAAAGTTTAATTAAAATTTCAGTCCTATGTAACATTTGTAATCTGTAAGGATAGTTCTTTTTCTTATATATAATTTATATTTTTCATTTATAAATTTTGATTAAATATGATGTCATATAAAATCAAATATTTTGTAATCATGTCATACAAACTTGCATCTGGTCGGAGTTTTTTGTTGACATGGATGTGACTAGAAGATGGTTAAGTTTATTGTTTCACGACATTTTGTTGGTTAAATTTATTGTTATTGTTTTCTCAAATATGATTTGAAGACATGCTGGAACTTTGAATTCCTTCATAAGTTTGAGATCTCAATATTTCAGTGACCCACTTACAAGAGCTTTTTGGTAGCTTTCCACCCAATGAAATTGACGGCGCCAAAGCGCAAGATGGCAGTGAAGAAGAATACCATATATATGAGGAAGATAGTGACAACTCTATGTTGGGTTATTTGGTTATCTATTTTGTATTGTGGAATTTGGTGAGATATAGTTTATGGAGAAAACTCTCATAAATATATTGATAATATATTAATATACGAAGAATACTCAAGTTCTTGTTTTTATTATGGTTATATGGCTCTATATATATATATATATATATATATATATAGAGCTACAAATAAAATAAATTTCTAAATTATATCTTCTAAAAATAACAAATTAATCCTATCAATTCTAAACAAATCATAAATATTCTAAACACAAATATAAATCTTAGATCTAATATTATTTATTTTGAATATAAATCTAAACTATATTTCTATCTAAAATCTTCAAAGGATATTTAGGTATATTATTCTCAACATTTCTCCTTGACTGAATATCTTTTGTGCGTATCCAATATAAACTTCTTGAAAATTTATTCTTCTTTCTTTTAGTTTGGTTGTATTTCTTATCAATATCTTTCTTGGATGAGTCTGCATCTTGATTTGACTTGAATTTCTCAATCATTGAAATTATTCCTTTTTCGCAAGCTTTAGCGTCTTTGTGCCTTGTGGACTTCATGGTAGAAACATTGCATTTCATATGAATTTTAAGTGGTTTTTCACAAGCATATTTGTTTTCCTCCTTAATTTGAAATCTCTTCAAAGCACATGAGTCTTCATGATCTTCTTTGGATTTAAGTTCCTTTTTCTCTTCAATAATATGATCATTCTTCATCAAATCTAAAACAAATCTTTTGTCTTTCATATGTGTTGTGATCACTTCTTTATTGTTTTGATCTTTAATCACACAAGCTTTGCTTTCAAATAACACTTTGTAGCCTTTCTCTAACAACTGAGCAACACTTAAAAAGATTTTGATTAATTCTAGGAACATATAAAACATTAGAAATTTGTTTCAATCCTGAATGGGTTTTAATTGTAATTGTTCCAATGCCTTCTACTGCAATTTGTGATCCATTCCCAATTCTGACTTTGGAAATAGAAGTTTTATTGAGCTCTTTAAAAAGATCTCGATCATAAGTCATATGATTTGTGCAACCACTATCAATAAGTCATTCTTTTGACGGTTTGTTGGTTGTAGAACATGACATTGCAAGTAGTAGTTCCTCTCCGTGTTCATATTGATTTTCCACAATATTAACATTCTGTTGTTGTGATGTGCATACTTTCTGCATATGGCCTAATTCACCACATTTTTCACAATTTGCATCAGGCCTCCACCAACAATACTTTGGTGAGTGATTAACCTTTTTGCAATGAGGACATGGTGTTTCATGATTTTTGTGTTGGTATTTCTTTCCAAAATCTCTGGTTAGATACATACCTTTTATTGTTCTTTCTTCTCTCATATGTCTTCTTTGTTCTTGTGCCTGCAATGCGTGTAACACTTCTACCAAAGTGATTTTACTCAAATCTTTTGTGTTCTCAAAAGCGGCTATGGAAGCTTCATATCTTTCAGGTATTGTCACTAGAATTTTTTCTACAATTCTAGAATCAGAAAATTGAGTTCCTAGTAATCGTACCTTGTTAGCAATACCCAATAATTTATCTGAGTATTTCTTTATTGTTTCATCCTTTTTCATTCGTTGTAACTCGAACTCTCTCATTAAATTCAAAACTTGTGTTAGGGTTGATTTGAACAATGTGCAAGTATACAAAGTCAATCAATAGCAAGTAATAAGTAAAAATAGAGTGTCGAACCCACAGGGAATAGCTTATTGGTTATGCATATCAAGTTCATTCAAAGTGTTAAGCTTATTGTTAAAGTAACAAAACATGATTGGTTTTTAATGCAATAAATTAAATAACAAGAATATAAAATGATGGTTGAAAAACAAAGGTAAAGGTGTAGCTGAAACTATGATCCATTTAATACATATGAATGAAGTCTAATGAATGATAACTACTGGCATGTCATCTGTGAGCAAGCTTGCCTTGTGGTGTATGTCAACAACGTTAGATATTAAAACAGGGTATATTTGGACTGACTTTGTCGAGGTTCACTTTTAATCCCATTTTAGTTCAGAAAACACTTGCTTGTTTGGTATCTCACTAAGGCCCTCAACTTATCCATAAGAAAAGGTAGAGTTTACGTGTCCGCTCTCACTTAACCTTAATAACTTTATTATTTCCATTAACATGCTAGATGTCTCTACACATGCAACTTGTATTTATTCCTAAGTTGATCAGTCCTAAGAACAAATGTATTTTCATAAAGGTTCATGTTAACATGTGCCCTAAGGGCACATGTTAAGAATCTAAAAGTAGAAATATTCTCTTAAATTTTGTGCATTGAAAACATGAAAATTTTAAAAATTACACTAATACACGGATACCGATACAAAAGTTTCTTTATTTATCTCACTAACATGTGCCGTTGGGGCACATGTTAACATTTTCCTTTCATAAAAACATAAAGTTAAAGATGACAAGATAATAACCATTCATTCACATAAAGCTTCATTCAATATATTAAACTTCACATAATTTCAAGCTACAAAGAGTTTAGCTCAGATTGAGCATGGAAACAACAACAAAAATAACAAGTAAAGTAGTGATACCCATTACAAAGTAATAGATACTCCTACAGACACTGTCGTGCATCTCGTTATCTCCAGTCGTCTCTTCAGAAGCTGGAACGGCGCTGCCTCCTCTCTTCTTCTTCAATTCCTCTCTTTAGGGTTTTCAAAGCCACCAACAAATGATTTAGGGTTGTCTATTTATAGGCAAATCCTTCTTGGATCGGGTGCAATCTTAAATGTTGTCATAAGGCCCAAGGAATAAAGGATATTCCTTTTGCAAGGACCTCAAATCATAGTACAATCATTTGTGATGCTGACAACTGGCAAGCCAGCCGTCATCCTTATCCTCAAATAAATGCCCTTCATAATGTTGTACTACAAACCTTTATTTTGTCTGCTTATGGCGCTTGACTTGTTGACTTGTACGGATCAAAATGTCTTGACAATGGTTTCCAATAGATGCCTTTGATGACGATCCAAAATCAGATATCATGCCTTGACATAAATTGCCTCTAAACTAACTCTTTTTCACTAAAATTACATAATTATTCCTATTACATAATTCTAGACTCAAAAACTAAATAAACTAATGAAAGTGAATTAAAACATGGTTTGATCACCATATTGGTAGGAAATAACTCATGAATAAGGCCTAAATTCCCCACTTTTAGTGAGTCATCACACCTCCAAACTTGAATCATTGCCTGTCCTCAGGTAATGCGGTAGAAAGTAAAAACTGTGTTAATTTACTCATAATATTGACATGTAAACAACACATTTAAGCATAGTACAAAAAAAAAACAACACATTTAAGCAATCAGACTCAGACCCTAAGTTTGTTTTCAAAAATTGGCACAATTCTTATAAAATCAACCATCAATGATAATCATGCGTGTGTGTGTGAATTGATAAGCACTGTCAACTAGATTAATTTCTACATCCCACTCTCAAACTACTCATTCTATATGCTAAGCCATCCTCTTTTTCCTATAACTTTGAACTTAACTAGAATTTCAGCTTAAGGGGGACTATTTCTTTTCAAGAGATCCAAAGCTTTTTCAATTTACACAAGGATAACTAATTGACAGCTTTTTCATTATCATTCTTTATCATTCTTTTTTTTTTCTAGCTTTGGGGATACTCCACCTTTTCACCTGACGAGATCCTACTTGTAATAGGTCTAACCTGTTACTCAGAGTAAAGCACCCTACTCACTTGTTCCTCCAGATTGGCATAGGAACTTATTCATTCATTTTTTTGAGCTCACCAATAGTTTCCTATTTCCAATTATATAGCAATGATCACCAACTCAATACTTTAGTCCTTCCCCCAAACATAGTTCTAGCCATACCCTCCATTATATTCAATTCAGAAAACTTAGTCTAGAGAATATGTATTTAAAAGAGTTATATAGCCACTCTTAAGTTTGACAGTGTTCACAGTGTGCATTATGGTGCAGAGATTATCAAATCAAGCATCAAAAACAAGAATTTCCAAAAATTTCAAACAAGCCTATGGTCATGCATCTAAAAACTCTAACCTCAGTTATGACATGTCAATAAAATGCTTACAAAAGCACATTAAAAGCAATCTATTTCAAAACATTTCCAAAAGTTTTTATTGATGTTACCTTCTCCCAAACTTAACCTAAACAGTGACCTCACTGTTGACACATGGGAAAGGCAACGACTGACTCATCAAAAAGTTTTTCAAAAATAAAAGACAAATAAAAACCTAAACTAAAACCTACAGGCAAAGTGTGTCAAGACATACCATCAGGTCTTGAACCTTTTGCTCCTCCTCACAGCTGAGTCAGCTTCTTTCTTTGATCTTTTCTCTCTCTCTAAGGCTTCAGCTTCAGTTTTTTCTGTTGGTTGATTTGGCTCAAGAATGGCCCCCTCAGGCATAGCAGTGGTTGCCTGTGAGCCATCTTTCTTCTTCAAAGTTCTTTTCCTTTTAGGCATTGGAATGGTCAAGTGTTGATCCAACTCCCCAAATGCAGCCTCATTCGTCATAGCCAAATTAACCTGTGGAGGTGCAGTAACAACAACTTGCACATTCTCCACTACTAGAGTGTCCTCTTGCACCGGGACTTGCTCTTCAGCAACTGCATCCTTAATAGGCGTGCCAGCACTTGCCCCTGGTTCAGGGCCATCTTCCTCAGACCCATTGCTTTCTTCATCACTCTTCTTCTCCTCTATCTAGTCAATTACTCTGTCATTAGCATCATAGTCCAAATCTCCCTCCAGGTAGTCACTATCAGCTCTTTCATAGTGTTCGTCTTCTTCCTCCTCCTCAGCTACATCCTGGTTCTCACCAATTGTTGGCGAGATAGGAGTTTTCTCTGTTGTTTGAGCAGGAGTCTCTTCTTCTACTACCTCAACAGCTGGTAGCTCATTTTTCTTGTGACTCTTCTTCTTTTTCTTCTTTTTTTTCTTCTCCTGCTGCTTGCTGGAGGGCTCAGGCACGTCAGCAGTCTCATTTTCTTGGGGCAAATCCGGATTGAACTCACCCAAGATCTCCATAGGGAAAGGAGGTGCTGTCATGAAGTCAAAATTAGGAAAGTGGGTGGCAAGGTTTGAGATGTACCATGCATGAGTGTCGGCACTCCATAACCAATACCTCTGCATATCCCTTCGCAATTCGGATAGCTAGGTGCACTAGGCTTAGCAGCAGGCAACTCTTGTCTTGCCTTTCTTCTAGTGTTTCCTTTAATCAACACTTGTATAACATTGGCATCAAAACCAGCCACAGGCTTCTTCACTTCATCTCCCACACGGTGGGGAACTAATTGTTTCTTGCAGAGCGCAGTGATGAGACATGGGAAGTACAACATACCTTCCCTGTTTGAGCACTTCTGAATCTCATCAAAAATTGTCCTTCCAATGTTGATGGGCTGCATAGCAGTGATGCAGTGCAGCAAGATAAGTCTTGATTTATTCACAGTATCATTGTGAGTGGTGGGGATGATGTTGTGCTTTAAAAATTGGTACCATAGCTTTGGTACAGGCAGCAGGTTCATCCTTTGAATGGTCTTCTCATTCTCACCTACTCCCAGGTTCCATTGAGTCCCAGGAATAGTGAGCTTCTCCATAATATCATCCACTTAATCTTCCTTCATGGCGGTCAGGCTAGAATAATAGGCATCCTCTGATACGTCAATGCCATAATGGCAATTGATATTCGCCTCTAAGTAGAGGATTCTTTTGCCTCGCACCATGACTTCCCTCATTTTCTAGTGAATATTAGTCAAGTTGGAGTAGAACTCCTTCACCAATTGAGTGTTGTAATTGGAGGGGTGTACACAGAACTTCTCCCACTTGAGAGAATGTATGATCATCTCAAGTTCTTCTCTTATCTCCAACCTATCAAAGTCAGCGTTGAAGATAAACCCACGTTCAGTGTGGATTTGCTTGGAGGTGAAGATCTGGTGACGTTCAGCAGCGCCACTGTTTACGAACAAATCATAATCTTCACGTTAATGGAAAGGTTTGGTGTTTTGAAAGGGAGGGTTAGATGATGGTAGAATTGATTTGTAGAGAGGAGAAAGAAAGTATGTAGGTTAAGAAATTTGTGATGGAAAAATGTTTAATGAGTGATAAGGGTTGGTTTATATAGTGGGTAATGGGTGGTTATATTTTTGGTTAGGATATTTATGAAAAAGATATGAAAATGTTTTGTGAACGTTGGATAATGATGGCTGATGGCGGATGATCACTACAAGAAAACAGGATTTTAGCTTCAACAAATTTAGCGTCGGCCACGACACGGACGCTACTAGCGTCTCTTTTGAGTCTCTTGGACAGACGCTAATGGTTTTTCAATAAAATTTTATACTTTAATGTAATAATTAAATATAGCGTTCGCTTTTGGAGACTTTACTGTGACGCAATGAGAAAATAAAGATTTAGTGTAGAATAGCGTCTGTTGGGGCAGACTCTAATGATCATTAAATTAAATTAAATAAAGAAAAACTATTTTTCCAATTTCATTTTCACACGTTATAACCTTTATTTTTTTATATCTTAAGTTATGTTTTTTTTGTTTTTCTTCCCAAATGTTTCATTTTCACTCTTCTCTTTGCTATGAAGAACCCTAATCCTTCAATCCTTAATCTCTAATCTGTCAAATCTCTCCATCTCGAAGAACCACAATCCTCAATCCTTCCGCCGTCGAAGAACCACAGTCCGTCAATGCCTCAATTTTTTCGTCCCTCCTTCAATCCCTTCTCCATCGAAGAACCCTAGTCCCTTCGCCGTTCTCCTTCAATCCCTCTGCCGTTCTTCGTCATTCTCCGTACGGTTCGAACTTCGAAGGTATCGAGTAACTTCATCTCTCTGACATTCTGTTCCAATGTATTGATTGATTTCATGCTTGTTGTTTTTCTTTAGCTTGTTGTTTTGTTGTTAGTTATGGATTTCCTTCTCTCGGTGAATCGAAGAAGTCCCTTTGTGGGTTGTTTTTGTGCTCTCAATTTATGCTTTATTTTTTGTTTCTTTTATGTATTTTTAATTTCCCTTTGTTTTTGTTTCACTCTTAATATATGCTTTGTTTCTTTTGATATACTGTATTTTTTATTTCCTTGGATATGAAATTTTAATCTTTGTGTTGATTTTAAGCTATTATAAGGCTTAATTTTTTGAATGAGTTAGTTAGTTTATGTGTTTCTGACTTATAATTAAAAAATTTAATTCATTATTTAGAAAGCACTTAAGAAAACACAGTGGCATTAACTTAAAGTAATAATTTGAAGAACTAGATAGATAGATAGATAGATAGATAGATAGATAGATAGATAGATAGATAGGATTGAAAACTCTCATGAAGGAACAATAAAAGCTACTATCAATGTTTACTTTCTTTTCCCTCTATTTTTACAATGTAGTGCTTACTGCTTAGTAAACTTCTTATCAAATTGGTTGCATCTTTTGTTTCTTTGTCTATTAATTATTGTGATAGAAATATTCATCTAGTAAAATACTATTAGATTGGTTCTCTTAACTTTAAATAATGTGATACATATGTTTCATGCAATTTTTCTGACTTTATGTTGTTTGCAGAGTGTTAATTCCAGCTGATAGTTTAGACAGTGATATTAAGTCTCTTTACTTAAACATTATTGCGGCGTCTGGACATAAGGTTAATCATTATGATGAGGTAACTACTTCGTTGTTTAGATTCTTGTTCTTTTATCGGATTCATTGTATGCTTCTGCATGCAATTAAAAGCCCTGGAATCATCTAAAATTGGTCAATCAAGGTATAATTGTGTATCAAATGTTTATCTCATGTTGCAGAGTGCTCAAGTGGTTTGTTTTGTACTTCTGATTTTTTATTGTGATCCAATAAGTAGTTATTTTTGTTTTATGGGTAGGATGTATGCTGATTTTAGTTGTTGTGAAAGAATTTCTTTGTTGAATTGAATCACTTGGATGTGACAGTTTTTGTGACTTCCGTTTCTTTGAATGATCACTTGGTTCCCACATATGTATATTTACTAACTCAGTTATTTTCATTTGATCTGATCTAATTTTCATGTGAAAAATTGTAGTTTGGCTGGTCAATTGCATTGACAACACTTTGTAACTTGTTTTTTTTTGGTTCCATAGGAGCATACCTAGCATTCAATAAAGATCAAAGACCTATGGATGATCCTGTTGAAGGGGCTAAAAAGATAATGGAAAACTACAAGTAGAAGTATCAGATTAAGTTATTTTGAACCACTCAATTTCTACACTATACATATGTTATATGTAAATATGTAGCACTGTTGGTTATATGTAAATATGTAAGTTTACAATACCTATAATTTATGTCACATGTATTGGTGTTAAGTCCAATTGTACTGAATACTGATGTTATAGGTGGTGAGATTATATCTTAGATATTAAGTGTTGGCATTTTGTAGAAATGAAATTGTTCTGCTATGTTCACATTCACAATTTTGGTGGTGGTGTATGTTGCTTCTATCTGTAAAATACTATAAATGAATTTTGATTGCTTTTTGTTTGTTTATTAGCTGTTTGGGGGCTTTATTGTTGGGTATTTTTGTTGTTGGTACTCGTTTCTAGTTTGTTCTTTCTTTGTACTCTTTTTGTGAGTTGTTCTATACCTTATATCTTGAGTTTAGCTACTATGTTTTTTGCTACGGTGTTGTTTAGTTTTCTCCAATCATTAAAAATTGGTCTTCATGGTGTTTAAGTAGGTGGTGTCGTGCAATGGGCGGTGTTGTTATTTTAAGTGGGTGGTGTAGCTTGGTTGTTTCACTTTGTACCTGTTATAAGCTAGTTGCAACTGCTTTTACAGTGTTATATTTGTGTTCTAGCTCCAAGAAACTTCTACTTGATTGTCTATATAGTGTTCCTTTTTCTGGCTCTATTCTTGTACTCTCTATTCATGGTTTTTGTACTCTCTATATCCTTATTAGATTCTTTGTAGTTACTCTTAAAATAAAGTTTAGATGTAACTGGACTTATTTTTTTTTTGAAGTAGATGTAATTGGACTTAGTTACTTTATTACCATAGTTTTAGATTCAATTGGACTTAGTTATTTTTTTAGCTTCTTTTTAGATTCCTATTCAATTGGATTTGATCATGATTTTTCATTGAGTGCAGAAGATCAAAACTTCATTAGTTCATTCAAATTAAGAACCTATGGAAAGAGAGAGGTGTTGATATTACCGGAAGCACGAGATTATTGATAAAGTTAGGCTTCTCATTAGACAATCCAAAACCCTCTAGATAAGCACTTTTTTTACTACATATGCATCTTCAATTCTTAATATTGATTTTTTTTTTTACTAATTCTTAATATTGATATTAAGATTTTCTTTTTAGTTATGCATTGTTGCATATTTACTTAGGATGACAATGCAATTACCTTTGGGATGAGAAAACTTGAATTTGGCATACTAGGGATTTTTGGAAGTTTTATTGGGTGTTGGTCTATCTTTGTTCTATATGTGAGTTCTTATTATCAAGATTCTTATCAATAATGTTTTGCATAATCAAAACCACTTATTGGTTTTGTTTAATAAAACTATATGATATAATGTGAAGTTGTTTGCCGGTGCTTTTGGATTTGTATTTATATTGGTCTCATATCCATTTACAGGAACAACATATGGAACATATGAGCTAATTGACACAAATAAAGACAGTCAAAGATGATAAAAGTTGCACATCATTGGCACTATTTCAACACTTGTACAAAAATGGCTTGCTTTATGCTAGATTAGAATAATTGAATCTTTTGGCATATATGTTTAGGTAGGTTTTACTATTAATGCAATCATTTACATTTACATAGGTTGTAGATTGGTGAATTTCTATTAAACTGATGGATTTAAAGTTTTTCTAGATTCATAGGCATATTGGTCCTCCAAAGATGGTGTATGAGTTCTACCAATGACATTATATTTGTTGCATTTCAAAGGTTAATTGTATAAATACAAATGTATTCCTTTTGCCTTATCATAAGCATATCTTATGTTATTATGGTTTTGACGATTTTAATGAGTCTATTGGTAGAAATTTTATGGTTGTGACTTGTGAAGAATTATGGTTGCAAATATGAAAAATATTAATTTTTTGATGTATTTTAAGTAATATAGGATAGGTAACTTTCTAGGATGATATTTTTTTTTTTAAAAAATAAAACAAAATCGTCTGCTTTAGTTGACTCTATGAAATATAAAAACCAACAAAATAGCATCTATCAAGGGCAGACGCTATATTTAGCGTCTGTCTCACGGACTCAAAAGGTGAAGTTTTATAACAACAATATGTATCTATAGCGTCAGCCAACATTCGAAGCTACTAGTGTCCGCCTTATCTACATGTTACTAGCTTCAGCTTAGCGTCTAATCAAGCAAACGTTATGTAGCGTCTACCAGACGCTATGTAGCGTCTACCAGACGCTACTGTTAGCTTCAGGCATTTAAGCGTCTGAAACGACACAGACGCTAAGCCGACGCTAAATACCTTGTAGCGTCCGTGTTTTGCCATTTAGCGTCTCATTTTGGCCAACGCTCTAGAGCAGTTTTCTTGTAGTGGATGTGGGATAACGGTTAAAACGAACAGATTTACGCGAAATCATTGCAACGGCTAGATGGCGCGTGTTTTCACCGGTTCTAACAGTTGCCACGTGGTAACTTCTGATAATTACTGACTCATCAGCTGCTAGCATTCCATCTTCCAATTGATAACCTCTGTCATGCCTTTTTCTCCTTGGACTTAGTCAAGTCCCCAAAACTTCATTTGGTTCACTGGTTGGCATAGAGCTCAAGAATGGTGCTAGTCACCTAATCTGTCATCACTCAGCCAACGGCATAGGCAGCTAGAGAAAACAAATGCCATGCCTCCTGAACAGCATTACTTTTCACACATTACATGTAGTATAAATACAACTAAAAACAACAAAATTTATTAGAATACTGGGTTGCCTCCTAGCAAGTGCTTGGTTTGAAGAAAGTCCTTAGCCTAACTTGTAAATCATGATTAATTTTCATCAAGATGGGTGGTGACTCTCATGTTAGAATCAT
Organism: Trifolium dubium; assembly: GCA_951804385.1. Lineage (NCBI taxonomy): Eukaryota > Viridiplantae > Streptophyta > Magnoliopsida > Fabales > Fabaceae > Trifolium > Trifolium dubium. Next base: position 16,529,677 of record OX638072.1, on the reverse strand, counting down.
CACCCCAATAGTTCTTAACTCTTTGTCCATTCACCTTGAATTATTTACCATTAGTCTCATCAAGAAGGTCTACAACACCATAAGGATAAATTTTTAAAAGTTTAAATGGTCCAGACCATCTTGATTTGAGTTTACCAGGAAACAACTTAAGGCTAGAGTTGTAGAGTAAAACATTTTGACCTTCTACCAACTCTATCTTTTGAATCTTTTTGTCATGCCAGGCTTTAGTTCTTTCCTTGTACATCTCAGCATTCTCATATGAAAACATCTTATATTCCTCCAACTTAGACAGTTGTAAAAGTCTTGCCTTACCAGAAGCTTTGAAATCAAAATTTAGTTTCTTAGTAGCCCAAAAGGCTTTGCATTGAAGCTCTATTGGTAAGTGGCAAGCCTTTCCAAAGACTAGTCTGAATGGGGACATTCTTAAAGGTGTCTTAAAAGCAGTACAGTAGGCCCACAGAGCATCATCTAACAACTTAAACCAATCTTTCCTTGATGGACTAACCATTTTTTCTAAAATTCTTTTCTCTCTATTAGACAACTCTGCTTGCCCACTTGTCTGTGGATGATAAGCAGTGGCAATCCTATGTCTCACACCATATTTTGCCAGCAACTCCTCAAAAATTTTGTTACAAAAATGAGAGCCTTCATCACTGATGATTGCTCTAGGAGTGCCAAATCTAGTGAAGATATTTTTCTTTAAAAACTTGGTTACCACTCTAGCATCATTGGTGGGACTAGCAATTGCCTCCACCCATTTAGACACATAGTCTACAACAACTAAAATATATAGATTCCCAAAAGACCGAGGAAATGGTCCCATAAAATCAATACCCCAAACATCAAATAATTCAATTTCTAAAACGTTTGTAAGAGGCATCTCTTGTCTACTGGACACATTTCCAGTTCTTTGGCATCTATCACAGTGCTTCACAAAGTTATATGAATCTTTGAACAAAGTTGGCCAGTAATAGCCACATTGAAGCACCTTGGCAGCAGTCCTTTCACTTGCAAAATGTCCACCATAAGGTGAAGCATGACAATGTGATAAAATCTGTCTTCCCTCTTCCTCAGCCACACATTTTCTCATTATTTGGTCAGCACACTTTTTGTATAAAAATGGTTCATCCCAAAAATAATTTTTCAATTGAGAGAAAAATCTTTTTCTTTATTGATAGTTAAAATCAGGGGGAATGTGCTTACTAACCAAATAATTTACAACGTCAGCGTACCAAGGTGTCTTATCAGTAGTTATCACTAAGAGTTGTTCATCAGGGAATTGTTCTCTAATCACATACCTGTCATGACTTTGCACTTCTTCAGGCAGCCTAGATAAATGATCAGCTACTTGGTTCTCAACACCCTTCTTGTCTCTGATTTCCAGATCAAACTCTTGCAATAGCAATACCCACCTTATAAGCCTTGGTTTAACATCATTCTTTGTAACTAGATACTTGATAGCAGAATGATCAGTGTACACCACCACTTTTGTAACAACAAGATATGATCTGAATTTGTCAAAAGCATACACAACAACTAATAACTCCTTCTCTGTAGTAGTGTAATTCATCTGAGTCTCAGTTAACGTTCTGCTTGCATAATAGATAGAATGGAAAGCTTTGTCATGCCTCTGACCCAACACAGCTCCAATAGCAAAATCACTTGCATCACCCATCAACTCAAAAGGTTTTGTCCAGCCAGGAGCCATAATCACAGGTGTTGTGATTAGAGCAGTCTTCAATGTCTTAAAAGCCTTGTGACATTCCTCCGAAAATTGAAATGGCACATCATGCTGCAGCAGTTGACATAGAGGCTTTGTAATCTTGGAGAAATCCTTGATAAACCTTCTATAGAATCCAACATGTCCCAGAAAACTTCTGACTCCTTTGACATTGGTTGGTGGAGGCAACTTCTCAATCACTTCCACTTTAGCTTTATCCACTTCCAATCCTTTCTTAGAAATCCTATGACCCAACACAATTCCTTCCTTCACCATGAATGGCATTTCTCCCAGTTTAGCACCAGATTACTCTCTTCACATATTGTCAAAACCAATTCCAAGTTATCCAAGCATCCTTGAAATGATTCTCCAAACACAGAGAAGTCATCCATGAATACTTCCATAGCAGATTCCAACAAATCAGAGAATAAAGACATCATACATATCTGAAAAGTAGCAGGGGCATTACATAATCCAAATGGCATCCTCCTAAAGGCAAAGGTTCCATAGGGACATGTGAAAGTAGTCTTCTCTTGATCTTCAGGGGCTATAGCAATCTGATTATAACCAGAATATCCATCAAGGAAGCAATAGAATTCCTTACCTGCCAATCTATCCAACATCTGATCAATGAATGGCAGAGGAAAATGATCTTTACTTATGGACTTGTTAAGCGTTCTATAGTCCATGCATATCCTCCACCCTGTTACAGCTCTAGTGGGGATTAACTCATTCTTCTCATTGGCAACTACAGTCATGCCTCCCTTCTTAGGAACACATTGAACAGGACTAACCCACACACTATCACAGATAGGATAAACAATTCCAGCATCTAACCATTTGATTATTTCCTTCTTTACTACCTCTTTCATAATGGGGTTCAATCTTCTTTGACATTCAACACTGTTCTTAGAATTCTCTTCAAGCAATATTCTGTGCATACAAACAATATGACTTATACCTTTAATATCAGCCATTTGCCAAGCTATGGCTCTCTTGTATCTTTTCAGCAGTGAAATTAGGCATTCCTCCTGGCTGCCAGTCAAATCAGCAGAAATAATGACAGGCAACTGCTGACTTGTCTCTAGAAACGCATACTTCAAATGCGAGGGTAATTGTTTCAATTCTAAAGCAGGTGACTTCAGAACTGAAGGAATATTCTCCTTCTTAGCATCAGGTGGTATTTCCAACACTTCATATCTTCCAGTCCATTTGACTGTGGACTTTTCTTGTATAACTTCTTCATCTACCAATTCCTTGTCTTCATGAGGAGAGAGAATGTTCTTCAAATGATTATTGTCCTTCACAAATTGTCTTTGCACCAGAGAGTCTCAACTTTGTAGTTGTGAAACAACTTCCAACTTCTCAGCAGGAAACTTCATAGCATCGAGAATATTGAATTTGACTTCTGGGTTGTGTACTCTCACGGTCACTTCTCCCTTCTCAACATCAGCCAATGTTCTTCCAGTGGCAAGGAATGGTCTTCCCAATAGGATGGGGGTTTCTTCATCAGCAGTGAACTCCATGATGATAAAGTCAGCAGGGAAAACAAATTTGTCAACCCTGACCAATACATCTTCAATATTCCCTTGGGGATAGCATATACTTTTGTCAGCTAGTTGAAGTGTAATGGTTGTTGGTCTTGTAGCACCAATACCCAACTTGTTGAAAACAGATAAGGGCATCAGATTGATGCTTGCTCCTAGGTCACATAAAGCTTGACCTACATGTACATCACCAATAGTGCAGGGTATAGTGAAGATACCAGGATCTTTCAACTTTGGTGGTAATCTACCCTGAACCATTTGACTACACTCTTGTGTAAGTGCCACAATTTCAAACTCACCAACTCTCTTCCTCTTAGTTAGCACATCCTTCATGAACTTTGAGTAATTAGGCATCTGCTGTATTGCCTCTATCAGTGGTATGTTAATATGCAGTTGCTTCAACATCTCAATGAACTTAGTGTACTGTTGCTCTTCTTTAGCTTTTCTCAACCTCTGAGGGAAAATGAGGAGGTGGTCTCTCTTGCATTAGCTTATGAACATCAATAGGACATGGATTAGGTGGCAGTGTCATATCAATGTCAGCCATAGTTGTAACACCCCGTTTTTCATAGCCTAAAAGTGAGTTTTTTTTCTTTTTAAAATGAACAAAGCCTTTGAAATGAAACATTCATGATCGCCCCTAAATTAAATAAGAGTAAAAACTTTTTCAAAATAGCGATCGAGATGCAATTTCACTTTTATAAATGATTTTCACGAAGATAAATTTAAGAAATAAAAACCAAACACTATGTATAAACAAACATAGCGCACTATTTATTTCAAAATATATCATAATACACTTTCACAATATAAATGCAGTGGAAAGAAATATTAAGAGCAAAGAGACTCTTAAAACTACTACCCTAAGCTGATCTTTAAACTCTAATTGAAGACGATTAGGTGAAGAAGACCCGCAGACAGCTTCAAGCATCGCAGCTTCTCAACGCGGTACAAGTGAAGACCTAAAAATGCTCGTAGAGGGTCACCAACTAAAAATAACAAATAGCAAAAAACACGCAGCGCAAGACACACAATACATAGCATCATTTAAACATTTAATCATATGAATTACACATCTAGAAATCCAGTGCACGAATAATCTATCAATCACACACAATAGTATTCAAATGCACAATTAGCCTATATGAAATGTGACGTCAATCACTGGATCATCATATGCATGAATTCAGAATTGAAATTCTCCACAGAGAGTCGTATGTCCAACCCCTATTAATAGTGTCACACAGTTCTTTGCGCCGACACGACTCAAACCTATATTGCCACGCAGTCCTCTGCGCCGACAGTGTCATACGGTCCTCTGCGCCGACACGACTCAAACATATATTGCCACACAGTCCTCTGCGCCGACAAGACTCAGTGTCACGCAGTCCTTTGCGCCGACACGACTCAAACATATATTGCCACACAGTCCTCTGCGCCGGCAGTGTCACACAGTCCTCTGCGCCGACACGACTCAAACATATATTGCCACCCAGTCCTCTGCGCAGGCAGTGTCACACAGTCCTCTGCGCCGACACGAATCAAACATATATTCATAATAAAATTATATGGAAGACTACTAAACATCATGTACAAAAAGATTATTCTATGAAGTATATGCACCAGCATTTCATATTATCCATATATATGAAATTCACAACAGATGATTTTTAATGGCAATTCATTGATCATTATTTATTCATGAGTGATAGAATAATGGTTCCGAACATATATCTTCCATATGATCAACAAATGAATGCGATGAAACATAATTCTTTCGACCAATAGGATAAACACAATGAACCATGTGCAGCCCAAATAGTTTAGAATCTTTGGCTTGTATTTAAATCACGTTAATCCGCTTCGAGCCCATATTTCACCTTAAAATTAACCGAATTTGCTCTTGCACTCAACAGACAAATTATAGAGAATTTCGTCAGCTTTCCAACGCATGAAAAATCATCTCTATCAGATATCAAGAACTCAAGATATGGATAAAACAAGACCGATAGGTCTAAGCATACGAAAATAATATATTTAACCAAAATTAATTGGTTCTTATTTAATCAATTCTTCTTGTTAAAGGAGACCATATTAGGAACATATCAAGTACCTTCTTCAAATTGTGTTACTATACTTGACATATACTCTATACAATACTAATCTAACCTATTTCTCTTAGGTTGTTGACAAAAAATTCACGGAGTACATCAGAGATTTTGAGTACCCTAGCATTTGCATGTGCACCGACAATGGATGTGTGGATTCTATCACCGTTAGTGTAAAGAAGAACTCGCACAACACACTGCTGCTGGAAAATGGATGGACCAAGCTCTGCGAAGAAAATGGCTTTGCTATTGGAGACATTGTGCGTTTCAAATTTGCATCGGACCGTAGATGCCACGTCTATAAAATTGCTTAGTTATATGCAATCATGTTGGTCTTTCTATCGCATTTTATATTACTTATTTCTACTATAATTGTTGCTGTTCTAGAAATCTTCCATGTAAGCTATAGTGTGAAATAAATTTGAATTATGGTGTTTCTCTTAGCAATGAATTTGTATTGGCCAAAAAACAATCCTCTCAGACGCAAGCAAAATAGAATGGAAGTACATAGAATGGACATGCAACAATATATTGGTGAATCATGTTAGTGACAATAATGTGCTGTATTAATGGTAATTAAGTTAATTTACATGAAAGAATATGGATAGATGTGAGTATTGCCATGTAAATCAGTCAACTTGATTAATTCAACTTTGCCTTGTGCTAGCATTAATCCATGATATCATTTTTACTTTTGAAATTACTATTGGCATACTCAAAAGGTACACCGTCCCCATTACTACTCAAATATCCACCTTCCAACTACCCCTAATTAATTCAACTACTAAGCATAAGACACCTAAGCAACTATATAAGGACGTTTTATAGAAGAGAGCTCCTCACACAAACCACAAACACAATTAGGTTGACAAAGGGCATCCATCATAGCAAGATGACCATTCCCCTAAGAAACGAAATAATTGACATGATCTATCATGAGCCAGATTTTCTCATGGACAATTGCAGAACATTCTCAGCAAGGGTTGAAGAACTCATCCTCGCAGTAGATTACGGTGATCCAATCCCAAGGAAAGAAGCGGTGTTTTGCAATCGACTCTTAAGACTAAAAGAAGAGCTCATGGAAAGTGCTCCGTTCATCCTGTGTTATGAAAAAGCTCTCTGTGAGAAACTGGAAATGGAGTCACTGTTCCAAGAAAACCTGAGGTTGTTGGAAGATGGATTTCGCATTAATGCAGCCAGCATTGCAGCTTTCTTGCAGGAACTCGAAAACACTCACACAGCTGAGCAAAAGGAAGAGCTGCAGGCAAAGTTTGCAGAAAATGTCACTGATGCCACTCCATAAGGGTCCTCCAACTCAGAGCCAAAAGCTTGCAGGAAGAGATTGAGGGTCTATAAAATCAGGTGGAAAGCTACAAAATACTCAGAGAAAGCATTGAGGAACAATATGAGGAAGTGGTTATTGCTGTTAGCGACCTCTAGCAAAATGAAAAAGTGTGATCTGTTTAGTGATGCAAGGAAGTTGTGTTTTATTATTTCCTTTTATGTGGCAACATTAGTGTGACATGACAATTTAATTGAAACATCAAAGCTTATGATTTATTTCATGTCTAACAATACAATTTTCTGTATTAATCATTCATATATAGCTTTATTAGAATTAGAACAATTAAATAAGCACACACCCGGGGATTGAAGTTTTAATTAGAAAAAAAAATCTTGCATGAAACTTGATTGGAGGAATCGCAATTTTTTACAAAGGGTGGCAGTTTGTTTTTCACTCTCTATAGTTTAGCCTACTCAAATAAGCAAATTCCTTCTCGCATGAACAAAATTAAGTAATGTTATAGAGAAAGGACTCATGGACGAATAAAAATTCATGCATGCTTTAAACATAAATTACACAAAAGTCAAAACATCAAAAAAAAAAAAAACTTGAAAGGTAATCTTTTGTCTGAAGGTATCAGGACAGTCTTAGAATAAAAACTCTTTCACCAACATTACTTCAGGTAATGATTTTTCCTTCAACGACGTATTTCCCCATTCTTGTGACTATCAGCCGCGTTCCATTACACAGCCCCAAAGATGGATTCATATTTCTCATCAACATCATTGGGACCCCAACCTTCAATCTCAACTTATGATTCAGCAATCCAGAAGAATCAGCGGTATTTAGAAACTCATGAGCGTGTACATCATCCGGGGTATCAACACTTGTATTGGTATTGTATGGAGAATCATAACTAAGATAAAGTTTTTCTTCGGTTGATATTAGATCCAACACGTAATTATTTATGGCATGCACAATCACATTTTTAGGAGCTATGATAACTCTGTCTTGTATAAAGGATGGATCCCTCATATTACGCAACAAATTCAGATAGGTGCTCTCAACAATAGATGAGAGTGGATCATGAGAGTCATGAATCAACACATCACCAGGCACACTGACTGCGATACGCTCATCATCTGCATCCCCAATGCTCCCATCACCAATTCCTAAAATCCACTCTAAAAACCTACTTCTCTCCTCAAATCCCATCACCGTTAATATTTGCGAAATCACTATTAAAAGGAATATCATATTCTTCAGTATTAATTGCACAAATTGTTTGGCCAACATCGCCGTTGCACATGATAGAAGCACTGTCGTCTACAACAGGATCATAGGAGGCAACTTCAATTGTTCATCAAGAAAAAAAAATGACCACTAAAATAGACAAAATGGGCATTAAAAAATCAAAGGCAGTGTCAAAGGAAAAAATTGAATCATTGGTTCGTACCTTCATTATTAGTTGCACATGTTATATGTCCAATATCGTCATTGTGAGCAACAGAAATAGCATTATCTACAATTAAATTAGAATTAGTAAATATCATATAAATCATGGTAGGTAGTATCCTATTTTCAAACTAATGGTATACCATACCTTTGTAAGAAACACGGCGCGATTTAATAGAGCTTAAATGTGGAGTAGACCACCTCTCTAATGAATCTCCTGCTAATAAGGGAAAAATAGAATCAAAGGGCCAGAACATTGGGACATGAAGAAATATATTTTTAGAGGCATGGTTTAAAAAAATGTTATGACTACAAATACAACAAATTTTTTCAGGGGAATGTACACCATCACTGTATCTAAATGTCTTGGGGTTTAGAGAAATATCTTCAGGGTGGTCTGTGCTGCTTGATGAATTCAAGTAGATGTAGTGTGAAAAGTCCTACTTTAGTGAATATAGATCACAAAATTAATTTCCAGAAAACATTGTCTAGCATGCAGTGTGTAAAAAAACCTTGCTAGTGGTGTAGAACACAAAGGAACTACCAATTCAATTTTGTTTAGTCCTAATGAACATTTGATTATGGCTCTAACAACAAATATTATGAATCCATGATCAAATGTTGGATTATCACTCTAAACATGTTGAATTGTCACTCTAAACTTAGGCCAATCAACTTTAAACCACTCCCTCCTATTTGCATGACACATTGAACAATACGATTGTTTGCATGAAAGGAATGTTGATGGCCCCAATAACCACAATGCCTATCATGTCTCAATTTCAATGGTGAGCCAATGAGATAACTTTGCAAATAAGTCATCCATTTTGTTTGACACGTTAGAGCTTCTCATTGCTTGCATGTAAGGAATAAGAGGGACAATGACTGCCACTATTAATGATCAAATTTTACACAGCATAAATCTCACTCGGCTAACAGATACAATTGAATAATTTTTATGAAACAAATAAGAGAAACGAATCACTGTTCTAAATACACAGTTAAGGTATATAAGCGGATAATTTTTACAGTGGATCATTTACCACCTATACTCAACCACCCTCATTAACACAATTAATGTTGATGAGACATTTAACCACAGCAATTCATTCATTTAAACCCAAAGTGACCAAGAAAGGCCACGCTTCTTATCCTTCTATTTCAAGGCAAAACATCCTCTTCTCCTCCAACACCTCAACCACAAATACAAACACTCCACAGCACCATGACCGGCAACCCAAACACCCTAACAAACCAAATCAGAGAGATGATATTTGAAGGGACAGACTTCCTGATTGAAAACCAAGAGCTATTCTTAGCAAGAGTGGATGAACTTAAGGGTAATATGTCCATGCTATCACCAAAAGAAATCACCTTTTCTAGCCAATTGATAAGACTTAAGGAAGAAATTGTGGCAAGTGTTCCAATGATGCTGAACACAGCAAAAGACTTACACCAAAAAACTGAACTGAAATCATTGGTGCTAGAAAACTTGTGACTCTTGATAGACTCCATGCAAATCAGTGCACACAGCATTGCAACTTTTTGTCATGAACTTGATATTGCAGTGACCAGAGAAGCAAAGGAAGAGGCAAAAATGAGGATAGAAGAAAACCTCATTAATCGATTATATGTAAAACGATTAATTAGAATGCTTAAATTGCAGTTGAAAAGATTGTTGGGAGAGATTCATAGGTTAGAGGACCATCTGAAGTTCTATAGAGCTTTAATTGATACACTCCACCAAGTAGTCCTTCATGCTGCCAATTGCTTGTAAGTTCATGCTAGGCTATAACCTTGCATGCATGGTATGAAAGAATAGCATTGTTATTATTGTGGTCTATATTTTATTTTGTCACTGTCCTTAACCTTGTCCCATATGTGAATGTGTTGCAAGTTAGTGATGTTCTTGTTCAATTATGTCATGTAAATGTAGTCATTGTAGTGTACTGTAAATGTAATTTGCTTATAATGAAAACAACATCATCAATTTAAACATTCTAATCATACTTTGGATGATCTCATTCTTGCATTTTAATGAAGAAATCCTACTGCCCAGGAGAGAGAGAGAGAGGAGAAACACCATGCATTTCAAAATTGCTAAAAGCAAGTTGTAATCTACTTTGAACTAAAAATAATTTTTACTACAACCACTCACCACCAATAAGAATGAAAGTAGATAGTGAACAAAATTATATCTATTAGAGGATAACATTCGTACAAAGCACAACTAACATGACAAAATTATTCCCACCACAAATTACATATTAAAACACAAACACATCAACGCCACAGAGTCTCACAAATACAAACAACCATACACAACACACTTAAAAAAACAAACTGCCACAACTAACTACAACACTGATCACTTGAAACCTTCAATCTTCACACACACCATCTTAGTTTCCTTGGTTGCAGAGGCATCTACCCCACCAGCAGCAGCGTTCCTTTTCCCAACTGCCCTAGTCCTTGCAGCACCACCACCAGCAGCAACATTCCTTCTCCCAACTGCCTTGGACTTTGCAGTATCAACTAAATCAACCAAGACCACATCATCACCAAAAACTTCCTCAGCGACAACATCAACATTAATGGACCTTTTTATAGATAACTTGCTTGTGGGTGTTTGAGTTGCATCAGGCCTTTTCTCAGATAACTTGCTTGTGGGAGTCTGGGCTGCATCACAGACAGCAATCTCTTCATTGTTACTTGAACCAACGTCCTGATTTCGCACAACATCACCTAATAAGTCAAATAAAAAAATAAAGGGCAAACAAATAGAATAAAATCATGGGAGAAAACTACCAATGGGGCATCTTCGCCTAAGTCACACGGAGGGGCATCAGGGGCATCACAATCATCACCATCGCTTCCTCCGCCAAGCTATTCATTAGTTAAAACAATTAGAATATCCTAATAGACAAACCAAAAAACAACACATACAATTGCTAATGACATACATTTAACCCATGAAGCACGGCAAAACGATTGATGATTGCCTCATCACAGGTCAATTTTTTGACTGTATAACCGCGCCAATTCCGATACAAATTGGCATCAGTCACCTCAACCTTGAAAAGCATACACTTGCCAATAAACACGTCAAGCTCTAGAGGATAGGCACAGGAACCAGAATCCTTCACAAAAAAAAATTAGAAGTCAAATAACACAACTGATGGAAGGTAGACTGCGCATAAAGCAAAGACAAAGAAAAAAATTACATCACTCATAGAATCAAGCAAATCCTGAACAATCCTTCCTAGCACTTGATGAACAACACGATCAAACATCACAAAAGTTATAGACCCTGTGTTGTCTATAACCTGGAGACTAACCTTGAACCTAATTAAATTTAAAATGTCATAATTAATCATCAAAATCAAACATTGGGTCAACCAAGAATAGACATTGTCTAAATACAATACTTAGGAACTGCAATTCTTGGCATCTTGCACTTCTCACAATAGAGCTGGCCTCTAACAGAATTATCTCTTGATGCGCATCTAGTACAGGCTTGGTAATATCTACCGGCATCAGTATCAAACTCACATTTCCACGCCAACACAGAACCACAACATGTCTACAACAAAAGTTAAAGCATAACTTAAACGTATTTTTTTAGCAAAAATGAAACAATGGAAGAGGATTCAAAAAAAACAAACCTGAGTAGATTCAATTAAATCCTCAATTGTCATTTTTGGTGTATGCAACAAATCATCACCAACACTCACCACAGATGGGCTAGTCATCTGACTAACCACTTGAGTCAGCTCCACACCAGCGGCATTCATCCTATCCATAGACAAATAGCAAGATAGCCTAAGAAAGAGTCCAAAATAAACACAAACCAAATGCATCCAACAATGGAGATAGCAACCTTTCCATATAATTAACCCATGGTACCTAATCAAAGACACAAATGTTAAATAAGACCATCTTTTTAAACAATAAATTAGGGCAATATTTTTAAACTTAAATTCAAAATCAAGGAAACATTCTTGTACCAAGATACTTCGTAAGCTTGCAAAGCTGAAGTATGATTATGACAGGTGCTGCTGGATCATGGCTATCCAAATACTGCTGCATTTTTACAGCAAAATCATCCCATAAAGTGCAATGCACCCTATTGCCCCTGCCATTTTAAAAATTCAAGAGATGAATAAACCATAGAGAATCACTTAAAAAAAAGGAATGGTAGATAAACAAACTCACTCCAAATCCTCAAGAGTAACATCCATGACTTTGTTTGTCTTCCCATTTTTCTCAGTCTCCTTCACAGCATTCTTCTCAACAACATGACCAATGGCATCTGCGGGAAACAAATATAGTGAGCAACACAATACCTCGCTAGACAAATAAAACGACTAAAATACATAAATCATACCAAGAAATCGATCTTCTTTAGTGCATGCAAGAATATCCTTGAAAGGCATGAACTCAAAGTGATTCATTGGAATTTCAGTGGCGTTACAGACCTTAAAAATCACAGTATTACGCATGAAATTTAATTTGTGCTTGTGAGGAGTGCTCCTGAACGTAGGATCGTTCTTACCAACCATGAATCTTTCAAAAATATAAGCAGAGCCCTCTTCAATATCTTCCTTAAACCGAGAGATCAGATCCTTCCTAATAGTTGCATGAATTCTGCCACGCTGCACAAAGGAAACACATAAAGTGGCAAGCAAGACCAAGAAATGGAGTCAAGCTGAAAATGAAACTGGCAACTTACCCCTTCATCAAGGAAAACAATGTGAATAGCTCCATCCTCCGCAGGATTTGCACGATCGGGTGTAGTCCAAAGGTTGATCACTCGAACTCTCAGATGGAAATCAATCTTTCCACCAGTAATCTCAGAAATCTTAGTGGGCTTGACATACAATCCTCACATCATTTCTATTATTCCAATGTTCTTAGTTCAAATCAACCAAAGCAACATAGAAAGGGAAAACACAAACAAAATGAAAGAACAAAGTGGTTACCTGGGTTAGACATTGTGAGTGAACATGCAAAGGTGATGATAATAGTGTGGATGATGGTGGAGAGAAGAAAGGAATTAGGCCATGATTGGTACTTATACACATAGCGATGCATAAATGGAAGCCTCCAATAGGTGGAAATAGAGACCTAACCAAAATTGGCATGTGGTCCAATACAATTTCATGCAAGCTCATACATGGCAATTGACATGGATCTATAAATAAAAATGGATGACACATGGAGATGTCCTATTGATGCAAGTAAACATCCAATAGAATTTCATGCAACTTTGGTGGATCAATCCAATTGGTTAAAAGAAAGGTCCAATAGAATTTCAAACATGCAAGCAATGTGTTCCAATACAATCTCATGCAAGCTCATACATGGCAATCGCACGTGGAGATGCCCAATTGATGCAAGAAAACATCCAATGGAACTCCATGCAAGATTGGTGGATCATTCCAATTGGTTGAAACAAAGGTCCAATAGATTAAGAGACATTTATCATGGATCAAGTGGATCTCCCATGCAAGCAATGTGGGAAAACACTTGGCTTCTCTTGCAAAAGGACACATGGGTGGACTTGAAGGGTGAAACTTGCAATGCAAGACACGGCTTGCATCACCACCTCACGCGCTTGCTTGGAACACAATCATGTCCACGTGGCGCTGCATGGTTGGCCAAGGATTAGGGCAACATTAGGGCAACAAAAGGTGATGTCATGATGACATGGGGCATTAGGGTTCACCCTAATGAATCTTTAGTATAATATAAAGATACTTTATTTTGAAAACTATTTTTGTTTTATGAGAAATACCAAAAAAGAATTTTAGGAAAATTTATATGCTTGCATTTTTATTAGTTCTTAATTAATACAAGTTATCTTTCCCTTTTATAAATAAAAATATTAAATTTAGTTTTTATTAAATTTTAGGCTTTATTTCCTTTTTTTCATTTTTACTTGCTTTTTTTACAAACTTATTAGAAGTTATTTACACTTTTATCTTTTAATAAGTTTATTTTGCATTTTTTTAACCAATCATAAATTGCCACTTAATCACTTTTTATCCCTTAAATATTTTTCTCATTTAAAAATAATTACAATTTCTCCCCATTTTCTTATTTTATTAAAATGCCCCAAAACTTTACCTTTTATTGCAAAAACACCAACCCTAATTGGAGGGGGTATATAAACCCACCCTCCAATTAGAGAAGGGGGAGTCACAAAATCATATTCATTTTCCCTACTCTTCTTCTCCCATCCGCGCGCCCCATTCTCTTCTCCCCTCAAACCCTAATCACAAAATCACTCAAATTCACCCAAAATTAGAACCAAAACATGATTTCTACTTGAATCAAAGCTTCCCAATCGTATCCTCGCGCCTGTATCTTCATCAATCTCGTTTGAAAACGGCGAAAACGAACCTAGATCGCACGTGTCTGAGAATCAAAACCACCAAACCTTCAAAGGTTGAAATCGATTATGGACTCATTTCTTCATTATTCTGCTTGATTTGAACTTGTGATTATGTATATAAACTTCTGTTCTGATGATTGTTGATTAAACTATATGAAATTTGTGTTTTTCAGATTCACGTTTTCGGACTTTTTTTTAAACTGTTCGATTTCGTTTTTTAAGCGTTCGATTCGTAAAAACAACGAAAGATTCATGATCTACACCTTAAATCGCGTCGAATCGTGTATCTGTTTGTATTGTTTGGTTCTGTTTCGGGGACTTAGTTTTGGATCTAAAAACCGTTCGTTTGTTTCGATTAATATTTGTTTATTGTGCGAAATCTGTGAAAACTAATGCTATATTCGGATTATACATGAAAAAACGGTTGGATTGGTATGTTGGTTTGCTTGGATTGATTGAGTTTTGAATTTGTTTGGTTGTCACCGAGTTCTGACTCGGGAGCTTCAATGGAAGCTCTGACTCACCGAGTTGTAACACGGTCAGAGGAAGGAGGAAAGCCACGTGTCAGTACGTGAGTGGCTGACATGCTGGCTTGGTTTTTTTTAGTTCTGGGTATGGGGTTATGGACCGGGTCAGGTCACACCCACAGACCCAGTCCGGTTTAGGTTGAAGTGGGTAGGGCCTCACTTTTTGGCCCAGTTTTGTTTTTTTAGTTCTTTTTTTTTATTACTGGGTAAACCCCCTTCTGCTGGCTGCGCCCCCATGCTGGGCTGAAGCCATTTTGGGCCTTCTAGGCCCATTTTGTTCTTATTCGCGTTCTTTTTTCCTTCTTCGTTTAATTTTATATTTAACGCTAATTAAGGGACTATGTTAGAATTTTTCGTTCACCACGTTTAATTGAAATTTAATGTTATTTTATAATTGTGATGCTTTATCATTACATCTCTCATGCATATCATCTCCATACGCACTCATCTTCTTCATCCGGTACTCTTCTAATCTCTAATCTCTAGACTTGGTTTATTTTCGTTTCTCTTTCTAAATAAAAATTGAAACGTTGATTTTTCAATTAAAGTGGAAAAGAGGGAGTGTGATGTACGTCCCGCTTGGCTCGGATAGTACAGTCTGTGACGTACGTCCCGGATGGTGGACTATCCCCGCTTTAATCGAAAAGTCATCAGTTGATTAATTAAAGTGAAAAAGAGGGAGTGTGACGTACGTCCTGCTCGGCTCGAATAAGACAGTCTGTGACGTACGGCTCAGATGGTGGCTTATTCTCGCTTTAATTAATTAACTTTAAAAACTGGATGAAAAGAGGGAGTGTGACGTACGTCCCGCTCGGCTCGGATAGGACAGTCTGTGACGTACAGTTCAGATGGTGTCATATTCTCATTCACTGAATAATCTCAAAAATGTTCTTAAAAATATTCAACTCACTTCAATCTCTTTTTTCTGCCTTTGCGCAATTAATTTCTTTTCAAATCAAATATTTTTCACTCTTTTTCTTAAGAGGGCGATGTTTTATCCATTCCTCTGATACCGATAAATGCTTAATTCTCAGTTGAGCATACAAGCAAACTGTCGCATCAGTGGAATGCGACGTAAACATTGTTCATTAAAAACAACAAACAAACAAACTTTTTTCAGGAAGAACTACGTGAGCTTTGACTTCCTCATTGTACTTGGGGCATACGTAGGAGCGAGATCGTAATCTCGTCAAGCCAAATAATAAAAAACTCTTTTTTCCCTTTTCTGTTCAGTATGCGGTAATCTTTTCTTGTATGCGGTTAATTTCTGTTTATGCAAACCAATTTCCTCAAATGGTTCCCGTTGAGTACAACGGATATGAGGGGGTGTTAACGTCTTCCCCTCATGTAACACAATTTGAAGAAGGTACTTAACCATGACACCGTGTTTTGTTATTAGATCAGCGAACATGACATCGAACTTTGTTGTCTGGAATGGTAGTTCACTTCTACTATGGAAAGGTAGGAGCTGGTCAGGGGACTCAATTTCCTTAAAACCCATTATACCAAATAGGCTAGGCCCAAAGAAAGAAAATAACACTTCCACGTTGTCCGGTAAGCCGTGGCGTTGTTTCAGAGCGTCCCATCCATCAATGATGAGACGAAATCCAGGCTTCTCATTGATCTTGAGCTTATGAGAGGGCCCAATGCCATCTAATACAAACCAGGTGCTTAGAAATCTTGTGAGATGCTTGTGGTAGAAAACTGGATCAACTTCTGCAAAGTTCTGTGCAAGTTATAGAATTCAAATTATTAATCATTTTGGAATGACAAAAAAAATAGAGAGAACTAATGGTAAAATAAATGATATGTGTTTGTATACCTGAGATGCTAGGGAGCTAACATGAAACTTTGTTATTGGCTGACTTGATAAGATTGTTCTCATATCTTGCAATTTCTTGGGCGACACCATCTCTAACTCTAACCAACACCAACCGCTCTTGCACCAAATAAATGAGTGCTGTGCTTATTTATAGATTGATAACCATGCATGAATTTCTATTGGACCAGGTTGGTAAACACTACGAGTGTTCTATGTCCATGTAAATATGTTACAAGTGTCTTGCACCACTCAACTTAATGGGAAGGGCTCTTTGTGCCTGCAGAGTAAAAATGTCGTATTGTAGAAGGATGCGGTGCAATATATTTGCATCACCGACAAACCAAAAAAAATGTTTGGTATGAAGTAAAAAGTGTTTATAAATGGATCGTCGCGTATCTTCGATGAACACATTTGAACTGTCCCAATATTTATAAGTTGCGGAATATTTTTTGCAATCAAGACCATGCCATTTTTTTTCTAACTCATTGTATAAGCTCCAATTAATCCAAAAATAGTCAACTCACACTATTATGATTTTGCAACGCTCAACTTAATGAGAAGGGTTCTTTGTGCCTTTCTTTGATGGAAGATCTCTATAAGAAATAAATTGTCTACGGACTAAAAATGTTTTTTCTTACCGTGGTACGAATTTGGTGAATACCTCTTTGACTTTGTTTTTTCTGACCTGGTCTTGATCGATACTACCTCTAAGCGATATCCTTGCAAGTTGAGGTTTGTTGTTGATCCTAAAGGACAACTTGCATGGAAGGTGACAGGCAATGGATGGGTTAATCTATGCACCGATTGAGGGATCAATATTGGTGATAAAGTTAGAGTCTCCGTAATGTCTCCAACCCATAACTATGAGATGTATGTTTCCTTTTATCTACCCATGGACCTCCACTAAACCATGGGACGAGTGATTCGCCTATCATACACTTCTAATCCAAACTTAAAGTTATTCACTTGAGGTGTAGTGCATTGATGCTTGCATTTGTTGGATTGGTAGACCAACAAGGCTTTGTTTATTTTGTGGTCATGTTCTTCACCTACTTTAAATTGGATATTGTACCTAAATATGGTTCTTTATCCTGTATTTACCAAATTTCTCTTAATAGTGAGTTAGATCAGCTTACAAAACTTAAACATTGCATTTTCACTTTGAATTTTTGGCTATCCTTATAAAATAATTTCTATTTAAATTCCCTATAATTAAATTGAACTACTCATTCAGTTATTATGATTTTAATTTAAATTTCCTAAAATTAACGATCACTAAACTCCTATAAAAAATCATGATTTCAAACATGGAACATAGTACAAATATTCGGACTAAATTTGTATATTTGACATTTGAAGTGAGAGTGTGAGACTTATAGATATATTCAGTGATAGTCACTATATTTTCCATGGCATTCCAAAAAGAAATGTCAAGCCTTTTCAGTTTGTTGGTGACAGTGTGGCATAACACCTTGACATTTATGAGTTCCTCCATCTATGACAACCTACTTTTAAGCAACTATGGCATCGCATCATTGCCTACACCCAATTACTTGCAAATCTAATAAAAATTTAATGCTAATTGAGGTACTCCATAAGTCCACTTTTTGGCATTCAATCATCCCTCACCTACTTACACTCAAGGGAGCAAAACACAACGCTTTGACATCAATTGAATCCTTAACTCAGGTCCTCACCACTTTTTTGCTTTTCGTCCGTGATCAACGTTTGTGCACATTTAGATGCCGTTAGAAAATGTTATCTGATATAATTTTCTAAAATTAATATTAATCTAACTTCTCAAAAACACTTGCTATTCTAATATCTTTAAATTTTTTGTTAGTTTAGTGTCGCGTTTCACTGTAGTTAAAATTTGCGTTGGGTTTGGCCTAATTTTTTTTTGTATTTTGACATTTCATTTCACCATAGCTAAAATTTGCGTTGTTTTTTGACTATTTTTTTTTTATAATATTTTGACATGGATGGAGTGAGAATCAACTCATGTCCTCACCACTTTTTTGCTTTTATTCGTGCACATTTAAATGCCGTTGGAAAATGTTTTCTAATATAATTTTTGTAGAGTTAATATTAATCTTAATTCTCAAAGTTACTCGCTATTCTCATATCTTAAAATTATTTATTAGTTTGGTGTCGCGTTTTACCGTAGTTAAAATTTGCGTTATATTTGGCCTAATTTTTCTTTTCAAGTCCTCACCATCTTTTTGCTTTTCTTCCATAATCAACAGTCCTGCACATCTAAACACTGTTACAAAATGTCTCTGATATAATTTTCTAAAAATGCTCACTATTCTGATATCTTAAAATTATTTGTCAGTTTAATGTCGCATTTCATCGAAATTAAAATTAATGTTGTATTTCGGTATCTTACGTCCCTATACTCTCAGTGCTTAAAATAGATCATTATAATCTGTGTACATGTGTTTAAGCAGCTATAGTAGATTTAGTGCTGTGACATATCATCTTTGCGTATATCCAGTTGCTTACAAAGCTAATCCAAAATTAATGCTAATCCAGTTTCTCCACAAGGTCACTTACTTGCATTCAATCATCCCCCAACCACTTCCACGCAAGGCAAGAGAGTAAAACACTTAATGCCTACTGAGCCTTCTGCACCAAGGGTTCTTAGACATATTTGGTACAACCTCTCCCAAAAACTACCTTCATCATTTTCATTTGCCACCCTCACCTCGCCCTGTTATTTTCACAATCTGTTACGTATCCTCTTTCTTGGTTCCAACTTTTTCTTGACGTCTGTCTTTGTCCCTCTTGAATCATGAATCATTCCCTTTTTGAGTATGAGCGACCTTCTATTGTTGCATTGACTGTGCACAATATCATAAATGGTATGTATGTTGTATTTTTTCGTTTTTTATGTTTATTGTGCCTTTATTGCTAGATTAGAACTTGAAAGGAGTAGGTGTTTAAGTTGCATGAAAGTAGGTGATTTGGGGTAGGATATTTTTGTTTTAGGGCGTGCATGCATGCTCTCTGTTGATCCTTGGTGTGTTATTTTTTTGGGTGTTGACAAAGTTTTTTGAGAAAATGTGTGGGTTAGAAAATGACTATATGATTTCTAAGGTCTCTGACTTGAGAAAATGGGGTTAAAAACCACTATATTTGTTGATCTTTATATTCTTCGTGCAGATCCTATTGATTGGAGAACTGCTCACCGTGATGCGACTTATCTAGACGTTGTTAAGGTTAGATACAGGACTTTCCAGATCGAGTATCCTAAAAGAGAGGTGTGTTGATCTATTTAATCCTTCTATTCTGGTATTTTGGATCATTTGTCTATACTGAATTTTATCCACTTTCTCATTTAAAATAGGCTTTTTGCAAGCTACCTTCGATGTTCACCGAAGAATTTGGTTCTCAAATGCATAAATATAATGTGTTGGTGGATCGTTTCGGCAACCATTTCGAAGTCGTTGTTCAAGAGTGTGATGGTGATCTTTATTTCACGCATGGATGGTCGCAGATACGAAGGTGCTATGTCGATGGTGACTTTGGCGGTGGTTGGGCATCTCTAACTTATAGTAGACCCAAGCTGTTCATTTTGGCTCTAAAGAACAGATACTACAGGGACATGATGGCTAAAGACATCCGTTCTCCTTTGTGTTTTAATTTGCCTTGCTTTTTGTATGGCCCCGATGGATTTCCTGGATGCGTGCGTGAGGTGCTTCTGCCTTATCGTCATGATAATAGCAACTTCCTACACTGTTTCCATATGTTTCTCACTAAAACCGACCTGTCATCCGGTTTTTTGGTATTCTATATCCACTATTAAAATTCTCTATTGTTTGGATTACATTGTTTTTTTGATTTTCTAAGATCTCTTTATGTTCCTTTTTTCAGACAATGTCTTATGAGAATTTTGCTGGCAAGCTTTTCTCCAGAGATGCAGAGCAGGTTAAGTTGGTTGATGAAGGAGGGTTGGAGTGGAACTGCACTCTTCAGTACTTTCCACCCCCACACAGTCATGTCAAGGTCTGTGGAGAATGGATGTCTTTTGTGAGAGCCAACGGCGTTGAAGAAGCCAGTCATCTCATATTTGGAACAAAAAAACTTGGAAAAGCTTCGGAGCTTTATGTTAAGAAATTTGTTTAATCTATATGCAATTTATCATAGAACAATTTTATGTCACCGCTGTTCAATCAAATCTCTTTAGAGTATTCCTGTAATGTACTTCCAATCCCTATGTCAGCTAATTATGTGTAGTGGAAGTTGAGGTAACAGTTAGGGGTTTGTGCTTATGTGAATATTGAACATATGCTTAATCAAGACAATGTTTATTGCATTAGTACTTGGTTTTGTTTCCCTTGGTTTTAATCAAGCTCAGTTCTGACTACTTCTAACTATTATTGGATTAAGCCATGTGTTAAACCCTTAATGGAAAATAAATCGTCCTGCACTAAATATATATAGACAGCATATGGTTCAGCAATGTTTTACTTGATTTGTAGTGAAACCATGTTAAATTGCATTCCAAATGTGGCTCTCTTGCCCTGCACAATTTCACTGACATGTGTACATACAACTGCACTTGCAATAACTCACCTCTGATATTCTTTGCATGCAACCAATGACATTTCACCTCTTGAATAGTAACTAAGATCCCCCTCATTAATGATTGGATCCTTCTACCAATTCTCTCACCACGTCTACATCACTTAATACCCAAATTTAACCAAAGCTCACATGCACCCAATGGATGGAGTTTAGTGTTGTCTTTACTCTCTTGAGAAAATCTTGCTTGACATCACTAACCTAACCAACCATTTCATTTAATGCACAAGAGAGGCACAAAACACATGCATATGTGTGATATTTCTTTGGCAAGTCATACACCATATAAACATATACAATAAGGGCACAATATTTCTAAGCTACAAATTATAATGACATAGAATAGAGTGGAAACAACCCTGGCTGTGGAATACTTGAGAGGTATTTTTGTGTGTAGTGCTTTTGCCTCATCACTAAGTTTGAAACTTAATTTGTAATTTTGTTTTAATTTGTGATTTGTCACAACTCCTGTCAATCCATATCCCATTTCTCACCAAGAGATTCGTATCAATGACCTCCGCATCAAATATCGATCATATTTTGTGGAATATAATGTTCATGACGTGAGAATTTTTTCAACCAACCTTGATTCTTCTTCAGATTTGCACTCTAAAATGTTGCACTAACGTGTTGTTGCACTTTTTTAAATTAGGGTGCAATAATGTTGCCAAGGATGTTTTCAGATGATTTTGGCAATGAAATGTGCCGCATTGCTCGATTGTGTGACACAAACCAAAATCAGTTTGAAGTGTTGGTTGAGAAGATCAGTGGTAGGGTGTATTTCACACGTGGTTGGGCTGCCATCTGTGATTTTTACGACATACGCGTGGGAGCATGGTTGGCTCTTACCTATATCGGAGGGGGTAACTTCGTGTTCATTTTGCAAGATCGGTTTCACGAATTCATTACTCCTCCGGTATTTTCGCCCCCTGTCAAATTTAACATACACAAATCTGATATTCCTACTCATTTTAATGAGGATTTGCCGGAATCCACTGCGCTTTTATCGTACTCTCATAATGAATCGTTCTTCAGTGTGAACCATGAAAAAATGTTGACTTACCAAGATGTTTGCGGTGGTTGTTTGGTATGTTAGTGACTATTCTCTTTGTCCTGTATAAAATCTGTGACATTACTTGATCTTTCTAAAATGCTTATTTTGTTTAAATTCCTATCTTACTTATCTTGGAATCTCACAGATATTGCCATTTGAAGAATTTGGAGAGCATACCTTTCAGGAGGCCGCCACTTCCATCAAAATAGTGGATGAGTGCGGGAATTTATGGAACTGCAGTCTTTTATTTGCCCCTACTCCGTCCAAACACTTTAAAATTGGTGGGGAATGGAACACCATGGTTGCTGCCAAGAGGTTGTCTGTGGGTGACATTGTTAGAGTTGGTGTCCAAGGAGGTGGAAATTGCCAAACTCTTTACCTTATGTTGGATCCTTGATTACTTCAATATTTGAGATTGTGATTGGCCTTAAATTTGGTTTGTAGTATAAACTCTGTGTTTGTGATTAGTGACAAGTTTGGTTTGTAGGGTCTTTTTTGTATAAGTGTGCTTGGATGTTTCAAGTTTGGTTTTTTTTTGTGCAAGTGTGCTTGGATGTTTGGTGCTAATGTGTTTTTTTTATTTTATTAATGCACTGTCTTCCTTATTGCTACAATAACTCTACTCAATCTAATTTGAATATAATCATCCTATTAACTTTCAAGTTTCAAACAATGCTAATAAGTGACTAAATGATACTCTTAATAGATCTTTAAACTATATCAATAACTTGAGTGCTAATGAACACAAGTAATATTTCAACACAAGAAACATTGATTGCTACCTAGATGTTGATTGACACCTGCCAAAGGTGTATGACTTTTATTCATACATGCACTCATATATTTATTGCCAAATGCCATCTCAACTACTCAATCAACCTTTATCCCAGCCAATTGAATTTCATGCAACTAGGATCTAACATTCACTCTATATGACCTTCTGCTGCAAAAGCAAGCAACACTTATAACCATTCAGTTCAATCAAATAATCAACACCCTTGATGTCTGATCCTCAAGATATCGTTAGTGTTGTTGAGCAAGCTACATCTGATTACTCCAACAATAATGCTTCCAATACGGTGCTCCTCTTGCAAGGTCTTAAATCTCTCTGTGTAATTCCAATGTTTATATTTCTTTGTCTTGCTTGATTTCTGTTGCTTTAGAGATAAACTTAGTCATTGTCCCTTCCTTTAAATAGATGTGGATTGGGAAGTGCAGCCTTATTCACTCATGACAAGAACATGTTATGTAGAATTTGATCCAATGAATGTAAGGTGCAAAATTTGTTTGGCTATTTTTATTCTGGATCATTGCTATTAATGCTTTTCTCACCAATTTGCTTTTTCAACTTTTGTGTAGTCACGTGCAAAGCTCCCCTCATTTTTTTCAAGAAGTCTTGGTCCATTCCTCCGCAATTACGTAGTATTGCAGGATCCAAGCCGAAATCGTATTCAGGTGTCTCTTGAGCGAAAGAATGACAAAATCTATTTTAGTCAGGGTTGGTCACGCTTAAGAGATTTCTACGATATTGGCATGGGTGCTTGGTTCACGATTTTATTTGTAAATCCACTGCTTTTACATATAAAAGTTAGAGGAATCACTGAAATTGAGGTTGTGTATCCTAAAAAAAATCCTCCGTTTAGACTAATGTTGCCTCAGGGGTCTGCTCAAGGTTCTTCAAATGGGCCTGTTCCATATTTTGTGGCTCCAACTATATTCTACCACAAACTTGAGAAATTTTTGACTTTAACTGATGTGAAGTCCGGGATATTGGTATGTATCATTTGAGTGTTAAATGCAACCAATCATTTTTGTGTGGCAATTTATATCTTTTATTAATGTTGTGCAGAAACTATTCTGGAGTGGCTTTTGTGAGCTTGCCCTCCCAGACGAGCAGACTAACCTGACATTGGTTGATTGGCTAGGATACAAATGGAAGTGTCAACTATGGTTTCAATACCATCCTCACAAAACTTGCCAAATTTACGGTGAATGGGACAGCATATGCAAAACACGCCGTTTAGTGGAGGGTATGATCTTAAAATTTGGCGTTACCCATGAATCAAACAATACAGTGATTCATTTCAAGATATCTCCTTTCATAGGCTTTCTTTCAACCCTCATTGCCCCTACAACAAGTGGAGGATACAAGGCTTTCTTTCAAGCACAACAGTATTTTATGTTGTGACCTAATTATTGCTGTTGCTTTGTTTTGTCGTTGTTAGTTCATAATTATGTTGTAATTTTGCCGTTTAGAACCTTGACGTTTCTATATTTCAGACAATTAGGTTGATTTTGCATCTTTTTTCTATTTCTATTTCTACATGATGGTGTATGTGGTTATTATTTTTTTTAAACCAACGTATAACCCATGACACTACTAGCATATATACAATAAACCTATTTAAAACACTATTGAACTCATTATGGTTGTAAAATTATACTGGATGGCGTTTTTCCACTCATTTTTAATCATTCGACCTATGTACATATACAATCATGATTTTTCATCCCGTGTTTTAATTGATTGCACACGAAAAATAAATTTCTCTTTTCGCTTAAAAATATCCCAAAACATTGAAGGCTTTTTACAGTATTTTGAACAATATATAATGTAAAATTGATGTAGATGCATCATTTTTGAAGGGCAAAACACTAAAAGGAAACATTCTCCTAACAATGTCCTAACTATGAAGGGGAAGCTCTTTTTCAATTGGTGTTTACCATGGACAATCCTCCAAGACTCTTGAAGGTTAAGGTTGTCAAGAGAGGTGCTGCTGTTTGATTATTTGCTGAAACTCTTTTGTTGTTGTCTTTGTGTTGATGCATAAGTGAATTTAGTTTGGTGTATCATGTGGCTCTATGCCATCTGGATTTTGCAATTTTAATGTTAGACTCCATGGCACTCTTACAAGGGTGTTGTTTAACTGAACAAGTTCTTTTGCTTTGCGACTCTTTTAATGGTAACATAGCGTCCTTTTTAACAAAGCACATGTTTAATATTATAACTTTTAACTTGATATATATTATATGCATTTTGTGTGTCTAATGTTGCAAGACAAAAAAACGGAGAGTGATCAATGCACGAAGCTCTGAACTACTCTAGCAAGGATTGTTTGATTTATATAGTCTCATATTCTTCTTTCATTGACCACAGTCACATAAAACCCGTGCATTAAAACAATGAGATAGTGAAATTCAATTAAAAACTTTGCTTTTAGCATAGACTTTAAACTATAGGCAGTACTGAGAGCATCTTAGTGAAGTTTTGCTATGCCCTCCTCTCTTGGTTGGTTAGTGTACCTTTTAAGAGAGCACCTATTTTTATACCATAATTTCTGGGTTATATCATCTTATATGCAAGGAGTATGTTTGGTGTTGCAAAACACTATGAATCTATATACTTTTTTTTGAAGAAAGTGTGAATCACTTAACTACTACAGCAAGAAATTATTTTTATTGGAGCTTCAAAATATTATTAAGAAGTTTAAGTAGAACATCTTGAGAAGTGCTGGTTCAAAATATGACATTGAGGTTACAAACATTAGACTCTATTCAATGGTTCAAATAGAAAAGCAAAAACTATATATTGTACCCTGCATTGAGGGCATCCCTCTTACAGTCATCAACCCTTTCCCTGATCAAACCAAATACATCAAACTGTGCCTTCAAAACGCTGGCCTCCTTCCATGCAATCCTCAATGGGCACTCCAGTCCTTCAGCGACACTTTTTTTAACAACCAAGTTTAAAATGTTATCCTGGATCAGTCTTGCATACTCCTTTTTCTTACCCTCTTCCACCACTCTCTCACGCTCCTCCCAAAAAACTGCAATGTTCCTTTCATGCACTCTCATTCCATTCTGTAGCATACGCATGTTTTCCTCAAGGGCCTTTTTCATGGCTATTTTGCTTTGGTATGCAGGTTTCACCCTTCTGATTGTTCTATGAGCAAATAGAGCAGATATTTTCACACCCATGGAGCAAACTAGAAAATTAAGCTCTCTTGGTGCAAGAACACTCACGTGTCCCCATAATTCACCCAGTTTTGTTGATAGTGGCTCCGGGTTCTCAATCAAACTATCTGTGCTCCCCTCCAGCATTTCAGTGATTTGGTTGATCAGAGTGGTTTTGTTCGCCATGGAGTTGTGAGCGTGTTTGTGCGTGTGAGGTTGCAAGCGTGTTTGTGTTTGTCTTACTCTCACCAAGAAGATGGGTTGTTGTGGGGCATGTCTTCTAATTGGTGCTGCCTTTATATAAGAGTCCAATTGTCATTAATAGTGTTAATTGGGGTGGTTGTGAGTGTAAATGTTGACAAATGTTGCCATAGGGTGGTGCAGGCAAGCAAGTGAAGAAAAAAAAAAACATGTGGGGAGGTGCAAGCAACCACGGTAGCATTGCCCATACCATCACTTAATCAACTTAATAAATGCAATTTCGATTAGCTTTTAAAACTCATCAAACCAAATGCAACCTAAGCAAACTTTCCACTCTTTGTGTATAAAATAAAATATGAAGTGAACAATTGCTATATACAATTTGTTTGGTGCAAATGAGAGAGGGTTTCATCAAATGTTTGGAATCCTTCAATGACTACACCTCCTTACAGGCTTCATTGCAACTCTTCGAATCAAACTTTACAACATTATTAGCATTATTCACTCACATTATGCGGAGTATAGACATAGGACAGTGACGTTATGTTTATATATTATTTATACTAAACTTATATAAAATTTCACTCTCCATAAAATAGGGTAACTCCTAATATCATACATCAACATGATCTCATGTAATGTGGCCCTAATTTTTGACTTGGCCAGTTGAGTTTTGTTATGTTATTTTTCAACCCTTATTTCCATCAATGAGAGACTTTCACAAAACTATAGACTTATTCAACGCCACCGCATATATCATAAAATTATTTAAAGTGAATAATGGAATTAATTTTTCCTCTTATTGATTTTACATAATAAGATTGAAACATTTCAATAAATATTAACATTTCAGTAAGTATTAATTCAACCATAGTATATAACATTGCTATTACTACAGATACTTTCTATTGGCATATAGAGGGTTTTCATTGATGGGAGTAAAGGTCCAATCAAATTTCATGCAATTTCAATAATTAATGATCAATAAAACAAGTGTTATAAGAAGATGATACAATAAGACAAGTGTTCATTTCAAAGTGTACAATAAGACATATGGATGGATCATGATGGACTTAGGTTTTCATTAAGTTGCCCTAATTCTAAGCCAACCGGATTGCGCCACGTGGACATTGGTTGTGTTCCAAGCAAATGTGAGGTGATAATGCAAGTCATGTCTTGCATCACAAGTTTCACCATTCAAATTCACTCATGTGTCCTTTGGCAAGAGAAGCCAAGTGTTGCTCCCACATTGCTTGCATGTTGAGTTTCACTTAATCCATGATAGGTGTCTCTTAATCTATTGGACCTTTGTTTCAACCAATTGGAATGATCCAACTATCTTGCATGAAATTCCATTGGACACTTTCTTCCATCAATTGGAGAGTTCCACGTGTGATCCATGTGTCCATGTCAATTGCCATGTATGAGCTTGCATGAAGTTGTATTGGACCACATGTCATGTGTGGGTGGAATGGATTCAACCATGTGCCAATGCCCTCATGTAATGGATCAAGGCCAAGTGTTACCATATGATTGCTTGCATGTAATGCAAGATTCTCTCATTCTCTTTTCTATTGGACCTCTACTTACACCTTATACTATTGCAACACATGTCTTGCCACTCTCAATAGCCAATCAAATTGATTTTTATCATACAAAACTTGCATCACTCAAAGCTCACCTAAAAACATCAAAGCTCACCTAAAAACATCTTTCATGTATGATTCAACCAAAACTCAAAATCTCTTTCACTCAAAACCTCCATTCTTTCTCAATAATTCATCTCTTTCTCTCTTCCTCAACCAATCTCAACACATTTCATCTTCTCCCCCATTTCGCATCTCAGACCCTTCATTTCATTCACCATTCATGGAGTCATCTTCATCACTACCCATCACCATCTTCATTTGATTTTTAGGTTGTTTGAAGAAAATTGATTTGACACAACAAGAAGGTAAAATTGCTTCTTTTTTGTTAAAGAATTTCTTTTTCCTAATGCAGTTACCTAATGCCGTGCGTCATCATGACATCATCAAGTGTTGCCCTAATGTAGCCTGGATACTCAGTCTACTAGATTGTGCCATGTGGCCGTTGATCATAACAAACTATAATGATGGATTTCTAACAAACTATAAACTTATTTAGAACACTTTTCCTCTCATTTTTGGGTTATTTGGTTATAGTCTTCCTAGGATATTTCAAATCCTTCAATAACCACTAAAATCAAACTCTACAACATTACTACCATTATTCACTCACATTATATATTCATTTTTATATATTCTTCATACTAAACTTCCACAAATAGTCCATGTCATACAATGCAGTCTTAATTTTTGCCCTATTGGATTGCGCCACGTATTGCTTTTTTAGTCAATTGGATTGCTTTATGTGTCAAGTGATCATGCAAGCCAAGTTTTACCATCACATTGTATTGTGTTTTGCTTTACATGAAATTTAATTGGAGCCTTATTTTCACCAATGGTGTAAACTTATTTAGCACCACCACATAAACTATAACACTATTAGCACCATCCTATAAACACATAAAATGTGTTTTAAACAATTATATGATAAATAAAACACAAAACATGTTTGTTAGGCCCAACCCATTGGTCACACTCATTGTTTGATTCATGTGTAACTATCATTTTACTTTGGCCCAGCCCTAATGAACCTTTGTTCTTCAAACCCTAATTTTTTTTCCATTGCGCCACTTAGGTCATATCTTGCACCGGAATAGAAGGAGGAAAGGGTCGCTGTCATGAACTCCTGCAATAACATGTACGTTTTTCTTCTTCCAGGCCCTTCTTCGTAGAATCAAGTTATAGATACTTTGATTTATCGTATGTCTGTTCAAAATGTTTGTAGCCTCTTATAGATCAAATAATAGTAGTACTATAATCAATAATCAACATGCATACACAAAAACAAAATGAAAAGCGTACATATATTACAGTAGCCATATTTCCTAACAGATTCAAGTGTCTTGCAAACTAATAATAGATTAAGTATATGAAAATAGGGTTCTTATATGTGAAAATAATAACACTGGAAAATCCTGAATGTGTTCTGTTTTGCCGTCTGAGGTTGCTTGCGACTGTTTATATGTGTTTGGCCTATAATCTGTTTTGTTTATGATTTTTTCCAGTCAAACAATAATTAACCATTGATTATCTGCAAATATCCAATTCTGGCTGAATTACATGTTTTTGCAATTCACGAAATTGGGTTAGGGGACATGCGAATGTTGAATATTAATATGTTAACCATTGATACTATGAATAAATTTTCAGGAATATGGTGAGACAAACAATTGTCAAGACTAAGATTGATAACAAAGTAACCCATGTCATAATACTTTTGGAGGAAGTTGATGCTGCTGCTCCTGCTAATTTTCCATATACATTGGTCATGGAGGTTACAAAAGCAATGGCTAACAGGAAAAAATGTCAAGTTATGGTAAAGTTTTTTTAACAACCACCTTAGACTACATTTTTCCTGGTTTTCTTGCTATTATTTATTGTTTCTAGGTTTCGTTGTAATGTAGCAGCATTTCCCAAAGGGTGAAATCAGCAAGGCACTTGAAAACATAACCAGAATTCGAATCAGATCAGAAGATTCAAAGTTCAATTTCTCTGCTTTCATTAAGACTGCAAAAAGAAACAAGGGAGAAAGATACATCGGTAAAACGTGGTATGAATATGTGTGGTATCACAAACCCAAGCCAGGTGATCTCATTATTTTCACCTTGGCAAAATACAAACTCTATGTGAAGTTGGTTCGCCATGAAAATCGCCCTAATTTCAGACGCATATGAAGAAGATGATAGCGTGATGATTCACTGCTTTTGTGTAGTTTAGTCTTAAGTTATTTAAGAACTTATTAGTATTATTATATGTATTGAATGGTCACTTTGGGTACTTCAGGATTAAAAATATTGATTGTGTTTATTGTATTGTCAAGTATGTTAATTTTTCATGTACATGTTGGTTGGAGCCAAATTTTACTATCACATTGTGCCAACTGAGTTGTATTGTGTTGCTTCCCATGAAATTTATGTAGACAGTTGGGCGTGCGTTGGTTAAAAAGAAATGCGCATTTTGGTGACCAAAAGCATATCATGATCTTAATTTGTTTACTAGCAAGAATCAAATTTTGTGATATGCAAGTTTGAACTATTTTAAACTTGGTAATTTAGTGCACTTTTTAACAAAGCACCTTTTTTAAACTTACGATATGTGAAGCGCGTGAGGAGGATGGTTTTTTAGACGGTGATGTATTGATTTTTCCTGAAATGATCAAATATAGGTTTGTTGTTACTAAATTAAACTATTATTATGCTCTTATATAAATGGATTTATTAATTTGAGTTGAGTTTACCTTTTTCGTAATAACTTATGAAAATAGCTTATAGTTTATACGAAAAACAATATAACTTTAATAATTATATTTTATTATAAGCTTTTTTTTGTGATATTTGAACTATTTTAAACTTGGTAATTTAGTGCACTTTTTAACAAAGCATCTTTTTTAAACTTACGATATGTGAACCGTGTGAGGAGGATGGTTTTTTAGACGGTGATGTATGGATTTTTCCTGAAATGATCAAATATAGGTTTGTTGTTACTAAATTAAACTATTATTATGCTCTTATATAAATGGATTTATTAATTTGAGTTGAGTTTACCTTTTTCGTAATAGCTTATGAAAATAGCTTATAGTTTATACGAAAACAATATAACTTTAATAATTATATTTTGTTATATGCTTTTTTTTTTGTGATATGCAAGTTTTACCCTTCTAATTGTTATACGATGATTTTTTCACACTCATAAGGGTTAAATGCTCATGCAGAAAAAAAAATTGCCCAAATTAAGTGTCTTTTGGATGAGTGTTTAATGTGAAATTTTTTGACCATTCAAAGAAAAATATTTGCCAAAATGCGGTCCAAGCAAGCATTGCTCAAAATGATTTGCATCAATTTATTTGATAGACATTTCTATACATGCAAGCAGCGACCATGATTGGCAGCGACCATGATTGACATATATATGCCGATTCTCGGAACCCGTGCGAACGCACGGGCAGGCGACTAGTTTATTTTAAAAGGTGAAAAGTTAGGGTATTAGACATAGAAAATAATCTCTATCATTTTGCTACTATTATATTTTAAATCAAAAAAACAACGATAAATATTTACAACTTGAAACAACCATAACTCATTCAATCTTTGTCCGATCATCGCAAATCATAAGTCCATTTTAATCGTTTCAAAAAAGCGGATCTAATGGTTTACTTCTTAGGGCAAAATATCAAATTTAGAATGACCAAAATACCCTTAAAAATTTCGGACACAATTTATATCACTTTAAAATTTCGGCAGAGGGAGAAGAAAATGTGAGGAAGATGGCTCATGAATCATGATCACTCAATCTATATATACATGTATACATCTCTAATTAATCCTATCCATTGGATCAAAAAGGCAAGGCATGTGCTTTAAATCTTAGCCCTTGGATCAAACTTAGTCACCAAGTTTCCTCTGGCCAACTCATCCTGTTCAATCCCCTCGCTCATTCTTAAACGAGTCGTATCTCTCGTAACGATAAAATATTAAGAAAACAGAAAAATTATACTGTAAACAATTTAATTAAAACAATTCATAAATTCTCAAATAAACTTTATTTCGAATAATTTTTCGCTTCTAGGTTCGTAAAAATATAACGAGATCAAATTATCACCACAATCGATATATATAAAGTGTCAATTTAAATTTCGACGGCAATCAGAAATAGTAAAATTTTCAATCAGCAGGTATGTTTTGCCCGTTTTCTAAAAAAAATATATCAAATTATTTTTGAAATTCCAACAAGACAAAAATGTTTCTAAAATCATTTAAAACTTATAAAATCATTGTGCTAAATTTTTTAATGCTAAACTAACACACAAGCTCAATCTTAGCAAAAGTTTTGTCAAAACATAAAGTTAAACAGAAAACCGATAAAAACAAGAAGCATAAAATCATTTAATATTTCTAAATTCTAATCTCTGCAACAATATTTTTATGGGTCTTACAATAGTCATATCAGGCTTTGCCTTCTGTGGTCTTGCAGGGGTCTTTTCTTTGCGTGTGTCTTCAAGAGGTAACTTCTGGCTTGCCTGTTGAATATCGTCATTCACAAGTTCAGAGGCAACTTGTGTCTTGCCTTTAGTAGCTAGGTCAGGCATCTTAGGGCCTTCATACTCTGTTCCACTTCTCAATGAAATAACCTTGCAAGTTTCTTTTCCTTTATTAGTTGAAGTAGAAGCATGTGTTTCAGTGGCACTCCGTAGTGAACCACTGGCTCTTGAAGTTAAGGCAGTAGCAATCTGCCCCAATTGAGTTTCTAAATTCTTGATACTTACCCCTTGGGCAGTAATTTGAGTCTTGCACTCAACAGCAAAATTCTTGGTCTCTTGCATAAAGGCTTTGAGGATACCTTCCAGTTGATTATTGTTGGCAACTGGAGGCGTTGCCTTCTGTTGATTGTTGGACCATGAAAAATTTGGATGATTCTTCCAATTTGGATTGTAAGTGTTACTATATCGGTTGTTGTTCCGAGCCACATAGTTAACAGATGCAGGGTTAGCAGGACAGTCTTCAAACAGATGAGAACCAGCACAATACACACATGAAGCAGCAGCTCCATTAGTCAATGCTTTAGCAGTCTTAGTAGCAGGCTTATCAGTAGTTAGCAAATTCTTCAACATGGTATGCATAGCAGCTATCTGAGCAGCAAGGTTAGTAGTTTCACTAACTTCATGCATACCAGCAACCTTCTTAGTTGCTGGTAGAGCTGTCAAAACGGGCGGCCCGACCCATTTCAGCCCGGCCCGGATGGGCAGCAGGTTTTAACGGGCCGGGCTAAAAAGCCCGGGGAAAATATATGTTAAAAATTTAGTGACCTAGCCCGGCCCTTTGCGGGCTAGCGGGCTTTCGGGTAAGCCTGGCCCGAATTGATTCTTTTTTTTATATTATTTTATTATAAAAAACAATTTGATGGAGGAAATAAATTAAACATTTCAATTATAATACAAAAAAGTTTACATTAATCAAAATAAGTTACCAATCAACTAAAAAACATAAAATAAATTCAAATAATTTTTTAAACTAAACTAAGTTTATGCATAATCAAACAACACAATTATAATTTACAATCAAAATATCACACAAAACAACATAAATGATCATAATCAAACATAAATATAATTTTATGATAATTTTGTAAGACTTAGACTTGAGTTGTGTGTAAAAAAATAAAACAAAAAAAACATATATGCGGACTTTTGGGCGGCCCATGGGCTATTCGGGTAAGCCCGTATTTTCATCGGGTAAATACGGACCGGGCTAAAAAAGCCCGGATGTTAATTTAGCTAGAAATTTAACAGCCCGAGCCCGGTGTTTTTTCGGGCTTGGCGGCCCGGCCCATTTTGACGGCTCTAGTTGCTGGAGGGTTAGCTCTTACAGTTGGCCACTGATAAGTGTTAGCAGTAATGCTCTCAATCAGTTCAAATCCATGGTGTGGACATTGTCTCAGCATCTCCTTGAATCTTTCCCAAGCATCAAACAAAGTCTCATCTTCTCCTTGTCTAAATGAAGTAATCTCATTTCTCATCTTTGCATTCTTGACAGGAGGAAAGTATTTGGCTAAGAACTTCTCAGCTAGAGTATTCCAAGTAGTAAAGGAATTGGGCTCTAGGGAGTTCAACCAACTCTTTGCTCTATCCCTTAATGAGTAAGGAAAGAGTCTCAGCTTGAAAGTGTCATCAGTAATTCCAGGATTCTTGAAATTGCTTGCTACCTCAAGAAATTGTCTCAAGTGCAAGTGAGGGTCATCAGTTGCAACTTCACTGAACTGTCCAATTGATTGTAACATCTGGAACATTATAGGTTTGAATTCAAAAGCAGCAGTGGTGATCTCTTCTCTAACTATACTGGTGTTCATTGAATTGTGGTCAAACACGGCATAATCACGAATAGTTCTCCCTCTATCATTAGCAATGCCAATGATATCAGGATTAGCAGGTTCATTACCAACTGGTGGTGGTACTTGTTGTGGTTGCTCAGCCATAGTGTTGTCTATCTACCTTCTGAACTAGAGCCAGAAACTTCTTCACTTGTATTCTCAAAAACCAGACCAACACCGATGTCTTGACTGTGACTGCCTCTCAGGTTCTTCCTTCAAATTCTGAATGTTCTTTCTATTTCAGGAACAGATCTGTATTCTGGAGTAATCAGTCTACGCATGCAATGTCACAAGCACACCTGTCTTGATACAACTTAAACAGAAATGATCAAATACAAACAATAAACCTAAACTACAATAAATGAAATTTGGCACTTAAAACCGTACTATTCCCCGGCAACGGCGCCAAAAACTTGTTAGGGTTGATTTGAACAATGTGCAAGTATACACATTCAATCAGTAGCAAGTATTAAGTAAAAATAGAGTGTCGAACCCACAGGGAATAGCTTATTGGTTATGCATACCAAGTTCATTCAAAGTGTTAAGCTTATTGTTAAAGTAACAAAACATGATTGATTTTTAATGCAATAAATTAAATAACAAGAATATAAAATGAAGGTTGAAAAACAAAGGTAAAGGTGTAGCTGAAACTATGATCCATTTAATACATATGAATGAAGTCTAGTGAATGATAACTACTGGCATGTAATCTGTGAGCAAGCTTATCTTGTGGTGTATGTCTACAACGTTAGATATTAAAACAGGGTATATTTGGACTGACTCTGTCGAGGTTCACTTTTAATCCCATTTTAGTTCAGAAAACACTTGCTTGTTTGGTATCTCACTAAGGCCCTCAACATATACATAAGAAAAGGTAGATCACGTGTCCGCTCTCACTTAACCTTAATAACTTTATTATTTCCATTAACATGCTAGATGTCTCTACACATGCAACTTGTATTTATTCCTAAGTTGATCAGTCCTAAGAAGAAATGTATTTTCATAAAAACATAAAGTTAAAGATGACAAGATAATAACCATTCATTCACATAAAAGCTTCATTCAATATATTAAACTTCACATAATTTCAAGCTACAAAGAGTTTAGCTGAGATTGAGCATGGAAACAACAACAAAAATAACAAGTAAAGTAGTGATACCCATTACAAAGCAATAGATACTCCTTTAGACACTGTCGTGCCTCTCGTTATCACTAGTCGTCTCTTCAGAAGCTGGAACGGCGCTGCCTCCTCTCTTCTTCTTCTTCAATTCCTCACTTTAGGGGTTTCAAAGCCACCAACAAATGATTTAGGGTTGTCTATTTATAGGCAAATCCTTCTTGGATCGGGTGCAACGTTAAATGTTGTCATAAGGCCCAAGGAATAAAGGATATTCCTTTTGCAAGGACCTCAAATCATAGTACAATCATTTGTGATGCTGACAGCTGGCAAGCCAGTCGTCATCCTTATCCTCAAATAGATGCATTTCACAATGTTGTACTACAAACCCTTATTTTGTCTGCTTGTGGCGCTTGACTTATTGACTTGTACGGATCAGAATGTCTTGACAATGGTTTCCAGTAGATGCCTGTGATGACGATCCAAAACCAGATATCATGCCTTGACATAAATTGCCTCTAAACTAATCTTTTTCACTAAAATTACATAATTATTCATATTACATAATTCTAGACTCAAAAACTAAATAAACTAATGAAAGTGAATTAAAACATGGTTTTATCACCATATTGGCAGAAAATAACTCATGAATAAAGGCCTAAATTCCTCACTTTTAGTGAGTCATCAACTTGCATGCTTCGATTTCTTTCATCTCCTTTATATTCTTCTTTTAGGTATTCTCAAATTTCTTTTGTTGTTTTGAGAGTCATGATTTTTATAAAGACAGTTTGTGAGACACCTGCAAAAAACATGTTTTTGCCTTTGCGTTCTTGGTTTTTCTTTCTTTATGGATTTTCGTCTCTGCTTTTGTTGGATCTTTTGGTAACGAAGAAAGATCGTAGCCATCTTCCACAGCTTCCCACAAATCTAGAGCATCTAAGAATGACTCCATTCTCACTGCCCATAAATCATAGCCTTCTCCATCAAAGAATTACTCCTTAGCGCTCTGATGCCACCTGTTGGGTTATTTTGTTATGTATTTTGTATTGCGGAATTTGGTGAGATATAGTTTATGGATAAAACTCTCCTAAATATATTGATAATATATTGATATATGAAGAATACTCAAGTTTTTGTTTTTATTATGGTTATATGACTCTATATATAGAGCTACAAATAAAATAAATTTCTAAATCATATCTTTTAAAAATAACAAACTAATCCTATAAATTCTAAACAAATCATAAATATTCTAAACAGAAATATAAATCTTAGATCTAATATTATTTTATTTTGAATATAAATCTAAACTTTATTTCTATCTAAAATGTTCAAAAGATATTTAGGCATATTATTCTCAACACTCTGAAGAATAATTTCTAACTGTTAGAAGTATCAGACACAAATTCCTTCTAGAACTGTAACTAGAAATTTTGCTGTTTAGTTTAGAGGACCATTAACATCCTTTTTGAGGCAGGTATTAGCATTTGTTGAAGTGTTATATGATGACGGTGATAAAAGTTATCATCTAAGAGTAATGATTACAATGAATGATATATGTACATGAAGTTAATACCTAGAGTTTCCTTTTTGTAACACCCATACTAGAATTGCCTAGGATTCTAGATGAATATTCTCATTCAGATCTGGATACATCAATAATACAAAAGATTACAACTCATTTGAATCTAAAACAAGATTAACATCTAAACTAATGTTGAACATGAAAATTGTTCTTCATCTTCCAAGTGCAGCATAACCGTTAACCTGCTCATCTTAACCTGTTTATCTGAAAAGAATAAAATACACGTTGGGTGAGACTACTTGTCTCAGGTGCCCCTCACTCTGTGTCTAATGGCTTCTAGTCTAACTTGATGATCATACATACATATATATACATAAACATCGTTTTAATAATAGGTGTATCTGGTTAAATAAAAGTCTGTCACAAAATTATTCGAGTCCATTTTACGAAATGTTTGAGGCGAGCAATCTCGAACATTCCCATACATACCCGGCTCCAATACCAACTAACGGGCTAGAGACTCGGTGCTAGCTCTCTTGTTTATCATAGCTACCCGGCTCTAATACCAATGAATGGACTAGAGACTCGGTCATTTATACATAGTTGGCCCTAATATAAAGGGACTCGGTAAATAAATCATTTATACA
This sequence comes from Trifolium dubium, assembly GCA_951804385.1. Lineage (NCBI taxonomy): Eukaryota > Viridiplantae > Streptophyta > Magnoliopsida > Fabales > Fabaceae > Trifolium > Trifolium dubium. The sequence continues at coordinate 16,491,722 of OX638072.1, read as the reverse complement.
TAGTCGGTCCTAATACCAAGGAACTCGGTAGTTAAATCATTTGTACATAGCCGGTCCTAATACCAAGGAACTCGGTAATTAAATATACATACTTGTTTTTCAAAGCTACTCGGCCTTTAACCAACTAAGGGCATATCGGCTCGATACTGATTTTGATAATCCATAATTATACTTCTATGATCAATCTATATTTCTAGTGTCAATTTTAAATTGAATACACAATTGACCCTTTGCAATTAACCCATGATTTCTAATATTCTAATATAATGCATCTACATTAAAATCTTTTATTCATGGTTTGGAATAAATCAAATATAATTCAATGTATTCTTACCCAAACCTCATGTCTTTACTTTCAAAGGATTTCTCCACTTTAGGGCTTCATTCAACTCTAATTTCTTATCTTACTAAGTTTTGGGTACAAATATTTTCCCTCATAATGTCTATTAGTTAACTATAATTTACATGTTAAACATGTATGAGAAATTGGGAATAATATATAATTAATAATAGTCGTTGGGCCTAAATTATAAATTCAACAATCCCAAATCACTATTATCATAAAATGGTTCTCAAACATATGCAAATATGAGGAACAAATCTAATATTATTTAGCTGACTATAAATCCCTAAATTTTATACTTATTTGCTAAGAATCATACATTTGATTCAAGAGGGAGATGAACTTAATTGTTTCTAGTTTCACTAATCTAACATTGGATACTTGCACATCACCAAAATGAAGAGACATCGGTCAATAATTAATCTACCCATAAGGTGGGTATTAACTAAGGAACTCACTGTAACGTCTTTGCACATTGTATCCACATTCTTAAGCTTTTACGCATAAAACTTTATCAAACCCGTTTGCAGGATTTTTCTGCATAATCCAACATCAGACCTCCGAGTTTGAACACCTATTCTGACTTCGTTCATCTGAGTAAGGACACCTTCAAAAACGAATTATGCAGAATTTTCATCAACACTCCAAAAATTAACCCAAAGCTTCTTAACTTCTTGAACTCACATCGAAAACCCTCCATTCTCATAAAATGGAGAAGAATAATCAGAATTAAATTGAGTAATTTTGAAAGGAAGGAATATTTAGGGTTAAGAAGGGAAGGAGCAAGTAAATCTCTTACCTTGAGCCTAATGATTTATATAAACTTGAAGTCTAACTTCGTGTTGTTCCTAACCTAGATTGACTTGTCTTCTTCGTTCTCCAAAGACACAAAGGAGCTTGATTCACATGTCTTTCTATTTAAAGGACAAGATAACTTTTGTATCCAAGATGGTTTAGTTTTGATGTAGGAGCTAAAATGATGGAAGGTAATTGTTGATATTGTTGTGCGAGAGAGAGGGACATAATGGAGAGAAGGAGAAATTGAAAGGTGTTACGTTGTGGTGGTAGTGAAGATGTAGCTTCGAGAGAGAGAAGAGGAAAATAAGGAATATGATAAGCTGATGAAAAATGTGTGGTTCCTCCCTCTCATGCTACTTATACTAATATAAATATAATACACTTAAGTCTACTAAGTTCTTAAATAATTATTTTCTAATGGCTTGTTACTTGACATGGTTCTATTGATACAATTAGTCTCCATACTTACAATCTAAAGTGAACAATTTATATTTCAAATCCTATAATAATTTTTACTAAAACTCTATGAATTGGTATTATTAATTAACTTGGGAAATTAGTAAAAGCGGGATGTTACACTTTTAAATATTTTTATCAGAGTTTCTGAAGATTTTCTAAGTTTAATGTACATTAGGTCATAGGCCTCAAATTGAGTTTTGACTTCATTGTAGTTTCTATGGTTTAATAGAATTTTCTTTTGTTATGCAATGGAATGCCCTTGTAGACTGTGTGAGTTAGATTGAGGGATACATTTTTATATGAAATTGTCTTTGTGAACATAGTTCATTTGATAAGAAGAATACATTATATATGCTATATGCGATAGTCGAGGTTTAAATATGAAATTCTTCATTTATTTCAATTCAGGAGGTTAATTTCTAGCCATTGATGAACTACTTGATTAGACAAAAAAAACCAATTTAGAGATCGAAATAATCTCCAACATTATCATAATATTAAAATGAGTTCGAACTCTCGCGGGAAACCCCATGTACTTAGCAGGTACACACCTTAACCACTCGACCAAAGCGACAATGTTGATCTATTTAGTTCTTGCAAATGCATCTAAGATATTATCAACTTTATGTAATTATAGTTCTTGCAAATACTATAGAGGGGCGAATCCAATTAGCATTTTATAGTAATAAAAATAATTTTAGAGTAATGGTAATGCAGAAAACGAAATTGATACAATTTTAGCGAAATCATCACTAACTAGAACATCGTCACACCAATTTACTTCAAAGAATGCAAGATAAATTCTCACCTCTCTGTTCATATGTGACGATCTATAAATTTGTTGGACAAGCCTCGCAACACTAGGACTCTTGTCATTATTAACTTCTTCAAAAAGAACTAGAAGGATGAAATCATTTGCATGAGCTAAGTGAGATTTTTTATCCTTCTTTATTTGAGGAAATAGGATTCCAAAGCCTTATGTGTTGGAACAAAAGTTGTTCAAAAGCAAACGTTAGATTTTTTATGATAACAAAGTATTAATGAACAATAGGTATTTTAATATTTACTTTGAGTATGCAGGTTATAAGTAATTTACTAGATTTAGACCCGCGCGTTGTGCGGGTTGCATCAAGTTTTTTATTTCAAAATTAGTACCATAAATAATGTAGTATAAAATATATGAAGAAATAGATCAAAGTTTTTGTAATTTTAGAGATTTTTTAAAATTTAATCATCTAGAAAATTTTGTCACAAAATGAAGAAATACATAAAAAGATATTTTAAGATAAAATATTTAAACCAATTTTTATTTTTATTTAAAAAAAAACTCTATGTGAAAACAATTTTAAGAAGAAAATCACACATTATAAAAATCATTCATACACCTTTATCTCGTCAAATGAATCTATTATATATAGATAGATAGATAAATATTGCATTTAACATGGATAATGTTTCATTATGGTGCATATATAAATCAATTAAAATGAAGTTCAAAAATATATTATACCACCTCGTTTCATACATAAATATAAGACTCTCTTAAAGAAATATAAAATTGCAAAGAAAATATTATAATCAAATTTTTTCTACAATTTATAATAAATATTATAAAGAAAATATTATCTAATTCTCTCTCTGGATAAAATTGCAAAAATAATATCATTTGTTAACAAATTTAACATCATAATAAACTTTCTTAATCTCTATGACCTTTATAAAGTAGTCTTATATTTAGAGATAAATGTAGTAATATAAAATTAAAAACTTTTTTATCAATCTTTATTTTTTCTGGGTTTAATTTGTATTTCTTCAAAAAACAAAACAATTTAATTTTGTTCATAATATATTTTAGTTTTCGGGGAATTATAAATCAATATTATCAAAATTTTATTCTAACTTGAGTTAAGGAAATTACTCCATTAAAAAAAGTAAACAAAAATATATAAAGGGATGCATCATAAATACTTTTACAAAAAATACTTTTTTATTTAAAATTTAATTTGATTACTTATATTTTCATTATTTAATGTTCGACATATATAAAGAATGCCCATTATTTTTAACATGTTTAATGATAAATATAAAACAACATTTTTATTTTACTATAATAAACATTTTTTATAGTTTAAAAAACAAATTTTGTGAAAATCTAATCAAAACTATTGAACTATGGGATTAGGTGAGAACGTTTATTCTATGTGATTCGAATATCTTACAAATCATCTATTCAAAAGGTAGTGCCACAAAATTACTAAAGTAAAATAGAATGATTTCATCTTAAAAAAGTAAAGGTCACATAAAAATGAAAATACTTCACATTATATTTAACATGAATATTTCAAAAACTACCATTTGCAATTTTAGGAACACACATACTTACCTTAAAGTCATATTCACTTTGAAGATTAAAGAACATAAGAAATAATGTTGGAAAATATTAACATTATATAATTGATAACTTGAGTTCCTGTCATGTCATAGAACCAATAGAGAGTAAACATAAGGCAAGCAATAAAGAGGAGAAATACTCTGCAATACATATAATTGAAAAAGGTGCCACTCAAGAGTTGTTTCGATAAAGTGATGAAGTCCCAAAATTCAAAATTTATACAGTAAACACATGTAGCAATTGTGCATGTAACCACATATTAATACATACAATGGTTAAGAATAGAAAAAATAGCAATAATTATGGACTTGTAAAACTATAACAATATAAATTAATTAGAATTTATAACTATGGACTTGTAAATAAAAGTTTAACATTATAGTGAGTGAACGAATGATCATAATTATGTAATAAGAGTCTAAGAATAGAAAAAATAGTATTTCAAAGATTTTTGTGAGAAAGTTATTTTTAAAGAAATTCAACTCTTATAATAATTAAATATCAAATTCATAAGTTAATATTATGTTCTCCTGTAATTATATAGAATAAAAATTGGCGTTGATCAATTGAAAAAATAAAAAACTTATGATAATTTGTCATTCTAAATTTGTGAAAATTTTCAAGAAACTGATGAAGATCCTATATCTTTTGTCAACTATAATTTTTCATTTCTCTAATGATGTTTGAGATACAAAGATATAATCTGTGATTGACAAACACACGCATACACACACAGAAATAGTAGATTATATTTATTCAACCTCTCAAGAACCAAACATAAATAAATAAAAAGGGGAAATGATACTTTATCTCTTCTATCCACTTCCATAATTTTTCTCTAATGATGACTAAGATACAAAGGCAAAAAAATTTATCTGCAAATTAAACACACCTATAAAAAAAATTATTTTATTATGTATCAAAAGTTCAAAACTAAAAACAAATTTACAAAAAAAGAAGAAATAAGAAAGAAGTTTCAATCGAAGACATATATTAACGAATTAAAAGACCTTTAATATATTGCTAAAACCATCATACCATGATTGTGCAGAAGAACCATCCTGCATTGTTGCTCTTGTAATCCCATGCACATGCACCACAACAACAATGTTAACATTAGAATCAACCATCGACGTTCTTCACTAAATTCATATTAGCTACTGATTATTATCAAATAGCAATAAATCATAAATACAAAGTATGATTGAGGTTTTGGAATTGAAAGAGATAATTACCATAATCGAAACATGGTTAGTGCGTAATTGGTTACTACAATATATGTGATTCGTCTAGCAAAAGATCCAAAAACTATTTATCTCTAATGCTTAGAATTCTTTGAGTCATGGAATTTCAATCAACCATAAAAATCTAATAAAAAAAAACTTTGACATTTAAGAATAAAATTGTGTGACATTTAAGAATAAAACTATTTAAAATTGTATCACAAAAAGTATGAGAAAAAAAAATTCTTACAATACATACACACACAGCCTACGGTTATATATATAAACATTATTACTGCTATTGAATTGAAAAGTTGGAAGGTTACAATCCTTTATTTTCTTGACCTTATGTATTATTTTCGTTAAATTTATATCATTAGCCATATTTATTCATTGTTTGTTTTTTTATTTTTTTTTATCAAACAAATTCATTACTTTCACTTTATTAAGGTTAACATATTAATATATTTTTATTTAATTTAATAGAATAGAAAATGAAGAGTTCTTTGTAGTGATGATGACACATCATTTCTATACTCTTCTAAGAATAAAAGTTTAAAATTTGAAAATTATGTTAGGTTGCCACATAAGCAAGTTAGAGTTTGCTTTACATGTATATATAGATTCATAATCATACATGAGTATAAAGAGCGCTGAAACAAGCTTTAAAGAGATCGGAAGCAAGATTGATCAAAAACAACATAGTTAGAAGCATGACTGATCAGAAGCAACATAGAGCAAAAGCAAGTATGATAAGAAGCAAAGAAGACCAGAAGCTAGAACACGTCAGAACAGACTTCAAGTCTGAAGCTACATTGTTCATAAGCTATATTGATCAGAAGCATGTTGTTCAGAAGCTAAGTGGTTTCAGAAGCTGAAGACTCAAAAGCTATGTTGGGTACATAGATTCTAAATGACAAGCCAGTAATTGTCAAAATTAACTGATAGTGATTCAATGATTAGAAATCATTTGAATAAATGGTTGTGATTGATTGAGAAATCATAGTACATCATTCTCATCTGTAAGGATAGCGACGTTAGTACTATTTTACTTCATATGGATGAATATTCTCATGCACAAGAAATGAAAGGATAAGCGTTACCCAAAATGGCAATTATCCCATGTTACCTTTGTCCTTTCACAGCTGGCTTGACAATGACCTCTACAACGGTCATTATCTTCAAACGTCTCTATTTTCTCATCTCCTATAAATATAGAGCTGCTTTTGAAGATTTGGTTACGCGCATATACAAGAGCTACAACTCATACTCTGTTTTTATAAGATTGAAAGCACTGCTTCTGAATCATTTATGTTGTGCTTCTAACAATCTGTTTTCTATCTTTTAGGATTCATGTGTTAGAGTCTTAAAGTGTGTGTTGTAATCTTTCAGTTAACTCTTGTTTTTTTAATAACAAGTGTTCATCACAATTATTATTCTCTGTATTGTGTCAGAAGTCTCTTGTTAGTGAATTTGAGCAATAGGAAGTCTCTTACTGGTGTGTTTAAGCATTGTGTAATCTAGGTGATTATAGTGAAATCCCTTAGAAGTGCAAGGGGACTGGACTACTCTCGTTTTGTGAGAGGAACCAGTATAAAATTGCTTGTGTTGATCTCTCTCTCTATCTCTCTTTTTTACTTGCATTGTTATTGTGTTTATTTATCCGCTGCATATTCTGATAAGTTTGCATAACTTTGAAGAAGTTTTAAAATATCAAAACACAATTCAACCCCCCATTCTTGTGTTTTTCACACCTTCAATTAGTAGCGAGAGCTCCGGTTCTTATCTATTACTTAACAGTGAAACAAAAAGATCCTGAAAAACACTATGGCTGAAGATTCAAGTCCTGCTAAGAAGGTTGAAATTCATTACAACTATGACAATGAAAAACAGGGTGGAAACTACTGCAAAGCACCTAAATTCAATGGAGATCAATCAACTTTCACATAGAATAGAATATATTAGATTATATTTTCATAAATAAATCTTTTTTATTATCCCCAGCCCCAACGGGCAGATCGAAGGAGGTAGCTCCAACTCCAATGCATGCATATATGTTATGTATGTTGTTTATAACATGCATATATACTAGTATATACTTTTTCTATCTAATAAAATTTTACATGCATATATGTTATGCATATTTTATATAACATGCATATATATATATATACTAGTATATTATTTTGCTATCTAATTATTCTGCTAGGGTTTGCTATTCCGGCATGGCGATCAACTTAATCTAGAACGTTCTGGTCTTGGTTTATCGTCAAGCGAGGGTTTAAAGTCCTAGCACGGATTTCCGGTGACGGAGATCCTATCGGTTAGGGATCGGTCTTGGCGGTATCACCATTCACAGACGTTTTGGGTCCGCGGGGTTGATTTTTATTCCGTTTTTCTTCTTACAGTATTTAGCCTATTCCAACAGCTTCTGTTTGATTCGTTGTTGCACTGCTTCCCTGATCAATTGCTGCAATATTGCATTGTTTCTTCATCATGGTGGGTTTGAACGATAATGGATGGACTACGGTGAGAGGTAGGAACCGCGAAGGAAACCAACGCAAATGTTTCGACATTGCAACAACAAGGGATTTCAACAAGGATAACATTGAGGCGACCACCACTTTCTTTTTCACTCATTTCCCGGAAAGGTACGGAGCGAAAGCCATGTTCAATGCTTTCCATAATTATGGAGATGTCGTAGAGGTGGTTATACCGGTCAAGAGAGACAAGGGAGGGAGAAGATTCAGATTCGCTCGTTTCGACAATGTTATTGATTGTGGCAAGCTCGAATATGATCTCGATAGCATCAAATTTGGAGGAGAGAAAATCCATGTCAACTTATCTCGTTTTCATCGCTCCATCGGTTTTCAGAACAAAGTCAGTGCGGAGGAGGGGAGGGGGAGGAACATGCAACGGCTGAACCCACAACAACAGCGAATTCGTTCAGTTTCACGCTATAATTCGCGTGCCAACGGTATGAAGGAAAAACAAAGTAGGACGTATACAAACGTGATTGTTTCTGGAAAAGAAAAAACGTCCAATGATTCTTTATCAAAGGCGACTGTGGTGTTTGATTCTGATCAGGAGGTTTTGAAGAGCTTGCGCAAGGCTTTCGTTGGAGTGGTTTTATGCCCCGGAACGACATACCAAATTCAGAATGCTTTTCATGCCGAGGGCTATTTGAGCGTGAAGGTCACACCTTTAGGTGCGAATTTGGTTCTGATGGAGGGACAGGATGACGGCGAAGTGGAAGCATTGATGGAAGAGTCACATACTTGGTTAGACCAATGGTTCAAAGAGATTCGCCCTTGGCAACCATCTGACGTTGATTCTGAATGTATAGTGTGGCTCAGTATACACGGTTTACCGATTCATGCGTGGAATGAGGTTTTCTTTGCCAAAGTTACAAAACCATGGGGTACTTTTTTTAAATCTGATGATGTTACACACAGGAAGCTTTCCATGGATGTGGCTAGACTATCCATACGCACCTCTTGTCAAACTCCAATTGATAAGTTCTTGGTTATTCTTGTTGATGATGTGCCTTTTAAAATTCGGGTCGTTGAAGATTCGTATGGTCCGTTACGTTTCTTTCTTTCACAAAACAAAGAGGCCGGTGGGAGAGACGATGGTAGTGATTCTTATGATACAGAGGATGAGGTGGAGGAGGAGAGGAGGTTGTCGATGGCGGAGGAGATGCCGGAGGGAGGAGCCGAGGAGCAAGGAGATAATTTATTAGCATTAATGACTAATAATAATGCTAATAATAACATGCCAATCAGTTGTGATGCTGAGGTTATGGGTCTTAATGTAACAGAGAATAGTAAGGAATTTTCAAAAATTTCTAGCAATGATCGTTTTACTGGTGACAGGATTTTGAATTTGAATTTGACAAAGGGGGTGAAGGTAATAGACAGAGGTGGTGAAAAGGTGGGTAAAGAGACAGGAATTAAAGGTAAAGTATTGGGCCAGGGGGATGAGAGTGGTGGGCTCAATCTTTCCAATAATTCTTGTTTACTTACCAAAGGGGGTGTTAGAAGTAGAAGAGCCAAATCAGTTGACTTGGGCTGTATTGAAAGGCAAGTCTAGGGGGGTAAGGAGAAGGCAGTGGGGTTGGTGTATAGTCAAGGCCCAAGACAGGTGTTTAATTGTTTATCTTTTGGGCCTGTAGTGGAGAACCAACTAGATAACAGTTTGGTGAATAACAATGAACAAATGAGGGAGTCTGGGACGCGCAATCAACACAGACAAAAGCACGTTTCCTGCTGTTCATCATCACAATCGATTCCAGCCTCTGTGTCACCAACCGAGCATTTTTCTTTCGTTCTACAATCCAGCTCTAAAAACGATTCTTCTTTCATGGTTGCCGATGTGGTCATGAAGCGTGGGAACCTGGATTCTTATGGTGCAAACAATCCAGTTTCGATACCCCCACCCAACCGTGAATATAGCTATGAATCTATCTCTTCTTCAGCTATCCGCAATTGCAACAATCTGTTCTTGAAACGGTATGAGAAGGATGTGACCTCAAAAATTTGGCAAAGAGCTCAGGCCTTGGGAGTTGATATTAATTGTGCTAATGGGGACCTTGAGGAGTTGTGTCTTTTCGAACTACAGAAAAACGAAAAGAGGGACGAAGCTGAGAGAAGGCGACGGGAGCAAGCTAATTTTGTTTCCAAATGAAGATCCTTTCCTTGAATTTGAGAGGGTGGGGAGGGAGTGCTAAGAGAAGGAGGGTGAGCCGTTTGATTCATAAAGAAGGGTTCGATATTTGTATGTTTCAAGAGACTAAAAAATCAGCGTTTATAGCCAATGATCTAACTAATTTATGGGGTAATCAGGTTGTTGAATGGGTGTATCAAGAAGCAAATGGTCTATCCGGAGGTATGCTTCTTACTTGGAAATCCCAATCTTTCAAGTTTCTGTGCAGTTTTTCTGGATTTGGTTTTCTTGGCATTAAGGTTGAGAAGGACGGGGCGGTGATGTTTATTGTTAATATATATTCTCCTAGTAGCTTGTCGGGTAAGAAGCGGTTGTGGGGGGAATTGTTGAACTTTAAACAGCATAATAATGAAGGGGAATGGTGTGTTGGCGGTGATTTCAACGCCGTTCTTTTAGCTTCGGAACGTGTGGGCAGTAGTGAAGATAGTAGACAAGGGGAAAGAATTTTTTTTAATTGTTTTGTGCAAGACATGCAGTTAGTTGACTTACCTGTTTTGGGGAAGAAATACACATGGTTTAGCGCGAATGGTAGATCGATGAGTCGTATTGATCGATTTCTAGTATCGGAAGGTTTTGCGTCTATGCATAATATTGCCGGCCAATGGATAGGGGATCGCGATATTTCAGACCATTGTTCTATTTGGTTAATGGCCTCACCCTCTAATTGGGGTCCTAAACCGTTTAGAGTCCTTAACGGTTGGTTGGAACACTCCGAATTCCTTCCTTTTGTTGAGAAATCTTGGAATAGTTTTGTTGTTTCGGGTAGGAAAGCTTTTGTTGTAAAAGAGAAATTCCGGTTATTAAAAGAAGCTTTGCGCAAGTGGAACCGAGAAGTGTTTGGCCTAATGGATCTCAACATCGATAAGACCGTGAACGATTTGAATGACATTGAAGGCATGTTGGGTGGGGTGGTTGATGAAGGTGTTTTGGCTAGAAGAAAAGAGCTGAATGGGGAGTTTTGGGACCAACTTTATTTCAAGGAAAGTCTCCTAAAACAAAAGTCTCGCATGAGGTGGGTGAAGGAGGGTGATTGTAATACTAGATTTTTCCACGAGTCTATTCAACGTAGACGAAGAAGAAATCAGATGGTGGCGTTAAAAGGGGAAGATTGTTGGGTGCAAGGTGTAGAGGAAGTCAAGCTTTTTGTGAAGAATTTTTATGAGTCCAATTTTCGGGAAACTTTACAAAACAGACCAAATTTGGCCGGGCTTCAATTTAAATCTCTTTCGTTTGAGGATAATTGTGTGTTAACTGAACCTTTCTTCGTTGATGAAGTTAGAGAGGTTATATGGAGTAGTGATGGCAATAGATGTCCAGGCCCTGATGGCTTCAATCTAAATTTCTTCAAGGCATGTTGGGAGATTTTAAAAGCCGACATCATGGCTTTTTTTGATGAATTATATAGGACTGCTTTCCTTCCAAAGGCCATCACCGCATCTTTTTTAACACTCATTCCCAAAAAAGATCACCCACAATCTCTCTCGGAGTATCGTCCTATTTGTTTGATATCTTCTTTGTATAAGATTTTGTCGAAAGTTTTAGCAGGTAGACTGAAGCAAGTATTAGGAAAGGTGATTTCGAATATTCAATCGGCTTTTCTTCCTAATAGGCAAATCTTAGATGGAGTCCTTATTGTCAATGAACTACTAGATTTGGCAAAGCGTAGGAAAGACAAATGCTTATTTTTTAAGGTCGATTTTGAGCGGGCTTATGATACCGTGAATTGGAAGTTCTTGGATTACATGATGTCTAGAATGGGATTTTCGGAGTTATGGTGTCGCTGGATTAGAGCGTGTGTTTTCCAAAGCTCAATGTCGGTTCTTGTTAATGGCAGCCCTACACAAGATTTAATGGTGGGTAAAGGATTAAGACAAGGTGACCCCTTATCTCCTTTCCTCTTTTTAATTGTTGCTGAAGGTCTTACGGCGCTGATGGATAGGGCTGTGAGTAATAATTTTTTCCAAGGCTTTAAAGTTAGTGAAGATATTTCCTTCCACACACTTCAGTTTGCGGACGATACTATATTTACGGGGGATGGACAATGGGAGAACCTTTGGACCATTAAATCAGTTTTGAGGAGTTTTGAGCTAGTATCTGGCCTAAAGGTTAACTTTTATAAGAGTAAGCTATATGGACTTAACCTGGACGATAACTTCCTAAGCGCCGCATCTTCTTTTCTTTTTTGTGGAGTGGAGTCAATACCTTTTCGGTTTTCTTGGTATACCGGTAGGTGCAAATCCAAGAAGACGGGCGACTTGGCTTCCGATTATTGACACCATGCGCAAAAAACTCAGCACTTGGCAAGACCGGCATCTTTCTTTTGGCGGTAGAGTTACTCTAATCAACTCTGTTTTGTCTAGCTTACCGTTATATTTTTTCTCTTTTTTCAACGACTTGGTTCGTATTCAACGGAGTTTTTTATGGGGAGGTTGTGCCGACAATAAAAAAATGTGCTGGGTTAGTTGGAATCGGATTTGCCAACCAAAATCTAAAGGTGGTTTGGGCATAAAAAATTTACTACTTTTCAACAAATCGCTTCTTTGCAAATGGAAGTGGAGGTGCTTAAATGATTCACAAGCTCCATGGCTAGATTTGTTGCAATTTCGATACGGCTCCCCGGCTGCCAATTTTTTGTCTCATGGGGAAACTGTTGATTTGTCTCGCGCCTCTATATGGTGGAGGGATATATGGCATTTAGGTAGCAATGGGGATGGTGGATGGTTTATCAACAACATTAGCAATTGGTGCGGTGACGGTGACGATATTGGTTTTTGGAAGGAAAAGTGGGTTGGCATGGCTCCTTTGTGCACTATTTTTCCGGATTTGTTCCTTCTAGCAGTGAATCAAAATTGCACTATTTCAAAGATGTTTCGTTGGACGAATGATACATGGCGCTGGAACTTGGAGTGGGTATCGGATTTGTCAGCCGCTGAAGCATCATCAGAACAGAATTTATTAACTATTCTTGAGCAGGTTCAGCCGCGCCGGTATGCCAAGGACAGAAGGCGATGGATTCCACACGAAGTTGGTATTTTTACGGTCAAATCGGCTTACGATACATTATTACAGCGGGTAGTTATGTCAGATTTTGAATCCTTTACCATGAAAGCTTTGAATAATCTCTGGCGCACTAATGTACCATCAAAGGTTAGCTTTTTTGGTTGGCGTATGATTATTGATAGATTACCAACAAGAGAAACTTTGCACGAGAGAGGGATTGTGTTCTCTTTCTTGGAACGTTGTTGTGTTTTCTGTTTGCAGGAATTGGAAGATACTCATCATGTTTTCCTCAATTGTCTTGTGACACGTAGAGTTTGGGCTAACATTTTCAAGTGGCTGGGCATCAATCCATTGGATGACACTATGGTACACAATCACTTTTTGGCTTTCGGTAGGCTGTTTAAGGGTAACAAGCTTAAGAAAATCTCGCACATTATTTGGCTTGCAACAACATGGTGCATTTGGAGAACACGAAATAATGTTTTGTTTAGAGGTGAACGCATTATTATATCTTCACTAGTAGACCAGATTATACATCTAGCATGGTTATGGCTATTAGGTAGAAACAGGAATTTTGGAGATCTCTCTTTCAATGATTGGTGTCTAACACCATTAGCTTGTCTCCTAAGGTCTTAAATTGTATATTTGAATTGTAAGGGTTGAGTACCCCTTGTACTCCTTATAATTCGATCTGTGCTTATCAAAAAAAAAAACTAATTATATTACTTTATTACTCAATATTAGAATAATGTTAATAGCAACACACCTTCTAACACACATTTTCAAATAAAATTTCTTTTATTATAAATTTTATATGAACTTTACTAAATTTATGAGACCTTAATAATTTATGAGATTACACATAATTTATAACCAATAAAAATAACATGTTAATTAAATTAGTTAAAAAATATTAAAAATAAATAACATGTTAGATAATATGTGAAGAGTGTGTCAGTGTCAGTCCTTCTCTTCCTAACAATCGAACATTTAATCATAGTGATTTGACGGTAAATATATGTTTTGGGTTTGATCCAAGATTTTACAATACCTTCTTTTTCATGTGAATTTATTTGGGTGATTATTGGTTGGTCTTTAAGTTTTCACATTTCCTCCGCCACATGTCTATTCATTTGGAGTATGTGTTACCACTAACCTAATTATAAAATTATATTTATTATCTAAACCTTAGAAAGAGAAATAATTGTTAGTTACTGTTTTTTTGTTTAAAATAATTAATGCAATTAGTGATTTTTTTTTCGCGACAAATATCTAGTCCACTGCGAAGCCCTCGATCACTAAATCAAGTTATTCTCTCTTTAGACCGCAAATATGCCTCCACCTTTTGTGGTTGTAGAAGACCATGAAACCAAGTTACTTTTGCTGTTATAAACTCATTGTTATTACTTCTTATGCATATATCAACGTCATAACATCTTTGATCTTTGAAAGTTGTAGGACCTAGATTACATTTGACTTTTTATGGTTTTTTCTTCACTTTATTGTACTGATGCTATTGTGCAAGGTCCCTGCACTACTGTACAAACACGTGACAACAAAAATATGTTTCACCAGTTGTCATTTTGAAATGAATCACACGCAAGCATATCTGACACAATCAATCTCATCTCAATATCATTCAAAAGTTTCTCATTCATTGGCTTTAAATAGACAACATGCTCATTGCAAACATATGTAGAATAAGTTGGAATTGGAATAACAACTTTAGCAATTGAATAAAGAAAGGTGCAACAAAATCAGCCGTAATTTTCATATACAATATACTATTTTAGAAAATTCATCAACACCAAGATTTATTATAAAGTAAAATTATATATATATATATATATACCGGGAGGAGGGGACTCATTTTCTTCATAATCTAAAAACATATTACTTAGTATTCCACTTGATTTAAATTTATAGTTCTTCTAACTATGAACACACACATTAAAATTAATAAATTTTCATAATTTTATAATCTTAATTTATTTAGTCAAAGTAAAGTTCACCTTATATATTTTCTTGAATTTTTTTGATGTTAACCTTTTGATACTTAAGAGAATAGAAGAAGACAAGAATTTTATCATTCAACATAACTCTATATGAGTCCGGAATACAATTTATAAGCTTAATGCTTAACTAGCTCGCAAAAATCAATAGAAAACAAACTAACAAAATTTTAATAAAAAATCACATCCAATGTCTTCATTCACACACAATACCCGTTATCCATGTTGGTTTCTTGATGGCACGTTTTCCTAAAGTTTTGGGTGAATGGGTTGTTGGACCTTCTTTAGATGATATGGGGTTGTAATCATCTTCATGCTTGCACCTACATTGTTGCTCTTTGAAACATGATCTTCATCAACTTTTGATTTAGTGGTTGTTTCTTCTAAGCTTCTCATGATACAATTACCAAATATAATACAAGGAAGACTATAGGTGCCACATATATTATTAGAACACTTTGGTGCATCCATGGTGTTGTTTCACAATTTTAGAGAACAAGAAGGTTTATGAATATGAGAAAAATAGTTGAATGATTAATGAATTAAATGGTGGTTTCATTTATAAGAAAAAATTTATATAGAAATTACAACATACTTTCAGCTCATGATTTGTTAGACACATTGATGTAGGTTTAGCCCCAAAGATTTGAAAGGGACCGCAGGCGATGGATTCCTCATGAAGCAGGTATTTTCACGGTTAAATCGGCCTATGATTTTTTATTACAATGCATGGTTATGCCTGAATTGAATCCCACTACTACGAGAGCTTTGAAAAGTTTGTGGCGTGCAAATGTGTCTTCGAAGGTTAGTTTTTTTGGTTGGAGGTTGATTATTGATAAATTACCAACTAGGGAGGCTTTGTGTGAGCGAGGGATTGTGGCCTCTTTTTTGGAACGCTGCTGCGTTTTTTGTTTCCAGGAATTAGAAAATGCTCAACATGTTTTTTTCACATGCCATGTAATTAGAAATGTTTGGGATAACATCTTCAGGTGGTTGGGTATCAAGCCCTTGGAAGACAACTTGATTTCCCTTCATTTTATGTCTTTCGGTAAATACTTTAAAGGCAAGAAGAATAAGAGAGTCCGACATATTATTTGGTTGGCCACAACGTGGTGTATATGGAGAACTCGCAATAATGTTTTCTTTAGGGGTGATAGAATTGTGGTTTCCTCTTTAGTGGAACAAATTATTTATATTGCATGGTTGTGGTTATTTGGCAGAAATAAGACCTTTGGCGACCTTTCGTTTAATGATTGGCGGCTTAGACCTTTAGATTGTTTCTCATAGGTCTTTATTTGTAATCATGTATGTAATCTTGAATTGTAAGGGTTGAGTACCCCTTGTACTCCTTATAATTCAATTTGTGCTTATAAAAAAAAAAAAAAACCTTGGTCAAACATTTATTGTCATTTAAGATAGGTTATAATGACATAAATAAAAACTCTATGTTTTAGTCAAAAACTAGGTTCGATAATTTATTTCTTAGTGACATACTCTATCTATATTTTGGTGAAGAGCTATTTTAGTCAACTCAATTCTTGAGAAATATTGACATGCAATTCTTGAGAAAATGGACAATAAATATATGAGACAATTTGATCATTTTCAATATTTTAAAAAGGACAATTTGGACTACAAAATAAAATGTCCATAATTAACAAATTTCTAATTCAATAAATATTTCACTTTTGTTCATTTTTTCTTCTTTAGTCTTTCAACAAACCTACCATCTACATAGATATGTTATTGTAACTGAGTTAAATAACATGTACTTTGTTTTTTGTATACCATTGCAACAATTATTTATATTATTACAAATATTTATTGAATTGCTAAATATTATGGATTTTATTTTATTTTTTACTTTTGATGTTGAAGAAGCAAATTAAAACAACAAAAATTGATCACTCATTGAAGTTAAAAATGAGAGACTTTTTACGTTGTGAAGGAATAAAAATTTCCTCAACGATTATAAGGGGAGGGCTTAAATTGTTATACCGCATGAACCTTTTTACTTGTAAGTAAAAACTATTTTTGCACAAATTTTCATAAGACATTTTTATTTTCAATACTAATAGTTTAATTAAATACTAGATATTGAATCAATTTGAACATTTTTTAAATCTTAAATTACATTTTCTCTTCTTAAATTTGCGATAAGTAGATATGCTAACAAAATTAACATGATGTTTAATCTTTTTTTTTTTGACCAAATTTGTTTTAGATAAATATGTGTAATGACAAAAGAAAAAACAATAAATGTTAGGGTCATTATTTACTGTTTGATGACACGAAATCATATCGTATTTTTAGCTTAATTTATGTGAACTTTAGTTGCATTTTCATATGTTTTTATTTCATTTATTTCTTTTTATGTTGGTATTTGTTTTGTTTTCAGTTTTGTCAAATAAAATAGGTCGGAGAAGAGAATTGAGCAAAAAGGGCCAAAAACGCAGCAAAAAGGGGGGGTGCAAAGCACAAATTCGCGCAGCCCACCGAAGGAGCCCAGCAAAAAGGGGCAAATGCCCCCAGAACCTTGTGGCGGGCGCCACCAAGCCCAAAACTAGCAAAACGGCTTTTTGCGCGACGTGGGGAGCAAGCACACTGTCTGATCCGTTTTCTGTTCCTAATAGGATGGCAATTGGATGAGATCAAAGTGAAGCCTATCCTCCCTACTTTTGTGGATCGTACGAGACAAAAAATCCCCTATAAATAGAAGACTCAAATTCAGAATTTTCGACGCCTTATTTTCAGAAACTGTAACGGTATTTCCACATCGGGAATCCGTTTTCAGTTCTGTTTTCACTTTCCTGTTAAGAAATCTGTACCGGTTATTTCCAGCTATTTTAATTCCATTTTCCAGCAATTTCTATTTCCAGGTTTTTTATGCGTTTATTTAATTATTTATTTATTATGCCTTATTTAATTTTCTGTTTTTATTTGTTTATTTCTTTTACCATGTCTAGCTAAATTCCTAGATATCGGTATGTAAATTAATTCCCCGAAGGGAATTTAATAATGATTTAGCGCGCGTTTATTAAACTATTTTTCTGATTCAAATTCCTAATTTAATTCAAAGCTTTTGAACGAGAGTAAAATAAAGCAACTAAGGTTAAAATCAATAGAGCGAGAGTTTGAGGTTTTAACTAGATAGTAGGAATTTGATATTAATCTTTGAACGAGCGAGAGCCACGTTAGGATTAATTAGAACTAATTGATTTTCAAAATATACTTTCGAAGCTAAGGTGGTAGAAAAGTGACAGTAAAACTCCTAGCTTAGAAAGTATGGTTTTTATCAACAAAACGAGAGTGTGAGGTTTAAACCTTTAAATTGAGAAAGTTCTTCTGAAAAATAAACCCTTTTCCGCGCGCTATTAATTTATTAAATTCCCGAAGGTTAATTAAGTTACATACCGATATCCCGCTTTTATTAATTAATTTATTTTCTTTAATTTCTAAAATTCTAAACAAATCCTAATATTCAATAGCCTTAGATTTACACAGTAACGACAGAAATACGGTAGTTCGACTGTTGGTCTCTGTGGTTCGATATCTGTTAAAACTCAACGAAGAAACTGTGCACTTGCAGTTATAAAATATTTTTGATACACAAATCGTCGATCAAGTTTTTGGCGCCGTTGTCGGGGACCAATTTAGTCGATATCGTAACTCCGTTGTTACACCGTAGAGACTAAGGCAATTTTTAATTTTTGCAAAAAAAATCCAAAAAAAAAAAAATTCAAAAACATCAAAAAAAACTAAAAAAAAAAAATTACCCCTTTTGGTTTGTCAATTGTATGCCAAGTACTCGCTCACAAGGCGAAGAATTAGAACAACCAATTGACAACCCCGAACTCTACTAAGTGTACGACGCCGAATTGAAGCGTATAGGGAAAAATTCATAGTTCCCCAAAGTCAGATCATCTTTCCCGAGACAGATTCAGAAGAATCTGAAGAAGAATCAGAGATGGAGGTTGGACCACAAAACCGCCCCCTAAAATACTACGCTACCCCTTCTGATGCTGAACCTCATAATAGCATTGTTGCCCCTGCTATTGAGGCAAATAGTTTTGAGCTTAATCCTTCATTGTTGTCTGCCGTACAACAGAATCAATTTTCTTGTAGTCCTAGTGACGACCCTAATCTACATTTGTCAATATTCTTGCAATACGCAAACACTGTGAAAGCAAATGGTGTTAGTCCTGAAGCAATTAGGCTTCGTCTTTTCCCTTTCTCTTTAAGAGATAGAGCTAGAACTTGGCTCCACTCATTACCTTCCAACTCTGTTACCACATGTAATGAGTTGAAAAAAGTTTTCTTAGCAAGATACTTCCCACCTAGCAAAACTTTTAAGCTAAGAGCTCAAATTAATGGGTTTAAACAAAATTATAATGAATCTCTTTTCGAAACATGGGAAAGATATATGGACATGATAAGACTCTGCCCACACCATGGTCTAGAAGACTGGTTAGTTATCCACACCTTTTATAATGGTCTCTTGTATAACACAAGAATGACAATAGACACCGCAGCTGGTGGCGCACTGATGGATATATCTTACACTAGGGCCTATAACCTTATAGAAAACATGGCTCAAAACCATTATCTGTGGGGAAGCTCAAGAACACCTCTAGAGCAACCTCTTGCGAAAGGAGGTATCAATGAGATGGGCGAACTTGACCATGTCAAAGCACAAGTGGATGTTCTGACTCAAAAGTTAGAGAGCTTAACCAAATTACCTACAGCTACTATGGCTGCAACGGTTTCAAACTGTGAATTATGTGGAACTCTAGGACATGCTACCCCTGAATATCAACTTTTGGCAGGCGTTTCCCCAGACCAATTAAACTATCCTCAAGGAAACCCTTACAACTGTGACTCAGGTTGGTAGAACAATTCGTACATTCCACCAGGATTTCAACATGGAGCCCCTGCTGCTCCAAATATCCCTACAAAGTCAAACTTGGAGCTTATGATGGAAAGCTTCTTAAGTGCTCAAGCTGAAACAAACAAAAATTTCCTAAACCAAAGCTTAAACAATAGTGAGCAAATTAAGCACACTAACGAGCGAATTAAGCAATTAGCAAGCAAGGTAGATGCTCTAGCCACACACAACAAAATGCTTGAAACTCAGATATCTCAAGTGGCTCAACAACTAGCGTCTACTAGTGCCCCAACAGGCATATTTCCTGGCCAACCTGAGCCTAATCCTAAGGCACATGTGAACGCTGTGACATTGCGAAGTGGAACACATTATGTTGAACTGAGTGGTCCTAGGACCGAGAGGCCAGCCATGCAACAAAAGCCTGACGAACCAGTTGAGAAAGAGAGTCAACCTAAAAAGAAAGAAGGAAATGGCGTTGAGGCTAAAGAAAAAGAGAAACCTTATGTGCCTCTGCCACCTTATAAACCACTCATTCCTTATCCTCAAAGGTTTGAAAAGACCAAAAGCGTGGAGCAATTCAAGAAATTCGTGGAGCTTCTGAAACAATTAAACATAACAATACCCTTTACAGAAACTATCACCCAAATGTCTTCATACGCTAAATTTCTCAAAGAAATCTTATCTAATAAGAAGAGGATTGAGGATGATGAAACCGTTATGCTTACTGCAGAGTGTAGCGCAATTCTTCAAAATAATATGCCTCCTAAACTGGAAGACCAAGGAAGTTTTTCTATACCTTGTGTCATTGGAAAGTTTGTCATAGGTAGGGCCCTATGCGATTTAGGTGCCAGCATAAGTCTCATGCCCATGACAATATGCGAAAAACTTAAGTTAGGAGAGTTGAGACCTACTAAAATGTCAATACAATTCCCTGACCGTTCTATCAAATACCCCTCAGGTATACTAGAAAACGTGCCAGTGCGCATAGATCAATTCTTTATCCCAACTGATTTTATAGTCATGGACCTTAGGGAGGATTCCAATACACCTATCATCTTAGGAAGGTCATTCTTAGCTACTGCTGGTGCATTAATAGATGTAAAGAAAGGCAAGCTCACTTTTGAAGTGGGTGAAGAAAAAATCGAATTTATTCTAGCACAATTCATGAAAGCACCAGCTACAGATGGCAGCTGTTATCTGCTAGATGTCATTGACGAATGTAGAAAAGAGAGGGAGATGGAGCAAACCATGTATTCTAAAGTTCTAAAACCTCATGCCCCTCCAACTCTTAAAGATGATAATGACAGTCTAGGTGAAACTTTAGAAATTGCACCAGAACCTCCTCCTCACAAGCCGCCAAAATTTGTCACATCTAATGATCCTGGCCAGCTCGAAATGTTTATCGAGATGTTGAAAAAGCTTAATATTGACATACCTTTCATTGAGGCTAGAGTAGACCCAAAACCCCAAACATGTGGAAAGGTAGAAAATATAAAAATCTATACACATGGAAAGGTTGAGGGCGCGGAAAGAAAGAGAAAATTTGAGGGCAATGAATCTAGGGAAGTCATTAGTAAAAAAGGGATAAGGTTAACCTTCGAGATGGTGGATGAAATGACTAAGCCAAAACCTGAGAAGCTAATACTCAGGATTGATCCAGAACAACCACCACCACATGTTATGAACTTTAAACCGCCCTATAGGAAGAACAAAAGAAAAGAAAAGGGTAAGAAAGCTGAACCACCCTATAGGAGGAAGAAAAGAAAATGTGAGGGATATGTGAGATGGCTTGATAAGTGGCCATGGAAACTAGAGTTTGTTAAAAAT
The DNA here is from genome assembly GCA_951804385.1 of Trifolium dubium. NCBI lineage: Eukaryota > Viridiplantae > Streptophyta > Magnoliopsida > Fabales > Fabaceae > Trifolium > Trifolium dubium. The sequence goes on along the minus strand of OX638072.1, from coordinate 16,470,058 downwards.
GTGGTCGAGAAATTATTCTCGAAAGAGCCACCATGAGTGCCTCTAGCCCTAAACCGTCGAGCTAACCGACTTTAAACAAAGCGCTTGGTGGGAGGCAACCTGCTGATTCTGATTCTAATGTTTTCTTTTTAGTCCATTTTATTTTGCAGGTAATAAAGAGAAAGCACGCTCGACGACTTCATAGTTGTGAAAGCTTGGCTATTCAGGTTCTACTTCCAATCTTACCTTTTGTCGTTGCATTGGGGACAATGCTCGGTTTAAGTGTGGGGGAGGAAGCTTTACCGCTTTTCTTTAATTTTCAGTCATTTAGTTTTGCATGCATAATAAAACCTTAGGTTAGTTCACTTTAATTGAGTAGTTTTTGCGTGTCGTTTTTGTTATTGTCTGATTTTCCCATTTCTTGAGCTATACCAAAAAATTTCTTGTGAAAGCAAAGTGTTGAGTTTTGATGCTTGATATTGATTGTTTGAAAGTATATAGGTTGTTTAGACTATCTAGGCTATTTTGTGAAATTTGGGTAACGGTTAGATAAAATCAATACCGTTTTAACACCTTAGATTCTCAGAAGTGTGTAAAACTGATTTGAGTACTAATTTTGACAAAGCTTTGAACTTGAGTTTTAATGAACCCTTAGTAGTTTACTTAGCAGTCGGCACCATCTCAAGGCACAAACTAAGTGGGAAACCGACGAATATAAGTGAATGATCTTGAAAATAAATGTTTATGAATACTATTGGTTGATTCTTTGAAGTAATTGATGAAAATTCAACAAATGTTGAAACATGCGAAAAGAAAAAAAATACCATAGTATAGAAACTCATTAGTAGTTGGTTCAGAGGTGTCTGATTCTGAACTTGGTAGGGCGGGTTACGATCCGATCCCCCGCAACTGCGAAGTGGGTAAAGCAAATAGGGGTTACCAAACTTATGTTATCAGCACCCCTCGCTATATGATGATCATAATCACTAACAGGTTTCCTACCATGGGCGTGTACGAGTTAACGGGCTTAATGTGATTGCGCTAGAATGAAAAGGGTAAATGAAACTTAGGTGAGAAGTAGAGTCAAAAGGAAATGCTTCAGGTCTGTTTTCATATAATGGGAGTCTAGTGTGTCATTATGGTGTTCTTGTTATTTGCACTTATATCTGATTTTCATGGCTTAGCCGGCAACCACGTATGAGTAGGATGATCGTTTCATGTGTTTTTACTTGTGCTATGCAATTCACTATTGATCGACGATTTGTGTATCAATAAATATTTTCTTGACCGCAAGTGCACAGTCTCGTCGTGTAGTTTTAAAAGATATCGAATCCACAGGGACCAATAGTTGAGTACCGTATTTCTATCGTTACGGTGTAAATCTAAGGCTAATGAATAGAGATTTAGAATTGTTTTAGAAATTAAGAGAGATTTAAAAGATGAATTAAATTAATTAAAACGGGATATCGGTATGTAACTAACTAACCATCGGGAATTTAATAAATTAATAGCGCGCAAAAGGATTTATCTTTCAGAAGGACTTTCTCAATTTAAAGGCTTAAACCTCACACTCTAGTTTTATTGATAAAAACCATACTAACTAGACTAGGAGTTTTACTGTCACTTTTCTACCACCTTAGTTTCGAAAGTATATTTTGAAAATCAATAAGTCCTAATTAATTCTAACGTGGCTCTCGCTCGTTCAAAAATTAATATCAAGTTTCTACTATCTAGTTAAAACCTCAAACTCTCGCTCTATTGATTTTAACCTTAATTGCTTTATTTTACTTTCGTTCAAAAGCATAGGAGTTTTAAAATTAGAAACCCGAATAAGAAAAATAGTTTAATATGCGCGCGCTATATCATCATTAAATCCCCTTCGGAGAATTAAATTACATACCGATATCTAGGAATTTAGCTAGACATGATAAAAGAAACAAACAAATAAAAACAGTAAATTAAATAAAGCATAAATAAATAATTAAATAAAGACATAAAAAAAACCTGGAAATAAATGCTGAATAAACTTGACTGAAATAATCGGTACAGAATTCTTGACAGGAAAGTGAAAACAGAACTGAAAACGGATTCTCGATGTGGAAATACCGTTACAGTTACTGAAACCAGAAACTAAAACTGACTGAAAAGTAAACAAAATAAGGCGTAGAAGTATCTGAGTTTATGACTTCTATTTATAGAAGATTTTTGTCTTCGTACGATCCTAAATTATAGGAAAGGATGAGTGTGTTTGTGATTATCCAATTGTCGTACGATAAGGAAACAAAAACTGATCAGACGCTTGCCAACTCCCCACGATACGCATAAAGCAGTTTTGCTGGATCTGGAGTCTGTGGCGGGCGCCACGAAGCTGGTGGCGGGCACCACCAGCCCAGTTTGTTGGGTTTTGCTGATTTTGCTTGTTCGCACCCCCTTTTTGCTCCGTTTTTTACCCTTTTTGCTCAATTCTCTTCTCCGACCTATTTTTTTTGACAAAACTGAAAACAAAGCAAATACCAACATAAAAAGACATAAATGAAATAAAAACATATGAAAATGCAACTAAAGTTCACATAAGCTAAGCTAAAAATACGATATGATTTCGTGTCATCAAATTCCCCCACACTTGAACCATTGCTTGTCCTCAAGCATAAAAGAATAGTGAATTGCATAGCACAAGTAAAAACACATGACACGATCATCCTACTCATACGTGGTTGCCGGCTAAGCCATGAAAATCAGATAACAGTGCAAATAACAAGAACACCTTAATGACACACTAGACTCCCATTATATGAAAACAGACCTGAAGCATTTCCTTTTGACTCTACTTCTCACCTAAGTTTCATTTACCCTTTTCATTCTAGCGCAATCACATTAAGCCCGTTATCTCGTACACGCCCATGGTAGGAAACCTGTTAGTGATTATGATCATCATATAGCCAGGGGTGCTGATAACATAAGTTTGGTAACCCCTATTTGCTTTACCCACTTCGCAGTTGCGGGGGATCGGATCGTAACCCGCCCTACCAAGTTCAGAATCAGACACCTCTGAACCAACTACTAATGAGTTTCTATACTATAGTATTTTTTCTTTTCGCATGTTTCAACATTTGTTGAATTTTCATCAATTATTCTCAAAGAATTAACCAATAGTATTCATAAACATTTATTTTCAAGATCATTCACTTATATTCGTCGGTTTCCCACTTAGTTTGTGCCTTGAGATGGTGCCGACTGCTAAATAAACTACTAAGGGTTCATTAAAACTCAAGCTCAAAGCTTTGTCAAAATTAGTACTCAAATCAGTTTTACACACTTCTGGGAATCCAAGGTGTTAAAACGGTATTGATTTTATCTAACCGTTACCCAAATTTCACAAAATAGCCTAAATAGTGCAAACAACCTATATACTTTCAAACAATCAATATCAAGCATCAAAACTCAACACTTTGCTTTTCACAAGAAAAATTTTGGTATAGCTCAAGAAATGGGAAAATCAGACAATAACAAAAACAATACGCAAAAACTACTCAATTTAAGTGAACTATCCTAAGGTTTTATTATGCATGCAAACTAAATGACTAAAAATTAAAGAAATGCGGTAAAGCTTCCTCCCCCACACTTAAACCGAGCATTGTCCCCAATGCAACGACGAAAGGTGAGATTGGAAGTAGAACCTGAATAGCCAAGCTTTCACAACTATGAAGTCGTCGAGCGTGCTATCTCTTTATTACCTGCAAAATAAAATGGACTAAAAAGAAAACATTAGAATCAGAATCAGCGGGTTGCCTCCCACCAAGCGCTTTGTTTAAAGTCGGTTAGCTCGACGGTTAAGGGTTGGAGGCACTCATGGTGGCTCTTTCGAGAATAATTTCTCGACCACATTTTTAACAAACTCTAGTTTCCATGGCCACTTATCAAGCCATCTCACATATCCCTCACATTTTCTTTTCTTCCTCCTATAGGGTGGTTCAGCTTTCTTACCCTTTTCTTTTCTTTTGTTCTTCCAATAGGGCGGTTTCAAGTTCATAACATGTGGTGGTGGTGGTTCTAGATCAATCATGAGTATCAGCTTCTCAGTTTTTGGCTTAGTCATTTCATCCACCATCTCGAAGGTTAACCTTATCCCTTTTTTACTAATGACTTCCCTAGATTCATTGCCCTCAAATTTTCTCTTTCTTTCCGCGCCCTCAACCTTTCCATGTGTATAGATTTTTATATTTTCTACCTTTCCACATGTTTGGGGTTTTGGGTCTACTCTAGCCTCAATGAAAGGTATGTCAATATTAAGCTTTTTCAACATCTCGATAAACTTTTCGAGTTGGCCAGGATCATTAGATGTGACAAATTTTGGCGGCTTGTGAGGAGGAGGTTCTGGTGCAATTTCTAAAGTTTCACCTAGACTGTCATTATCATCTTTAAGAGTTGGAGGGGCATGAGGTTTTAGAACTTTAGAATACATGGTTTGCTCCATCTCCCTCTCTTTTCTTCATTCGTCAATGACATCTAGCAGATAACAGCTGCCATCTGTAGCTGGTGCTTTCATGAATTGTGCTAGAATAAATTCGATTTTTTCTTCACCCACTTCAAAAGTGAGCTTGCCTTTCTTTACATCTATTAATGCACCAGCAGTAGCTAAGAATGACCTTCCTAAGATGATAGGTATATTGGAATCCTCCCTTATGTCCATGACTATAAAATCAGTTGGGATAAAGAATTGACCTATGCGCACTGGCACGTTTTCTAGTATACCTGAGGGGTATTTGATAGAACGGTCAGCGAATTATATTGACATTTTAGTTGGTCTTAATTCTCCTAACTTAAGTTTTTCGCATATGGTCATGGGCATGAGACTTATGCTGGCACCTAAATCGCATAGGGCGCTATATCATCATTAAATCCCATTCGGAGAATTAAATTACATACCGATATCTAGGAATTTAGCTAGACATGATAAAAGAAACAAACAAATAAAAACAGTAAATTAAATAAAGCATAAATAAATAATTAAATAAAGACATAAAACAAACCTGGAAATAAATGCTGAATAAACTTGACTGAAATAATCGGTACAAAATTCTTGACAGGAAAGTGAAAACAGAACTAAACGGATTCCCGATGTGGAAATACCGTTACAGTTACTGTAACCAGAAACTAAAACTGACTGAAAAGTAAAGAAAATAAGGCGTAGAAGTTTCTGAGTTTATGACTTCTATTTATAGAAGATTTTTGTCTTCGTACAATCCTAAATTATAGGAAAGGATGAGTGTGTTTGTGATGATCCAATTGTCGTACCATAAGGAAACAAAAACTGATCAGACGCTTGCCAACTCCCCACGATACGCAAAAAGCAGTCTTGCCAACTATTCTTTTATGCTTGAGGACAAGCAATGGTTCAAGTGTGGGGGAATTTGATGACACGAAATCATATCGTATTTTTAGCTTAATTTATGTGAACTTTAGTTGCATTTTCATATGTTTTTATTTCATTTATGTCTTTTTATGTTGGTATTTGTTTTGTTTTCAGTTTTGTCAAATAAAATAGGTCGAAGAAGAGAATTGAGCAAAAAGGGCCAAAAACGCAGCAAAAAGGGGGGTGCAAAGCACAAATTCGCGTAGCCCACCAAAGGAGCCCAGCAAAAAGGGGCAAATGCCCCCAGAACCTTGTGGCGGGCGCCACCAAGCCCAAAACTAGCAAAACGGCTTTTTGCGCTACGTGGGGAGCAAGCACACCGTCTGATCCGTTTTCTGTTCCTAATCGGATGGAAATTGGATGAGATCAAAGTGAAGCCTATCCTCCCTACTTTTGTGGATCGTACGAGACAAAAAATCCCCTATAAATAGAAGACTCAAAATTCAGAATTTTCGACGCCTTATTTTCTTTACTTTTCAGTCAATTTTAGTTTCTTGTTTCAGTAACTGTAACGGTATTTCCACATCGGGAATCCGTTTTCAGTTATGTTTTCACTTTCCTGTTAAGAATTCTGTACCGGTTATTTCCAGCTATTTTAATTCCAGTTTCCAGCAATTTCTATTTCCAGGTTTTTTATGCGTTTATTTAATTATTTATTTATTATGCCTTATTTATTTTTCTGTCTTTATTTGTTTATTTCTTTTACCATGTCTAGCTAAATTTCTAGATATCGGTATGTAAATTAATTCCCCGAAGGGAATTTAATAATAATTTAGCGCGCATTTATTAAACTATTTTTCTGATTCAAATTCCTAATTTAATTCAAAGCTTTTGAACGAGAGTAAAATAAAGCAACTAAGGTTAAAATTAATAGAGCGAGAGTTTGAGGTTTTAACTAGATAGTAGGAATTTGATATTAATCTTTGATTGAACGAGCGAGAGCCACGTTAGGATTAATTAGAACTAATTGATTTTCAAAATATATTTTCGAAGCTAAAGTGGTAGAAAAGTGACAGTAAAACTCCTAGCTTAGAAAGTATGGTTTTTATCAACAAAACGAGAGTGTGAGGTTTAAACTTTTAAATTGAGAAAGTTCTTCTTAAAAATAAACCCTTTTCCGCGCGCTATTAATTTATTAAATTCCCGAAGGTTAATTAAGTTACATACCGATATCCCGCTTTTATTAATTAATTTATTTTCTTTAATTTCTAAAATTCTAAACAAATCCTAATATCCAATAGCCTTAGATTTACACAGTAACGACAGAAATACGGTAGTTCGACTGTTGGTCTCTGTTGTTCGATATCTTTTAAAACTCAACGACGAAACTGTGGACTTGCAGTTATAAAATATTTTTGATACACAAATCGTCGATCACTGTTCCTTATATTTTTAATCTTTTATCATTAGACATATTTGTCTTGGTAAAAAATTGCATTTTTTTTTTGTTAAATAAATATGCATAATGACAAAAGAAAAAACAATAAATGTTAGTGTTGTTCAAATAATAGATTATTGATATCATTTCTTCGATAACAAAGCAAAACTTACAAAAGAACATTACGATGAGTTTTGGATAAGTAAACATTGTTAACTTAGAATGAGAATATGTGACTTTTGTGTACTATATTAAAATCACTATATTATATAACGATAAGTAATATAACTATAGTATTCTGAATTTTTTTTTTTTCAATATAAGCTGTTTTATTTCACTCATATAACTATCTAATTTAGTTCTTTAATCCGAATTGTGAAAAAGAAAATAAAGATAACGAAGGTTTCTATTCAATTTATTCGACCCTTTTCCTATATGGTACTATATTTCTATATAGTACTACAAAGAGAGGAGCATAGCAATAGCATGGAATAGATTTTTATGTTTCAACGAATCGCACGTAGAGATATTGATAAGACACATAGAGTTAATGGTATTTCATAACTAATCGATTGAGCAGCGGCTCGCAGACCACCCAAAAAGGAATATTTATTATTTGACCCATATCCTGACATAAGAAGTCCAATGGGAGCAATACTCGAAATAGCAATCCATAAAAAAACACCGATATTGAAATCAGATAAAACAAAGTTATAGCCAAAGGGAATTTATAAGAAATAAAAGTATTTGTGATAATTGAAACATGTATGGAGTTATTAAAAAAAAATTGTTGGACAATTATTTTATTTTTTTTATTAAAATTTGTTGTTTATTTTAAACTAACATATAGAAAATTTATAAAGTAGTTTTAAATTTGAAGTCAAGATTATAAGTTATCTCATTTGAAGTTATTTTATAATTTTAGAATTTGAAATCAAATTATGTTCCAAAACAAAATTGAAAACAAATTTTTAAATATTATTATCACTTTTGTTTGTAAATAATTTTATTATTATATGATTTTATCACACTATCTATTTGCTTATTTCTAATACTACCTTCTAGCTAATTTATCTATTATAAAGTCTTTACTTTGTAATCGGTTTGCATTTAACAAGACTCTAGTCAAATACAAGTTCGAACTAATAATATTTCAATTGACTCAATTTAATACGATTTTGAGTATTTTTTCAAAAATAAAACCGAACTAAATTAATTTATTTAATTTGACTTATTATAAAGTAAAAGAAGTTGGAATAACAACTCTAGCAATTGAATAAAGAAAAGTTCAACAAAACTCGCTATAATATTCATATACAATATATTGTATTAGAAAATTCATCAACACCAAGATTTATTATAAAGTAAAATTATATATATATATATATATATATATATATATATATATATATATATATATATATAACCGGGAGGGGGGGAATCATTTTCTACATCATCTAAAAACATATTACTTAGTACTTCACTTGATTTTAATTTACAGTTCTTTTAACTATAAACACACACATTAAAATTACTAAATTTTAATAATTTTATAATCTTAATTTATTTATTAAAAGTAAAGTTTACCTTATATATTTTCTATTTGAATTTTTTTGATGTTAACCTTTTGATACTTAAGAGAAGAGAAGAAGACAAGAATTTCATCATTCAACATAACTCTATATGAGTCCGGAATACAATTTGTAAGCTTAATGCTTAACTAGCTCGCAAAAACCAATAGAAAATAAACTAACAAAATTTTAATAACAAAATCACATCCAATGTCTTCATTCTCACATAAAACCCGTTATCCATGTTGGTTTCTTGATGACACGTTTTCCTAAAGTTTTGGGTGAATGAGTTGTTGGACCTTCTTTAGATGATATGGGGTTGTATTCATCTTCATGCTTACACCTACATTGTTATCAACTTTTGATTTAGTGGTTTTTTCTTCTAAGCTTCTCATGAAACAATTACCACATATGTTCCTATTACAAGGTGTCGCGCCGCGAAAATCGCCCGAGGGTCTAGGACACTCGGAATAACACAGAGTCGCCACCAAATTTTATTTGTTAAGGAAAATATTGATAAAACCTTAAAAGCAATGGAAAGATGGTAATCGCAACCATTTCCAGGTTCGGGAGTTGGTTATGCAAGGGGAAGGTATTAGCACCCCTCACATCCGTTGTACTCAACGGGAACCTCCTAATTAATTCTAGGGTTTAAGATTTTTAAAGTTTGTTTACTTGTTTTTTTTATATTATTAGATTTTTATTTTATTAAAGATATTTACAAAAGAGGGGAAAAATTAAGTTTTTTATTATTATGCTTGACAAGATGTTGAATCTCGCTCCTACGTATCCTCCGGTGCGATGAGGAAATCAAAGCTACGTAGTTCTGGGTCATTGTTTGTTGGTGTTTTTTAGAGAATTGCAAAAGTTATACGAACTAACAAATTAATCAGATGTACATGCATGAAACCTGTTTCATCTTAAGTCCAGCGACTAGTATATTAAACAATAAATAAAGCCAAACAAAAGCAATCATATATGTATATAAAACAAACAAAACAAAGCCAACACGATGAAAAAGAAGAATATAATAAGAAACGGAAACGAACCAAATCGTGATCCACTTTCTCTTCTTGTCGATCTCCTTCTCTTTTTTGATGGTCCCGCGACGGCTGCGGTGGGTTTGAACTCTCTTTTCTCTAATTGTTTATGTAAATTTTTTGTTGTGTTCCGAATTTTTTTGTTGTGTTTTGAGAGCAAATTAGCCCCTCTATTTATAGTGGAGAATTGAACTTGATTTTGCTATTTTTTGGGTTGAAGTCGGATAGAATTTTGATGTAAATCCGTTGTCACTTTTTTCTGAATTTGTTGTTGTTAATGGATAGTGACGAACTAATTTGCCTCTGAATTTTGCTTCCTCCTTACTTCTCTATTTTTTCTGTTTTTCTCACTTTTTGTTTATTTTTTCGTTTCCTATCCCTTTCTTTCTATTTTGTTTGTTTTTTCCTCTTATTTGTCTTATTTAATTATTATGATGGATAAACAAATAAAATACGAAAACAAGTATAAAGCGGGCAAAATTTGGGGTATGACAGCTGCCTCTATTTAAATATCTTTTAACTTGTTAAAAGATAATTAAATATCAGAAGACCCCAAAATTTCGTTTTGTGGACTTGAAAAGATCAATTGTCACCTCGAAGGTTTTTTAGATCTTAACAGATATCCGTCACCCCGAAGGGTGCTTAAATCAGAGGTAGGCATTTCCTCGCAAGGTGCTTAAATCTGCAAGCTAGCTATTTATCACCTCGAAAGGTGCTTCTATCTGAAAGATTATCATCGTCACCTCGAGAGGTGCTTTTATCCAATTGTCACCTCGAGAGGTGCATCTATCCAATTGTCACCACGAAAGGTGCTTCTATCCAATTGTCACCTCGAGAGGTGCATCTATCCAATTGTCACCTCGAGAGGTGCTTCTATCCAATTGTCACCTCGAGAGGTGCATCTATCCAATTGTCACCTCGAAAGGTGCATCTATCCAATTGTCACCTCGAGAGGTGCTTTTTATCCGAAAGATTACCATTGTCACCTCGAAAGGTGCATCTATCCAAAAGTTCCCTATTTGTCACCTTGAAAGGTGCATCTATTCAAAAGTTCTCCATTCGTTACCTTGAAAGGTGCATCTATCCAAAAGGTTTTACGGTCACCTCGCAAGGTGTTTCTACCCGAAGGTTTTACCATCACCTCGAAAGGTGTTTCTACCCGAAGGTCTATTACCGTTACCTCGAAAGGTGTTTGTACCCGAAGGTTTACTACTGTTACCTCGAAACGTATTTTTTTTAGAAGAGTTAGGTGACCTCCTCGTAAGCTTATATCCTAGAAATGATTGATATTGCCACAGGCTTACGGACCGGGCAAAGGCAAAACGTCGCAGGCTCTTAAGCCGGACAAAGATTGAAACCGATATCGCCGCAGGCTAACGGGCCGGGCAAAAGCAAATTGTCGCAGGCTCTTAAGCCGAACAAAGGAAAATTGTCGCAGGCTCTTGAGCCGGACAAAGATTGAAATTGATATCGCCGCAGGCTTACGGGCCAGGCAAAAGCAAATTGTCGCAGGCTCTTAAGCCGGACAAAGATTGAAAAAGATATCGCCGCAGGCTTACGGGCCGGGCAAACGCCAATTGTCGCAGGCTTGCAAGCCGGACAAATATTGAAAAAGATATCGCCGCACGCTTACGGGCCGGGCAAAGGCTAATTGTCGCAGGCTTGCAAGCCGAACAAATATTGAAAAAGATATCGCCGCAGGCTTACGGACCGGGCAAAGGCTTAAAGGCACATTGTCGCAGGTTTCTGAGCCGGACCAAGATAAATTGATTTGCTGGGGGTATATGGTATTCATTTCACATTATTTTATGCTAAGAGTTGATCCCTGAGAAAATTTTGAATTTTACCTTCATGTTGCTTATGCATGTAAATGTATTTTATGCATGATTGATGCATGAGAAGAAATGCCGGGGAAGCCTGAGCATGAATTGGTTTCGCCAATGAAGATTGGACTTTGTCTTGTTGATTATTCTTGGAATTTTATTATGTATGTATGCTTTGTGCAAATGATATGTTAATGGATGCATGACTCAAAGTACCAGGAAAACAGTATCAAATAGCCCATTTACCCTCAGTTGAAAATGTAGGACATCCTTTCCTGTACACTCTCTTACAGGATCTTGGAGAACCAATAGCAATGAGATAAACTGATACGGTTAGAACATGTCTGATAACTGCATTTGAACCGCCTTTGGGAGACTTGCCCCGTTTGTAGTTCATTTGCTTCTTTGAATTGTTCGATAATTATTTTATTTTTTTTATAAAAATTTGTTATATATATAATCGGCAGGGGGGAATCATTTTCTTCATCATCTAAAAACATATTAATTAGTACTCCACTTGATTTTAATTTACATTTCTTTTAACTATGAACACACACATTAAAATTACTAAATTTTCATAATTTTATAATGTTAATATATTTAGTAAAAGTAAAGTTTACCTTATATATTTTTTATTTGAATTTTTTTTATGTTAATCTTTTGATACTTAAGAGAAGAGAAGAAGACAAGAATTTTATCATTCAACATAACTTTATATGAGTCCGGAATACAATTTGTAAGCTTAATGCTTAACTAGCTTGCAAAAACCAATAGAAAACAAACTAACAAAATTTTAATAACAAAATCACATCAAATGCATTCATTCACACACAAAACCGTTATCCATCTTGGTTTCTTGATGGCACGTTTTCCTAAACTTTTTGGTGAATGGGTTGTTGGACCTACTTTAGATGATATGGGGTTGTATTCATCTTCATGCTTACACCTACGTTGTTGCTCTTTGAAACATGACCTTCATCAACTTTTGATTTAGTGGTTTTTTCTTCTAAGCTTCTCATGAAACAATTACCACATATGTTCCTAATACAAGGAAGACTATAGGTGCCACATATATTATTAGAACAATTTGGTGCATCCATGGTGTTGTTTCACAATTTTAGAGAACAAGAAGGTTTATGAATATGAGAAAAATAGTTGCATGATTAATGAATTAAATGTTGGTTTCATTTATAAGAAAAAATTTATATAGAAATTACAACCTTGGTCAAACATTTATTGTCATTTAAGATAGGTTATAATGACATAAATAAAAACTCTATGTTTTAGTCAAAAACTATGTTGGATAATTATTTCTTAGTGACATACTCTATCTATTTTTTGGTGATGAGCTAATTTAGTCAACTCAATTCTTGAGAAATATTGACATGCAATTCTTGAGAAAATGGACAAAACACTTTGATCATTTTCAATATTTTAAAAAGGACAATTTGGACTATAAAATAAAATTTCCATAATTAACAAATTTCTAATTCAATAAATATTTCACTTTTGTTCATTTTTTCTTCTTTAGTGTTTGAACAAACCTACCATCTACATAGATATGTTATTGTAAGTGAGTTAAATAACATGTACTTTGTTTTTTGTATACCATTGCAACAATTATTTATTGTATTACAAATATTTTTTGAATTGCTAAATATTATGGATTTTATTTTATTTTTTACTTTTGATTTTGAAGAAGCAAATTAAAACAACAAAAATTGATCATTCATTGAAGTTAAAAATGAGAGACTTTTTAAGTTGTGAAGGAATAAAATTTTCCTCGATGATTATAAGGGGCGGACTTAAATTGTTATACCGCATGAACCTTTTTACTTGTAAGTAAAAACTATTTTTGCACAAACTTTCATGAGACATTTTTATTTTCAATACTAATTGTTTATTTAAATACTAGATATTGAATCAATTTGAACATTTTTAAAATCTTAAATTACATTTTCTCTTCTTGAATTTGCGATAAGTAGATATGCCAACAAAATTAACATGATGTTTAATCTTCTTCTTTTGACCAAATTTGTTTTGGATAAATATGCGTAATGACAAAAGAAAAAACAATAAATGTTAGGGTCATTTTTTACTGTTCCATATATTTTTAATCTTTTATCGTTAGACATATTTGTCTTGGTAAAAAATTGCATTTTTTTTGTTAAATAAATATGAATATTGGCGAAAGAAAAAACAATAAATGTTAGTGTTATTCAAATAATAGATTATTGATATCATTTCTTCGATAACAAAACTAAACTTACAAAAGAACATTACAATGAGTTTTGGATTAGTAAACAATGTTAACTTAAAATGAGAATATGTGACTTTTATGTACTATATTAATTTATTTATAAGAAATAAAAGTATTTGTGATAATTGAAACATGTATGGAGTTATTAAAAAAAATTGTTGAACAATTATTTTATTTTTTTTATAAAAATTTGTTATATATATAATCGGCAGGGGGGGAATCATTTTCTTCATCATCTAAAAACACATTACTTAGTACTCCACTTGATTTTAATTTACAGTTCTTTTAACTATGAACACACACATTAAAATTACTAAATTTTCATAATTTTATAATCTTAATATATTTAGTAAAAGTAAAGTTGACCTTATATATTTTCTATTTGAACTTTTTTTATGTTAACCTTTTGATACTTAAAAGAAGAGAAGAAGAGAAGAAGACAAGAATATTATCATTTAACATAACTCTATATGAGTCCGGAATACAATTTGTAAGCTTAATGCTTAACTAGCTTGCAAAAACCAATAGAAAACAAACTAACAAAATTTTAATAACAAAATCACATCCAATGCATTCATTCACATACAAAACCCGTTATCCATGTTGGTTTCTTGATGGCACGTTTTCCTAAACTTTTTGGTGAATGGGTTGTTGGACCTACTTTAGATGATATGGGGTTGTATTCATCTTCATGCTTACACCTACATTGTTGCTCTTTGAAACATGACCTTCATCAACTTTTGATTTAGTGGTTTTTTCTTCTAAACTTCTCATGAAACAATTACCACATATGTTCCTAATACAAGGAAGACTATAGGTGCCACATATATTATTAGAACAATTTGGTGCATCCATGGTGTTGTTTCGCAATTTTAGAGAACAAGAAGGTTTATGAATCTGAGAAAAATAGTTGAATGATTAATGAATTAAATGTTGGTTTCATTTATAAGAAAAAATTTATATAGAAATTACAACCTTGGTCAAACACTTATTGTGATTTAAGATAGGTTATAATGACATAAATAAAAACTCTATGTTTTAGTCAAAAACTATGTTGGATAATTATTTCTTAGTGACATACTCTATCTATTTTTTGGTGAAGAGCTATTTTAGACAACTCAATTCTTGAGAAATATTGACATGCAATTCTTGAGAAAATGGACAATAAATATATGAGACAATTTGATCATTTTCAATATTTTAAAAAGGACAATTTGGACTATAAAATAAAATGTCCATAATTAACAAATTTCTAATTCAATAAATATTTCATTTTTGTTCATTTTTTCTTCTTTAGCTCTTCAACAAACCTACCATCTACATAGATATGTTATTGTAATTGAGTTAAATAACATGTACTTTGTTTTTTGTATACCATTGCAACAATTATTTATTGTATTACAAATATTTTTTGAATTGTTAAATATTATGGATTTTATTTTATTTTTTACTTTTGATTTTGAAGATGCAAATTAAAACAACAAAAATTGATCATTCATTGAAGTTAAAAAGTAGAAACTTTTTATGTTGTGAAGGAATAAAATTTTCCTCAACGATGATAAGGGGCGGACTTAAATTGTTATACCGCATGAACCTTTTTACTTGTAAGTAAAAACTATTTTTGCACAAATTTTCATGAGACGTTTTTATTTTCAATACTTATAGTTTAATTAAATACTAGATATTGAATCAATTTGAACATTTTTAAAATCTTAAATTACATTTTCTCTTCTTGAATTTGCGATAAGTAGATATGCCAACAAAAATAACATGATGTTTAATCTTCTTCTTTTGACCAAATTTGTTTTAGATAAATATGCATAATGACAAAAGAAAAAACAATAAATGTTAGGGTCATTTTTTACTGTACCATATATTTTTAATCTTTTATCGTTAGACATATTTGTCTTGGTAAAAAATTGCATTTTTTTTGTTAAATAAATATGCATAATGGCGAAAGAAAAAACAATAAATGTTAGTGTTATTCAAATAATAGATTATTGATATCATTTATTCGATAACAAAACTAAACTTACAAAAGAACATTACAATGAGTTTTGGATTAGTAAACAAAGTTAACTTAGAAAGAGAATATGTGACTTTTATGTACTATATTAATTTATTTATAAGAAATAAAAGTATATGTGATAATTGAAACATGTATGGTGTTATTAAAAAAAATTGTTCGACAATTATTTTATTTTTTTTATAAAAATTTGTTATATATATAATCGGCAGGGGGGAATCATTTTCTTCATCATCTAAAACCATATTACTTAGTACTCCACTTGATTTTAATTTACAGTTCTTTTAACTATGAACACACACATTAAAATTACTAAATTTTCATAATTTTATAATCTTAATATATTTAGTAAAAGTAAAGTTTACCTTATATATTTTTTATTTGAATTTTTTTTATGTTAATCTTTTGATACTTAAGAGAAGAGAAGAAGACAAGAATTTTATCATTCAACATAACTTTATATGAGTCCAGAATACAATTTGTAAGCTTAATGCTTAACTAGCTTGCAAAAACCAATAGAAAACAAACTAACAAAATTTTAATAACAAAATCACATCCAATGCATTCATTCACATACAAAACCCGTTATCCATGTTGGTTTCTTGATGGCACGTTTTCCTAAACTTTTTGGTGAATGGGTTGTTGGACCTACTTTCGATGATATGGGGTTGTATTAATCTTCATGCTTACACCTACATTGTTGCTCTTTGAAACATGACCTTCATCAACTTTTGATTTATTGGTTTTTTCTTCTAAGCTTCTCATGAAACAATTACCACATATGTTCCTAATAAAAGGAAGACTATAGGTGCCACATATATTATTAGAACAATTTGGTGCATCCATGGTGTTGTTTCACAATTTTAGAGAACAAGAAGGTTTATGAATATGAGAAAAATAGTTGAATGATTAATGAATTAAATGTTGGTTTCATTTATAAGAAAAAATTTATATAGAAATTACAACCTTGGTCAAACATTTATTGTCATTTAAGATCGGTTATAATAAAATAAATAAAAACTCTATGTTTTAGTCAAAAACTATGTTGAATAATTATTTCTTAGTGACATACTCTATCTATTTTTTGGTGAAGAGCTATTTTAGTCAACTCAATTCTTGAGAAATATTGACATGCAATTCTTGAGAAAATGGACAATAAATATATGAGACAATTTGATCATTTTCAATATTTTAAAAAGGACAATTTGGACTATAAAATAAAATGTCCATAATTAACAAATTTCTAATTCAATAAATATTTCACTTTTGTTCATTTTTTCTTCTTTAGTCCTTCAACAAACCTACCATCTACATAGATATGTTATTGTAATTGAGTTAAATAACATGTACTTTGTTTTTTGTATACCATTGCCACAAATATTTATTGTATTACAAATATTTTTTGAATTGCTAAATATTATGGAATTTTTTTTTTTTTACTTTTGATTTTGAAGAAGCAAATTAAAAAAACAAAAATTGATCATTCTTTGAAGTTAAAAAGTAGAGACTTTTTACGTTGTGAAGGAATTAAATTTTCCTCAACGATCATAAGGGGCGGACTTAAATTGTTATACCGCATGAACCTTTTTACTTGTAAGTAAAAACTATTTTTGCACAAATTTTCATGAGACGTTTTTATTTTCAATACTAATAGTTTAATTAAATACTAGATATTGAATCAATTTGAACATTTTTAAAATCTTAAATTACATTTTCTCTTCTTGAATTTGCGATAAGTAGATATGCCAACAAAATTAACATGATGTTTAATCTTCTTCTTTTGACCAAATTTGTTTTGGATAAATATGCGTAATAACAAAAGAAAAAACAATAAATGTTAGGGTCATTTTTTACTGTACCATATATTTTTAATCTTTTATCGTTAGACATATTTGTCTTGGTAAAAAAATGCATTTTTTTTGTTAAATAAATATGCATAATGGCGAAAAAAAAAATAATAAATGTTAGTGTTATTCAAATAATAGATTATTGATATCATTTCTTCGATAACAAAACTAAACTTACAAAAGAACATTACAATGAGTTTTGGATTAGTAAACAATGTTAACTTAGAATGAGAATATGTGACTTTTATGTACTATATTAATTTATTTATAAGAAATAAAAGTATTTGTGATAATTGAAACATGTATGGAGTTATTAAAAAAAAATTTTTGGACAATTATTTTATTTTTTTTATAAAATTTTTTTATTTATATAATCGGCAGGGGGGAATCATTTTCTTCATCATCTAAAAACATATTACTTAGTACTCCACTTGATTTTAATTTACAGTTCTTTTAACTATGAACACACACATTAAAATTACTAAATTTTCATAATTTTATAATCTTAATATATTTAGTAAAAGTAAAGTTTACCTTATATATTTTTTATTTGAATTTTTTTTATGTTAATCTTTTGATACTTAAGAGAAGAGAAGAAGACAAGAATTTTATCATTCAACATAACTTTATATGAGTCCAGAATACAATTTGTAAGCTTAATGCTTAACTAGCTTGCAAAAACCAATAGAAAACAAACTAACAAAATTTTAATAACAAAATCACATCCAATGCATTCATTCACATACAAAACCCGTTATCCATGTTGGTTTCTTGATGGCACGTTTTCCTAAACTTTTTGGTGAATGGGTTGTTGGACCTACTTTCGATGATATGGGGTTGTATTAATCTTCATGCTTACACCTACATTGTTGCTCTTTGAAACATGACCTTCATCAACTTTTGATTTATTGGTTTTTTCTTCTAAGCTTCTCATGAAACAATTACCACATATGTTCCTAATAAAAGGAAGACTATAGGTGCCACATATATTATTAGAACAATTTGGTGCATCCATGGTGTTGTTTTACAATTTTAGAGAACAAGAAGGTTTATGAATATGAGAAAAATAGTTGAATGATTAATGAATTAAATGTTGGTTTCATTTATAAGAAAAAATTTATATAGAAATTACAACCTTGGTCAATTATTTATTGTCATTTAAGATCGGTTATAATGACATAAATAAAAACTCTATGTTTTAGTCAAAAACTATGTTGAATAATTATTTCTTAGTGACATACTCTATCTATTTTTTGGTGAAGAGCTATTTTAGTCAACTCAATTCTTGAGAAATATTGACATGCAATTCTTGAGAAAATGGACAATAAATATATGAGACAATTTGATCATTTTCAATATTTTAAAAAGGACAATTTGGACTATAAAATAAAATGTCCATAATTAACAAATTTCTAATTCAATAAATATTTCACTTTTGTTCATTTTTTCTTCTTTAGTCCTTCAACAAACCTACCATCTACATAGATATGTTATTGTAATTGAGTTAAATAACATGTACTTTGTTTTTTGTATACCATTGCCACAAATATTTATTGTATTACAAATATTTTTTGAATTGCTAAATATTATGGAATTTTTTTTTTTTTTACTTTTGATTTTGAAGAAGCAAATTAAAAAAACAAAAATTGATCATTCTTTGAAGTTAAAAAGTAGAGACTTTTTACGTTGTGAAGGAATTAAATTTTCCTCAACGATCATAAGGGGCGGACTTAAATTGTTATACCGCATGAACCTTTTTACTTGTAAGTAAAAACTATTTTTGCACAAATTTTCATGAGACGTTTTTATTTTCAATACTAATAGTTTAATTAAATACTAGATATTGAATCAATTTGAACATTTTTAAAATCTTAAATTACATTTTCTCTTCTTGAATTTGCGATAAGTAGATATGCCAACAAAATTAACATGATGTTTAATCTTCTTCTTTTGACCAAATTTGTTTTGGATAAATATGCGTAATAACAAAAGAAAAAACAATAAATGTTAGGGTCATTTTTTACTGTACCATATATTTTTAATCTTTTATCGTTAGACATATTTGTCTTGGTAAAAAAATGCATTTTTTTTGTTAAATAAATATGCATAATGGCGAAAAAAATAATAATAAATGTTAGTGTTATTCAAATAATAGATTATTGATATCATTTCTTCGATAACAAAACTAAACTTACAAAAGAATATTACAATGAGTTTTGGATTAGTAAACAATGTTAACTTAGAATGAGAATATGTGACTTTTATGTACTATATTAATTTATTTATAAGAAATAAAAGTATTTGTGATAATTGAAACATGTATGGAGTTATTAAAAAAAATTGTTGGACAATTATTTTATTTTTTTTATAAAAAAATTTTATTTATATAATCGGTAGGGGGGGAATCATTTTCTTCATCATCTAAAAACATATTACTTAGTACTCCACTTGATTTTAATTTACAGTTCTTTTAACTATGAACACACACATTAAAATTACTAAATTTTCATAATTTTATAATCTTAATATATTTAGTAAAAGTAAAGTTGACCTTATATATTTTCTATTTGAACTTTTTTTATGTTAACCTTTTGATACTTAAAAGAAGAGAAGAAGAGAAGAAGACAAGAATTTTATCATTTAACATAACTCTATATGAGTCCAGAATACAATTTGTAAGCTTAATGCTTAACTAGCTTGCAAAAACCAATAGAAAACAAACTAACAAAATTTTAATAACAAAATCACATCCAATGCATTCATTCACATACAAAACCCGTTATCCATGTTGGTTTCTTGATGGCACGTTTTCCTAAACTTTTTGGTGAATGGGTTGTTGGACCTACTTTAGATGATATGGGGTTGTATTCATCTTCATGCTTACACCTACATTGTTGCTCTTTGAAACATGACCTTCATCAACTTTTGATTTAGTGGTTTTTTCTTCTAAGCTTCTCATGAAACAATTACCACATATGTTCCTAATACAAGGAAGACTATAGGTGCCACATATATTATTAGAACAATTTGGTGCATCCTAGTGTTGTTTCACAATTTTAGAGAACAAGAAGGTTTATGAATATGAGAAAAATAGTTGAATGATTAATGAATTAAATGTTGGTTTCATTTATAAGAAAAAATTTATATAGAA
Source organism: Trifolium dubium (assembly GCA_951804385.1). Lineage (NCBI taxonomy): Eukaryota > Viridiplantae > Streptophyta > Magnoliopsida > Fabales > Fabaceae > Trifolium > Trifolium dubium. Next base: position 16,449,570 of record OX638072.1, on the reverse strand, counting down.
ATTCCAACCTTGGTCAAACATTTATTGTCATTTAAGATAGGTTATAATGACATAAATAAAAACTCTATGTTTTAGTCAAAAACTATGTTGAATAATTATTTCTTAGTGACATACTCTATCTATTTTTTGGTGAAGAGCTATTTTAGTCAACTCAATTCTTGAGAAATATTGACATGCAATTCTTGAGAAAATGGACAATAAATATATGAGACAATTTGAACATTTTCAATATTTTAAAAAGGACAATTTGGACTATAAAATAAAATGTCCATAATTAACAAATTTCTAATTCAATAAATATTTCACTTTTGTTCATTTTTTCTTCTTTAGTCCTTCAACAAACCTACCATCTACATAGATATGTTATTGTAATTGAGTTAAATAACATGTACTTTGTTTTTTGTATACCATTGCAACAATTATTTATTGTATTACAAATATTTTTTGAATTGCTAAATATTATGGATTTTATTTTATTTTTTACTTTTGATTTTGAAGAAGCAAATTAAAACAACAAAAATTGATCATTCATTGAAGTTAAAAAGTAGAGACTTTTTACGTTGTGAAGGAATTAAATTTTCCTCAACGATCATAAGGGGCGGACTTAAATTGTTATACCGCATGAACCTTTTTACTTGTAAGTAAAAACTATTTTTGCACAAATTTTCATGAGACGTTTTTATTTTCAATACTAATAGTTTAATTAAATACTAGATATTGAATCAATTTGAACATTTTTAAAATCTTAAATTACATTTTCTCTTCTTGAATTTGCGATAAGTAGATATGCCAACAAAATTAACATGATGTTTAATCATCTTCTTTTGACCAAATTTGTTTTGGATAAATATGCGTAATAACAAAAGAAAAAACAATAAATGTTAGGGTCATTTTTTACTGTTCCATATATTTTTAATCTTTTATCGTTAGACATATTTGTCTTGGTAAAAATTTGCATTTTTTTTGTTAAATAAATATGAATAATGGCGAAAGAAAAAACAATAAATGTTAGTGTTATTCAAATAATAGATTATTGATATCATTTCTTCGATAACAAAACTAAACTTACAAAAGAACATTACAATGAGTTTTGGATTAGTAAACAATGTTAACTTAAAATGAGAATATGTGACTTTTATGTACTATATTAATTTATTTATAAGAAATAAAAGTATTTGTGATAATTGAAACATGTATGGAGTTATTAAAAAAAATTGTTGAACAATTATTTTATTTTTTTTATAAAAATTTGTTATATATATAATCGGCAGGGGGGGGATCATTTTCTTCATCATCTAAAAACATATTACTTAGTACTCCACTTGATTTTAATTTACAGTTCTTTTAACTATGAACACACACATTAAAATTACTAAATTTTCATAATTTTATAATCTTAATATATTTAGTAAAAGTAAAGTTGACCTTATATATTTTCTATTTGAACTTTTTTTATGTTAACCTTTTGATACTTAAAAGAAGAGAAGAAGACAAGAAGACAAGAATTTTATCATTTAACATAACTCTATATGAGTCCGGAATACAATTTGTAAACTTAATGCTTAACTAGCTTGCAAAAACCAATAGAAAACAAACTAACAAAATTTTAATAACAAAATCACATCCAATGCATTCATTCACATACAAAACCCGTTATCCATGTTGGTTTCTTGATGGCACGTTTTCCTAAACTTTTTGGTGAATGGGTTGTTGGACCTACTTTAGATGATATGGGGTTGTATTCATCTTCATGCTTACACCTACATTGTTGCTCTTTGAAACATGACCTTCATCAACTTTTGATTTAGTGGTTTTTTCTTCTAAGCTTCTCATGAAACAATTACCACATATGTTCCTAATACAAGGAAGACTATAGGTGCCACATATATTATTAGAACAATTTGGTGCATCCTAGTGTTGTTTCACAATTTTAGAGAACAAGAAGGTTTATGAATATGAGAAAAATAGTTGAATGATTAATGAATTAAATGTTGGTTTCATTTATAAGAAAAAATTTATATAGAAATTCCAACCATGGTCAAACATTTATTGTCATTTAAGATAGGTTATAATGACATAAATAAAAACTCTATGTTTTAGTCAAAAACTATGTTGAATAATTATTTCTTAGTGACATACTCTATCTATTTTTTGGTGAAGAGCTATTTTAGTCAAATCAATTCTTGAGAAATATTGATATGCAATTCTTGAGAAAATGGACAATAAATATATGAGACAATTTGAACATTTTCAATATTTTTAAAAGGACAATTTGGACTATAAAATAAAATGTCCATAATTAACAAATTTCTAATTCAATAAATATTTCACTTTTGTTCATTTTTTCTTCTTTAGTCCTTCAACAAACCTACCATCTACATAGATATGTTATTGTAATTGAGTTAAATAACATGTACTTTGTTTTTTGTATACCATTGCAACAATTATTTATTGTATTACAAATATTTTTTGAATTGCTAAATATTATGGATTTTATTTTATTTTTTACTTTTGATTTTGAAGAAGCAAATTAAAACAACAAAAATTGATCATTCTTTGAAGTTAAAAAGTAGAGACTTTTTACGTTGTGAAGGAATTAAATTTTCCTCAACGATCATAAGGGGCGGACTTAAATTGTTATACCGCATGAACCTTTTTACTTGTAAGTAAAAACTATTTTTGCACAAATTTTCATGAGACGTTTTTATTTTCAATACTAATAGTTTAATTAAATACTAGATATTGAATCAATTTGAACATTTTTAAAATCTTAAATTACATTTTCTCTTCTTGAATTTGCGATAAGTAGATATGCCAACAAAATTAACATGATGTTTAATCATCTTCTTTTGACCAAATTTGTTTTGGATAAATATGCGTAATAACAAAAGAAAAAACAATAAATGTTAGGGTCATTTTTTACTGTTCCATATATTTTTAATCTTTTATCGTTAGACATATTTGTCTTGGTAAAAAATTGCATTTTTTTTGTTAAATAAATATGAATAATGGCGAAAGAAAAAACAATAAATGTTAGTGTTATTCAAATAATAGATTATTGATATCATTTCTTCGATAACAAAACTAAACTTACAAAAGAACATTACAATGAGTTTTGGATTAGTAAACAATGTTAACTTAAAATGAGAATATGTGACTTTTATGTACTATATTAATTTATTTATAAGAAATAAAAGTATTTGTGATAATTGAAACATGTATGGAGTTATTAAAAAAAATTGTTGAACAATTATTTTATTTTTTTTATAAAAATTTGTTATATATATAATCGGCAGGGGGGGAATCATTTTCTTCATCATCTAAAAACACATTACTTAGTACTCCACTTGATTTTAATTTACAGTTCTTTTAACTATGAACACACACATTAAAATTACTAAATTTTCATAATTTTATAATCTTAATATATTTAGTAAAAGTAAAGTTGACCTTATATATTTTCTATTTGAACTTTTTTTATGTTAACCTTTTGATACTTAAAAGAAGAGAAGAAGACAAGAAGACAAGAATTTTATCATTTAACATAACTCTATATGAGTCCGGAATACAATTTGTAAACTTAATGCTTAACTAGCTTGCAAAAACCAATAGAAAACAAACTAACAAAATTTTAATAACAAAATCACATCCAATGCATTCATTCACATACAAAACCCGTTATCCATGTTGGTTTCTTGATGGCACGTTTTCCTAAACTTTTTGGTGAATGGGTTGTTGGACCTACTTTAGATGATATGGGGTTGTATTCATCTTCATGCTTACACCTACATTGTTGCTCTTTGAAACATGACCTTCATCAACTTTTGATTTAGTGGTTTTTTCTTCTAAGCTTCTCATGAAACAATTACCACATATGTTCCTAATAAAAGGAAGACTATAGGTGCCACATATATTATTAGAACAATTTGGTGCATCCTAGTGTTGTTTCACAATTTTAGAGAACAAGAAGGTTTATGAATATGAGAAAAATAGTTGAATGATTAATGAATTAAATGTTGGTTTCATTTATAAGAAAAAATTTATATAGAAATTCCAACCATGGTCAAACATTTATTGTCATTTAAGATAGGTTATAATGACATAAATAAAAACTCTATGTTTTAGTCAAAAACTATGTTGAATAATTATTTCTTAGTGACATGCTCTATCTATTTTTTGGTGAAGAGCTATTTTAGTCAAATCAATTCTTGAGAAATATTGATATGCAATTCTTGAGAAAATGGACAATAAATATATGAGACAATTTGAACATTTTCAATATTTTTAAAAGGACAATTTGGACTATAAAATAAAATGTCCATAATTAACAAATTTCTAATTCAATAAATATTTCACTTTTGTTCATTTTTTCTTCTTTAGTCCTTCAACAAACCTACCATCTACATAGATATGTTATTGTAATTGAGTTAAATAACATGTACTTTGTTTTTTGTATACCATTGCAACAATTATTTATTGTATTACAAATATTTTTTGAATTGCTAAATATTATGGATTTTATTTTATTTTTTACTTTTGATTTTGAAGAAGCAAATTAAAACAACAAAAATTGATCATTCTTTGAAGTTAAAAAGTAGAGACTTTTTACGTTGTGAAGGAATTAAATTTTCCTCAACGATCATAAGGGGCGGACTTAAATTGTTATACCGCATGAACCTTTTTACTTGTAAGTAAAAACTATTTTTGCACAAATTTTCATGAGACGTTTTTATTTTCAATACTAATAGTTTAATTAAATACTAGATATTGAATCAATTTGAACATTTTTAAAATCTTAAATTACATTTTCTCTTCTTGAATTTGCGATAAGTAGATATGCCAACAAAATTAACATGATGTTTAATCATCTTCTTTTGACCAAATTTGTTTTGGATAAATATGCGTAATAACAAAAGAAAAAACAATAAATGTTAGGGTCATTTTTTACTGTTCCATATATTTTTAATCTTTTATCGTTAGACATATTTGTCTTGGTAAAAAATTGCATTTTTTTTGTTAAATAAATATGAATAATGGCGAAAGAAAAAACAATAAATGTTAGTGTTATTCAAATAATAGATTATTGATATCATTTCTTCGATAACAAAACTAAACTTACAAAAGAACATTACAATGAGTTTTGGATTAGTAAACAATGTTAACTTAAAAAGAGAATATGTGACTTTTATGTACTATATTAATTTATTTATAAGAAATAAAAGTATTTGTGATAATTGAAACATGTATGGAGTTATTAAAAAAAATTGTTGAACAATTATTTTATTTTTTTTATAAAAATTTGTTATATATATAATCGGCAGGGGGGGAATCATTTTCTTCATCATCTAAAAACATATTACTTAGTACTCCACTTGATTTTAATTTACAGTTCTTTTAACTATGAACACACACATTAAAATTACTAAATTTTCATAATTTTATAATCTTAATATATTTAGTAAAAGTAAAGTTCACCTTATATATTTTCTATTTGAATTTTTTTTATGTTAACCTTTTGATATTTAAGAGAAGAGAAGAAGACAAGAATTTTATCATTCAACATAACTCTATATGAGTTCGGAATACATTTTGTAAGCTTAATGCTTAACTAGCATGCAAAAACCAATAGAAAACAAACTAACAAAATTTTAATAACAAAATCACATACAATGTCTTCATTCACACACAAAACCCGTTATCCATGTTAGTTTCTTGATGGCACATTTTCCTAAAGTTTTTGGTGAATGGGTTGTTGGACCTTCTTTAGATGATATGGGGTTGTATTCATCTTCATGCTTACACCTACATTGTTGCTCTTTGAAACATGACCTTCATCAACTTTTTATTTAGTGGTTTTTTCTTCTAAGCTTCTCATGAAACAATTACCACATATGTTCCTAATACAAGGAAGACTATAGGTGCCACATATATTATTAGAACAATTTGGTGCATCCATGGTGTTGTTTCGCAATTTTAGAGAACAAGAAGGTTTATGAATCTGAGAAAAATAGTTGAATGATTAATGAATTAAATGTTGGTTTCATTTATAAGAAAAAATTTATATAGAAATTACAACCTTGGTCAAACATTTATTGTGATTTAAGATAGGTTATAATGACATAAATAAAAACTCTATGTTTTAGTCAAAAACTATGTTGGATAATTATTTCTTAGTGACATACTCTATCTATTTTTTGGTGAAGAGCTATTTTAGACAACTCAATTCTTGAGAAATATTGACATGCAATTCTTGAGAAAATGGACAATAAATATATGAGACAATTTGATCATTTTCAATATTTTAAAAAGGACAATTTGGACTATAAAATAAAATGTCCATAATTAACAAATTTCTAATTCAATTAATATTTCATTTTTGTTCATTTTTTCTTCTTTAGCTCTTCAACAAACCTACCATCTACATAGATATGTTATTGTAATTGAGTTAAATAACATGTACTTTGTTTTTTGTATACCATTGCAACAATTATTTATTGTATTACAAATATTTTTTGAATTGTTAAATATTATGGATTTTATTTTATTTTTTACTTTTGATTTTGAAGATGCAAATTAAAACAACAAAAATTGATCATTCATTGAAGTTAAAAAGTAGAAACTTTTTACGTTGTGAAGGAATAAAATTTTCCTCAACGATTATAAGGGGCGGACTTAAATTGTTATACCGCATGAACCTTTTTACTTGTAAGTAAAAACTATTTTTGCACAAATTTTCATGAGACGTTTTTATTTTCAATACTTATAGTTTAATTAAATACTAGATATTGAATCAATTTGAACATTTTTAAAATCTTAAATTACATTTTCTCTTCTTGAATTTGCGATAAGTAGATATGCCAACAAAATTAACATGATGTTTAATCTTCTTCTTTTGACCAAATTTGTTTTAGATAAATATGCATAATGACAAAAGAAAAAACAATAAATGTTAGGGTCATTTTTTACTGTACCATATATTTTTAATCTTTTATCGTTAGACATATTTGTCTTGGTAAAAAATTGCATTTTTTTTGTTAAATAAATATGCATAATGGCGAAAGAAAAAACAATAAATGTTAGTGTTATTCAAATAATAGATTATTGATATCATTTCTTCGATAACAAAACTAAACTTACAAAAGAACATTACAATGAGTTTTGGATTAGTAAACAATGTTAACTTAGAATGAGAATATGTGACTTTTATGTACTATATTAATTTATTTATAAGAAATAAAAGTATTTGTGATAATTGAAACATGTATGGAGTTATTAAAAAAAAAAATTTGGACAATTATTTTATTTTTTTATAAATTTTTTTTATTTATATAATCGGTAGGGGGGGAATCATTTTCTTCATCATCTAAAAACATATTACTTAGTACTCTACTTGATTTTAATTTACAGTTCTTTTAACTATGAACACACACATTAAAATTACTAAATTTTCATAATTTTATAATCTTAATATATTTAGTAAAAGTAAAGTTCACCTTATATATTTTCTATTTGAATTTTTTTTATGTTAACCTTTTGATACTTAAAAGAAGAGAAGAAGACAAGAATTTTATCATTTAACATAACTCTATATGAGTCCGGAATACAATTTGTAAGCATAATGCTTAACTAGCTTGCAAAAACCAATAGAAAACAAACTAACAAAATTTTAATAAAAAAATCACATCCAATGCCTTCATTCACACACAAAACCCGTTATCCATGTTGGTTTCTTGATGGCACATTTTCCTAAAGTTTTTGGTGAATGGGTTGTTGGACCTTCTTTAGATGATATGGGGTTGTATTCATCTTCATGCTTACACCTACATTGTTGCTCTTTGAAACATGACCTTCATCAACTTTTTATTTAGTGGTTTTTTCTTCTAAGCTTCTCATGAAACAATTACCACATATGTTCCTAATACAAGGAAGACTATAGGTGCCACATATATTATTAGAACAATTTGGTGCATCCATGGTGTTGTTTCGCAATTTTAGAGAACAAGAAGGTTTATGAATCTGAGAAAAATAGTTGAATGATTAATGAATTAAATGTTGGTTTCATTTATAAGAAAAAATTTATATAGAAATTACAACCTTGGTCAAACATTTATTGTGATTTAAGATAGGTTATAATGACATAAATAAAAACTCTATGTTTTAGTCAAAAACTATGTTGGATAATTATTTCTTAGTGACATACTCTATCTATTTTTTGGTGAAGAGCTATTTTAGACAACTCAATTCTTGAGAAATATTGACATGCAATTCTTGAGAAAATGGACAATAAATATATGAGACAATTTGATCATTTTCAATATTTTAAAAAGGACAATTTGGACTATAAAATAAAATGTCCATAATTAACAAATTTCTAATTCAATTAATATTTCATTTTTGTTCATTTTTTCTTCTTTAGCTCTTCAACAAACCTACCATCTACATAGATATGTTATTGTAATTGAGTTAAATAACATGTACTTTGTTTTTTGTATACCATTGCAACAATTATTTATTGTATTACAAATATTTTTTGAATTGTTAAATATTATGGATTTTATTTTATTTTTTACTTTTGATTTTGAAGATGCAAATTAAAACAACAAAAATTGATCATTCATTGAAGTTAAAAAGTAGAAACTTTTTACGTTGTGAAGGAATAAAATTTTCCTCAACGATTATAAGGGGCGGACTTAAATTGTTATACCGCATGAACCTTTTTACTTGTAAGTAAAAACTATTTTTGCACAAATTTTCATGAAACGTTTTTATTTTCAATACTTATAGTTTAATTAAATACTAGATATTGAATCAATTTGAACATTTTTAAAATCTTAAATTACATTTTCTCTTCTTGAATTTGCGATAAGTAGATATGCCAACAAAATTAACATGATGTTTAATCTTCTTCTTTTGACCAAATTTGTTTTAGATAAATATGCATAATGACAAAAGAAAAAACAATAAATGTTAGGGTCATTTTTTACTGTACCATATATTTTTAATCTTTTATCGTTAGACATATTTGTCTTGGTAAAAAATTGCATTTTTTTTGTTAAATAAATATGCATAATGGCGAAAGAAAAAACAATAAATGTTAGTGTTATTCAAATAATAGATTATTGATATCATTTCTTCGATAACAAAACTAAACTTACAAAAGAACATTACAATGAGTTTTGGATTAGTAAACAATGTTAACTTAGAATGAGAATATGTGACTTTTATGTACTATATTAATTTATTTATAAGAAATAAAAGTATTTGTGATAATTGAAACATGTATGGAGTTATTAAAAAAAAAAATTTGGACAATTATTTTATTTTTTTATAAATTTTTTTTATTTATATAATCGGTAGGGGGGGAATCATTTTCTTCATCATCTAAAAACATATTACTTAGTACTCTACTTGATTTTAATTTACAGTTCTTTTAACTATGAACACACACATTAAAATTACTAAATTTTCATAATTTTATAATCTTAATATATTTAGTAAAAGTAAAGTTCACCTTATATATTTTCTATTTGAATTTTTTTTATGTTAACCTTTTGATACTTAAAAGAAGAGAAGAAGACAAGAATTTTATCATTTAACATAACTCTATATGAGTCCGGAATACAATTTGTAAGCATAATGCTTAACTAGCTTGCAAAAACCAATAGAAAACAAACTAACAAAATTTTAATAAAAAAATCACATCCAATGCCTTCATTCACACACAAAACCCGTTATCCATGTTGGTTTCTTGATGGCACATTTTCCTAAAGTTTTTGGTGAATGGGTTGTTGGACCTTCTTTAGATGATATGGGGTTGTATTCATCTTCATGCTTACACCTACATTGTTGCTCTTTGAAACATGACCTTCATCAACTTTTTATTTAGTGGTTTTTTCTTCTAAGCTTCTCATGAAACAATTACCACATATGTTCCTAATACAAGGAAGACTATAGGTGCCACATATATTATTAGAACAATTTGGTGCATCCATGGTGTTGTTTCGCAATTTTAGAGAACAAGAAGGTTTATGAATCTGAGAAAAATAGTTGAATGATTAATGAATTAAATGTTGGTTTCATTTATTAGAAAAAATTTATATAGAAATTACAACCTTGGTCAAACATTTATTGTGATTTAAGATAGGTTATAATGACATAAATAAAAACTCTATGTTTTAGTCAAAAACTATGTTGGATAATTATTTCTTAGTGACATACTCTATCTATTTTTTGGTGAAGAGCTATTTTAGACAACTCAATTCTTGAGAAATATTGACATGCAATTCTTGAGAAAATGGACAATAAATATATGAGACAATTTGATCATTTTCAATACTTTTGTTCATTTTTTCTTCTTTAGTCCTTCAACAAACCTACCATCTACATAGATATGTTATTGTAATTGAGTTAAATAACATGTACTTTGTTTTTTGTATACCATTGCAACAATTATTTATTGTATTACAAATATTTTTTGAATTGCTAAATATTATGGATTTTATTTTATTTTTTACTTTTGATTTTGAAGAAGCAAATTAAAACAACAAAAATTGATCATTCATTGAAGTTAAAAAGTAGAGACTTTTTACGTTGTGAAGGTATAAAATTTTCCTCAACGATTATAAGGGGCGGACTTAAATTGTTATACCGCATGAACCTTTTTACTTGTAAGTAAAAACTATTTTTGCACAAATTTTCATGAGACGTTTTTATTTTCAATACTAATAGTTTAATTAAATACTAGATATTGAATCAATTTGAACATTTTTAAAATCTTAAATTACATTTTCTCTTCTTGAATTTGCGATAAGTAGATATGCCAACAAAATTAACATGATGTTTAATCATCTTCTTTTGACCAAATTTGTTTTGGATAAATATGCGTAATAACAAAAGAAAAAACAATAAATGTTAGGGTCATTTTTTACTGTTCCATATATTTTTTTAATCTTTTATCGTTAGACATATTTGTCTTGGTAAAAAATTGCATTTTTTTTGTTAAATAAATATGAATAATGGCGAAAGAAAAAACAATAAATGTTAGTGTTATTCAAATAATAGATTATTGATATCATTTCTTCGATAACAAAACTAAACTTACAAAAGAACATTACAATGAGTTTTGGATTAGTAAACAATGTTAACTTAAAATGAGAATATGTGACTTTTATGTACTATATTAATTTATTTATAAGAAATAAAAGTATTTGTGATAATTGAAACATGTATGGAGTTATTAAAAAATATTGTTGGACAATTATTTTATTTTTTTTATACAACTGGGAGGGGGGAAACATTTTCTTCATCATCTAAAAACATATTACTTAGTACTCTACTTGATTTTAATTTACAGTTCTTTTAACTATGAACACACACATTAAATTACTAAATTTTCATAATTTTATAATCTTAATTTATTTAGTAAAAGTAAAGTTTACCTTATATATTTTCTATTTGAATTTTTTTGATGTTAACCTTTTGATACTTAAGAGAAGAGAAGAAGACAAGAATTTTATCATTCAACATAACTCTATATGAGTCCGGAATACAATTTGTAAGCTTAATGCTTAACTAGCTCGCAAAAACCAATAGAAAACAAACTAACAAAATTTTAATAACAAAATCACATTCAATGCCTTCATTCACACACAAAACCCGTTATCCATGTTGGTTTCTTAATGACATGTTTTTTTAAAGTTTTGGATGAATGGATTGTTGGACCTTCTTTAGATGATATGGGGTTGTATTTGTAAGACCCCTAATATTAGCAAATGTTAGAACGATATTAAGTGTCTTTATGTGTCTTTAATCTTAACTTTAATGTTTTTTTACTAAGATTGTGCCAACGCGCAATTTTAATATAAAAAGAAAATTGTCACAATAGTTTTATTAGCTTTAAATGAGTTTGGAAACATTTTTTTTGTCTCGTCTAAACTTCAAAAAATTTTTACTATTGATTTTTGAGAAAACAGTTAAGATATACCCACTGTTTAAAAATTTTAAGGTTTTTTATTTCCGTCGAAATTTAAATGGAGACCTTATATATCGACTGTGATGAGAATTTGATTTTATTATATTTTTCCGAGCTAAGGAGTGAAAATTTATACGGAATAAAATTTATTCGAAAGTTTCTGAATTGTTTTAATTATATTGTTTACGGTAGATTTTTTTTGTTTCCGTAAAATTTATCGATATGTGAAATACGACTCGTGTAAGAAGTAAATAGAAAAATTCAACTAAAAAGTCAAGATGACAGGTCAAAGTGAAACTGAGACAGAATGAGTCATGCGTCAGGCTCTGCCTCATTGTTTTTTTGAAGGATTTATGTTTCAAGCTTAAAAGTTTTGAATTAAAAATAAATTAGTCAAAGTCATGCGTCAGAGACTATTTATTTTTAATCCCTTTTTCATATCCAAGTTTCAAATCAAAAGCTCCGAATTAAAAATAAATTAGCCAAAGTCATGCGTCAGAGACTATTTATTTTTAATCCAATTTTCAAGTCTAAGTTTCAAACTAAAGTTACGAATTAAAAATAAATTAGCCAAAGTCATGCGTCAGAAACTATTTATTTTTAATCCATTTTTCATTTTTCAAATCTAAGCTTCAAACTAAAGTTACGAATTAAAAATAAACTAGCCAAAGTCATGCGTCAGAGACTATTTATTTTTAATCCATTTTTCAAATCTAAGTTTCAAACTAAAGTTACGAATTAAAAATAAATTAGCCAAAGTCATGCGTCAGAGACTATTTACTTTTAATCCGATTTTTATTGCAAAGTTTTCAAATTAATTAAGAAAAAGACTCAAAATAATTGATTAAACACTTATCTCAAAAGTGCTTATGAGAATAAACACTTTTAAAATAAGCACTAATTTTTCATTAAGCCTTTTTTCATTAGAAGTCACAAATTAATTAATAGTCAGGGGGTGAGTTCATGAAAAAAAAAAAAAGGGTGCACTCAAGCAAAAACCAAAATATTAATCTGAACCATTCAACAGCTGACACGTGGCGAGAGAATGGTTCATCCCTTCTTCTTTCCCGCGTGAGCTACCACCAAGGCTAGAAGCTTCACAAACACCACGATTTCAATCAGTCACCAAATCTCACAAACGAATATTCAATTTGATAGTATTTCTCGCGTAGAATCCAAATCTACCATTAGTTTTTGCAATCGGTGTTTGTGCAGAGAGAAAAAGATCACGAAAGTTTGGATTCAAAATTTCAAAATGGTTTTCCGGCGAGTTTTCGCGAAAACTAAGATAATAGAAAGCTTCAGAAAGGTCTCAAACGTATGAATCCAAGTTCCTTTTTCTTTTTCGCGACTCAGTTTGGCCGAATCAAAGATTCAAAGTTCTCGTTGTGTTCAAGCTCTCTGTTCACGCGTTTCCGATCGTTTTTTCGCGATTCCGACGATGGATTTGGGCTCAGGAGGGTCGGATTAGTAAGGAATGAATATTTGATTTTGAGTTTTGGCAAGTTTTTGGTTCGCCGGAAAATGGAACTCCGGTGGTGGTTTTGGGATTCCGGCGGAAAAGTGTTGGTGGAGTAGGGAGGAGCTTTCTTTTTGGGAATTGTGCTCTTTTTTGATCTGATTATTTTATTGGTATTTATAGGGGAGGATTAGGTTGTGTGGCATTTGTGTAATAATGTGTATTTTTGAGATTAAGGATAGATTAATAGAAAAATGGTGATAAAAATAAAATGGAAAATGATTATGAGAGGGGGATGATGAGGTGGCATAAAATAATTGGTTCATGGAAAAGATGTTTTTAATGACGAAAATGTCATGAATAAATATAAGCGAATGAAAATGAAATAGAATATATTTTTTTATGATTTTTAGCAAAATTAGCGAATGGCGTGAAAACATTATTTTTGGGTGTTTCCTATAAAATAAGAAACAATAAAATATTTATTAAAAAATGTCAAAAATTAGGGTATTACAGCTGCCTCTATTTAATTATCTTATACTAAAGTGCACCAATGACTTGGGTCCTTGTGCGCTCGTAGTAAAAGGTAATTAAATACAAATGCCCTAATTTTGTGATGTGAAAGTGATGTAATGGGATGAATGTTGATGGGAGATGAGGGTAGAAATCATACCTGGGGCAATTTAAGAACTGGATATTTGAATATGAAATGATCGTCTCCCGTCAGGGTGCTTTGATCTTAAAACAGAGTTGTCTCCCGCCCGGGTGCTTTAACTCCAAAAGAAAAACAATTGATCTTCTCCCGCCCGGGTGCTTGAATCATGTAAAAGAAAATTGAATCGTCTCCCGCCCGGGTGCTTGAATTCAAAAACTGGTTGCCTGGAATAATTGTCCACTTAGTGTGTAGAAAGCTGCGGTCTAAACTCAACTTTCCATTGAAAATATGAGACTGATTTGAATCTATCCTTCATTCCGAAGAGCTTGCAATCCAAATTCTTCGCGCACTGAGATCTATCTGAATCTATCCTTTACTAAGGAAACTACGATCCAAATTCTGCGATCACTAAAATCTTGAGACTGATCTGAATCTATCCTTCATTCTGAAGAAACTGCGATCCAAACTCTGCGATCACAAAAAAAAACTGACACCGATCTGAATCTATCCTTCATTTCGAAGAACTTGCAATCCAAATTCTGCACCCACTGAAATCTATCTGAATCTGTCCTTTACCAAGGAAACTGCGATCCAAACTCTGCGATCACTAAAACCTGAGACCGATCTGAATCTATCCTTCATTCTGAAGAACTTGCAATCCAAATACTGTGCCCATTGAGTTCTATCTGAATCTGTCCTTTACTAAGGAAACTGCGATCCAAACTCTGCGATCACTAAAATATTAAGACTGATCTGAATCTATCCTTCATTCCGAAGAACTTGTAATCCAAATTCTGCGCCTACTGAGATCTATTTGAATCTGTCCTTTACCAAGGAAACTGCGATCCAAATTCTGCGATCACTAAAAATTGAGACTGATCTGAATTTATTCTTCATTCGGAAGAACTTGCAATCCAAATTCTGCGTCCACTGAGAACTATTTAATCTGTCCTTTACCAAGGAAACTGTGATCCAAATTCTGCGATCACTAAAAAAAAAATGAGGCTGATCTATTCTTTATTCTAAAGAACTTGCAATCCAAATTCTGCGCCTACTGAGATCTATTTGAATCTATCCTTTACCAAGGAAACTGCGATCCAAATTCTGCGATCACTAAAAATTGAGACTGATCTGAATTTATTCTTCATTCGGAAGAACTTGCAATCCAAATTCTGCGTCCACTGAGAACTATTTAATCTGTCCTTTACCAAGGAAACTGTGATCCAAATTCTGCGATCACTAAAAAAAAAATGAGGCTGATCTATTCTTTATTCTAAAGAACTTGCAATCCAAATTCTGCGCCTACTGAGATCTATCTGAATTTGTCCTTTACCAATGAAATTGCGATCCAAATTCTGCGATCACTAAAAATTGAGACTGATTTGAATTTATTCTTCATTCCGAAGAACTTGCAATCCAAATTATGCGTCCACTGAGATCTATTTGAATCTGCCCTTTACCAAGGAAACTGCGATCCAAATTCTGCGATCACTAAAAAAAAACTGAGACTGATCTGAATTTATTCTTCATTCTGAAGAACTTGCAATCCAAATTCTGCGCCTACTGAGATCTATCTGAATCTTTCCTTTACTAAGGAAACTGCGATCCAAATTCTGCGATCACTGAAAACTTGCTGAATTTTGAGGTATCTTGAAAAAGAGTACTCGCTGGGAAGAGAAAGTTGAACATTCTGTCATTATTCTTAACAACTTTAAGGTAACTGTCTTGCTGAGGAACATGGTTGTAACACCCGGCGCAAGCACAAAAATAATATTGCAATGAAGCCGCCACCATATTTTATTTATCCCGTGAGGGGAAAGGAAAATAATGATAAAACCTTTAAGAGTTGAGTTCGGGAGTTGGTTACATAAGGGGAAGACGTTAACACCCCCTCATATCCGTTGTACTCAACGGGAACCATTTGAGGAAATTTGGTTTGCATAAACAGGAATAACCGCATAAAATAAAAGATTACCGCATACTGAACAGAAAAGGGAAAAAAAAGTTTTTTAATATTTGGCTTGACAAGATTAAGATCTCGCTCCTACGTATCCCCCAAGTACAACGAGGAAGTCAAAGCTCACGTAGTTCTTCCTGAAAAAAAGTTTGTTTGTTGGTTGTTTTTAATAAACAACGTTTATGTCGCATTCCACTGATACGACAGTTTGCTTGTATGCTCAACTGAGACTAAAGCGTTTATCGGTATCAGAGGAATGGATAAAACATCGTCTTTTGAAGAAACCAAGTGAAAAAGATTTGAATTGAAAAAGATTTAATTGCGCAAAGGCAGAAAAAGAGATTGAAGTGAGTTAAGTATTTTTTGGAACATTTTTTAGATTATTCAGTGAATGAGAATAGGCCACCATCTGAGCTGTACGTCACAGACTGTCCTATCCGAGCCGAGCGGGACGAACGTCACACTCCCTCTTTTTCATTCAGTTATTAGAGTTAATTAATTAAAGCGAGAATAGGCCACCATCTGAGCTGTACTTCACAGACTGTCCTATCCGAGCCAAGCGGGACGTACGTCACACTCCCTCTTATCACTTTAATTGATTAACTGGCGACTTTTCGATTAAAGCGGGGATAGTCCACCATCCGGGACGTACGTCACAGACTGTACTATCCGAGCCGAGCGGGACGTACGTCACACTCCCTCTTTCCACTTTAATTGAGAAATCAACGTTTTAATTTTTATTAGAAAGAGAAACGAAAAGAAACCAAGTCCAGACAGATTGCAGTTCAAAATTTAGATAGTTTAATAACTAAATAATAATAAATAGCATTGTACGAACGATATATAAATTTATCGAAGGATAAATAAACTTATCGAACGATAAATAAATTTATCGAAGGATAAATAAATTTATCGAATAATAAATAAATTTATTGTCGATAAATAAATTCAACGTTGCGCGAAAGGGGGTGCAAACCTGAACCGGGGTTGTGCAGAACAGTAAAACAGATTCCAGCAAAAGGGAGGCCCAAGGCCCATTTACCAATCAACAGCAAAAAAAACAAAAAAACAAAACCGAAACGAACCGGACCCGGTTCAAAGCAAAACCGATTCGTTCCATTGAACTGGCTGGGGGGTGCTCTGAGTAAACAAGGGCCCGCGTGAGTTACTGGCTTCAGCCACTCACGCGCTGCCACGTGTCTTCTTCTTCTTCCCAACCAAACCAAAACTGAAAAAAAAAAAACCAGGGCGCGCGCGCGGAGGAGTAGCAGCCGGTGCCATTTCCGGTCTCCCCCAAGCTCATTCGTTTACCAAAATTAGCAAGTTAATATACCATTTCGCTCGGATTTTCACAAGGATTACAAATCTATGAACAATTTCATCAAACAGAACACGAATAAAACGAAATAAGCGAACGAAAATGTGGATCCAAAAACTAAACTGAGTTAATCCGGCGAGATATGGCGAAAACTAACAAAGAGAAACAACCAGAGACGTTCCATGAGTAAATATCGACCGTTATCTACCTTCGTTTGCGTGTAAAATGGAGAGATCGGAGAGTTTTGCACCGGCCGTGATTTCGAGCTCAGTTTTGATGGTGTTTTAGGCCTTCGTTCGTGAAACGGACAACGGATTTGGAATCGGAAGGCTCGAATTAGTAAGAAATGAGTGTTTGATTTTTGATTTGGGTAAATTTTTGGGTCGCCGGAAAATTGAATTCTGCCGGTGGTTGTGTGTGGTGCGTGGCTGAGCAAGGGAGGAGCGTTTTTTGGGAATTGTGCTCTCTTGATCTGATTATAATAATGCTTTATATAGTGAAAGATTAGGTTAAGTGGCATAATATGGTAATAAACTCAAATTAAAAAGGATAAAATGATAATAGGTAAAAATGGTGATAAAATGGTAATAAGATAAAATAGGAAATGATTATGAAAGAAAAAGATATTTTTTTCTCTATTTTGTTCAATCAAAATAAAATAAGATGAATAGAAATGAATTAACGAAAATAAAGTGAAAATCTAACGCAGGCAGCATACACATTATTTTTGAAACTATTTTTGGGCGTTTCTTATAAAAATAAAAAACCAATTTTCTAAATATAATATTTATTTAAAAAGTTAAAAATTAGGGTATTACAATGGTTCATCAATCAATTTGTTGGAGATGCAGTGTGCTAACTTCATTGGTAATATGGTTTGGAAACCAACTTATTGAGATACGGAGTACCAACTTTACTGAGGATGCAGTATGCTGACTAGCTTACTGGGTACGACTTATTGATCCATTCACCGAAGATGCTATGCATAAGCTAACTTTACTGGGGAGAACGGTTTACCAACCGACTTGCTGAAGATGCGGTGTTCAAACCGACTTACTGGAGATATACAATATCAACTGCCTCACTAGGGAAAGAAAGGATTCATCCACCTTTCTCATTGAGAACATGGTGTACCAACTGATCTGCTTGGAGATGACACTTTGTTGACCAATTCACTGGGGAAAAGATTCATCAACCCTTCTTATTGAGTAATTACGATTCAATAACCGTCTTGTTTGAGAATTAGGTACATCAACCTTTTTCACTGAATGAGAGATCCAAGTCCGCAACCTGTTACAGCAAACATCTTGAACCTGTGCTTCATCAATGCATGATTATGTACATCTGATGCCTAAATGCAAAACTAATGCAGATGAAATGTCTGATCGTATACAGAAATTTGTGTGATCTTTTTTGAGTTTGTATGCATGATTGCATGAACTTGCGTGGATGAATGCATGAGTTTATATGCATGAATGCATGATTTTCTGAGTTTCTATTGAAGGGGTTTTGAATTCCCCAGCACTGAGAATCTGAATATCTCTGACATTGTTGAGATGAGGAACCTTGCAAGCTTCTATTGCAGAACAGGTGTTCAAATAGGCTTCCAAAGAGGAACAACAATTTTATTTATCTGATGGGTATGCCCCAAGTACTTGAATCCTTGAAGAGTATGCCTCTGACCAACTGATATTTGCAGTGTAACCAATTCTTGAAACAATTAGACCTTGATAAACAGGTATTCCACTTGTTTGCCCCTGATTGGCAGAATCTCTAGATAACTTGCCCCTAACTAAGAGCATCTCAAACTAGTTTTGCCCATGATCAACCATAGCTCAAATTTCTTTAATTCCAATTATTGATTTGCAAGTGAATCATTTCTTTTGAAAAGTATTTTTTTTTTTGATATAATGCACATGCGATTTTTTATTATTTTTTATGGAACACATATGATGTGTAAAAAAAAGAAAGATAATTGTTACTCAACAAACAGGAGGAGTCAGTTTAACAATTGATCGACGATTTGTGTATAAAATATTTGATCTTGACCGCAAGTGCACAGTCTCGTCGTGTAGTTTTAAAAGATATCGAATCCACAGGGACCAATAGTTGAGTACCGTATTTCTGTCGTTACGGTGTAAATCTAAGGCTAATGAATAGTGGTTTAGAATTGTTTTGAATTTAAGAGAAGTTAAATTAAACTTTTAAAATTAATTAAAGCGGGATATCGGTATGTAACTAATTAACCATCGGGGATTAATAAATTAATAGCGCGCGAAAAAGGATTTATTTTTCAGAATGACTTTCTCAATTTAAAGGTTTAAACCTTATACTCTCGTTTTATTGATAAAAACCATACTAACTAGACTAGGAGTTTTACTGTCACTTTTCTACCACCTTAGTTTCGAAAGTATATTTTGAAAATCAATAAGTCCTAATTAATTCTAACGTGGCTCTCGCTCGTTCAAAAATTAATATCAAATTCCTACAATCTAGTTAAAACCTCAAACTCTCGCTCTATTGATTTTAACCTTAGTTGCTTTATTTTACTTTCGTTCAAAAGCTTTGAATTAAATTAGGAATTTGAATCAGAAAAATAGTTTATGTGTTGCGCACTAAATCATTACTAAATCCCCTTCGGAGAATTAAATTACATACCGATATCTAGGAATTTAGCTAGACATGATAGAGGAAATAAACAAACAAAAACAGTAAATTAAATAAGACATAATAAATAAATAATTAAATAAGCACATAAAAACCTGGAAATAGAACCTGCTGAAAACTTGAATTAAAGTTGCTGGAATTAATTGGAATAATATTCTTGACAGGAAAGTGAAAACGGAATTGAAATCGGATTTCCGGTGTGGAAATACCGATACAGTTTACAAAACAGGAAATATAAACTGACTGAAAATTAAAGAAAATAAGGCGTAGAAAATTCTGAATTTGAGTCTTTTTATTTATAGGGGATTTTTTGTCTCGTACGATCCACAAAAGTAGGGAGGATAGGCTTCACTTTGATCTCATCCAATTGCCATCCGATTAGGAACAGAAAACGGATCAGACGGTGTACTTGCTCCCCACGTCGCGCAAAAAGCCGTTTTGCTGGTTTTGGGCTTGGTGGCGCCCGCCACCAATTCTGTGGCGCCCGCCACAAGGTTCTGGGGGCATTTGCCCCTTTTTGCTGGGCTGTGCGAATTTGTGCTTTGCACCCTCCTTTTTGCTCCGTTTTTGGCCCTTTTTGCTCAATTCTCTTCTCCGACCTATTTTATTTGATAAAACTGAAAACAAAACAAATACCAACATAAAAAGACATAAATGAAATAAAAACATATGAAAATGCAACTAAAGTTCACATAAACTAAGCTAAAAATACGATATGATTTCGTGTCATCAACAATACATATGCCGAATGCTTTCAAAGTGAACCTAGCTTCAATTAGGTCTTTTGAGGGTTATAATGTGCAACAACAATCATGTAAATTGAGCCAAAAACAATGTCATTGTGTTATCAGATTCCCCCATACTTGATTTTTTGCTTGTCCTTAAGCACAAAAATAATAACTCTTTTTAGCACATGTTTGAAACATAACACGACAACTCTAATCATACATGGTTGCCGGCTAGAGAAGAAAATCAAGTAATAGATATCAATACCAAAGGTACCGTAGTAGCACAAAACCACATATTGCAGTCTAAGGCACTCATCAGATGAAGTCAAATCTGAAGTATTTTATTGTGACTCTAACTTTTGCTTAAATTTTATTCACCCTTTTCATTCGAGTGCAATCACATTAAGCCCGTTATCTTGTACACGCTCATGGTAGAAAAATCTGTTAGTGATTATGATCATATATCGAGGGGAGATGATAATATAAGTTTGGTAAACCCCTTTTTTCTCTTCCAAATGTAGTTGTGGGGGATCAGATCGTAACCCGCCCTACCAAGTTCAGAACCAGACTCCTCTGAACCACTACTAAATGGGTATACTTACAATGGTTTTTCTTTGTACGTTCAACAACTGTTGGATTAAACAACCGAGTGAGGGTTATTTAATTCAAAAAGTGCATTCCCACCTTTGAAATCAACCAAAGTATGCAAATTTTGATTTCTGGATCATTCACTTATGTTCATCGATTCCCTACTTAGTTGGTGCCCAAGATGGTGCCGATTGCTAAGATAAACTACTAAGGATTACTTTTAAAACTTATTTTCCGGTCTTCGTCAAAATTAGTACTCAAATCGATCTTGCATACTTCTGAGAGTCATAGGTGTTAAGATAGTACCGATTTTATTGAATCATTATTGAACCTTCAAAATATAGCCTAAAGTGCAAAACAACCTTCATACTCTTAAAGTGTCATGTCAAGTATCAAACCAAAATTGCTTGTTTTTCCTAAAAAAAGATAAGTCTCAAGAATTGGTCAGGGTATCAAACCAAACCTTGATCCATCAGTTTTTGCAGACATTCTTTCATTTTAATGCAGTGATCAAGGTTCTTGTCACAGACTTCAAAGTTGGGAAGCAACTCCAAGAATTGGTCATAACCGAGCAACATTTTTCTGACTGATGACATAGGAGTCTTGACCATAGAAACATCTTTTATCAAGCTTTCAGAAGTACCAACCTAATTCACATCGGTTCCTAGATACTTAAATTTTTGTTTATATTTCACAATTGGCTCGCCTTCTTTAAAGTACAAAAACTTTTTGTTGATAAGTTCTTGCACCTTATACCTAAAAGCCGTGCAATTATCAGTGGAGTGACCTTCAGTACCGGCATGATAGTCACAAATAGCGTTGACGTCATACCAAGATGGAAACGGTGCAGTCATAGGTTTTAAAATTTTGGGTTTCACTCTTCCACCACAAATAAGATGCGGGAGGAGTTGACTGTATGGCATAGGAACCAAATCAAAGACCTTCTTCGGCTTTTGCGGAGCCTGCTGTGATTGTTGAGCTTGTTGTGGCACATGATTCACAGGCATCTGAAAAGGATATCCTGGGTACTGGTGATGTTGCGTTGTTGCCACACATGGATATGGGAAATATGGGAACTGAACAGGCATTATTGGCAGAGCCTTGTCATTTTCAGAAGTAACATCATCAGTTTCTACTTCTTCTTTTTCACTGAAGATATCAACTGACTCCCTTGTACTCTTATGTGAACTAGCAGTAAGCTGAATCTTTCCACTTTTGATCCCCATCTCAATTCTTTCCCCAATTCGGACCAGATCAGAAAAGTCAGAGGAAACACTACCAATCATCCTTTCAAAGTATGCCCCTTGCAGAGTATTGGTGAACATGTCCACAAGTTCTGTTTCTAGGAGCGGTGGACGTACTTGAGAAGTCAATGCTCTCCACCTTTGTGCATAGACCTTGAAGGATTCTCCATCATTTTGAGTCATATTCTGAAGTTGAGCACGACTCGGAGCCATGTATGAATTGTATTGGTATTGCTTGATGAAAGCATTAGCCAAATCTCTTCATGATTGGATATGACTTCTCTCGAGTTGCATGTACCAATTGAGAGACGCACCAATGAGACTGTCTTGAAAGCAATGTATCATAAGCTTATCATCATTGGTATAAGAAGCCATTTTTCTGAAGTACATTGTCAAGTGGTTCTTTGGACAGCTCATACCTTTGTACTTTTCAAAAATTGGAACCTTGAATTTTGGTGGGAAAACCAAGTCTGGCAACAAGCACATCTTAGTGAAGTCCAAAGTGTTGGCGTTTTTGTATGTTGGCTATAATTTTGCAAAAACCCATTTTGTCACATGCTCTAGAACATGCTGAAGCATCTGAGTATGTTGAGCCCTGAAGCTGTTTGGACGCGCGCGTTTTTATTTTTGAAATATATCTTGAAAAGATTTGTTTTAAAAATATATTTTATCATGCACAGCTGGTATAACAGAACGCGCCTTGGGTCATAAGTTATCTCTTATGTGAAGATTTAATTCTAAAATATAATCCCTATATTTTAGGATTTGATTTATTTTTATTGGATATATTTTTGAAGACTCCTTTTCTTAAGGAACAAGTCAAGCTGCGCTGAAGACTCTATATATACTTGTGTAAAACCTAGTTAGGGTGTGGGAATTTTATTGTGCTCACTAAAGCGTGTGTTGTCTTTATTTTTCCTAGTGAACTTGTGAGTCTTTTCTTGTATCACGTTGATACTTGCTAAGGATATAGGCTGTGTGTCTTGTGTTATTTGTGTGATTACTCTTAAGCCTTTAGGTACGGAGTTGATCGTCTTGTCTGAGTGTGTTCTCACCATTATAAGTTGATTGTTTGATTGTGAACAACACTGTGTTCGTGTTGTTAGTAAGGAGTAAGGCGGGGCGCCTTAGACCTAGGAGTTCCTAGGTTGAGTTGCACAAGGTGGTTGCTAGGTTAGGAGCAGTAAACGGGTCGTTTATTGGTGTCTTGGAACTAGGGCTATATTAGTGGATTCCTCCTGGATTGGTATCCCCCAGACTAGGGCAAGTTGCGCCGAACTAGGTTAACAAACACTTGTGTTATTTACGTTTCTGTTCTTTATCGCTTTTATTACTATCTGTGTTGTGAGTAGACGTTGTAGCAATTGCTAAAGCATCTTACTACTGAGTGCCAGGAATTACAATTGGCATCAGAGCAGGCGTCCTGCTTGTTTGGGTGAGCTCCAGGGAACTATTTCTGGCATAATGGATAAAGAAGGAGGAATGGTGAACAGACCACCCCTGCTGAATGACTCTAACTATGATATTTGGAAGTCTCGCATGACGGTTGTCATACCCCAAATTTTACCCACCTTATTTAATTACTATGTCAACTTGTTTTCAAATACGAAATTTAGTTGGTTTGTGATTATTTAAGAACAAAGGTGTTAATAGGTTATGGTCATGAGTTCAAGCTTCACTTGTGACTAATTTTATTTTGTTACTTTTTATTTGCTTTTTTCTCTATTCACGTTTTTTACTTTTCATGTATATTTGTTGTTTCTTTTTATTTAATTTTGCCACATAATACAAAAATAAAAAATATATAACACACAATAACAAAATAACAAAAAGATAGTAACAGAAAAAAAATCAAAAGATCTAAACTGTAACAAAAAAAAATAGTAACAAACAAATCTTTCTACTCAATCCATTAACAACAAATTCAGAGAAAAGAGGGGAAGGGATTTAGACTCAAATCTATCCAATTTTTCCCCAAAAAAATAGCAACAAACTAGTTCATCTCACTAGTATAAATACAAGAGCTAGTTCACTCTCAAGAGAAAAAAGAAGAAATCTGAAGGAAAAAACACAACACAAAAATTGGAGAAAAAAACCAATCCCGCAACATCATCACCATCGTGCATCATCTCCACCGTACCTCAACCCAAATCTCAAAACCAAAACAGCAACACAAAGCATCAAAATTCAAAAGCTGAGAAAGAAAAACATCAACAACATAACAAAAGAAATTGAAGCAACAGAACAGAGGAGAAAGAGATCGTTTCTTGTCATCTTCTTCCGCGGAAATCGCCGCCATCGATATGGGCTGAAGCTGCCTCTGTCGCTGCAGCAGAACACACCGGCCATCACCATCGCCGAACTCGCCGGAACCTCATCTCTCTCGCTGCCGGCCAGCCGCTGCAAGTGGGTTCCACTTCCCCTCACGGTCACTTTCTCTTTTTCCTTGTTCGCGCGTGGTCTGTTATGTTCTCTTGATATCTTGTTTCTGCTTGTTTGTTGTTTCATATGTTTATTGATTTGTTTGTTGTTCCTGTTATGTTCTCTTTTCCATATGTTTCATATTGTGTTTATTTATCTATTTTATGTTAATCTATCAATTGAGTGTTCTTTGTCCGACGGGTCTAATCTAATCATACATACCCCACTTAATTTGCCTTAAACAACAAAATAAGATTATTTGTTTTTTAGGTAATTAATTTAATGTATCAAAATTCTTTTTGCAAAATAAATTGGATGAAAAAGAGACGGTTTGGCGTATGCCTCTTCTTCTCCGATTAGTTAAATTTCTCGGTGTATACCGAGCGATTTAAATAATCTTCATCTCTCTAAAAAACTTAGAAAAAAAATATTAATAACAATTCAAACAAAACGAGATGGTTTGACGTATGCCTCTCCTTCTCCGATTATTAAATTTCTCGGTGTATACCGAGCGATTTAAATAATCATCACATTACCAAATAATATAAAAGACAATTCAATTAAAAAAGGAGACGGTTTGGCGTATGCTTCTCCTTCTCCGATTATTAAGTCTATCAGTGTATACCGAGCGATTGAAATAACCCTCATCTTAAAATCATCACAACGTTTCAATTAAAAATGAGACGGCTTCGCGTATGCGTTGTTTTCTCCGATTATCTAATTTCTTGGTGTATATCTTGCGATTAGATAATCATCCTTTTTTCAAAAAAAAAAAACAAAAACACTAATAATTTAAAAGGAAGGAGGAGATCTGGTGTATACCTTTTCTTATCCGATTATCCAAATTCTTGGTGTATATCTCTAATTTAGATAATCCTCTTCCTTAAAGATTTTTCTCAAAGGAAACAAAACACTAAAAGACATTCAACACATCAAACTTCATTTTTCAAATCAAAACATAATCAAACAAAACTTTTTCATAAAAGAACTATGTTTATCCATTCTAACGCAATACAAACAAGCGCTTAAGCCTCCAACATGCGAGCATACAAGCCATACGTTTAACTGCTAGAATGCGACATAAATTTAGTTCTCTAAAAAACACCAACCAACAACATTGACAGCCTGAACTACGAAGCTCTGATTTCTCAATGCACCTGAGAATACGTAGGAGCAGGATTCAACATCCTGTCGAGCCCAATAATTAAAAAACTAAAAATCCCCCACATATAAATAATCGCAAAGTAATAAAATATAATAAGCAAGCAAACATTAAAACACTCTTTACCCTAAAATTAATAAGAAGGTTCCCGTTGAGTACAACGGATGTGAGGGGTGCTAACACCTTCCCCTTGCATAACCGACTCCCGAACCTGGAAACGGTTGCGACGACCATCTTTCCATTTAACCAAAGGGTTTTATCGATATTTTCCTTAAGAAATAAAATTCGGTGGCGACTTTGTAGTCATTCCGAGTGCGTATATGCTCGCGCATTTTTCGAGGCGCTACAACGGCTTTCTTAAAATCACTAGATAGCAAGGCTTGGAAGGCTGTACTCAGAGGACGGGACCATCCCAAAGTAAAAGACGCTAATAATGTTGATACTGATGAACTCAAACTTGAAGAAGATTGG
Source organism: Trifolium dubium (assembly GCA_951804385.1). Taxonomy (NCBI): domain Eukaryota; kingdom Viridiplantae; phylum Streptophyta; class Magnoliopsida; order Fabales; family Fabaceae; genus Trifolium; species Trifolium dubium. Next base: position 16,422,929 of record OX638072.1, on the reverse strand, counting down.
ACCACGGCTGAAGACACTGCAGAAGTTGGAAACTCCAAAGCTCTAAACGCCTTATTTAATGGAGTGGATCCAAACATGTTTAGACTGATCAATCAATGTACTGTTGCAAAGGATGCTTGGAATATCTTGAAGACTGCTCATGAAGGTACTCAGAGGGTAAAGAAGTCAAAACTCCAAATTCTAACAACTCAGTTTGAGAATCTTAAGATGAAGGAAGAAGAAAGTGTTCTGACTTTCATATGAATATACTAGAGTATGCTAATTCATTTGAATCCTTGGGAGAAAAGATATTTGATGAAAAACTAGTAGGCAAGATCCTAAGGTCTTTACCCAAAAGATTTGATATGAAAGTGTGTGTAATAGAGGAAGCACAAGACATAGGTGATATGAAAGTTGATGAGCTGATTGGCTCCCTTCAAACTTTTGAGTTGAAAATCAATGAGAGGGTAGAAAAGAAAAATAAAAGTATAGCTCTTGCCTCGAACATTGATGAAGATGATGTGGAGAGTTCCATAGATACTGATGAAGGCTTATTAAATCCTGTGGTAATGCTTGGAAAACATTTTAACAAGGTGCTGAAATCTATGGACAGAAGACCTAGATTAAGATTTGCTGGAGGAAATGCTAGAACATCTGGGCAGGGTAAATCATAAGAATCCAACAGAAATACTGCTTCTCAAAACAGCCCAAGAACTGATGATAAACCTTCTCAAGGCAAAGGTGTTCAGTGTTAAGAATGTGAAGGGTATGGTCACATTAGAACTGAATGTGCAACATATCTGAAGAGGCAAAAGAAAGGTATGACTGCAACTTGGTCAGATGAAGACACCTCTGAGGAAGAAATTGAGACTGAGTTTGCAAAGAACATCACTGCACTAACAGGAATATGTCTATCTGATAGAGGATCATGTGATGGAGATTTAACCTATGATGCATTAGCAGCTGCTTATAAGGAACTATGTACCAAAAGTGCAGAAGAGTTCAGAATTAATGAGCAACAGAAGGAGATCATATCCCAGCTCCAGGGTGAAGAAGAAAAATATTTGTCAATAATCCTTGATCTCCAAGAAAAAGTGACCGTGCTGAATTCACAAATCAGAGAGCAATAGAAATTTGTTTCTATGATGACTAATGACACTGAGAAATTAGATGATATACTGACTCAACAAATCTCAGGTAGACCAAGAGGTGTTGGATTTAACTATGAGAAGTCTAACAAGAAGAATAAGTATATTCAGAACACCATGTATCCACCTCTCAAAGAAACATTTTCTACAAGGCCAAGTCAGTTGCCTCAGCAATCCGTGCAGCATCTGGGAGTAAAAGAAAAACCTCAACCTTGGATATGTCATTACTGTGGGAGGAAAGGTCATATAAAACCTTATTGTTTCTTGCTTCATGGATCACCAGTAACGTGCAGCAAGCAAAGTCCAGGAAGTCCGGCAAGAAGGCATGGAAACCTAGAGAAAAGCTTGTTTCACTTATTGCTCACACATCTCTAAAAGCAACATCTAGGGAGGATTGGTACTTTGACAGTGGGTGCTCCAGGCACATGACTGGAATTGAGAATTTTCTGGTTGATATTAAGTCCTATTCAACAAGCTTTGTCACATTTGGTGATAGATCTAAAGGTGAAATCAAGGGGATAGGAAACTTGGAAAGAAAGGGTCTACCTAAACTTACAAAAGTCTTGTTTGTGAAAGGTTTGACAGCCAATCTAATCAGTTTTAGTCAGCTATGTAATCAAGGGTTGTTGGTTAACTTTACAAAAGCCGAATGTCTAGTCACTAATCAAGAAGGAGAAGTTAAAATGAAAGGTGCAAGGTCAAAGGATAATTGTTACTTATGGGAACCACAAGAGGAAGTTGGCTTGTCAACTTGCTTGCTTACTAAGGAAGATGAAGTAACATTATGGCACCAAAAGTTAGGTCATCTGAACCTAAGGAGTATAAAGAATGCCATAGCTGAGGAAGCAATCAGAGGTCTACCCAAGCTCAAAATTGAAGAAGGAAACATATGTGGTGAGTGTCAGGTTGGGAAACAAACAAAGAAGCCTCATCATCAGGTACAACATCTGACAACTTCCAGAATACTTGAATTGTTACACATGGATATGCTTTTGAGGTAAAAGATATGCTTTTGTAATGGTTGATGACTTCTCAAGGTACACCTGGATCAAATTCATTAGAGAGAAATCTGATACTTTTGATGTCTTCAAGGAGTTATGTGTTTAAATACAAAGAGAAAAGGATAGTACGGTCTTGAAGATAAGAAGTGATCATGGGAAGGAGTTTGAGAATTTCAATTTCTCTGAGTTTTGTACAGCTGAAGGGATAGCACATGAGTTCTCCTCACCAATTACACCACAACAAAACGGTGTGGTTGAGAGAAAGAATAGAACTTTGCAAGAGTCAGCTAGAGTAATGCTACATGCCAAAAATCTTCCATATCATTTTTGGGCAGAAGCTATGAATACTGCTTGTTATATACACAACAGAGTCACCTTGAGAACTGGCACTAAAATTACCTTATATGAGCTCTGGAAGAATAAGAAACCAACTGCCAAGTACTTCCATGTCTTTGGAAGCAAATGTTATATCCTAATATAGGGAACAACGAAGGAAATTGGACTCTAAGAGTGATGAAGGCATATCCTTAGGATACTCTACCAACAGCAGAGCATATAGAGTGTTCAACTCTAGAACTAAAGTCGTGATGGAATCCTTCAATGTAGTTGTAGATGACTCCAGTGAAGATAAGAGGTCTCATGCTCCAACAATATCTATAGCATCTGATCAGCAGGAAGAGGTATTTGAAACTGAAAAGGAAGATGTTGACTCTGGATCAAGTAGTACTGAACCCAACAAAGGTCCATCTACAAGAGTTTAGAAGAATCATCCAAAAGAGCTTATTATTGGAGATCTTAACCAAGGCATTGTTACAAGAAGACCAAGAGATGCAGTGTCTAATTCATGTTTTGTTTCAAAGATTGAACCCAAGAATGTCAAGGAAGCTCTTACTGATGAATTCTGGATTAATGCCATGCAGGAAGAACTTGAACAATTCAAGAGGAATGAGGTATGGGATCTTGTGCCTAGACCTAAAGGTGTGAATGTAATTGGTACAAAATGGGTCTTCAAGAACAAATCTGATGAGAGTGGGAACATAACTAGAAACAAGGCTAGACTGGTAGCTCAAGGCTATGCTCAGATTGAAGGGATAGACTTTGATGAGACTTTTGCTCCTGTAGCACATCTTGAATCCATAAAAATTCTCTTAGGGGTTGCATGTATATTTAAGTTCAAACTATTTCAAATGGATGTGAAAAGTGCCTTCCTCAATGGGTACTTGAATGAAGAAGTCTATGTTGAACAACCTAAGGGTTTTGTTGATCCTAGCTTTCCAGATCATGTCTACATATTGAAAAAGGCCTTATATGGTCTAAAGCAAGCTATTAGGGCTTGGTATGAAAGGTTGACTGAATTTCTTGTTACTCATAAGTACAAAAAGGGTGGCAATGACAAGACTCTGTTTGTGAGAGAAGAGAAAGATAAAGTGATAATAGCACAAGTTTATGTGGATGATATAGTATTTGGTGGAATGTCTGATCAGATGGTCCAGCAATTTGTGCAGCATATGCAGTTAGAATTTGAGATGAGTCTAGTTGGTGAACTAACTTTCTTTCTTGTCCTTCAAGTCAAACAAATGGAGGATACTATATTTGTGTCTCAAAGTAAGTATGCTAGAAATATTGTGAAAAAGTTTGGTATGGAGAGTGCTAGCACCAAAAGAACACCAGCAGCAACACATTTGAAGCTTACCAAAGATGAGAAAGGGATCAGTGTTGATCAAAGTCTTTATAGAAGTATGATTGGAAGCCTATTGTATCTCACAGCAAGTAGACCTGATATTACTTTTGCTGTAGGAGTATGTGCAAGATATCAAGTTGAGCCTAAGATGAGTCACCTCACAGAAGTCAAAAGAATTTTAAAGTATGTGAATGGGACATGTGACTATGGAATCTTGTATTGTCATAGTGATAATATTATGTTAGTAGGCTATTGTGATGCTGATTGGGCAGGAAGTGCAGATGATAGGAAAAGCACTTCAGGAGCATGTTTCTTCCTAGGAAATAATCTCATATCTTGGTTTAGTAAGAAACAAAATTGTGTGTCTCTATCAATTGCAAAAGCAGAATATATTGCAGCTGGTAGTAGTTGTTCTCAACTAGTGTGGATGAAGCAAATGTTGAAGGAGTACAATGTGGTACAAAATGCTATGACATTATACTGTGACAACTTGAGTGCCATAAACATCTCTAAAAATCCTATTCAACATAGTAGGACTAAACATATTGATATAAGGCACCATTTTATTAGAGATCTTTTTGAAGAGAAGATTGTCACACTTGTGCATGTAGCAACAAATGAACAACTTGCTGATATTTTCACAAAGGCATTAGATGCAACACAATTTGAGAAGTTGAGGGGAAAATTGGGAATTTGCCTATTTGAAAACCAATAGCAGTTATTTTTCAAAAGGCGTGCAACTGTTTCTCCCTTCTATCAAGCTAGGGCGCACGCTATTCAAGAAACAAGTTTCTTTTCTATTAACTTCTTTTGCCGTAATCATTGCCTCACTCTTCAAGAACTCAAACGATCACTCCCTCTTCATCATCACTGTTTTCGTTCGATCTCTATCATCTCTCAGAATTCTCACATTCCATTACTCTCTCAAAACAACTATGTCTACTCCTATGTCCTCACCGGTCAGAGAAAACTTACCAAATTCACCACCGCAAGAAGAACCTGCAACAATGATTGCTGTTGCAGAACCTATATCTGTTGTCGCTCCCGACACTACCGCAAAATCAAAGAAAGAAAAATCAAAGAAGAAGAAGAAGTCGGTAAGTGTTATTTCCCCTGAATCTGTGAAATTAAAAGGGAAGAAGAAGAAATCTAAGTCTAAATCTCGATCTAGCAAATCTCATACCATGCAAGAAAACTATCTTGATGATCTAGATGAAAAGAATGTTGAGTCCTCTAATAGGGTAGTTCAAGAGTCTCAAACCATAGGATTAGATGATTCTGTTGATGTTGTTGATGGTGGTGCTACCACTAAGACCACAGATAATGTTGTGCTGGAGACAACTCAGGAAGATGATACAACTGTTGTTGCCTCTGAAAAGGCTGCATATCATGAAGGTACTAACCTTCCTGAAAAGGTTGATGCTGTAACAGATGCTAGAGCAACTAATGTATCAGACACTGCAAAAGACTGATGAGAGCATGAAGACTGCTGAAGTGGAAATAGAGGATCATACTCTGTCTGATCCCCAAACAGGTTCATTGAACAAGGAATCTGATGTTGAAATTTTGTCATCTGTGGATAAAATGGCGGAGAAGACTCCTGAACCTAGTATTGCTAGGAGGTTAAGGAGTAGAGCTAGAAGAGAATCCACACCACCACCAAAGTCAACCAAGAAACCCAAAGATGCTGATGGTTTGAAGCCAGTGAGGTATGGTCATGGCAGAACAAAGAGAAAACACATTCCAACTGCTGAGCCTAAGAAAAAGGCTTTGAAGAGAAAACATGAGTCATCTGATGACAGTGACTTTGTGGTTGAAGAGAATGCTATAGAGGATGCTAGCACATCTGACAAGCCAGTTGATACAGAAAAGAAAAGAGCTAAGAGTGTTCCATCTGTTCCTCTAGACAATGTGTCATTTCATCATGAGGAAGGTCCCTCTAGATGGAAGTTTATCTGTGAGAGAAGGGTAGCTGTGGAAAGGAACTTGCATCATGATCTATTGAATCTCCAAGAGCTCATGGAGATTATTGAAGTAGCTGGTTTAGTAAAGACGGTGAAAGGCTTGGGTAAATGCTATATCAAGCTGGCAGAGAATTTATTGTGAACATAGGAACTGACTGTGATGATCCTATGAGTCATGAATATAGGCAGGTCTATGTGCGTGGCAAATGTGTCAAATTTTCACTTGCTATAATCAATGAATATCTAGGCAGGAGTGTTGAAGAGGTAGCTGAGTCGGAGGTAACTCAGAATCAGATCAGCAAAACCCTCACAGGTGATCTGGTTAAGGAGTGGCCTATGAAGAGCAACTTGTCTACTGCTAAGCTTTCTACTAAGTATGTTATACTAAACAAGATTGCTGCTGCTAATTGGGTGCCAACTACCTATTCTAATGATGTGTCCAGAGGGTTGAGCAAGTTCATCTATGCTATAGGTACAAAATCTGTTTTTAACTTTGGTGATTTTATCTTTTCTCAAACTATAGCTCATAGGAAGACAAATGCTACAAAAATTCCTATTGCTTTTCCCACTTTGATCTGTGATATCATTCTGCAACAATATCCTGAGCTGTGTTTCCCTACTGATGAGGCTGCTAAGAGAGAGTCAGACATTACTTTAGACTCTAGGTTTTTGGAAAAATCACATGCTGCAGATATTGCTCTAGCATATGGCAAAGGCAAATCTGTTATGCTCAGCAGACAGCAAATGATTGTTGATCTCAAGGTTGTGAGTAAGGCTTTGGATGACAAGAAGTTCTTGGTTGATCGTGTGATTCAGAACTTGGAAGCTGAAGAGCTGGCTGCTCATGATGAAGCTCTTTTGCTGGAGGATTCTGAAGGAAGTGATGAGTTTTAATGCTCCATTTTCTTTTCTTTTTTTCTGATGTTTTGTATTATGGGTGAAGCCCTGGATTATCTATGCACCTGTGTGTGCTATCTGGTCTGTAATAAGTAATATGGTGCTCTATTCCGTACTTATATGTTCTGACAATATGATTTTCTTTTGCTTTTGTCAAATTCTTTGGCTAAAAAGGGGGAGTATTATTTGTGTTGATGCACTACTGCTACTGAAGTTGAAGTTTATTGCTAGCTATTAATTTCTATGATATGCTGATTATTTATCTAATGCTTAGCAATGCATGAAGACAGGGGGAGTGTAGTATGTAGTAGCATGTATGTGTGGAATTCATTTTTCCATTGAAGGGGAGTATTGTTGATTGTATGCATTAAGGGGGAGGAATTTATTTTTCCTAATCCTGATTGCATGAATTGAGGGGGAGGAATTTATTTTTCCTAATCCTTAAAATTTGTTGATGCTTTTTGAAGCTGATTGTTTTTCTCTGGAATCCACTGAGAGAGATCAAGTCTCTCTGATCATACTCTTTGAGGCTAGTTGTTTTCATATCCGCTGTGCATGCCTCTAATACATGGTTAGCCTGTGCTTTCAAGTAATGTCCTATTCTTCTGAAATTATGTGTTGAAGTTGATTTGAAGAATTATTTTTTATGCATGCTGATCAAAAAGTGTTTTAGCCAAAATTTGCCAAAGGGGAAGATTGTTTGCGTTTTTGTATGTTGGCTATAATTTTGCAAAAACCCATTTTGTCACATGCTCTAGGACATGCTGAAGCATCTGAGTATGTTGAGCCCTGAAGCTGTTTGGACGCACGCATTTCTATTTTTGAAATATATCTTGAAAAGATTTGTTTTAAAAATATATTTTATCATGCATAGCTGGCATAACAGAACGCGCCTTGGGTCAGAAGTTATCTCTTATGTGAAGATTTAATTCTAAAACATAATTCCTATATTTTAGGATTTGGTTTATTTTTATTGGATATATTTTTGAAGACTCCTTTTCTTAAGGAACAAGTCAAGCTGCGCTGAAGACTCTATATATACTTGTGTAAAACCTAGTTAGGGTGTGTTGTCTTTATTTTTCCTAGTGAACTTGTGAGTCTTTTCTTGTATCACGTTGATACTTGCTAAGGACATAGGCTGTGTGTCTTGTGTTATTTGTGTGATTACTCTTAAGCCTTTAGGTACGGAGTTGATCGTCTTGTCTGAGTGTGTTCTAACCATTATAAGTTGATTGTTTGATTGTGAACAACACTGTGTTCGTGTTGTTAGTAAGGAGTAAGGCGGGGCTCCTTAGACCTAGGAGTTCCTAGGTTGAGTTGCACAAGGTGGTTGCTAGGTTAGGAGCAGTAAACGGGTCGTTTACTGGTGTCTAGGAACTAGAGCTATATTAGTGGATTCCTCCTGGATTGGTATCCCCCAGACTAGGGAAAGTTGCTCCGAACTGGGTCAACAAACACTTGTGTTATTTACGTTTCTGTTCTTTATCGCTCTTATTACTATCTGTGTTGTGAGTAGACGTTGTAGCAATTGTTAAAGCATCTTACTACTGAGTGCCAGGAATTACACAAAGGATCACTGCCTCCTTCTATCATATTCAACCTATCCTCAATAGCCTGAAATTTCTGATTGGCCTCCTTTAGCTGAGAGAAAGAAAAGTCAAACTTTGGTGCATCAACAAACGCCTCAGAACCTTGGTATGTATTCCTTAGACCATCCGAATTTCCTTGTGACAAATCGGGTCTTTGATGAACTGGGGGTTCTCTATTCTGATTCTCGACAGCTTTGGAACCGGATGGAACATCAAACACAAACGGTACATATTCAGGAAGAGCGTATCTAATTGGTACACCATGAGGTGGCCAATTCATAGCTATCACTGGAGTATTCTCTTGTGGGACCTCAACTGTAGGTGCAGGGACCTCATTCATAACCTGAGTTGGTGGCATATTCAAACCAGACAACATCTCAAGAACTCTGTCCAATTTTCCACCCATCTGATTCACTTCGCCTTGCAAGGCATCATGTTTTTCTTGCCAATTTTCCATGATGTAGTGGGAAACCTTTCTTGTCCAAATACCGGTGTCGGGAAGTTAACTGTCGGAATGAATAAATGAAAATGAGATTTCTTGATTGAAAAATATGCATTATTTTTTTATGAATGAAAATGCATGATTTTTATGCAAAAAGTTTTCTCATTTATTTTTTGGAAATGTATGCATGATGAATATGCATGATTATTTTTTATGAATGCATGGATGTCATGATTGCAATGCATGTAAGGATCAACTGTAGCACAATTGTATCATTCGGCGAACTTGATCTCAAAGTTACAACTTCTTTCATATTCACAACAATTTTGTCCTTTTCAAAGTGGAATCTCTGAGGCCAAAAGTCCAAAGTTACCTGTAACCCATCCCTCTCACATGTTGTACTGGGTTGACGCGGTTCTCAAAATCGTTGATTACTTTTTCCCAAAAAGCAACCTGATCTGAGTGAGATTATAACACCAACTAGATGAGTCAACATCATAACCTCGACACTGGTTCTAGACGGTGGTCCCTAGTGTAATACCCTATATTTTCACGTCATTTCTAAAATAATTTTTAATCAAAAAAATATTTATTTACATTTTTTATTGCTAATTGTGTTTTATTTTAATTGCACAATAAATAGAAAAAGAAAGAATCAAAAAACATATTTTATTTTCTTTACAAAAATATTTCATTTTTATCATTATAAAGAATTTTTTTCCATAATCCAATCTTATTGTGACACCTCACCTCTTAAATCTCATAATCATTTTTATCTAATTTTCTTACCCTTTTTTACTAAACTATCTCATTAACCCAAAATTATACATTATTACAAAAACACCACTCACCTAATCTTACCATTATATATATTATTTTATTCACACTCAATCATTTGGACACAGATCCCAAGACAAGAAAAATCAGACAAATACTCTCCTCCGTCCTCCACCAACACTTTTCCAGCACCACCGCCGGAATTCCAAAACCACCGCGCCAACCACCACCTCAAAAATCTTCGAAAACCAAAGATCAAACACTCGATCTAGACTAATTAGACCCTCCCGAGTCCAAATCCACTATCCGTTTCGTCAAAAAGTGACCGGAAAGCCATTAAAACAAAGCTCTAATTCCAGCCGAACGTAAAACTCTCCGATCGGCCGTTTCGAACACCAATCAAGGTAGGAAATGAGTGATTCATGATCCTGGAACCATTTCTAACATTTCTATTCAATTAGATTTGTGAATTTTTCACCGGAATTTGTGTTTGATATTTTGGATCCGTCGCCTTATTTTGTCTGATGCGTGTTATTGGTGTTTTATTTGTGAAAACTAAGTTGATTTTTCAAATCTATGTTCAAAACCATCCGAAATGATATATTGATTCGTTAATTTTGGTGACCGAAGGAGTGGTTATCATTTCCGGCAAACTCCCCCCCTTCCTCCGTCGCCTGAGTTTCTGTTGCTGAAGGTTGAAGAAGAAAAGAAGTGGCAGTGCCACGCGGCGCGCGCTGAGTGGCTCAGGCCACTTCTCGCGTGCGCCCCCCATCCTTCTCCGCGCGCCCCCCTTCGTTTTTTTTTGTTTGTTTGGTTTACTTGACCTGGTTGGGTTGAACCGACCCAGACCCGGACCGGTTTGGTTAGTGGACTTGGGCCTATCCCTTTTTGGGCCCAGTTCTGTTTTTTTTCTTCTGTTTTTTTTATTTCTGTTTGCTTCACCCAATTTTCATTATGCACCCCCCGCTGTTTTAATTATTTATTTTGGTTAAGTTCAATTAACTTGACTTTGAAAATAAAAACGGATTAAAAATAAATAGTCTCTGACGCATGACTTTGGCTAATTTATTTTTAATTCATAACTTTAGTTTGAAATTTAGATTTGAAAAACGGATTAAAAATAAATAGTGTCTGACGCATGACTTTGGCTAATTTATTTTTAATTCGTAACTTTGGTTTAAAACTTAGATTTGAAAAACGGATTAAAAATAAATAGTCTCTGACGCATGAATTTGGCTAGTTTATTTTTAATTCGGAGCTTTTAGTTTGAAACTTAGACTTGAAAAATGGATTAAAAATAAATAGTCTCTGACGCATGAATTTGGCTAGTTTATTTTTAATTCGGAGCTTTTAAACTTTAAACATAAATCTTTCGAAGGAACCATGAGATGGAGCCTGACGCATGACTCGTTCTGTCTCAGTTTCACTTTGACATTTTACTTTGACTTTTTGGTTGACTTCTCTCATTTGACTTTCTCTCATTTTGACTGAGTTGTGCTAAATACATGTAATCTCTTGTTGACTTATTTCTCTTCTATCTGATACATGATTACTCATTTATATGCCTATATCCTGTGAATTTTTAATTGCTTAGCATCATCATTTATATGTCATCTGCATTCATATATTTTCATTTCTCTCTTCTTCTATCTTCTTTTTTTTCTTTTCTGGCCTGAACTTGAAAACTCTGAAAATATTCTAAATATCTATTGAATGAAATGGGGAGCGTCTGACGCATGACTTTCGTTTCCTGAGTGGTCCGGTACCTGCCGCATGGCTCGCGACTTAGGGCTATTCTCATTCACTGAATAATCTCTCAAAAAATCCTAAAAGACAATCAACTCACACAACTGCTTTTACTGCCCTTGCGCAATCATTTCTTTTCCAATTTAAATCTTTTTTTCACTCTTTTTCTTAAGAGTGCGATGTTTTATCCATTCCCCTGATACTGACAAACGCTTAAGCCTCAGTTGAGCATTCAAGCAAACTGTCGTAAACGTTGTTCATTAAAAACAACAAACAAACAATTTTTTTTCAGGAAGAACTACGTGAGCTTTGACTTCCTCATTGTACTTGGGGGATACGTAGGAGCGAGATCGTAATCTCATCAAGCCAAATAATAAAAAACTCTTTTTTTTTCCCTTTTTTGTTCAATATGCGGTATTCTTTTTTTATGCGGTTAATTCAGTTTATGCAAACCAAATTTCTCGAATGGTTCCCGTTGAGTACAACGGATATGAGGGGGTGTTAACGTCTTCCCCTCATGTAACCAACTCCCGAACCCAACTCTTAAAGGTTTTATCATTATTTTCCTTTCCCCTCACGGGATAAATAAAATATGGTGGCAGCTTCATTGCAATATTATTTTGTGCTTGCGCCAGGTGTTACAGCTTGGCGACTTCACTAGGGACCCTTATGTAGAGAGTTAAGCCTAGTTTGAGGCTTTTGGTTTGCTTATTCCAGGTTAGCCGTATCTGTCCTATCTTTTACTTTACCGCAAAACATTGAACTGTCTGGATTTGCTGGCTTTGTCTTCTCTTCTACTCCTTTTTTTTCCTTTTTGCCTTCATGGCTTGGTTCTTGGTTACTGTGTGCTTGGTTCATCACCGGACCCGAGAGAAACCTAGGATTAGTTGAGGAATTTTTGCATTGGGTTCTCTGACGCATGACTTTGAGTTCCATTGTAGAAATTCCGCTCAGAGTAGATTCCCTTGGAAAGGTTGGGCTCCCTGCCGCATGGCTTCGGGTTCAATTTTTTCCTTGTGGGGTTTGCAACTCTGGGGGCCTTTTTATCCAGTCTAGGCATCCGATACTTTTGTCTAGGGACCACCGTCTAGAACCCGTATCGAGGTTATGATGTTGATTCATCCAGTTGATGTTATGATCTCACTCAGATCAGGTTGCTTTTTGGGAAAAAGTAATCAACGATTTTGAGAACCGCGTCAACCTAGAACAACATGTGAGAGGGATGGGTTACAGGTAACTTTGGAATTTTGGCCTCATAGATTCCATTTGGAAAATGACCAAATTGTTGAAAGAAGTTGTGACTTTGAGATCAAGTTCGCCGAATGATACAATTGTGCAACAGTGGATACATACATGCATTGCATTCATGACATCCATGCATTCGTGAAAATAATCATGCATATTCATCTTGCATGCATTTCCAAAAACAAATGTGAAAAAGTTTTGCAAAGAAATCATGCATTTTCAATCATAAAAAAAATCATGCATTTTTCAATCATGCAGTTACCTTCCCGGCACCGTTACTGGACAAGGAAAGTTTCACATCACATAATGGATAGCTGGCAAGAAAAGCCCAAAAAGGTCCTTGATCCGATTCCAATGCCATACAATCAACTTCTTCCTTATCTGGTACAAAGTGGAATGGAAACTGCTGGGGCCATGAAACCCAAAACTGCACCATTTCCAGCTTGGTATGACGCCAATGCCAAATGTGAGTATCATACAGGAACTGAAGGTCATTCCACTGACGACTGCAAAGCCTTTAAGTACAAAGTGCAAGAATTTCTTGATAAGCAATTATTGTCCTTCGAGGAAGGTGGGCCGGTTATGAAAGATAAACAATAAGTGGGGCATTCAGCATGTTTCTCCAACATGGGTTTCAAGTGAAGATCAGATTGCCATCATAAATGATGAAGAGAATAATGAAAATAGTCAAGATAGGGTGCACCTGTGTTCCTCAAACACACTATTTGCAAACTAGAAGGCTGTTGGAATTTCTGAAATCACTTTACTTTTGAAGTAGTATTGTCGTTTTCAAATTATGCTTGTAATGAACACTTTGTTTGAATGCTTTAATTATCAATGAATAAAAAGTACTTTTGTGTGCAATTTTTGTCTTGTTTATTCTTTCTTTTTCCAGTTTTAAAAAGATAATAATAAAATGGCAATAACTTCTTGCATATCAAAAAACACTTTTGCATTCAATCAAATATTAAAGAAAAAATCATTCAGAAGTGATAGTTTCGGGTTTCGGGTTGCAAACTTTGTCGAAGAGATAGTTTGACTGTTGGATCAAGAGCATAAAATGCTTGAACTTCATCGGTGACCAGTGGATGTGATCGATCTGGGAACTGATGAAGAAATAGGTCAAATTGGGCGCCTCCCCACAACATGATATGTAAGAGAAAGTTGGTCCAGCTGCTTCGAGAGCAAAGAATGACTCAAACTCATCAAGAACCAGTGGATGTGATTGATCTGGTGATTGATGAAAAAGGGAAAAGAAGTCAGACACCTAAGGTTGTAAAGGAAAACCACAGTCATTACCCAAGGGGCACTTTTGTTAATGCACTAGTTCCCCTCCGAGTTTTAATAATTGTCAAAACACATGGAAATAGAGTAGAATATGTTTAGGCAACAGTTGAAATTGACTTGACAGCAAAACATTATTTTGAAACTTTGAAAAATCAATTTTTAGGTGTTTTGTATCGATACATGTAAGTCTGTATCGATATAAATGTCCTGAAACATGAACAGGCTGATTATCACGCATTTGTATCGATACATAACACCTTTGTATCGATACAAATTGTTCTCATTGAAGTCAGAGGAGTCTCTGTCTTTCGAAACACACTTGTATGTTTCGAAACACATGCAAACTCACCTGAAGTCAGAGAGAGCCTTGTGTTTCGAAACACACCTTTGTGTTTCGAAACATATCAGTCAATTTCTGTTTTTCTGGTGTATGTATCGATACATACGCGTGGATGTATCGATACAAGAACACAAACCTTCCTGCTGTCAACTGCTTGTATCGATACACACTGATGCATGTATCGATACAAGTCTGTTAGATTGTGCCTAAATTTGCTCAATTCTACTTCCATTATAAATAGCTTTATGTGTTATTGTTGTATGCATGAGAAACCAGTATTGAAGAGTTCTTTGGTCAAGATTGTTTGAGAGTTTTGTATCAAGGATCATTCAAGAGCAATCATCATCTTCCTTCATTACTTCTATCAAATTGAAGATTGAGTATGGGTTCAATTCGAGATTGATTTGAAGAATTCGAAGGATAACTTTCGAGGAGAATTCGCGGTGAATCAGAATTCGTCGCTCGGGTTGATTGAGTCTTGAAGGTTGGGTTTCTCATCCGGTTTCAAGAGCTTGCTTGAAGGTTACAATTCGGTTCGTTGAGGGAATCATTCGGACGATCATCACGGATTCTTGGATTGGAGATCGCGTGAAGGATTGATCGTTGGGAACGAATATTGAAGATGAGATCGAATTGGGTTTGCACATTTACAAAGACGGTTTTATGTTGAAGATGGTGAAGACCGGGTTTAGCGTCTGTATCTTACATATTTGAGTCGTTTGTAAACTGTGCATTGAAAGAGTTTTTCCGAAGTAAAACTCTCACCTTGTCCGTTTGATAAGGTGGGCGGAGAGGTACCGGCCGACTGCGAGGACGTACGAAAGTCGGGAACTCCGTGATCACTCCCTTGTGTATCTTTCTATCCTTTATCTCTTTTACATTCCAATTAGTTATTCACTTCACTTGTTACTTCGATTTTCAATTGTACAATTTGTGTGTGACTCAATTTCAAATAGAATAAGTGTAATTTGAAATTGATTGACTTGGTTAATTCGAATTGCATTCATTGTATCGTATTCATTCCATCGGCTTTTACTACACTTCCTTTGATCGAGGTGCAATAGACTACCGATCTAGGTAGCTTCCGCGCTTACTCGATTATTTTACGAAAAACCGTAGTTGTTGTTTGAAACGCTTTGCTCGTCACATTTTGAGCGTAGCCTTGTAGTCTAACAAGTGGTATCAGAGCCTGGTTGATTTTTTTTTTAAAATTCAGCGGATTTGTGCCAATTATTAGACAATATGGCTTTTGCACCAAAAGGGGCGTACAATCGCACTCCAATCTTCAACGGCGAGCATTTCGATTATTGGAAGAGTAGTATGAGGATTCACATCACTTCTTATGATGTTGAAGTTTGGAACATCATCATCAACGGTCCCTTTGTTCCGACAAATACCGATTTGAATGGTGTTGTTACCAACAAGCCTATGGCACAATGGAATGACGACGATAGAAAGAAAGTAGGTTATGATGCGAAGGCACAAAATATTTTACTATCCTCATTAGGGATTGACCAATTTTACCATGTCTCGCATTGTACCTTGGCAAAACAAATGTGGGATACATTAGTCAACCACTTTGAAGGAATTAATGAAGTTAAGCAATCAAAAATTAACACTTTAACACAAGAATTTGAACTTTTTCATATGAATGATGGTGAAACCATCAATGAAATGCAACAAAGGTTCATAAAAATCACACATAAATTGCATGGTCTTGGAAATCCAATAGCAAATGAAGTTGCTACTAACAAAATTTTGAGGTGTTTATCTAGAAAATGGCAACCAAAGGTCACGGCAATCAAAGAAGCCAATGATCTCTCTCAATTGAGCCTTACAACGCTCTTTGGAAAGCTTGAAGAGCATGAGAGTGTGATAAGCATGAGAAAGGATCCAACAAGGACAAACATGTGGAGAAGGAAAAAGACAAAGATAGGAAGTCAATTGCTCTAAAGGCTTCCGTCTCAAAGTCCAAAAAGGTTGAGCAAGAGGAGAGTAGCGAAAGCGAAGATGACTCCGACGATGAGGAAATGGGGTTGTTCGTGAAACGCTACCATCGGTATATGAGGAAGAATGGTATAAGAAATTCCGAAGAAAATCTTAAGAAATTTTGGAAAGATAGTGGTTACCGGAAAAGTGAAGGTGGAAGGTACTCCAAGAAAGGCACATGTTATGAATGTGGGCAAGTTGGTCATTTCAAGACGGATTGCCCTAAGCTCAAGCGAAAAGAGAAGGAGTCACCTAAGGTCACTAAGAGGAGCAAAGGGAAGAAGGCCTATGTGGCTTGGGAGAGTAGCAGCTCTTCTTCTTCTTCTTCATCAAGTTCGAGTTCTAGCGACGAAAGCGTGTTAGCAAATGTATGCCTAACCAACAATGATCGCAAGAGAAAGGTTCCTCAAAAGGTAAACCAAAACCCATCTTCTTCTTATACTCTTTTGGATTATCATGATTTACAAGTAGCTTTTGAGAAGCTTCATGATGAAGCTAGAGAGGCTTTTAAGCGCCTTAAAGGACTTATGCAAGTAAATAAGTACCTTGAGGCCAAAGTATCCGAAACGGAGAAAGATTTAAAAGCCCTAAAGAAATCTATGATTGAAAAGCCTACTTTAAAACATGATGATTATGGTAATAGTTGGACCGGTTGTGAAGGTTGTTTTCACTTGTATAAAGAGTTGAGGGAACTCAAAGAACAAATGGATAAACCTCCTACACCCGAGATTACATACTTGGTTGATCCTTTGAAATTCAACAAAAATTTCAAACATAAGCATAAAAAGTATAAGTTTGTTCCAAAGGATCAAAAGAAATGTAATCCCAACATTACTTGTAACTATTGTTGTGATAAGGGTCATACTATTGCCAAGTGCCAAGCTAGAAAGGTTCTTGTACCTAAAGGCAAAATGCAATGGATTCCCAAATCCATCAATGGTTTTGTTACTAACCACCTAGGACCCAATGAGAGTTGGGTACCTATTTGCAACGTTTAAAATTGTAGGAAAACGTGTTGGACCATTGACGAGAGACACCAATAACAATGGCGTTCAAGACTTCTAAAGGCATAAAGACATAGGATAAGTTCTTAACTTGATACAATAAAAGTTATGGAAATTGATCACCTTCAATACTTGATACTTCAAAGGGGAGAACCTACTCCTTATCTTTGTTCCTCATTTCTTACTATTTTTTTTATATTTTATACTTGCTTGTGTGGTTCTTTGTTCATATGCATATACCTTCAACTTAATATGATCTTTGGTAGGATAGTTGTCCAATCCTCCATTTCCAAAAATTTTGCTCAATGATATTGACAAGTTGTTGAGACTCATATATGAAAATGGGGATTTGACAAATATCAAACCAAAAACCATATTTAGTTCATCACCTTTTGTATATGTTGTTTACATCTTGTTGTGCATTTTATATGAATTGTTATCTTGGTACTTGCTATTTGCCTATGTGAATAAATTTATCTTGCATTATATGGATTGACATGTATTCTCATGTTAATAATGTGCTTTGATAGTTGTTGTCACATGCATACTTGATGTACCTTGGTGATTATATTGTTTTCATACGTGTATATATTTGATAGGTCATAAATATGATTTTAAAAGGTATTTAAATTCATGAGTTTAAAGAAATTTTGAAAATAATGCATTTTGTATCGATACAAAATGATTTTGTATCCATACAAGTGAGTCTTCTGCATAACTTGAAAGTCAAACTGATATGTATCGATACATAGTGACATTGTATCGATACATAATTGCATCAGTGAGACCAGAGAGACACTCATGTATCGAAACATACACATTTGTTTCGATACATGCTGCAGAAAACACACTTGTATCGATACACAGGTTGGTTTGTATCGATACAAACGCGCGAGAACAGCATAAAACTGCTATTTTCATTCATTCATTCATCAAACTTCTTATTTCTCTCTTCATCACCAGTGAAACCGAACCCTATACCTCCATAATCAACTTCTTCAATCTCCTTCAATACTCAACCAAAATAAAAAATTCTTTAACCCAAACCTTTCCCATTCATTACCCATTCATTTCCAACAATGATGATGTTTATGAGTATGATGGCCAAGAAGATGAAGATGAAGATGAGGAAAATGCTCCGAGGGTTAGGAGACAAAGGCAAAATGCTAGGCAACAAGGTGAAGGTGTTGGAAATGTAGGGGTTGGTAATGAGCAAGGTGGTAATTGGAAAGAAATGATGGAGATGATGCGGAACATGAGCCTTCAACAAACCGCATTACAACCAAAACTACCAAACCTCAAGTGCTAGAATGGAAGAACTTCATGTATACCAAACCAAACTTTACAACAACCAAACCGAGCTTCGCACTTATGTCACAAATCGCTTTGATGAGTTACAAGGCCAAATCAACACATACTTCAATCCCTCCAACAATGTTGACAACTACCTCAATCCAAATCCCGATAACATGAATGAATGATTTGGACGTTTTGTAGTTTTTTTATGTTTTAACTCATGAACTATTTGCCTTTTTATTTTCATCTTTATGGATTTAGTATTCAATATGGTTGTACGAATATTTGGTAATGCCACACTTTTTAGGCATTTTGTAATTCTTGTACGACTCTTGGATATTTCTATCTCATGTATGAGTTTTATGCATGATGTGTTGTTTATTTTATTCGTCCGTAGAATATGTTTTGAATTGATTATAATGTCGATGTTTGATAGACATGATATTTGGTTTGGCTTGTTGTTCTACATGCCATGTTTCTCATGATGCTTTGTTTCGTCATTTAACTATATTCGTGCATATTTTGCTTAATTATTTGATCACGTTATGTTTATCATATAGTGCATTTCGACAAATGTAAGTGCATTTTGTGACCTATAGGGTCTTTATTTCGGAATTGATACTTCTCATGAGTTTCTTTTCTTCTTTTTTGATAATGTCAAAGGGGGAGAAAAGATTGGGAAGCATAAGCTATGATTAAAGCTTTGAGTCTTCGGATCCGGTATTCAACATTTGTGCAAGACGGCATCAACTAAGGGGGAGCTTCGCAAGTGGTTAGCCTTTTGTTGTTTGAGTCTGTAACTTAAAGCTATTTGTAAATTGCATCTTAGGTAGGCTTAGTTAGCTTATGCAATAGTTTTGACAATTATCAAAAAGGGGGAGAATGTTAATGCACCAGTTCCCCTCCGAGTTTTAATAATTGTCAAAACACATGGAAATAGAGTAGAATATGTTTAGGCAACAATTGAAATTGACTTGACAGCAAAACATTATTTTGAAACTTTGAAAAATCAATTTTTAGGTGTTTTGTATCGATACATGTAAGTCTGTATCGATACAAATGTCCTGAAACATGAACAGGCTGATTATCACGCATTTGTATCGATACATAACACCTTTGTATCGATACAAATTGTTCTCATTGAAGTCAGAGGAGTCTCTGTGTTTCGAAACACACTTGTATGTTTCGAAACACATGCAAACTCACCTGAAGTCAGAGAGAGCCTTGTGTTTCGAAACATATCAGTCAATTTCTGTTTTTCTAGTGTATGTATCGATACATACGCGTGGATGTATCGATACAAGAACACAAACCTTCCTGCTGTCAACTGCTTGTATCGATACACACTGATGCATGTATCGATACAAGTCTGTTAGATTGTGCCTAAATTTGCTTCATTCTACTTCCATTATAAATAGCTTTATGTGTTATTGTTGTATGCATGAGAAACCAGTATTGAAGAGTTCTTTGGTCAAGATTGTTTGAGAGTTTTGTATCAAGGATCATTCAAGAGCAATCATCATCTTCCTTCATTACTTCTATCAAATTGAAGATTGAGTATGGGTTTAATTCGAGATTGATTTGAAGAATTCGAAGGATAACGTTCGAGGAGAATTCGCGGTGAATCAGAATTCGTCGCTCGGGTTGATTGAGTCTTGAAGGTTGGGTTTCTCATCCGGTTTCAAGAGCTTGCTTGAAGGTTACAATTCGGTTCGTTGAGGGAATCATTCGGACGATCATCACGGATTCTTGGATTGGAGATCGCGTGAAGGATTGATCGTTGGGAACGAATATTGAAGATGAGATCGAATTGGGTTTGCACATTTACAAAGACGGGTTTATGTTGAAGATGGTGAAGACCGGGTTTAGCGTCTGTATCTTACATATTTGAGTCGTTTGTAAACTGTGTATTGAAAGAGTTTTTCCGAAGTAAAACTCTCACCTTGTCCGTTTGATAAGGTGGGCGGAGAGGTACCGGCCGACTGCGAGGATGTACGAAAGTCGGGAACTCCGTGATCACTCCCTTGTGTATCTTTCTATCCTTTATCTCTTTTACATTCCAATTAGTTATTCACTTCACTTGTTACTTGGATTTTCAATTGTACAATTTGTGTGTGACTCAATTTCAAATAGAATAAGTGTAATTTGAAATTGATTGACTTGGTTAATTCGAATTGCATTCATTGTATCGTATTCATTCCATCGGCTTTTACTACACTTCCTTTGATCGAGGTGCAATAGACTACCGATCTAGGTAGCTTCCGCGCTTACTCGATTATTTTACGAAAAACCGTAGTTGTTGTTTGAAACGCTTTGCTCGTCACATTTTGAGCGTAGCCTTGTAGTCTAACAACTTTTTGTTACAAGGTCATACCCTTTGGTTGGAAAATGATGGGGCAATATGTCAAGCGTGCCTTGATCACCACATATGCCTTCAAGCTATCGCAAAACACAAGAGATTGAACTGTCAATGTCAAGGGGCATTTGGCATTTTTTTTAGAACTTGCACTAATCCTCTGTTGATTAATTGGTTTAGACCCATGCGCATTGAGGCACTTTTCTTGGTACCAAGAGCCTTTCAAGCCACCCTTACAAATGTTATTATCCTTTGCTTAACCAACTTTGAGCCAAAAAATATATTCTTTTGTTTCGGTGACAAACCACATTACAAGCCTATAGGCCAAAAGATTACATCTGTTTACCCCCCTTGGAGTTAGGTAGAAGCTGTAATACTCTTGTCTTTAGCAACAATCAAAATCAATGTTGATCATAGAACTACCAACATCTAAAGTTTTAGGTAGTACACAAAGAAAGCTGTCACACAAAAAAAATAGAAAAGAGACGAGACTCATCGAAAATTTCAAAAGAAATTATGTCTCTACAAAAAAAAATGAAAAAGATAACCAATGAACGCCAAAAGAACATTAAGAAGGAACCAATACATAAATATTAGGTTTCTTTACAAAACAAGACTTCTATCGTACAAGTCTATCAAAAGTACCCCAAAGGTAAAATGTTTCATGATACAAAAAGGAAGAGTAGCGGATGCCTAGCTCCAAAAAAAAAGCCTACTTTCTCCAAAAATATCCCACCTTTACCTAAGCCAAGTTACAACCCTCAAAGACCTCGAAAATGTGCATGAGTTTGAACTTTGATTAGTCGCTTAGAGTTCTTGCAAGCCTATGGAAAAATGTCAATTGAACATGACCACTTCGGTATACTACTCTAGAACCAGCAACATTATGAGTTTGGTAGTTACCCCGAAAGCACCAAAAGATGAAGAAGACATACAAGGATAAACACGAGATATCTCTTTCGCACTTCACAGATACATAACCACAATTCACACTTCAACAGGGGCAACCTACTTCTCCCTAAGTTTATAACATGAAAGCAGTGCTCCAGTTGAAATTGAAATTCCTTCATTAAGAGTCTCGACAGAATCCAAGTTTGAAGAAGCAAAATGGGTTCATATCCAGCTTAACCAGCTCAACTTCATTGAAGAAGAGAGAATGACAACCTTGTGTCATGGTCAGGTGTATCAACAAAGAGTCAATGGGGCATTTGACAAGAAAGTCCGTCCAAGACAATTCAAGAAACGCATAAGATTGTAATACTTGACTCTGCAAGAAAGTGAAACTTCAAACAGAAGAGATCGACTCAGTCTTCTTTCTCCAAGGCAAGGTCTTGTTAAGTCGAGATCATGAAGAAAGATGGCATTGTTATGATTCAGTGGAATTCATTTATTTTCATTGCCATTATCTTAGCTTCAATTTGCAATTACCTCTTCAAGGGATTTTGCATCCAGTTGAAAAATTCCCCACTTTTGCACTGTTAATAAATTCTCATTTTCATTCATCTGTTTGTTAGCTTGCTTTTACATTCTAATTGTGTGCATTAGTGCTACTTATTTTTGACAAATAAAGCATCTAAACATTTTGAATAAAAGGCATTTGAAAATAGCAAACTGTTTTGAAAAACATGAAGTGTTTGAAAGGAAACCAATGGCATACAGTAAGTTGCCCCGGTCCTAAATACACAAGATCATGGCAATCTCTTGATTCCATCATATAAAGAAAGTTGTTGTTTCTCTTTGGAAGCCTTTTTTGAACACCTATATCGCAACAGAAGGTTGCAAGGGTCCTTATCTCAACAATGACAGAGTTACTCAAATCCTTGGTGCCGGGAAATTCAGACTCTCTTTAACAGAAACTCAGAAAGTCATGCATTCATGCATACAAATCCATGCATTCATCCACGCAAATTCATGCATTCATACAAACCCAAAAAAAAAAGATCACACAAACTTCTGCATATGCAGATATTTCATCTGCATTAGTTTTGCATTTAGGCATCGAATACACATAATCATGCATTCATGAAACACAGGTTTGAAATATTGTTTTAACAGGTTGCGAACTTGGATCTCTTATTCAGTGAAAAAGATTGATGTACCTAATTCTCAAGTAAGATGGTTAATGAACCATATTTTCTCAACAAGAAGGGTTGATGAATCTTTTTCCCAGTGAATTGGTCAGCAAAGCATCACCCCTACCAGAACGGTCCGTGCACCACATTCTCAGACAAAAAATTCGGTAGATCTTTTCTCCAGTGCTTTGGTCGAGATGGTTATCTCCAATAAATTTGTTAGAACACCGCATCCCCAATGAAGTTAGCACACTGCATCTCCAACAAGTTGATTGATGAACCATGTTTCTCAACAGAATACTTGTCATTCAAAGTTTTGCCATAGTAATGGCAGAATATTTGACTTTTTCACCCAGTGAGTTTCTTCCTTCAAAGATACATCAAACTTAAGTAAAATACTTCAATACAAAGATCAGTCTTCACTGAAAATCAAGACAGTTCAGCTATCACTGAAAATTAAAGTACAACCTTAAGTGCTATCTCAGCTCGGTCTTCACCGAATATCAAAAAGTTTTGTCTTCACTGAATACCTAGAAAACACAGTCTTCACTATTATCTTAGTTCAGTCTTCACTGAAAATCAAGAAGGGCACAGTCTTCACTGTTATCTTAGTTCAGTCTTCACTGAAAATCAAGAAGGGCACAGTCTTTACTGTCATCTTAGCTCAGTCTTCACTGAAAGTTAAGGAGGGTTCAGTCTTCACTGTTCGTCTCAAAAATTCAGTCTTCACTGAAAAGCAGAAAGAAATACAGTCTTCACTGTCATCTTAGCTCAGTCTTCATTGAAAGTTAAGGAGGGTTCAGTCTTCACTGTTCGTCTTAAAAGTTCAGTCTTCACTGAAAATCAGAAAAAATTCAGTATTTACTGGAAAAGAAAGGAAGTCCAGTCTTCACTGGCAATCAAAGGAAGTTCAGTCTTCACTATTCGTCTCAAGAGTGTAGTCTTCAATGGCAATCAAGGGTTCAGTTTTCATTATTTGTCTTACAAGTCCAGTCTTTATTGGCAATAAAAGGAAGTTCAGTCTTCGCTGAAAATCAAGATAATTCAGTCTTCGCTGAATACCAGAAAAGTTCAGTCTTTGTTGTCAACTCAGTTCAGTCTTTGCAGAAAACTAGATAGAAGTTCAGTCTTCACTGGAAATCAAAGGAATTCAGTCTTCATTGTTCATCTCTGCAACAATTACCTGAGCTGTGTTTCCCTATTGATGAGGCTGCTAAGAGAGAGTCAGACATTACTTTAGACTCTAGGTTTTTGGAAAAATCACATGCTGGAGATATTGCTCTTGCATCTGGCAAAGGCAAATCTGATATGCTCAGCAGACAGCAGATGATTGCTGATCTCAAGGTTGTGAGTAAGGCTTTGGATGACAAGAAGTTCTTGGTTGATCGTGTGATTCAGAACTTGGAAGCTAAAGAGCTGGCTGCTCATGATGAAGCTCTTGTGGTGGAGGATTCTGAAGGAAGTGATGAGTTTTAATGCTCCATTTTCTTTTCTTTTTTTTCTGATGTTTTGTATTATGGGTGAAGCCCTGGATTATCTATGCACCTGTGTGTGCTATCTGGTCTGTAATAAGTACTATGGTGCTCTATTCCGTACTTATATGTTCTGACAATATGATGTTCTTTTCCTTTTGTCAAATTCTTTGGCTAAAAAGGGGGAGTATTATTAGTGTTGATGCACTACTGCAACTGAAGTTGAAGTTTATTGCTAGCTACTAATTTCTATGATATGCTGATTATTTATCTAATGCTTAGCAATGCATGAAGACAGAGGGAGTGTAGTATGTAGTAGCATGTATGTGTGGAATTCATTTTTCCATTGAAGGGGAGTATTGTTGTTTGTATGCATTAAGGGGGAGGAATTTATTCTTCCTAATCCTGATTGCATGAATTGAGGGGGAGGAATTTATTTTTCCTAATCCTTAAAATTTGTTGATGCTTTTTGAAGCTGATTGTTTTTCTTTGGAATCCACTGAGAGAGATCAAGTCTCTCTGATCATACTCTTTGAGGCTAGTTGTTTTCATACTCTCTGATCATACTCTAGGACATGCTGAAGCTTCTGAGTATGTTGAGCCCTAAAGCTGTTTGGACGCGCGCGTTTTTATTTTTGAAATATATCTTGAAAAAATTTGTTTTAAAAATATATTTTATCATGCATAGCTGGCATAACAGAACGCGCCTTGGATCAGAAGTTATCTCTTATGTGAAGATTTAATTCTAAAATATAATTCCTATATTTTAGGATTTGGTTTATTTTTATTGGATATATTTTTGAAGACTCTTTTTCTTAAGGAACAAGTCAAGCTGCGCTGAAGGAAAAGGGGGGATTTGTTTGATTGAAGGTTTCAATTATAAAAATTGAGAAAGATAGATTGATTTCAGAATGATAAGAATGATCAGGTTATTCGAATCACTTCCTTGTTACAAATTGGTAAATGCGGTCTTATGCCACAATTGCTTCCCTAATGTCACGATGAATTAACAAAGTGGTTCAGACCGGTGTTAACGACTAAGAACCTTTTTCTATAAAAATAACTTCCTAATGTCTTAGGTCAATTCAAATTCATAGAAAGTTTTATCGAACGTTAATTCTATGTATCATGGTTCAATAATTCGATATCTCTAAAACAGTTATTGACCAAACAATTATCTCATGATCAAGTCTCAAAAGTTATGGTTAGTAATCGTTTGATTCCTAAATTCAATTCATAAATTCGTCAATTCATAAAAAGAATTACACAAAGAGATAACTGAATAACATTAGGATTTCAATTGCATAATAAGATCCTCTACAATTTACATGGTTCAATAAGTTTCAAGGAAGATCATCTCATAACCTAATCACTAGAGAATTATCTACTCATGATAATAACTAGGCTTAAATATGTTATCTACCCTTGCACTTACATCTACTTTTGGTTTATACCCCTGTAATTTTTTTTGTTAGTTTTTAACCCTTGTAATTTGAAACAAGTTTGATATATACCCATGTGTTATTTGAGCCGTTACAAAAAAGATTAAATTTAACGGAGTGCCACGTGGCCCAATCAATATATGCCACGTGGCACAACAAAAAACAAAATTGATTTTGTTTTAAAGAAAATCTCAATAAGGTTTTATTATTATTATTATTATTATCAATTATTATTATTTTTTAAAACAAATCTTGAAACAAATTCAATCCAACTTGTACGTACCAAAAAAAACAATCCAAGCCAACCAAAACAATCGATTTACCAACAACAAAATAGAATAACCTGAAACAACAAATCGTGAAAGATAAACGCAGAAGAGAGATGACTAGGGTTTACCAATCGTTCATCACATAATCACTCATTAGAATCGCTCATCACATTCATCATGTTTACCTAATCTTTTTCGTTCACAAAATCGATTTTGCTCGTTCACAAATTGTGTTTGGGAATCATATATACACTGCTTTTGTGTTTGGTTGTGATTAGAAAGCTACTTAAAGGTTGGTCTTTCTTCTATATTGTGTTCTATGGTTAGTTTGTCTTCTATTGAAAATTGTTTGTCTTTGGAATATTGTTTTTACCTTTGTTACTTTTGATTTCTTAATTGCAAGTGTTTGCAGGTGTGGGGACAATTTGTTTCCTTGTATATGAGCTTAATTTTAATGATTTATTTTTGTCTGGACTAATTTTTTTTGTTTGGCTTGAGTTTATGAACATGTACTTTTGTGCGTTTTCTATGTACAATGTGATTATTTTATATTTTTTGATCACTTT
The DNA here is from genome assembly GCA_951804385.1 of Trifolium dubium. NCBI lineage: Eukaryota > Viridiplantae > Streptophyta > Magnoliopsida > Fabales > Fabaceae > Trifolium > Trifolium dubium. Next base: position 16,396,367 of record OX638072.1, on the reverse strand, counting down.
TTTGTCTTTATGTACAGAGAGATGAGTTTCACTCTTGTTATACATCATGGGGGTCAGTTTGTAAAAGATTGGTTTGTGTATTATAGGGGTGGTAGTGTAACTATAGTTGAAGGGATTAATAAGGAAAAATGGAGTTATTTGGATGCAGAGGGTATTGTGACAAAGTTAAAGTATGATAAAAATAGTTTCCGAATGTGGTGGAAAGTTGAGGTTGAAGTTGCTTACAAAATGTTAAGGTCTAACAAAGATGCTTATGATATTGTTGATTATGCCATAAACAACAAAGTTGATGCTCATGTATATGTTGAACATGATGTTGATAACAATGTTGTGGATGGTCCTATTTGTCTTGAATTTCTAAGTAATGATAATAATATAGGGGACATGACTATACGTGTTGGTGTCAATGATGATGCTGGTGAATATGACGAAGGTGAGGGCGATGACGAAAATGAGACTGAAAGCAGTGAAGATGAAGCTGAAGGGATTAATTTTGATGATAGTGAAGATGAGAGAGGTTTAGGGTTGGATGATGGATTTGGTTTAAGTGACGATGATGCTGATCCAGATTTCCTACCTACAAGAACGGTGGTTGATGGGCAAATATACAACTTGAGAACTCGTTTAAATCATACAGCGGGAGGTAGTTCTAATAGTACACTTGCAATATGTGATGTAAGCGATTCTTTAGCAAATGACAACTTTACAATGGAAACTGAGTATGTTAGCGAAGAACTTGGAAGTAGTGATCCTGATGATTCCGAAAATGAGAAGGGACCCAAATATGATCAATTTAGGATGGAGGACCTAAATAAGAACTATAAATTCAAAAAGGACTTACAGTTTAAATCGTTGAAAGAATTCAAAGATGCTATTATTAAATGGAATGTTTTACATGGGAGGGATATAAAATTTGTGAAGAGTGACAAGTCAAGGGTTAGAGTGATATGTAAGAAAAAATGTGGTTTTTTGGCTCTTGTAAGCCAAGTGGGAGGTAAGCACACATTCATGATGAAGACATGGAATGGTCCTCACTTGTGTACAAGACAACCGAACAATAAGACTGCTACTGCGAAGTGGGTGGCACAATCAATAATTGATACCATGAGCACAAGTGACAATATGAAGGTAAAAGACATTTTGACTCACATAAGGAAAAATTTCTCTGTGAATATCAGCTTTTGGAGAGCTTGGAAAGCAAAACAGATGGCTGAGGAAATTGTAGAAGGTAATGCCGCACAACAATATAATCTATTATGGAGGTATTGTGCAGAGCTTCGAAGGGTATCTGGTAATGCTAACACTTGCAAAATCTCAATGGAGAGACCACATCCAACGTTACAACCTAGGTTTGGAAGCTTTTATTTTTTATTTGATGGTTGCAAAAAGGGCTTTTTGAGAGCATGTCGACCTTTCATTGGAGTTGATGGTTGTCATCTAAAAACTAGATATGGGGGGCAGCTTCTCATTGCAGTCGGAAGAGACCCAAATGACCAATATTTTCCGTTAGCATTTGCAGTAGTCGAAACTGAGACAAAAGAATCGTGGAGATGGTTTTTGACGTTGTTATTAGAGGATATTGGACAAGAAAAAAGATGGGTTTTCATTTCTGATCAGCAAAAGGTAAATGTTGTTATATTTATGTTCTAAATTTTGTTGCTTCTTGTTTGTGTTTTTGCATGCTTCTAATGCATATTCCATTAATACTAGGGGTTGATTCCTGTTTTTGAGGAGATGTTTGAAAGATTAGAACACAGGTTATGTCTGAGGCATCTATATGCCAACCTTAAGAAAAAATTTGGTGGAGGCACTCGAATTAGAGATCTCATGATGGGGGCAGCTAAGGCGACTTACTTCCAAGCATACGAGAAGAAAATGTTAGAGCTGGAAGCAGAAAATACAAATGCATCGAAGTGGTTGGAAGGATATCCAACAAAGTTGTGGTGTAAGCATGCTTTCTCATTTTATTCAAAGTGTGATGTCCTAATGAATAATATTTCTGAGGCTTTCAATAGTACTATCTTGATTGCTAGGGATAAACCAATTATCACTATGTGTGAATGGATTAGACTTTATCTGATGAATAGAATGACAACTTTAAGGAATAAAAATAGTCACTACCAACATAGGATTATGCCTACACCTTTGAAGAGATTGAACAGGGAAGTTGAACTTAGTGGAGGTTATGCCTCACATTTGTCCAATGCAACTGAATATCAAGTTGAACATCATCAACATGGTAGTAGTTATATTGTTAATTTAGATAAAAGGACTTGTACATGTAACTTTTGGGAATTAGTAGGCATACCATGTAGACATGCTATTTCAGCTATGGGATTTACAAACCAAAATCCTGAGGACTTTGTTGATCACTATTATTCAAGGGAAGCATATGAACTTTGTTATAGTTTTAGTGTTAGTCCTATTAACGGTCAAGACATGTGGCCTGTGGTTGAAGTTGAAGATATGTTGCCCCCACAATATAAGAGAGGTCCTGGTAGACCAAAAAAGTTGAGAAGAAGAGGAGCTGACGAAGATCCAAATACTAGAAAACAAAGGCCTGCGCCTAATAGGTGTACAAAGTGTGGAAATCCTGGCCATAATGCTAGGGGTTGTAGGAGCACAGAAGTGAACCCATCAGCACAACTTAGAAAGGTATAAGGTTATTCAAAAGCTTTTATTTCATTGAGTATAACTTCATACAACATAGAAGTGACCATTTTTTTTTTGACAGAGAAAACCAAAGAAAAATGTTGCAAATGTTACTACTACTACTGCATCTAATGGAGCTAGTACTTCTTCTAATGTTGCTGGTAATACATGTAATGAAGCTGGTACTACTTCTATTACAGTTGACACTGCTTTTAATGCAGTTGGTACTGCACAGGTTGAACCAAAGGTAACAAAATGTTATAACTTTTATTTTGTTTATGCCTTCTATTTTGATTTTTTTTACAGAACTTCTATTTTGATTATTTAAATTAAAAATGGCAAATAAATATACTCTATATATTTTGATTTCTATTTTAAAATTTAATGACAGAAGAAAAGGATAGTGAAAAAAGCAAAGAAAGTTCCTACACTTGCTATAAATGAATCTGAACTTGTTCCTACTCTTGTTGTAAATCAAAGTAAATGTGATGTTGCATTTATAAATGTAAACCATTTTTTGAAACTGATTCAATGATAAATCTATTATTATAGGAAAAGAAGAGAAAGTACGTAGGATCGCAAAAGGTGAACTCCAAAAATGTCCGGAGAAGTGGTAGATGAAGTTGAAGTTGATCCTAAACTTGGTACTTGTTTGGGGTCATTAAAGACATTATAAATTTTTTCCAAATTCCTTACAAGTTGTTGCAATGTTGCAATGTGAACCGGACAACCGATTTTTAAGTTTCATTTTGATGTATTAGTGGCCTATGTTGCCAACTGAATGAATTTCAATGTATAGAGAATGTATAGAGAGTATTAGTGGCTTATGTTGCCAGCTTTTGGTGTGTTTTAAGTATTAGACTATTAGTGGCTCATATGATGTCAACTTTTGGTTTTTTTTGAATATTAGTGGTTTATATGATGTTAACTTTTGGTGTGTTTTGAGTAATATATATTGCAATGTATTTTAAATATTCAATCTAATTTCATTTTAAGTAATTTCATTTTGCTTGAATCCCATAACAAATATTTTGGACTAAAATTAGCACATTACATTAAATAACATTAAAAAAAACTAATAAAAAAAATAACATTAAAAATTGTAGGGGTTAAAAGCCAACAAAAAAAAACTACAGGGGCTAATACCAAAACCAAGTGTAACTGCAAGGACTGATAGCTTATTTAAGTTTTAAAAAATCAATTTTGTCTTTTGCGATGCCACGTGGCATATATTGATTGGGCCACGTGGCACTCCATTATGTTTGACCTTTTTTCCTAACGGCTAAAGTAACGGAGGGGTATATATCAAACTTGTTTCAAATTACAAGGGTTAAAAACTAACAAAAAAAAACTACAGGGGTATATACCAAAAGTAGATGTAAGTGTAAGGGTATATAACATATTTAAGCCTAATAACTATTACAAAGAGTTATAGAAATTATACATATGATTTGAAGCTTCTAATATTGTTTCCAATGCCAGAATCCTCAGTGAAAATCGTGCAGCCGCCAAAACTCTGATCAAAATTCGGAACCCTAAAAAATACAACACTTTTCGCTTTTATAGGTGCAAACACGCGCGCCATCGTGACACGATTTCATCCATCGTGATACGATGGTGCCCAAAATTCCAGTTTCTGTCCTGATTCTATCGTGACACGATGTTGTTCATCGTGTCACGATTTCTGCTCCACCTGACATAGTTTTCTGCTCTTTTAAGCTGTGTGATCTAACTTGAACTCCAAAAATCCATGAAATTATACTAAAAATTACGTAATGATAGAGTGTCATCAGTTGGTATAAGGGGAAAGGATAAAACATCGTCCTTTTAAGAAAACAGGTGAAAAAGATTTTAATTGAAAATAAAGTTGACTGCGCAAGGACAGGAAAAATATAGTTGTGTGAGTTGAGTGTCTTTTAGGATTTTTTCTGAGAGATTGTACTTAGTCAACGAGAATAGCCCTAAGTCGCGAGCCATGCGGTAGGTACTGAGCTATTCAGAAAGCGAAAGTCATGCGTCAGACGCTCCCCGTTTCGTTCAATATATTAATTATAATATTTTCAGAATTTTCAAATTCAGGCCAGAAAAGCAAAAGAAAAAGAAGATAGAAGAGGAGAGAGATGCAAATGCATGGATACGAATGACATAGAATTGATGATGCTGAGCAATTCAGAATTCATAAGATGTAGGCATATAAACAAGTAATCATGTATCGGACAAAAGAGAAATAAGTCAACAAACAATTACATGTATTTAGCACAACACTGTCAAATGAAAAAAAGTAAACTGTAAGACGTAAATAGAAAAAGTCAACTAAAAAGTTAAGATGACATATCAAAGTGAAACTGAGACAGAACGAGTCATGCGTCAGGCTCTGCCTCATTGTTTTTTTGAAGGATTTATGTTTCAAGCTTAAAAGTTTGGAATTAAAAATAAATTAATCAAAGTCATGCGTCAGTGACTATTTATTTTTAATCCCTTTTTCATATCCAAGTTTCAAATCAAAAGCTCCGAATTAAAAATAAATTAGCCAAAGTCATGCGTCAGAGACTATTTATTTTTAATCTAATTTTCAAGTCTAAGTTTCAAACTAAAGTTACGAATTAAAAATAAATTAGCCAAAGTCATGCGTCAGAGACTATTTATTTTTAATCCATTTTTCAAATCTAAACTTCAAACTAAAGTAACGAATTAAAAATAAACTAGTCAAAGTCATGCGTCAAAGACTATTTATTTTTAATCCATTTTTCAAATCTAAGTTTCAAACTAAAGTTACGAATTAAAAATAAATTAGGCAAAGTCATGCGTCAGAGACTATTTACTTTTAATCCGATTTTTAATGCAAAGTTTTCAAATTAATTAAGAAAAAGACTCAAAATAATTGATTAAACACTTATCTCAAAAGTGCTTATGAGAATAAACACTTTTAAAATAAGCACTAATTTTTCATTAAGCCTTTTTTCATTAGAAGTCATAAATTAATTAATAGTCAGGGGGGTGAGTTCATGAAAAAAAAAAGGGGTGCACTTAAGCAAAAACAAAAATATTAACCTGAACCATTCAACAGCTGACACGTGGCGAGGGAACCCATCCCTTCTTCCCCGCGTGAGCTACCACCATGGCTAGAAGCTTCACAAACACCACGATTTCAATCGGTCACCGAATCTCACAAACGAATAGTCGATTTGATAGTATATCTCGCGTAGATTCCAAATCTACCATTAGTTTTCGCAATCGGTGTTTGTGGAGAGAGAAAAAGATCACGGAAATTTGGATTCAAAATTTCAAAACGGTTTTCCGGCGAGTTTTCGCGAAAACTAAGAGAATAGAAAGCTTCAGAAGGGTCTCAAACGTATCAATCCAAGTTCCTTTTCCTTTTTCGCGACTCAGTTTGGCCGGATCGGATATTCAAAGTTCTCGTTGTGTTCAAGCTCTCTGTTCACGCGTTTCCGACGATGGATTTGGACTCAGGAGGGTCGAATTAGTAAGGAATGAGTATTTGATTTTGAGTTTTGGCAAGTTTTTGGTTCGCCGGAAAATGGAATTCCGTTGGTGGTTTTGGGATTCCGGCGGTGGTGCCGGAAAAGTGTTGGTGGAGTAGGGAGGAGCTTTTTTTTTGGGAATTGTGCTCTTTTTTTATCTAATTATTTTAATGGTATTTATAGGGGAGGATTAAGTTGTGTGGCATTTGTGTAATAATGTGTATTTTTGAGATTAAGGATAGATTAATAGAAAAATGGTGATAAAAATAAAATGGAAAATGATTATGAGAGGGGATGATGAGGTGGCATAAAATAATTGGGTCATGGAAAAGATGTTTTTAATGATGAAAATGCAATGAATAAATATAAGCGAATGAAAATGAAATGGAATATATTTTTTTATGATTTTGAGCAAAATTAGCGAATGGCGTGAAAACATTATTTTTTAACTATTTTTGGGGGATTCCTATAAAATAAGAAACAATAAAATATTTATTTAAAAATGTCAAAAATTAGGGTATTACACACTCATATAGAGTCTACATTGATAGGTTAATTGTGCATTTGAATACTGTTGGGTATGATTGATATATTATCTGTGCACTTGGTTTCTATGATGCGTGATTCATATGATTAAATGTTTAAATGATGCCATGTATTGTATATCTTGTGGTGCGTATTTTTGGTTATATGTTATTTTTAGTTGGTGACCCTTTACGAGCATTTTTAGGTCTTTACTTGTTCCATGTTGAGAACCGGCGAAGCTTGAAGCTATCTGTGGGTCTTCGCCATCCAGTCGTCTACAGTAGAGTTTAAGGATCAACTTAGGGGTAGTTGTTTAAGAGTCATGTTACTCTTATTTATTTTCCACTGTATTTATACTCTGAAATTGTATTATAATATATTTCGGAATAAATGGTGCCGCTATGTTTGTTTAGACTTAGCATTTGATTTTTATTCTTAAATTTTATTGTGAAAACAATTTATAAAGGAGGCATTGTGTAACACCTTGAAACAAAATGTTTGGTACAAGAGACCAAGAAAATGAATTTAGAAAAGTCTTTGCTATTTCAAATATAATTATACAACAATTAAGGTAAATATAACCAAATCATACAATAGAAAAAGTTATTTTAAACCATGACTCTGACTGTGATCAGGTAACATAGAAGCTCTATACATTGAACTGCTGATGGGTAGTTCGGACATACCTTTCAACTTTTCAATGTCATCCTAAACCTGGAAACATCATCCCAAACATAGTGAGCACAAAAACTCAGTAACATAGAATATAAAATAATTTATGATGTTCCCAGCCATGTCTGGTGTACTAGACATGGAGAAAATTTCTCTCATATAATAGTCTTAAATAATTGAATCTTGTTCCTAACATGTAAGTAACTAACTTAACATTGATTTCTTTATATATTAAATCATAATACCATATTCCGATAATAATTATTTGCTATACTTATATACTCAGGATTTACCTTTTCACTAGATGTAATAGTTAATCTAGGTTTGCCCTGCAGTACTTATCATATAATACTCAGGATTTGCCTTTTCACTGGATATAATAATTAATCTAGGTTTGCCCTGCAGTACTTATCATATAATACTCAGGATTTGCCTTTTCAATGGAAATAAGAATTCATCCAGGTTTGCCCTGCAGTATTCATCATAGAGTATTCAGGATTTGCCTTTTCACTGGATATAATAATTCATCCAGGTTTGCCCTGCAATGCTCGTCATCTAGTATTCAAGATTTGCCTTTTCACTGGATATAATAATTCATCCAGGTTTGCCCTGCAATACTCATCCTCTAGTATTCAGGATTTGCCTTTTAACTGGATATAATAAATCATCCAGGTTTGCCCTGCAATATTTATCTTTTATCATCTAGTACTCAGGATTTGCCTTTTCACTGAATATAATAAATCAACCAGGTTTGCCCTGCAGTACTTATCTTTTACAATCTAGCACCCATTATATAACAAGTCCTATTTAGAGTAGCTAAGGATATAAATAGAAATCTCATACTTAGTGACTTGATTCTCTATACAAACCAATAAATCACTTATATATATATCAACTATCTAGAAATTTGTATTAAGGGTTAATATAATACATTTCATATCTTGATCTTTCCATCTTAGCTATCTAGTTATATCATTACTAGTTCATATGATAAAGGTAAGGATCCTCATGCACTCATCTTAATTCTTATTCCTAAATATTACATAACATCTATGCACAATACATGTTTTAACAAGTCAAACATTTTATCAAACATCAAACAGTCCAAAATCTAGTGTTTCGACAATCAGACGTTAACTTCGACAATTTAAATAAAATATCAAACGATATCCGATTTGAATAAAAGAGGTGTCTTTAGAAAGCTTAGAACGTCTAGATTATAGATATAATATTTATTTTGGAGTTTATGTAGCCAATTGGATCAGTTCATTAAAAGAACGTGATCAGGTACAAAAACAGGACAGTAATTATTTGCTAACTTGTAACAGATGTTTAAGCATCAATACTAAACCAAAACCAATGAAATTTGTGCCTAACCTGAAGAGAAATGAGTCTACTTTCTAATAGTGAAAGAATCAATTCAAAAAGATGTACGTGGAGAAAGTTATGGGAGAAACACTGACAGGGGCTGAAAACGGGATTGAAGAAATGAAACCCCATACTTACCGATTTCACATAATCAATACACAATCTTTGCATACAACAAAAGTTACTAATTCAACACATCATATAGCATAATTATCCCTCCAACATGCTTATAACTAATTCTCCAATCAATTTTAAAGTCACAACAAAACCCCCTTTTCTTAATAAACCCTAATTCCAAAATCTATAAATCTCTATATTATACTAAAGATTGAATGGTGCAAACCCTAATGCCCTATGTCATCATGACATCACCTTTTGTTGCCCTAATTCTAAGCCAATCATGTAGTTCCACGTGGACATAGGTTGTGTTCCAAGCAAATCATGTAGTTCCACGTGGACATAGGTTGTGTTCCAAGCAAATGTGTGAGGTGATGATGCAAGCCGTGTCTTGCATTGCAAGTTTCACCATTAATATTCAACCATGTGTCCTTTTGCAAGAGAAGCCAAGTGTTGTTCCCACATTGCTTGCATGTTGAGCTCCACTTGATCCATGATAAGTGTCTCTTAATCCATTGGACCTTTATTTCAACCAATTGTAGTGATCCACCAAACTTGCATGAAATTCTATTGGATGTTTTCTTACATGAATTGGATTCCTCCATGTGTGATTGCCATGTGTAGGCTTGCATGAGACTCTATTGGACCACATGTCAATGCTCCAACTTTGCTTGCATGTCTCAAAATCTATTGGACCTTTTTTTGCCACCAATTGGAGTGATCCACCAAACTTGCATGAAATTCTATTGGATGTTTTCTTGCATCAATTAAGCATCTCCACGTGTGATGCATCTTGGTTCATAGATCCATGTCAATTGCCATGTATGAGCTTGCATGAAATTGTATTGGACCACATGCCAATTTTGGCTAGGTCTCTATTTCCACCAATTGGAGGCTTCCATTTATGCATCACTTGGTGTATAAATAGCAATCATGCACTAATTCCTTTCTTCTCTCCACCATAATCCACACTGTTATCATCACGTTTGCCTGTTCACTCAGGATGTCTAACCCAGGTAACCACTTTGTTCTTTCATTTAGCTTATGCTTTCACTTTCTATGTTGCTTTGGTTGATTTGAACTGAGATCATTGGAACCACATATATGATGTCAGGATTGTATGTCAAGCCCACTAAGATTTCTGAAATTACTGGTGGAAAGATTGATTTCCATATGAGAGTTCGAGTGATCAACCTTTGGACTACACCCGATCGTGCAAATCTTTTGGAGGATGGGGCTATTCATATGATTTTCCTTGATGAAGGGGTAAGTTGCCGGTTTCATTTTCAGCTTGGCTTCCTTTCTTGGTCTTGCTTGCCACTTTATGTGTTTCCTTTGTGCAGCGTGGGAGAATTCATGCAACTATTAGGAAGGATTTGATCTCTCGGTTTAAGGAAGAGATTGAAGAGGGCTCTGCTTATGTTTTTGAAAGATTCATGGTTGCTAAGAACGATCCTACGTTCAGGAGCACTCCTCACAAGCACAAATTAAATTTCATGCGAAATACTGTGGTTTTTAAGGTCTGTAATGCGACTGAAATTCCAATGAATCACTTTGAGTTCATGCCTTTCAAGGACATTCTTGCATGCACTAAGGAGGATAAGTATCTTTGTATGTTTTGTGTGTATCAGTGGATTATATCTGTCTTCGGAGGTGTTGTGTTGCTAACTATATTTGTTTTCCGTAGATGCCATTGGTCATGTTGTTGAGAAGAATGCTGTGAAGGAGACTGAGAAAAATGGGAAGACAAACAAAGTCATGGATGTGACTCTTGAGGATTTGGAGTGAGTTTGTTCATTCAACAATTATTTTTTGTGAATGATTTTTTTGTTGCTTATTTGTTTCTTGATTTTTTTTAAATGGTAGGGGCAACAGGGTGCATTGCACTCTATGGGATGATTTTGCTGTGAAAATGCAGCAGTATTTGGATAGCCAAGATCCAGCAATGCCTGTCGTGATCATACTTCAGCTTTGCAAGCTTAAGAAGTATCTTGGTACAAGAACACCCTTTAATTTTGAGTTTAATTTTAAGTTGTTGAAAAGATTGATCTTGCTTAGCATTTGTATGTTTGATTAGGTGCTATGGGGATCTCCAATTCTTTTTATGGAACAAAGTTGCTTTTGGATTCCAAGTTACCTGAGGTGGTTAATTATATGGAAAGGTTGCTATCCTCATTGTTGGATGCATTTGGTTATTTTTTTTTTTTTGGTCTCTTCCTTGGACTGCCTTGATATTTGTCCATGGATTGGATGGATGCTGCCGGTGTGGAGCTGACTCAAGTGGTTAGTCAGATGGCCAGCCCATCTGTGGTGAGTGTTGGTGATGATCTGTTGCAGACACCAAAAATGACAATTGAGGATTTAATTGAATCTACTCAGGTTTGTTTTTTTTTTTGTTTTCGTCATCTTCTATTGTTTCATTTTTGCTGAAAAAATACTTTTAAGTTATGCTTTTACTTTTGTTGTAGACATGTTGTGGTTCTGTGTTCGCGTGGACATGTGAGTTTGATACTGATGCCGGTTGGTATTACCAAGCCTGTACTAGATGTGCATCAAGAGTTAATTCTCTTAGAGGCCAGCTCTATTGTGAGAAGTGCAAGATGCCAAGAACTGCAGTTCCTAAGTATTGTTTTTAGACACGGTCTATTCTTGCTTGATCCAATGGTTGATTTTGATGATTAATTATGACATTTTAAATTTAATTAGGTTCAAGGTTAGTCTCCAGGTTATAGACAACACAGGGTCTATAACTTTTGTGATGTTTGATCGTATTGTTCATCAAGTGCTAAGGAGGACTGTTCAGGAATTGCTTGATTCTATGAGTGATGTAATTTTTTCCTCTGTCTTTGCTTTATGTACAGCCTGCCTTCCATCAGTTGTGTTACTTTGACTTCCATTTTTTTTTATCATGAAGGGTTCTGGTTCCGGTGCCCATCCTCCGAAACTTGACGTGTTTATTGGCAAACGTATGCTTTTCAAGGTTGAGGTGACTGATGCCAATCTGTATCGTAATTGGCGCGGTTATACAGTTAAAAAATTAACCTGTGATGAGGCGATCATCAATCGCTTTGCCATGCTTCATGGGTTAAATGTATGTTATTGGCAACTTCATGTGCTGTTTTTGAGTTTGTCTATTAGGATTTTCTGATTGTTTTAACTAATGAATAGCTTGGCGGAGGAAGCGATGGTGATGATTGTGATGCCCCTGATGTCCCTACGTGTGACTTAAGCAAAGATACTTCGTTGGTAGTTTTCTCCCAAGATTTTATTCTATTTGTTTGCCCTTTATTTTTTTTTTGAGGCACTTATTAGTTGATGTTATGTGAATTCAGGATGTTGGTTCAAGTAAAAATGAAGACATTGCTGTCCCTGATGCAACCCAGACTCCCACCAGCAAGTTATTTGAGAAGAGGCCTGGTGCAGTTAAAACACCCACAAGCAAGTTATCTGTAAAAAGGTCCATTGATCCTGATGTTGCCGTTGAGGAAGTTGTCGGTGATGATGTGGTCTTGGTTGATTTAGTTGACACTGCAAAGTCAAAAGCAGCTGGGAGGAAGAATACTGCTACTGGTGGTGCTGCAAAGTCTAGGGCAGCCGGGAAAAGGATTGCTGCTGCTGGTGGAGTCGATGCGTCCGTCGCCAAGGAAACCAAGATGGTGTTTGTGAAGATTGAAGGTGCTAAGTGATCAGTGTTGGAGTTAGTTGTGGTGCTTTGTTTCCCAAGTGTGATGTGCATGGTCCTTTGTATTTGTGGAACTTTGTCGTGTCAATGTGTTTGTGTCTTAATGCGTAGTTTGTGTTGGGAATAATTTTGGTTTGTTAATTGTGCTATGTGTGAATGTTATCCTCTAATGGGTATAATTTTGTGCACTATCTGCTTTCATTGTTATTAGTGGTGGGTGATTGTAGTGAAAATTAATTTAAATTCAAGTGGACTACCAACCTACTTTGGCAATTATGAGAGGCGGATGGCCTTTTCTTAGTTTTAATTAAAAGTTGATCAATTGGATTGCATGGTGTTTTTTCCTCTCTCTTTTGGGCAACAAGATTTCTTCATTGAAGTGCAAGAATAGATCAACCAGAGAATGATTAGAGTGTTTAAATTAATAACACTATTTTAATTATAAGCAAATTACATTTATTGTTCACTGGATTCACATGACAAGATTGAGCAAGGACATCAATAACTTGAAACGTATTCACATGTAGGACAAGGTTAAGGACACTGACAAAAGAAAATATACACCATAATAAAAACAATTTTATTCCTTCATGCCATACATACAAACTTATAGCCTAGCATGGACTTAGAAGCAATTGGCAGTATGAAGGGCTGCTTGGTGAGGTGTAACGATTGAAGTTCTGTAGAACTCCACAAGATCCTTTAACCTATGAATCTCTCCCAACAACCTTTTCAACTGTAATTTAAGCATTCTAATGGATTGTTTTACGTGTAATCGATTGGTGATGTTTTCTTTGATCCTCATTTTCGCCTCTTCTTTTGCTTCTCTGGTCACCGCAATATATAATTCATAACAGAATGCTGCAATGTTGTGTGCACTAATTTGCATGGAGTCTCTCAACAGCCACAGGTTTTCTAGCACCAATGTTTTCATTTCAGTTTTTTCATGTAGGAGCTTTGCTGTGTTCAGCATCATTGGAACATTTGCCACAATTTCTTCCTTCAATCTCATCAGTTGGCTAGAAAAGGTGATTTCTTTGGGTGATAGCATGGACATATTACCCTTAAGTTCATCCACTCTTGCTGAGAAAACTCTTGGTTTTCAGTTAGGAAGTCTATCCCTTGGAAAATCATCTCTCTGATTTGGTTTGTTAGGGTGTTTGGGTTGGTGGTCATGGTGCTGTGAAGTGTTTGTGTTTGTGGTTGAGGTGTTGGAGGAGAATAAGAGGTTTTGGCTTGAAACAGAAGGAGAAGAAGCGTGGCCTTTCTTGGGAAATTTGGGTTTAAATGGATTAATTGTTATGGTTAAATGTCTCATCAACATTAATTGGTTTAATGGGGTGGTTGAGCATAGGTGGTAAATGATCCACTGTAAAAATTATCCACTTGCATATCTTAACTGTGTATTATTTGTTTTGTAAAAATTATTCAGTTGTATCAGTTAGTGATCGACGATTTGTGTATCAATAGTTGACCTACCGTAATTCTATCGTTACGTTGTAAATCTAAGGCTGATGATTTAGGGTTTAGAATTGTTTTGAATTAAGAAGGAGAATTTAAATTAAAGATTTAAATTAATTATAAAGTGGATATCGGTATATAACTAATTAACCTTCGGGGATTCAATAAATTAATAGCGCGCAAAAAGGATTTATTTTTCAGAAGAACTTTCTCAATTTAAAGGTTTAAACCTCACACTCTCGTTTTGTTGACAAAAACCATACTTTCTAAGCTAGGAGTTTTACTGTCACTTTTCTACCACCTTAACTTCGAAAGTATATTTTGAAAATCAATTAGTTCTAATTAATCCTAACGTGGCTCTCGCTCGTTCAAAGATTAATATCAAATTCCTACTATCTAGTTAAAACCTCAAACTCTCGCTCTATTGATTTTAACCTTAGTTGCTTTATTTTACTCTCGTTCAAAAGCTTTGAATTAAATTAGGAATTTGAATCAGAAAAATAGTATGTGTGTGCGTGCGCTACATCATCATTAAGTCCCCTTCAGAGAATTAAATTACATACCGATAACTAGGAAATAAACAAACAAAAACAGTAAATTAAACAAACAAAAACAAACAAGCGCATAAAAACCTGGAAATAAAATCTGCTGAAAACTTGAATTAAAGTTGCTGGAATTAATTGGAATAATATTCTTGACAGGAAAGTGAAAACGGAATTGAAATCGGATTTCCGGTGTAAAAATACCGATACAGTTTACAAAGCAGAAAATATAAACTGACTGAAAAGTAAAGAAAATAAGGCGTCCAGAGATCTGGAATTGAGTCTTCTATTTATAGAAGAATTTTGCCTCGTACGATCCATAAAAATAGGGAGGATATGCTTCACTTTTGATCTTATCCAACAGCCATCCGATCAGGAACAGACGCGTGCTTTTCCCCCACGTTACGCAAAAATTGGTTTCAATTGGATCCTGATTGTGTGGCGGGCGCCATGAAGCTCATGGCAGGCGCCACCAGGCTGTTCCTTGATGGGCTCAATTGGGCTGCGTGGATTTGTGCCTTGCACCTCCCTTTTTGCTGCGTTTTTTGCCCTTTTTGCTCAATTCTCTTCTCCGACCAATTTTTTTAGACAAAACTGAAAACAAAACAAATACGAACATAAAAGCAGATAAAAGAAATAAAAACATATGAAAATGCAACTAAAGTTCACATAAACTAAGCTAAAAATACGATATGATTTCGTGTCATCAAATTCCCCCACACTTGAACCATTGCTTGTCCTCAAGCATAAAAGAATAGTGAATTGCATAGCACAAGTAAAAACACATGACACGATCATCCTACTCATACGTGGTTGCCGGCTAAGCCATGAAAATCAGATAACAGTGCAAATAACAAGAACACCATAATGACACCTTAGACTCCCATTATATGAAAACAGACCTGAAGCATTTCCTTTTGACTCTACTTCTCACCTAAGTTTCATTTACCCTTTTCATTCTAGCGCAATCACATTAAGCCCGTTATCTCGTACACGCCCATGGTAGGAAACCTTCTAGTGATTATGATCATTATATAGCGAGCGGTGCTGATAACATGAGTTTGGTAACACCTATTTGCTTTACCCACTTCGCAGTTGCGGGGGATCGGATCGTAACCCGCCCTACCAAGTTCAAAATCAAACACCTCTGAACCAACTACTAATGAGTTTCTATACTATGGTATTTTTTCCTTTCACATGTTTCAACATTTGTTGAATTTTCGTCAATTATTTCAAAGAATCAACCAATAGTATTCATAAACATTAATATTCAAGATCATTCACTTATATTCGTCGGTTTCCCACTTAGTTTGTGCCTTGAGATGGTGCCGACTGCTGAATAAACTACTAAGGGTTCATTAAAACTCAAATTCAAAGTTTTGTCAAAATTAGTACTCAAATCAGTTTTACACACTTCTGGGAATCTAAGGTGTCAAAACGGTATTGATTTTATCTAACTGTTACCCAAATTTCACAAAATAGCCTAGATAGTGCAAACAACCTATATACTTTCAAACAATCAATATCAAGCATCAAAACTCAACACTTTGCTTTTCACAAGAAATTTTTTGGTATGACTCAAGAAATGGGAAAATCAGACAATAACAAAAACAACACGCAAAAAACTACTCAATTTAAGTGAACTATCCTAATGTTTTATTATGCATGCAAACTAAATGACTGAAAGTAAAAGGAAAGTGATAAAGCTTCCTCCCCCACACTTAAATCGAGCATTGTCCCCAATGCAACGACTAAAGGTGAGATTGGAAGGATAGAACCTGTGAGACCAAACTACTGGCGGCCTGGGCCGCGTCTCCTCGTGCTGTGGAGGAACTGCACCTAACTGCTGGAAATAGTCATCAAACTTGTCCATGCGCAAAGTCATACCTGTCATGCCATCAATCAAACCACGCTGCTCAACCTGGTACTGCTGCATCATCATCATCTCAGTCTGGCGAGTCTGGATGTCCTGAACATGCTGGTCTCTCTGGGCATCTAATATGGAGCGCTGCCTCATCTCAGAAAAAATAGTATCAAGCGTGGCAGTCCCATTGCCGGCTCCGGATGAAGTACCTGTAAAATAGCCAGAAGAAGTGTGTGTGGTATGTGCATCATCTCCCGGACCCTCACGCTCTTCCTCCTCATCCTCGTCACTCTCTCCCTCATCAACAGCTGCATTTTGGTTCATGGGTGCAGGTGGGCCGCCAATGTCGGGGAGGAAGCGGAAATTGGTTGTATTGCGCACATTTATGCGTGATGTGTCAGGTAGGATGATGTCGGGGCAAGCTTTGTTATCTATCATGAGAATAAATTTACCATCGGCCCTTTGTTTGACAAGTTTCATGCCTCGTACCATATACATGTCAATGGTACGGGGATCTAGTGGGATTAGAGTTGAAAGTTTTTTCTCATGGTTTAGCATGCGCGCTAAAGTTGTGATAAGCCCCCCAAAAACAATTACCCCTTTGTGTCGCGGGGAATTTGGGATTCCCATCCCTACATTGACCTTTCATTTCCAAAGAGGGAAAAGTATCAAAAAAACCGTTTAAAAGAAATTCTAAGTTCGGGGGTTGATTACACCTAGGGAAGGTTTTAGCATCCTAAGCGCCTATAGTATCCTATAGTAACCTCTAGTTTATTGCTTTTTTACTTATTTTTAATGTGAAGAAATGAGAGAGAAATAGTAAGAAATTGGAGGGAGAAGTAGTATAGAGAGAGTTTTGTGTGTTAGTGGAGATTGGATTGAGAAGAGAAGGTTAAAGCAAAATTTAAAGTGTTTTGAAAAGTAAACTTAAAATCTAATCGTGCGACTAATTTTGGTTTAATGGACTAAAAGAAGTTTTATTTGAGAGAGAGAAGATGTTTGTTTGTTTTCTATTTTTCTAAGGAAATTACTATTCGTACCCCTTTGGAAATGAAAGTTCGCGCTTAGTTTGGTTTTTAGCGTTTGCGGAAAGCGATAAAAATAAAATGCATGCAATGCAATTTCTACATCCACTTTGGGGTTACATTTTCCACCTAATTACATTCTAAAAGTTTTGCGAAAATTTAAACATGAATGAATGCAACAATTGAATGCAATGCAAAAATAAACTAAACTAAATTACAAATCCGATGGAATGAAAATAAATAAACTAACTAGACTAAATTAATCTAAACTATTTTTTTTGTTTAGGTGCTAATTCTAGGTCCGTCACTTTTTTGCTATGGTATAGTTTTAAGTCCAAATCACAATCCAATCACAATGAACAATATGCAATAATAATATATGACTAAAAAAATAAAATAAAGTGCAAGGAATTAAATGACAAAAAAAATAAAAAAATAAAGTGCATAAAATAAATGACATAAAAAATAAAAAATAAAATGCATAAATGAAACATAAACCAAAAAAAGAAAGCAAAAATAAAGAATAATAAAAAAAACTGAACAATAATAATGATAATAAAAATAAAAAAAAATAGCGTAAAAAAAAATTGAAAGAAAATAATAAAGGGGGGTGCAAAATTAACAGGGGAATATATTGAAGTAAAAAAGAAAAATAGAAAAGAAGGCCCAAAGAGGCCCAACGCATTTGAACCGGACTATATGCCTGAACCGGACTGGTTCACACGGTTCAACCCTAGGGTTAAACCGAACTAAGTCCGGGATTCTATACGGTTCTCACGCGCGAGACCATAGTGAGTTTTATGATCATCATCATTAGATTTTAATCAAACGGACCTGATATAATCTCTGAATCACATGATCCATAATTAAAAGAAGAATCAGACGAACAAGATCAGAAGTTGCAAATAGGGTGTATACAATGAGTCACCTTCTTCACGCGGGCGAGTCACTGACTCAGTGACTCAGTGACTCGTCCGCCATTAGCGAGCCAACTCAAAGCTTCAAAACTTCGTCAAAAAACGCGTATGAATATATGAATCAACTCATTTTTTCACGTAGATTACAGATCCAAGCTTAGTTTTCGAAATAGATCTGTAGATTTTTAAAAACGATTAACACAAGCTTAGATCTAAAATTTTGAAATCGTTTTGTACGCGAAATTGACGAAAACTGATATGTACATCAGCTTCGTATGTTAGTCGAGAGTTCAATGAGCCAAGTTTCGTTCGAAACAGAGTTGTAAATCGATCAAAATCATTACCTCAAGTTTTTGAGCAAAAAAAACGGTTCGGTCGCGCGTTTCTGTGGTGTTTTTGTGCGATTTCGTTGTTGTTTTGATGTTATGAGATGCGTAGGATGATGAATTGATGAATTGAAATTGATTTGGAGAGGTTTTGTGGATTTGAGATTTTGATGTTTGTGTGTTGAGCGTGAGAGAAGAAGAAGCTAAGAACAAAACATGGTCCGACTGGGAAAACAACAAGATATACCCTGAGTTCATCGGGACGATCTCTACAGGGGAACTTAAGCAAATACTGGGGAAAAATGTTACTGACTATCGTCTGACCGACAACAAGAATGTTGTATACTGACACACAACATTTTAAAAAATATCAACTATCGACTGACCGACAGTAAGAATGGCGTATACCGACATACAACCATTTATATATTAGCAACTATCGACTGACCGACGGCAGGAATGTTGTACACTGACATACGACATTTGAAAATCAAAACTATCGACTGACCGACAGCAGGAATGTTATGCACTGACACACCACATTTATGTTTAACTATCGACTGACCGACAGTAGGAATGTTATACACTGACACACAACATTTATGTTTAACTATCGACTGACCGACAGTAGGAATGACGTACACTGACATACAACCATTAAAAAACATTTACTATTGACCGACCAACAGTAAATAATGTTGGCACTGACACTCAACATTTATAAGATCAACTATCGACTGACCGACAGCAAAGAATGTTGGCACTGACACTCAACATTTATATGATCAACTATCGACTGACCGATAGGAAAAATGTTATGTACTAACACACAACATTTAAATCAACAAACTATCGACTGACCGACAGTTGGAATGGCGTACACTGACGTACGACATTTTGATATCCAAAGACTTATCGACTGACCGATAAGAAGGATGTTATGCACTGACACACAACAGTTAAATCAACAGACTATCCACTGACCGACAGCTGGAATGGCATACACTGACATACGACCGTTTGAAAATCAACAGACTATCGACTGACCGACAGCTGGATTGTTGTACACTGACATACAACACTTTGATATCAATAAACTATCGACTGACCGATAGAAAAGATGTTATGCACTGACACACAACATTTAAATCAACAGACTATCGACTGACCGACAGCTGGAATGTTGTACACTGACATATAACCATTTGAAAATCAACTATCATCCGACTAACAGTGATGTGAAAAAGGTAATATCAACCACTTGGGGAGAAAACAACTCTACGGAGTACTTCAAAAAGTAACATAGATAGGTTGAACTGTATGAGACTTGTATGTCTTTTGTGTAAAGAGAAAAGATTTGTATGATCTTTTGTATTTATATCTGTAGACAGAAGAGACTTGTGTAATCTTTTGTGGTATGTATCTTGATATGATGCATTGGGATGAAACCACTTGAGGAAAAGTAAAGTGTATCTGGTAAAATACAAGCTTCTTGTGTGGATAGCTAGTCACTTGTTGTTTTGAATGATGTCCAATCCGGGGACAAACGGGAGAGGAACTGTAAAGCAAGACTCTGTGTTCAATTGAAGAATAAATTCAACTGAAAATTTCCTTTTGTTGTAGGAAAACTGAAACAACCGACTTCCACAAGAGAGGAGTCTAGTGGGGAGTTTTTGAAACAAGAGTTGTACACTTATCTGCCTAAGCTGACACTCTAATTGGAAAGAACAACATGCCCATCCCGACTCTATTTTGTAGACACAAACAAGACAAAAGAGACAAAAATTTGTATGAAATATAACAGTGTATGAATGATGTAAATGTCTATGGCACATGTAAATGCTATGTATGAATATTATGTGTGTATGTATGTATGATTGTATGCTGACAAAACAGACAGGACGAACGAGACTGGAAAGCAAGTCAACGCCGTATTGTAACTCAAAGTGTTTCAACAAGGTATATATGTTGTTGTAGATGAAGCAAGAGAACTCCTCGGGGAAGGAACAACTTCCCTGGGAAAATGACCGTTTAAATCGAACGATCTGTATTGGAACTTAATGGCATTCAAAACAAAATTGTCAACCTTCATTGGAGATGTACCCTTTCCTGGGAATAACTTGAAAAAATGGGGACTACTTGCCCCTTGCTTCAGACCCTTTGCTTCAGTCTGATTAAACTTTGAAAACAATCACTCGGAGAGCGTGACTGATTGACCTTGTTCATTAAACATTGTATCTATTGACCGTAGCAGCATGCACTGAGAGTAAAAGTCCTTTTGTCTTCATGATAATAACGATCACAATCTTGTCATTATTTCACAACATGTAACCATTCAAGAAGATGTGATCTTGACATAGTATGCCCCAAGCGTTTGAAACCTTGAAGGGTATGCCCCTGACCAACTGATGTATGTAGTATAACCAGACCTTGAATCATTTTCAACCTGGATAAGCAGGAGATCCAACTTGTTTTCATCTGATTGGCAGAATCCATATGTAACTTGCCCCTAGCTAGGAGCGTCTCAAATCAGTTTTGCCCTTGATTAGGTCATAGCTCAAATTTCTTTGATGTCAAACATTGGTTTGTAAGTAAAATTATTTCTTTTGAAAAGTATTTTTGATATAATGCACATGTAAGTTTTGAAATTGAATATTTTTTGTATTTTTATTATTATTTTTTTTGAATGGGAACATATATGATGTGTACAAAAGATAATTTGTGATTAATCAACAAACAGGAGGAGTCGGTTTAACATCAAACTTGCTGAATATGCTTTCATAGTGAACCTAGCTTCACTTAGGTGTTTTGAAGATCTAGCTAAAATTCATGTAAATCAAGCCAAAAACAATGTAAAAATTGTGTTGTCAAATTCCCCCATATTTGAAACTTTGTTTGTCCTTAGGCATAAAAAGTAACTCTTTTTTTTTTAGCACAAGTTTGAAACAAGATATGATAACCTTAATCATACGTGGTTGTCGGCTAGGTATGAAAATCAAGTAATTCACATCAAAACCAAGAGTATTGTAGTAACACGAAACCACATATTGCAATCAAAGACTCATATCATATGAAGGCAAATCTTAAGTATTTTATTGTGACTCTAACTTTTGTTTAAGTTTTATCCACCCTTTTCATTCAAGTGCAATCATATTAAGCCCGTTATCTTGAACACGCACATGGTAGAAAATCTGCTAGCGATTATGATCATATGTTGAGGGGTGCTGATAACAAAAGTTTGGTAAACCCCCTTTTTTTTCTTCCAAATGCGGTTGTGGGGAATCGGATCGTAACCCGCCCTACCAAGTTCAGAATCAGACTCCTCTGAACCAACCCCTAATGGGTGTATTTACAATGGTTTTTCTTTGTATGTTCAGCAACTGTTGGATTAGACAACCGAGTGAGAGTCATCTAACTTAATAAGTGTATTTCCATTTTTGAAATCAACCAAAGTATACAAACTTTCATTTTTGGATCATTCACTTATGTTCATCGATTTTCCACTTAGTTTGTGTTCAAGATGGTGCCGACTACTGAGATAAACTACTAAGAGTTACTTTGAAACTTAAATTCAAGACTTTGTCAAAATTAGTACTCAAATTAATCTTGCATACTTCTGAGAGTCTAAGGTGTTAAGACAGTACCGATTTTATTGAATCATTACTAAACCTTCATAATGCAACCTAAAGTGCAAAAACAACCTTCATACTCTTAAAGTGTCATGTCAAGTGCCAAACCAAAAATTGCTCTCTTTTTTTGTCTTAAAAAGATTTATATCAAGATGCTGAGAGAATTTGATAACCATGAAAACATATGCAAGAGTGGCTCGACTCAGCATGAACTTCTTTTTGTTTGTTTTTTTTTTGTATGAAATAGTGAAAGAGAGTGAAACAAAACCTTACATTATCAGCTAAGTTTTTCACCAGTGAAAGCATATATCAGCAAAATTCAGCTGTTTATTTTCGTCATCCTCACTCCAAGTTTGTAAGTGATGAAACAAGAAAGAGAATGAACACAAATGGATGGATTTCAAAAACATGCGTGTTTATTATATTAAAAGTACTTGATGAAAGACCTAATTTTAAAAACAAACGAATGTTTGACAGGAAAAAGATAAAAGTCTAGTGATTATAGGGCTTAGTTCCTAGAATCACTGATTTCAACTGGAAAAAGAGTAGCAGAAATAACGCCAACATTAACTCAAAGCAATCAAATCATTCCATGTGTCACAAAACTGGATGAACCCTCTTCAAAATCATCTTCAGTCACAACATTAGTTTTTGGTGGGGTAAATTGAACCAATTCAGCATTGTAGAAGGTATCTCTGATGGACTTGATCACATCACCTGGCTTAACAGTTCTGGCAAATGCAGAGAAACCCAAATTTTCAAAATACTTGTCTCCTGGCAGAGCCGCAGCATGCCCCCAACCTGTAGGCAACCTGTTCTGTATCACTTTTTTCGCACCCTTCCAGGAAGACATGGGTGTTTCCCCCTTTTTGGTGCTCTTGTCATCAGATGATGTCTCATAATTTGGTAATGAATTAGCTTGCACATTTGGATTGACATTTTTGAATTTCAAGACACCGGTCTTCATCAATCTTTTAACCTCATTCCTCAAACCATAGCAATCTTCAACATCATGGCCTGGTGATCCCGAGTGATAGATGCAAGAAAGATCAGATCTATACCATGAAGGTAATTTGTCAGGTACTGGCAAAGGTGGTTTAAGCTGAACACACTTTGTTTTAATCAAAGCTGGTATCAAATCTGCATACAACATAGGAATCAGATCATGCTGAGGTGCCCTCTTCTGAGCAGCACGAGTTACAGCAGCAACACGATGTTGTTGTTGATGGTTCCTCTTTGGCCTCCCATGAGGCGCCGTACTTATTTTTTGTTCTTTCTTCATATCAAAGTTCAACCCAAGCTTACATGTATCATTGGACAAAGTAGTCTTTCTTGTCAAACGTCATTCTCGGAGGCCTTCCTCAATGCACATACCTATGTCTACCATGTCGGCAAAATCACGAGGTGTACAAACAACCATTTTGTCAAAGTAGAAAGCATCAAGAGTTTGCAAGAAGATTCTAGTCATTTCTTTTTCTTCTAGAGGTGGGCTAATCTGAATTGCAACCCCCTTCCATCTCTGAGCATATTCCTCGAAAGTTTCCATGTCTTTCTGAGCCATGGCTCGAAGCTGATCTCTATTAGGTGCCATATTAACATTATACTTGTACTGGCGAACGAAAGCCGCACCTAAATCATCGAACGTTTTAATATTAGTACTATCCAAACCCATGTTCCATTTCAAAGCAGCACCAGTCAGGCTATCTTGGAATAAATGAATTAGCAGTTGATCATCTTTTGTTAGAGCATACATTTTTCTAGCATACATCGCAAGATGCAACTGAGGATAAGAATTCCCCTTAAACTTTTCAAACTTGGGCACTTTGAAATTAGGCGGAATCTTGACATTCGGCACTAAACACTCCTCATGAGCACTCTTCCCAAACAAGTCTTTCCCATAGAGAGTTTCGATGTCAACCACTTTATCAAAGTGATCCTTGAAGTCATCCACATGATATGCCCTAACACTTTGAGCTTGTCCAACATTATAAATAGGTCCATTATCTTGCGGTGTAGTGTGAACCACAGGAGCTGTAACAGTTAAAAATGGTGATGTGACAAGCACAGTAACTTGAGGAACTGTCAAAGTAGGAATCCGAATACAAGAAACATTGGGATGAAATCTGTCATTGAAGTTATAAGTCTCTAACACAGTACTTGTCAAAGCTTGATAAGGAAGAGGTGGCAGAGGTGCCTGATTTTGTGCATTCAACAAAGTTTCTATCATCGTAGTCAACCTATCCACAGTTGACTGGAGTGTAGCAACTTCTTCACGGAGCCGAAGGTTCTCTTGCTCAATTGTTTCCATTCTTTTCTCTTGATTAACACGAGCGTTGCACTTGCAAGTTGACTTTAGACAAGAACGTCGGACCACTGAGAGAAAGACATGAAGTTTAGACTCTTTGAAGAAGGCCATGAATGCAAAATGATGCATGAGAAAGAAAGTTTTTGTTTTGATTTTAATTGGTTTTCAAAGGACCCTAGGATATCAATCATAAATGACTTTATTTTTGTTTGTGTATGATCAAAAGAATTTTCTTTTTGTTTTCAAAGCAATCTCTTTTTTTTCAAGGTCTATGATGATTGTAAAGAAATTCCTCTAAATTCTTTGAAAACCAATGGAAAGAGTTTTTCATGGATGCATGGATGAATGAGATGTAATGATGCAACAAGCACAAACATAAGCAAACATAGTTGGTTGGGATAAGATTGGAGTCAAATAGTAAACCACCCATAATGTATGAACTAATGGCTTTCTTCTTTTTGTAACACGGGTTCTACAAAGTTCCCAACATTATCAATCTTCTTATTGAATACCAATGTCCATGACTTACTCACGGCCAAATGAAATATCCAAGGGAAGATCTAGTTGAGCGTGGTATCGCGGAGTCAACTAATCCAAGACTTTACTCTCGGCTTAGCTATCGCACCACATCCTAAAAGGCTAAGATGGGTTAAAGGTGACTAAAGGTCCACGATGTTAACAGATACATGTCATAGCACCTATCTACGTGAGCCTCACGTCGAAAAGAATGCCACAACATGACCCTCAATCGTGCGTAGTTTCATCACTTGTGGGTATGTGCAAAACTTTACTTTCGCCCATTCACTATGATCGTACCACACCTATCTCATGGTTCACTCAAACTCGGGACAAGTTTATCTCAACTCATACCCCCCCATAACGTGAAAGTTTTAAACAAGTAAGCGATTAAGAAAGCAATAAACTAGGTGGGCTTAACCCTCTTAAGGACAGTTCCCCAGTGAAGTCTCCATTTTTCTGTCGCGGGGAATTTGGGATTCCCATCGCTACATTGACCTTTCATTTCCAAAGAGGGGAAAGTATCAAAAAAACCGTTTAAAAGAAATTCTAAGTTCGGGGGTTGATTACACCTAGGGAAGGTTTTAGCATCCTAAGCGCCTATAGTATCCTATAGTAACCTCTAGTTTATTGCTTTTTTACTTATTTTTAATGTGAAGAAATGAGAGAGAAATAGTAAGAAATTGGAGGGAGAAGTAGTATAGAGAGAGTTTTGTGTGTGCAAGTGGAGATTGGATTGAGAAGAGAAGGTTAAAGCAAAATTTAAAGTGTTTTGAAAAGTAAACTTAAAATCTAATCGTGCGACTAATTTTGGTTTAATGGACTAAAAGAAGTTTTATTTGAGAGATAGAAGATGTTTGTTTGTTTTCTATTTTTCTAAGGAAATTACTATTCGTACCCCTTTGAAAATGAAAGTTCGCGCTTAGTTTGATTTTTAGCGTTTGCGGAAAGCGATAAAAATAAAATGTATGCAATGCAATTTCTACATCCACTTTGGGGTTACATTTTCCACCTACTTACATTCTAAAAGTTTTGCGAAAATTTAAACATGAATGAATGCAACAATTGAATGCAATACAAAAATAAACTAAACTAAATTA
The DNA here is from genome assembly GCA_951804385.1 of Trifolium dubium. NCBI lineage: Eukaryota > Viridiplantae > Streptophyta > Magnoliopsida > Fabales > Fabaceae > Trifolium > Trifolium dubium. The sequence goes on along the minus strand of OX638072.1, from coordinate 16,370,184 downwards.
CAAATCCGATGGAATGAAAATAAATAAACTAACTAGACTAAATTAATCTAAACTATTATTTTTTTTTTAGGTGCTAATTCTAGGTCCGTCTCCTTTTTGCTATGGTATAGTTTTAAGTCCAAATCACAATCCAATCACAATCACAATCCAATCACAATGAACAATATGCAATAATAATATATGACTAAAAAAATAAAATAAAGTGCAAGGAATTAAATGACAAAAAAAATAAAAAAATAAAGTGCATAAAATAAATAACATAAAAAATAAAAAATAAAATGCATAAATGAAACATAAACCAAAAAAAAAAGCAAAAATAAAGAATAATAAAAAAAACTGAACAATAATAATGATAATAAAAAAAAAAAATAGCGTAAAAAAAAAATTGAAAGAAAATAAGAAAGGGGGGTGCAAAATTAACAGGGGAATATATTGAAGTAAAAAAGAAAAATAGAAAAGAAGGCCCAAAGAGGCCCAACGCATTTGAACCGGACTATATGCCTGAACCGGACTGGTTCACACGGTTCAACCCTAGGGTTAAACCGAACCAAGTCCTGGATTCTATACGGTTCTCACGCGCGAGACCACAGTGAGTCTTATGATCATCATCATTAGATTTTAATCAAACGGACCTGATATAATCTGTGAATCACATGATCCATAATTAAAAGAAGAATCACACGAACAAGATCAGAAGTTTCAAATAGGGTGTATACAATGAGTCACCTTCTTCACGCGGGCGAGTTAGTGACTCAGTGACTCGTCCGCCATTAACGAGCCAACTCAAAGCTTCAAAACTTCGTCAAAAAACGCGTATGAATATATGAACCAACTCATTTTTTCACGTAGATTACAGATCCAAGCTTAGTTTTCGAAATAGATCTGTAGATTTTTAAAAACGATTAACACAAGTTTAGATCTAAAATTTTGAAATCGTTTTGTACGCGAAATTGACGAAAACTGATATGTACATCAGCTTCGTATGTTATTCGCGAGTTCAATGAGCCAAGTTTCGTTCGAAACAGAGTTGTAAATCGATCAAAATCGTTACCTCAAGTTTTTGAGCAAAAAAAACGGTTCGGTCGTGCGTTTCTGTGGTGTTTTCGTGCGATTTCGTTGTTGTTTTGATGTTATGAGATGCGTAGGATGATGAATTGATGAATTGAAATGGATTTGGAGAGGTTTTGTGGATTTGAGATTTTGATGTTTGTGTGTTGAGCGTGAGAGAAGAAGAAGCTTACTGTAACTTCTTCATTTCTCTTTTTTTTGTTTTTTTTTATTGTTTTGTTTTTTGTTTTATTTGATTGGTTGGAGAGAATGAGAGAATATTTTTTGGGAATGATGTGAATGAATGTGTCTAGGTATGAGTGTGATGTGAGGTTTCTTTTATAGAGGGAAAATTAGGGTTAGTGGTAGGAATGTAATAATGATAAAAGGTGAGATAATTGGGTAAAAATGATAGAAAAGGGTAATTTGATTAAAATGAAAAATAGAAAATATAATAATGATGGGAAAAGGGTGAGGTGGAGCAATTTGATTGGTTAAGGTAGAAAATAGTTTTTGATTTTTTTAGGAAAATGACAAGGGATAAGAATGAGATGAAATGGTGAGTCATAGAGATAGAGCAACTTGTGCTCTACTCTTTCCTCCTCTTGGCATATTTTTAAAATAAAATATAAATGATAATAAAATAAAATAAAATGTGTATAAGTGAAATAAAAATGTACTTTTTCATATTTTTGAAATATATGGAAATGAAATATAAAATGAACGTGAAAAATAGAAAACGCTAATTTTTCATATTTTTAAACTTTTACGCTAATTAAAATTAAATGAACATCATGAGCTGAAAAATACTATTATTTTGACACTTTTAGAATAAAGCGTAAAATAAAACCAAAAAACTATTTTTTTATATTATTTTGACTTTTTTGGAAAATATGAGAAAAATATGAAAATGTGCAAAACAAATGCAATTGAAACATGTATAATAAAAAAGTAAATATTTTTATATTTTTTTATGAAAATGTAATGCGAATCGGATTTGTAGGTCCAAAATTGGGGTACAACACTTTGGACTTAACCATAGAAAACATATGGTACATTATGAGCCGGGCAAGGTTAACCTTTTCTTTTGAAATAATAGTGAACAACAAGTAAATCTCTTTCTCGTTTACCTTGTTAGAGCTAGCGCGCCCAAAAATAGTACAAGCCAAAATTTGGCGAAAGTAGCGAATTGCGGGGTTTTGAATTAATGACGCTCGGTTACCCTCAAAGCTATTTGTTACTTTCCCGGTCATTCCCCACCAAAAGGTGCGCGCGGCCTCTAGCCACCCTACTTGTGTGGGTAACTCATCTTTCACTCCCTCACCGTGTGGAAAATGCCACATCTCGGCAATTTCATCGAAACTAAAATTATAATCAGTGTTAAACAAACGAAACTTTACACGCTCGGGAGTGGGGTTTAGTTCTAGAGAACTAAGAAATTCGGCGGTAAGTTGCACATAAACCGGATCCTTAAAAGAAAGCAAGTAGTCTAGTTTGAATAGCCTAAGTAAGTAGTTCACACTATCATGCAATCCTAGAGTTTCCATACAAGAATCGTCGGCACACCTTGTTGCTTCGAACTCTTTACGGAGGAGGAACCGGTAAAGCTTTGATTGACCCGCATTTTGGAAATGTATCTCGTATTGCTCTTGTTGCGCCATAACCTTAACTTGAACAAAATTCTAAGAAAAATGGGAGAAAAGGAAACCTCTGTGATATGTGAATTATGGTGTGAAATGAATGTAGTAGTAACATGAGCTTTTATAATGGAAAAGGTAGTAATGACTTAGTGTTGTGTAGTTGGAAAATTGAATGATGAAATGATGGCACGTTGAATCATAGAGGGAATCAATTCCTTTCCAAGCTTCCAAGGACAAGAATCATTTAAGACAAGCTACTGTAACACGTCTTCTATCAAAACTTTGCCAAAATCATGAAACTCATTTTGTGGCGCTCGCCACCAATGTCACGGCGGCCGCCTGCTGGCCAAATTTCCCATAATTTTTGACATTTTTGTCCTGTAGCGTGTTGTTGTTCCTTTGAATCAATACTTGTACCTGTCTAAAGAAAATTGCACAGCTTGCATACAGTTGAAATTAGTTTTAACAGGACAAAATTTGCACAAGATGGAATTCCTATCACAAAGCATTCATTCACAAGAAAAGACATATTAGCACACAGGAGTATCATAAAGCAAACGGTCTCTCACAGGAGTTTTTATTAATTCATAAACTAGATCAAATTAAAATTAGTTATTGCTAATTTTCGGAAATCAAATCAAACTACTAATAAAGAAAATTCCCTAGGATTTATTATTCGAAAGCAAGTAAAAGAAAATCCTAGGCGTGCGGTAAACACATCGGGACGGTCTTAGCCACTATGATGGTGTACTACTTCATTCACGACGAAGCCTAGTTCATCCCATATATTCTCCACTTGCGAGGCGGCTGTATTCAAGAAAGCATAAAATTCTGCGCGCAAGTTAGTCAGCTCGGCTTCCATTGCATTAGCTTTAGCTTTCAATGCCTCAAACATGGCGATAGTCACAGTCGGTGGCCCCTCTGGGGCAGCAGCAGCAGAAATAGGAGTAGGAGCAGCAGGAGTAGAAGCAGGAGACTCACTTGGCTCAGCATCAGAGAGATTCGTGTCAAGGTTTTCATAGGCTTGAGGTGAAGGAGGTGGTGTAGAGGGTGTATAGGATGGTTCTTCCAAGTCATAGAGCCAGTTGTTTCTGTCGTGAACGCTGGTTTTCTGGTTAGGCAAGGTGAAATGGGGTAGGACTTGGTAATTGATGAGGAGGTCAAACCGGTCAGGTCCTAAGTTTCCTATAAGGCCATGGTTGAAACAGAAATCTATGTCCATGAGTCGGATCCCTCCCAAGGGTTGGAGTTGGTTAAGGTGAACTCTCAATCCTATAGCATCTGCAATCATAGACACCAATCCGCGAACTAGGATGGGTCCTTGGCACTCGAGGGCTATCTTAAACAGGTTCTTCATTATAAAGGTAGCCCCATTGACAGGGCGGGATTGTGAAGCACATAACATGATAAAGAGCTCCTCACGGGACACAGAGGTGTTATTTTCTGCCTTTCCAAAAAGAGTGTGGGCTAGGATTTTGTCGAAGTAGCGGAAGGTTGGATTGTGTATGTTTTCAGAACGCATGTTTTCATAATCAGCATGGTCCTCTCCTGAGATTCTTCCCCAGAAATAGTCTAGTTCACGGTAAGGGAACATGCTCTCCTCAACAGATGTGAAAGTATTGGGATCACTCGGGAAACCTAGCAAGTTGGCCATCTCTAGATTGTTGAAGGTGTAGTCCATGTTAAACATTCTGAAATTGATCAGGCCACTTGTGAATCCTTTTCCGATCTCAGGATAAGAGGAGAAAGAGCTTAGGAACTCAAGAGTTAGGTTGCGGTAAGAGCTGAACCGCCTCCCCAAGGGAAAGCTGGACCAACCAACCTGATTAAGCAAGAACATCACACTTTCTCAGATTCCTAGCTTTTCCATAGTGCGGCTATCAGGGTGGATGGATAGGTGCATATGTCTCTGAGCATGAACTTCATAGTCTTTGATCTGTCCTACTCCTCTGAACCTGATATCATGATTCTCAACACGATTCGTCGTGAAAGAGAGAAAAGTATCTAAAAAAAAATAGAATTGAAAAATATATACCAAAAATATTAGTGAGAAATAAGATATATCATAGTACCGCTTAATTTCTTTTAAAACATAGTATTCCAGAAAAACAAACAAGAACTAAGACACATGCAAAAATAAATATTAGAATTAAAGCAAAAATAAACCTGCATGTGGGTTGCCTCCCACTAAGCGATTTGTTTAGTGTCGTTGAGCTCGACAGCTTAGTGTTTTTATTGCACTTGTATAACTTTAGGTTTCTAAGGCCACTTATCAAGTGCTCTCACATACCCCTCACTTTTTCTCTTTCCCCCAATTTCCTCTTTTTATTTTCGCCCTTAACCTCATGTGTGTTGATTTTTATATTTTTTTCTCTTTCCACATGTTTAGGGTTTTGGGGCCACTCTAGCCTCTACTAACCTTTGGGGAACAAGGACTGGTGGTTTATAGGGAGCAGGGAGAACATACAATGCCTCCTTCTCTACCTCTTCGACTACCTCACTAGGTAGGGGTATCGGTGATGTTTCTTCGATCTCCTCTCTTTCCTTGCTAAAACTCTCAACAACATTGTCGTCCTTAATAGACATCTCAATCTCACTTTCATTAATGTTTGCTCCAAAGTTCACTTGTCTCTCGTGAGAGGGTTCTATGGCTGACTGGGTGAAATGGGAGATTCGCGTCTCCATTGACTCTTGGGGAGTCGCTGTTGAGTTAACCATAGCGTCGAGCATCTTCAGGGTTTCGAGATTGCTTAGTCTGATCCTTTCATTTACGAGGTTTTGCTCTCTCATGATCTCTCTAAATCTTTGCTCTCGCCTAGCATTAGCGGAGGTTTCCATAAATTCATTAAATACTACTAATAGGCTAGGACTCACGGATTCTTCCGGTTCCTCGAAATGTTGGGGATAGTAATTGTACTGAGAGTTAGGGTATTGTCCCTCGAAGTACAGGGACGGTTGAGGCTGGTAGATATAGAAGTTATGACTGGGGTAGTTGAAATTTTGAGGATAGTCATTATAAAAAGAATTTGGGTTATACATCAGATTAAGCGCGAAGGACTTACCCTAAAGAATTTTTCAAATTTAAATTAGAAATTACAGGTGCCTTAGTCTCTACGGTGTAACAACGGAGTTACGATATCGACTAAATTGGTCCCCGGCAACGGCGCCAAAAACTTGATCGACGATTTGTGTATCAATAAATATTTTATAACTGCAAGTGCACAGTTTCGTCGTTGAGTTTTAAAAGGTATCGAACCACAGAGACCAATAGTTGACCTACCGTAATTCTGTCGTTACGTTGTAAATCTAAGGCTGATGATTTAGGGTTTAGAATTGTTTTGAATTAAGAAGGAGAATTTAAATTAAAGATTTAAATTAATTATAAAGCAGATATCGGTATGTAACTTATTAACCTTCGGGGATTCAATAAATTAATAGCGCGCAAAAAGGATTTATTTTTCAGAAGAACTTTCTCAATTTAAAGGTTTAAACCTCACACTCTCGTTTTGTTGATAAAAACCATACTTTCTAAGCTAGGAGTTTTATTGTCACTTTTCTACCACCTTATCTTTGAAAGTATATTTTGAAAATCAATTAGTTCTAATTAATCCTAACGTGGCTCTCGCTCGTTCCTACTATCTAGTTAAAACCTCAAACTCTTGCTCTATTGATTTTAACCTTAGTTGCTTTATTTTACTCTCGTTCAAAAGCTTTGAATTAAATTAGGAATTTGAATGAGAAAAATAGTATGTGTGTGCGTGCGCTACATCATCATTAAGTCCCCTTCGGAGAACTAAATTACATATCGATATTTAGGAATTTAGCTAGACATGATAAAGGAAATAAACAAACAAAAACAGTAAATTAAATAAGACATAATAAATAAATAAATAATTAAATAAGCGCATAAAAACCTGGAAATAAAATCTGCTGAAAACTTGAATTAAAGTTGCTGGAATTAATTGGAATAATATTCTTGATAGGAAAGTGAAAACAGAATTGAAATCGGATTTCCGGTGTGGAAATACCGATACAGTTTACAAAGCAGAAAATATAAACTGACTAAAAAGTAAAGAAAATAAGGCGTCCAGAGATCTGGAATTGAGTCTTCTATTTATAGAAGAATTTTGCCTCGTACGATCCATAAAAATAGGGAGGATATGCTTCACTTTTGATCTTATCCAACAGCCATCCGATCAGGAACAGACGCGTGCTTTTCCCCCACATTACGCAAAAATTGGTTTCAATTGGATCCTGATTGTGTGGCGGGCGCCACCAGGCTGTTCCTTGCTGGGCTCATTTGGGCTGCGTGGATTTGTGCTTTGCACCTCCGTTTTTGCTGCGTTTTTGGCCCTTTTTGCTCAATTCTCTTCTCCGACCTATTTTATTAGACAAAACTGAAAACAAAACAAATACCAACATAAAAGCAGATAAAAGAAATAAAAACATATGAAAATGCAACTAAAGTTCACATAAACTAAGCTAAAAATACGATATGATTTCGTGTCATCAGTTAGCCATGTAAAAATTATCTGCTTATATATTTTAATTGTGTGTTGTTTGTTTCGTAAAAATTATTCGGTCGTATCTGTTAGCCATACTTTTTGAATGATATGAGACAGCGACGTATTGGTTTTTCGTCTTAAGTGTGATCTATACAGTGTGAAATTTGGTCATTAATTATCATTCTTACTGGTAGTTATTGTCCCTCTTATTCCTTACATGCAAGCAATAAGAAGTTCTAACCTGTCAAGCAAAATGAATGACTTATTTGCAAAGTTATCTCATTGGCTCACCATTCAAATTGAGATATTGTGGAACATTCCTTCCATCCAGACAATCACATTGTTCTACATGTCATTCAAAGAAGAAGAAGTGGTTTCAAGTTGATTGGCCTAAGTTTAGAGTGACAATCCAACATTTTTAGAGTAATAATCCAACATTTGCTTCATCTAAAATTTGATCATGAATACGATCAAGTGTTCATATCTAGGACTAGCAATGTTTTTGGGAGAGAGATTTTGTGATCTATGTTCATGACTATAACTTGCTGGTGTTTGTGGGAATAAAACTATGGATTAGATAACGATAAGAAATTCTACTCTAATGTGATATTGCTACATGCCGGTAAATGGTATTGATGATGCACGTATAATAACGTGTTGATAATTTTTGCCATAAATTTATAGAGATTTTACCAAAATTTAAAGGTGCACATGTGTTGTTTTAAATAAGGACCGTTCTTATAAAATACACTTTTATAAGCGTATAAATAACAGTCGGTGTTTGAAGTAGCGATTGGAATTCAAGTTTGGATGCTGCTTTCGCGCCAAAAAGGAAGATGACTATAAGAGATTGGCATGTGTGGGTAAGTAATAAAATTGTAAACTAGATAACGATAAGAAATTCCACTACAACGAGTTATTACTCATCAAAGTTTATAATTTACGTGGAGATGACATATTTATCATAGATCAACTTTTAAAGTCACTATTAAATTTTTTTTGTTTTTACTTATTACAAGTTATTAGTCATAAAATTTTATAATTTATGTAGAGATGCATATTTTTAGCGCTAATAAAAGTGGTAAAATTACTACTATTACTGCAACTCATTATATAAGGTCCAATTAACCAAAAAATGTTCACCTCATGCCATTGTGATTATAATCAGGGAGAATATAATGCTCTAGTGTATAAGCAATGCATCCTTTGATGGACAACCAATCCAGCACTTAGAGGATATTTCATTTAGATCTCAACAAACCAACAAATATCCTCATTAAATTTTTTTCCCAGACTTCCTCTTCTCCCAATGGCCACTATCTCTTTGTTCTCAATGGTGTCATGAATCGCAGGCTTTGGTGTTTCAATTAAACTATCATGCATGTTATAGGCCTATTTGATAACTTAGGTAAGATTTGACAGTGCATGTCCTCTGCTTTGTGCATCTTATTAAATCAAAGATGTATACCATTATATTTTCCAAATTATTTCCAACTTGCAATTAACAGAGAAAATGGTCGTGCAATCTTAAATTAGAATGCTACAATTAAGAAAGCTACAATTTTTAGTGAGGAATGAAAAATTACATCATACCTTATAAATTACTTTGACGGAAATGCAAGATTACATATTAAAATTCATACTTCTACACACACATGCAAATCAAGGGAAAAAAAATTGCCGCGTAAAAGGAAAAAATAAAACACAATTCCTTGCATCACTAAACATATCACGCTTTTTCATTTGGCTACGGATCGCTAACAGCAGTGACCACTTTCTCATACTCTTCTTCAATGCTTTCTCTGAGTATTTTGCAACTTTCCACCTGATTTTCTAGACACTCAATCTCTTCCTGCAAGCTTTTGCCCTTGAGTTGGAGGACCCTTATAGAGTGTCTTTTGTGCAAGGCACTGGTGATATTTTCTGCAAGATTCGCCTGCAGCTCTTCCTTTTGCTCGGCTGTGTGTGTGTTTTCAAGTTCCTTTGAGAAAGCTGCAATGCTTGCTGCATTGATGCGAAGTCCATCTTCCAACAACCATAAGTTTTCCTGGACCAGTGACTCCATTTCCAATTTTTCGCAGAGGGATCTTTCATAGCACAGGATGGACGGGGCACTTACCATGAGTTCCTCTTTTAGTCTCAATGAAATGGCCATCTTGCTGTGATGGAATGCCTTTTGTTAACCCAATTGTGTTTGTAGTTTTTGTGAGGAACCGTCTTCTTAACCTAATTGTGTTTGTAGTTTGTGTGAGGAACTGTCTTCTCTAACACGTCCTTATGTAGTTAGAGTTGCAATAGGTTAGGTTCATTGTTTTGCTTAGGTGTTTTATCCTTATTAGTTGAATTAATTAGGGGTAGTTGGAATGTGGATATCTGAGTAGTAATGGGGACAATGTACTTTTTGAGTATCCAAATAGTAACTGCAGTAGTAAAAAAGATATCATGGATTAATGCTAACACAAGGTAAAGTTGAATTAATCAGATTGACTAATTTACATGGCAATACTCACATCTGTCCATATTCTTTCGTGTAAATTAACTTAATTCCATTAATACATCATATTATGGTCACTAACATGATTCACCGGCCTATTGTTGTCCACTCTATATACCTCCATTTTGTTTTGCATGCATTTGAGAAAATTGTTTTTTGACCAATATAAATTAATTGCTAAGAGGAACACCAGAATTCAAATTTATTTTATGATATGTCTTACATAGAAGATTTCCAGAAAAACAATAATTATAGTCTAGATAAGTAATATAAAATGCGATGGCAAGACCAGCATGGTTGCCTATAATAATTAGGCAATTTTATAGACATGGCATCTACGGTCTGATGCAAATTTGAAACGCACAATATCTCAAGTAGCAAAGCCATTTTCTTCGCAAAGCTTGGTCCACCCATTTTCCAGCAGTAGTGTGTTGTGCGAGTTTTTCTTTACATTGACAGTGATAGAATCCACACATCCATTGTCCGTGCACATGCAAATGCTTGGGTACTCGAACTCTCTGAAGTACTTAGTGAATTTTATATCAAAAACCTGAGAGAAATAGTTTAGATCAGCATTGTATGGAGTATATGTCAAGTATAATAACACAGTTTGAAGAAGATACTTAACCATGACACCATGTTTAGTGATTAGATCAGTGAACATGACATCGAACTTTGTTGTCTGGAATGGTAATTCACTTCTACTGTGGAAAGGCAGGAGCTGGTGATGGCACTCAATTTCCTTAAAACTCATTATGCCAAATATGCTCTCCCCAAAGAAAGAAAACAACACTTCCACGTTGTAGGGTAAGCCATGGCGTTGTTTAAGAGTGTCCCATCCATCAGTGATGAGAGGAAATCCAGGCTTCCCATTGATTTTGAGCTTATGAGAGGGTCCAATGCCATCCAGTACAAACCAGGTGCTTTTAAATCTTGTGAGATGCTTATGGTAGAAAACTGGATCAATTTATGCAAATTGCTGTTCAAGGTATGGGATTCAAACTATTAGTAATTTTGGAGTGACAACAAAAAAATAAAGAGAACTAATTGTAAAATAGATGGTATGTGTTAGGATACCTGGTGTGCCAGGGAGCTAACATGAAACTTTGTTATTGGCTGACTTGATAAGATTGTTCTCATATCCTGCAATTTCTTGGGCGACACCATCTCCAACTATAACTCAGACTAACCACTTTAACACCAAATAAATGGGTGCTGTCCTTATTTATAGATTGATAGCCATGCATGAATTTCTATTGGACCACGTTGCTAAACACTACAAGTGTTCTATGTCCATGTGAATATGTTACAAGTGTCTTGCACCACTCAACTTAATGGGAAGGGTTCTTTGTGCTTTTCTTTGATGGAGGATTTCAATAAGAAGTAAATTTCCTGCGCGATAAAAATGTCATGGCATAAAACGATGTAATGCGATATATCTGCAATTTCGACGAACCAAATAAATAAATTATTTGAGCTGTCCCAATAATTATATATTTTTTGCAATCAAGACCAGTGGCTATAATAATAAGGGAGGTGTTCATGTAAATATAATTTAGGGTTCTTTGTGGACAACTCAGCTTAATGACAAGGGTTCTTTGTGCTTTTCTGCGGAAAAAAAAATGTCGTAGCATGGAACAATGCGATGCGATGTGTTTGCAACACTGACAAACCAAAAAAAAAAGGTTTGGTGTGGAATAAAATATTTTGATAAATAGATTATAAATAGATTGTGGGGTACTTACAATGAGCAAATTTGAACTCTTTCAATTATTTTTTCCTATCAAGACTACCTCATTTTTTTTTACTGCTAACTCATTGTATAAGCTCCAATTAACCCAAAAATGGTCAACTTACACTATTATGATTATAATGCCCAGGTATATATAAGCAATGTGTCATTTAATGGACAACCAGTCCAACACTTAGAGAATATTACATATAGATCTCAACAAACCAACAAACATCCTCGTTAAATTCTTCTTCCAAACTTTGTGCGTTTTAGTCTTCTTCCAATGGTCACTATCTCTTTGTTCTCTTCCATAGCATGCTAGGACAAGAGTTTTTTCTTGCTTAATTTTTTCTTTTTTACACCTTAATGGCTCCCAACAACTCATTTGTGTGTTATCTGGCTTCATTTGTTGATGTTGAAGTTGCACATCAAAATGGCCAGGATCAAAATACTTACATGGATGATGTCCTTGCCACCATGCAAACATATATAATGGAGCTTGATGCTGAAAGTGTATTTATTGTTGAACTCTTATACTTTTATCATTGAATTTACATACTTCCTTGGTCTAGATTTTAACTTCCCTTGAATAAAGATTTTTTAATCTACACTCGACAACCTTGGTTAATTTTTTATAATGGTTTCAATGTAAAGTTTGCATTGTAAAAATTTAGGCTGACCAATTTTTGGGATGATTACAGACAGTGGGGAGGCTTCCTCAATGTTTTACTCGAGAATTTGGTGATGTGATTGCTTCGCAACTCATTCTTCGGGATCTTAATCGCAATGAGTTTGAGGTCCGTGTTACCAAAAAATCCGGAGAGTTGTACTTTGACGACGGTTGGTCCACTCTTAAGGTTGTCTATAAGTTAAGGTTGTCTATAAGTTATTGTTGGGTGCCTGGGTTGCCTTCACCTATGTGAACCCCAGTCTCTTAACAATAAGAATTACGACAAGATGTGGATCTGAGGTTATGTATCCAGCACATGACCCCCCTCTCAAATGTTTGTTGGTTAGGGCTGAGTCTAATGATGCCTTGGATTCCTCTGCTTCCTTGAATCGTCATGTTTCGCACAGAACTTATGTTCGTAATTACTTCAAGCAAATAACATTTTATGATCTTTATTCTAGAACATTGGTATTCTTCTCTTTTTTGTTCTCTCCCTTTGTTTTGTTTCATTTTTAGTCCTTCTTGATTCAACTCTTTTTGCTTATTTCTTCCTGGCAGATCTTACCCTGGTACGGATTTGGTGAACATGTCTTTGAGTTTGTTTTTTCTGACTTGGTTTTGATCGATACTACCTCTAAGCGATATCCTTGCAAGTTGAGGTTTGGTGTTGATCCTGAAGGCCAACTTGCATGCAAGGTGACCGGCAATGGATGGACTAATCTATGCACTTATAGAGGGATCAGTATTGGTGATAAAGTTAGAGTCTCTGTAATGTCCCCGGCCCATAACTATGAAATGTATGTTGCTTTTTATCTACCCATGGATCTCCACTAATCTATGGGGCGAGTGGTTTGCCTGTCATGCACTTCTAATTCAATTAAGGTGTAGTACATTAGTGCATTCATTTGTTGGATTAGTAGGCCAGCATCAAATGTGGTTCTTTTTTGTAAATTTACCAACTTTCTATTAATAGTGAGTTAAATTAGTTTACAGAGCTTAGACATTGATTTTCAGTTTGAATTTTTGACTATCCTTCCAAAATAACTTCCATTAGTTGTTATAATTTTAGTATACATTTCCTAAAATTAGCATTATAAATGTCGCGATTTCGTATATGAAACACATTACAAATGTTCGGACAAAATTTGTATATTTGATGGTTGAAGTGAGGCTTATAAATATATTTGGCGGTTCTCGCTTTTGTTATGATCTTACGAAGGTGGTGCTTTATTGGTTATGATCCTGCAAAAAGAAATGTCAAGCCTTTACAATTTGTTGGTGACATAACACCTCAACATTTATGAGTTCCTCAATCTATGACAACGTGCCTTTAAGCATCTATGGCATTTCATTATTGCCTACACCCAATTACTTACAAAGCTAATGCAAAATTAATACTTATTGAGTTTTTCCATGATCCCACTTTTTGGCATTCAATCGTCCCTCACCTACTTACACGCATGAGAAGAAAATGCAACACTTTAACACCAATAGAATCGTATAAATTGTTGATTTACTTTGCGTCCGTGGTCAACTGTCGTGCACATTTAAATCCCATTAGAAAATGTATTCTGATAAAATTAACTAAAATTAATATTAATCTTGCTCTGATATTTTAAAATTATTTGTTAGTTTGATGTCGCATTTATGGCATTTCATCATTGCCTACACCCAATTACTTACAAAGCTAATCCAAAATTAATGCTAATTGAGTTTTTCCATGATCCCACTTTTTGGCATTCAATCGTCCCTCACCTACTTACACGCATGAGAAGAAAATGCAACACTTTAACACCAATAGAATCGTATAAATTGTTGATTTACTTTGCGTCCGTGGTCAACAGTCGTGCACATTTAAATCCCATTAGAAAATGTATTCTGATTAAATTAACTAAAATTAATATTAATCTTGCTCTGATATTTTAAAATTATTTGTTAGTTTGATGTCGCATTCCATCGTATTTTCACTGATTTTTCTCTATATTTTGACATGGATGGGGTATGAATCAACTCAAGTACTCAGCGTCTTTTTGCTTTTCGCCTATAATGCCGTTAGAAAATGTTCGTAATCAAAAATTGTGCACATTTAAATGCCGTTGGAAAAATTTTCTAATGTAGTTTTCTAAAATTAATATTAGTCTTGCTTCTCAGGAAAACTATGTATTTTAAAATTATTTGTTAGTTTGATGTCGCATTTCATCGTAATTAAATTTTGCATTGTGTTTTGACTAATTTATCTTTATATTTTGACATGGATGGGGTATGAATCAACTTAAGTCCTCATCACCTTTTTGCTTTTCGTCCGTGATCAACAGTCGTGCACGTTTAAATGCTGTTAGAAAAAGTTGTTCGAAAGTGTTTTCTGATATAATCTTCTAAAAACACTAACTGTTCTGATATCTTAAAATTATTTGTTAATTTGATATCGCATATAAATTGTTGATTTTCTTTGTGTCCGTAATCAACAGTCGTGCACATTTAAATGCCGTTAGAAAGTGTATTCTAATAAAATTATCTGTTAGTTTGATGTCGAATTTCATCGTAGTTGAAATTTGCGTTGTATTTTCACTGACTTTTTCCTATATTTTTACACGGATGGAGTATGAATCAACTCAAGTCCTCAACGTCTCTTTGCTTTTCGCTCATAATGCCGTTAGAAAATGTTCGTAATCAACAGTTGTGCACATTTAAATGCTGTTGGAAAATATTTGCTAACATCATTTTCCAAAATTAATATTAGTCTTACTTTTCAAGAAAACTTCCTATTTTGTTATTTTAGAATTATTTGTTAGTATGGTGTCGCATTTCATTGTAATTAAAGTTTGAGTTGTGTTTTAACTGATTTATCTTTATATTTTGACACGGATGGGGTATGAATCAACTCAAGTCCTCACCGCCTTTTTGGTTTTCGTACATGATCAACAGTCGTGCATGTTTAAATGTTGTCCGAAAATGTTTTTCAATATATTCTTCTGATAGAGGGATCAGTGTTGGTGATAAAGTTAGAGTCTCTCTAATGTCCACATCCCATAACTGTGAGATGTATGTTGCTTTTTATATGCCCATGGACCTCCACTGACCTATGAGGCGAGTGGTTTGCATATCATACACTTCTAATCCAAACTTAAAGTTATTCAGTTGAGGTGTAGTGCATTAATGCTTGCATTTGTTGGATTAGTAGACCTGTGTTTATTCTGTGGTCATGTTCTTCACCTGCCTTAAATTGGATATTGTACCTAAATGTGGTTTTTTTTTTGTATATTTACCAACTTTCTCTTAATAGTGAGTTAAATCAGCTTAAAAAATTTAGACATTGCATTTTCACTTTGAATTTTTGGCTAACCTTATAAAATAACTTCTATTTAAATTCACCAAAATTAAATTGAACTGCTCATTCAGTTATTGTAATTTTAACTTAAATTCCCTAAAATTAGCAATTGCGATGCTCTTATAAAAATTTGAGATTTTGAGCACGAAACACAGTGCAGATATTCAGACTTTATATTTGGTGATTGAATTGAGACTTATAAATATATTCAGTGATATTCACCATTTGTTATAATCTTACAAAGGCGATGCTTTATTTCGTCATTATCTTCCTAAAAGAAATGTCAACCCTTTTAAATTTGATGGTGACATGGTGACAGTGTGGCATAACACCCTAACATTTATGAATTCTTCCATCTATGACAACCTGCCTTTAAGAAACTATGGCATTTTATCATTGCCTACACAAAATTACTTGCAAAGCCAATCCAAAATTAGTGGTGATTGGGTTCCTCCATAAGCCCACTCTTTCACATTCAATCATCCCTCCACTACTTACACACAAGGGGAGATAGCACAACACTTTAACACCAATTGAACCTATAAAACGGTCGTGCACATTTAAATGCTGTTTGAAAATGTTTTCTAAGATAATTTTCTAAAATTAATATTAACTTTACTCTGATATTTTAAAATTATTTGTTTGACTCCTCAAAAATACTCACTATTCTTATATACCAAAATTATTTGGTGGTTTAGTCTCGCAATTCACCATAGCTAAAATTTGCGTATGTATTGCCATTTGAAAATGTTTTCTAATGTAATTTTCTAAAAACGCTATCTTAAAATTAGTTGTTGGTCTGATGTCACGTTTTATTATAGTTAAAATTTGAGTTGTACTTTGGTATCCTGCATCCATACACCCTGAGTGTTTAAAACATATGTGTATGGTTTGTGCACGTATTTAAGCAGCAGAACTTTAACATGTGATATGGTGGATTTAGTATTATGACCTGTTAACATTGCCTATATCCAATTACTTACAAGGCTAATCCAGAATTAATGCTAATTCATTTTCTCCACTTACTTGCATTCAATCATCCTCCAACCACTTCCACGCAAGACAAAAGAGCAGAATACTTAATGCCTATTGAACCTTCTGCATCAAGGGTTCTCAGACACATCTAGCGGATCCACTCCCAAAAAACACCTTGATCATTTTCAATTGCCATCCTCACATCGCCTTCTTGCCACACATCCTCTTTCCTGGTTCTAACTTTTCCTGACCTCTGTTTTTGTCCATCTTGAATCATGAACCATTCCCTTTTTGATGATGAACGTCCTTCTGTTGTTGCATTGGTTGTGCATAATATTGTGAATGGTATGTGTGCTGTGTTTTTTCATTTTTCCTGTTTGTTGTGTCTTTGTTGCTAGATCATAACTTGAAATTAATGAGTATTTAGGTTGCATGAAAGTAGATGCTCTAGGGAAGGATCTTTTGGTTTAGGGGCGTGCATGCATACTCTCTATTCATAGGGTTTAGTGTATTGTTATTTTTGTGGGTGTTGACAAATGTTTTTGAGAAAAGGAATAGGTTAGGAGATGACTATATGATATCTATTCTAGGCTCTCTGGCTTGAGAAAATGGAATTTAAAACTACTAGATCTGTTGATATTTATATTTTTTGTGTAGATCCTATTGATTGGAAAAATGCTCATCGTGGTCCAACCTACCTTGACGTGGTTAAGGTTAAATATAGGACTTTCCAAATTGAGTATCCTAAGAGAGAGGTGTGTTGATCTATTCAATCCTTCTGTTCTGATATCTTTGATCATCGGTTTATATTGCATTTTGTTTACTTTCTCATTTAAAATAGGCTTTTTGCAGACTACCTGCAATGTTGGCTGAAGAATTTGGTTCTGAAATGCATAAATATAATGTGTTGGTGGATCGTTTTGGCAACCGCTTCGAAGTCATTGTTCAGGAGCGTGATGGTGATCTTTATTTTACGCATGGATGGTCACAGATACGAAGGTGCTATGTCGATGGTGAATTTGGCGGTGGCTGGGCATCTTTAACCTATATTAGACCCAAACTCTTCATTTTGATTCTAAAGGACAGGTACTATAGGGACTTGATGGCCAGAGACATGCAATCTTCTTTGTGTTTTAATTTGCCTCGCAGTTTGTATGGCCCCGATGGATTTCCAGGGTGCGTGCAAAAAGTGCTTCTGCCTTATCGCCGTGATAGTAGCAACTTCCTACACTCTTTCCATATGTATCTTACTAAAACCGACGTGTCATCCGGCTTTTTGGTATTCTTTATGCACTGTTAAAATTCTTCATTGTTTGAATTGCATTGTTTTTTTGGTCTTCTGAAATCTCTTCGTGTTCCTTTTTCAGACAATGTTCTATGAAAATTTTGCTAGCAAGCTTTTTTCCAAAGATGCAAAACAGGTTAAATTAATTGATGAAGGAAGGTTGGAGTGGAATTGCACTCTTCAGTATTTTCCACCCCCGCACAGTCATGTCAAGGTTGGTGGAGAGTGGATGTCTTTTGTGAGAACCAACAATGTGGGGGAAGCAACTCATCTCATGTTTGGAACAAAAAATCTTGGAAAAGCTTGGGAACTTTATGTTAAGAAATTTATTTAGTTGATGTGCAGTTTATCATAGGACTACTTTGTGTCACCTTTGTTCTGCCAGAGTTCTTTAGAATATTCATATAATGAACTTCTAATGTTAAGGGTTTGTAAATGGCCACTTTGAGATAGTGGTTAAGGGTTTGTATTTGTTTAAATGTTGAACAAGAACTTAATCAAGACAATATTTATTGGATTAGTATTTTGTTTTCACTTCCCTTGGGTTGATCAGGCTCAGTTCTGGCTACCCTTAATCTTTATTGGATTAAGCCATGTGTTAAACACTTCCAAAAAATAATCTTGGTACACCAAACATGTATAGACAACATATGGTTAAGCAATGTTTTCCTTAATTTGTAGTGAAACTATGTTAGATTGCATTCCAAATGTAGCTCTATTGCCCTGCATAGTTTCACTGACATGTATACATACAACTGCACTTGCAATAACTCACCTCTGAAATTCTTTGCATGCAACCAGTGGCATTTCACTTCTTGAATAGTAACTAAGATATCCCTCATTAATGATTGGATTCTTCACCACGTCTACATCACTTAATACCCTAATTTAACCAAAGTTTTAATGTTCATCACATGCCCCAAGTGGATGGAGTTACTGCTGTCTTTACTCTCTTTGGAAAACCTTGCTTGACATCACTAACCTAACCAACCATTTCAATTAATGCACAAGAGAGGCACTAACCATCTCTTTCACACTGCTCTCCTTACAAAACACATAGAACTTTTCTCTGGCAAATCATACACCATAATTATAAGTTATAAATTATAACGGCATACAATGGAGTGGAAACAGCCCTGACTGTGGAATTCTTGAGAGGTATCTTTGTATATAGTGCTTTTGCTTCATCACTAAATTTAAAACTTAATTTTTAGCTTTGTTTTAATTTGTGTTTTGTCAATGCTCCTCTTAATCCATACCCCATTTCTCACCAAGAGATTCGTATCAATGACCTCCGCATCATATATCGGTCGTATTTTGTGGAATATAATGTTCATGACGTGAGAATTTTTACAACCAACCCTAATTCTTCTTCAGATTTGCATTCTAAAATGTTACACTGACATGTTGTTGCACTATTTTAAATTAGGGTGCAATAATGTTGCCAAGGTTGTTATCCGATGATTTTGGCAGTGATATTTGCCGCATTGCCCGATTGTGCGACACAAACTAGAATCAGTTTGAGGTATTGGTTGAGAAGATTAGTGGTAAGGTGTATTTCACACGTGGCTGGGCTGCTATACGTGATTTTTACGACATACGTGTGGGAGCGTGGTTGGCTCTCACCTACCTTGGAGCAGGGATCTTTACACTCATTTTGCAGGACTGTTTTCATAAGTTTATAACTCCTCCCCTGTTTTTGCCTCCTATAAAATTTAGCATCCATAAATCGGATGTTCCCACTCATTTTGCTGATGGTTTGCCGGAATCGACTGCCATATTATCCTACTCTCATAATGAAACATTTTTCAGTGTTAACCATGAAAAAATGTTGACCTGCCAAGATGTTTGTGGTGGTTTTTTGGTATGTTACTTTGTGCTAATTAATTGTTTGATTTATGTTAATTCTAACTCTTGCATGTTACATGCCTTTCGTAAAATGTGTGGCACTGCTTGGTCTTTCTAAGATGCTTATTTTCCCACTCATTTTGCTGATGGTTTGCCGGAATCGACTGCCATATTATCCTACTCTCATAATGAAACATTTTTCAGTGTTAACCATGAAAAAATGTTGACCTGCCAAGATGTTTGTGGTGGTTTTTTGGTATGTTACTTTGTGCTAATTAATTGTTTGATTTATGTTAATTCTAACTCTTGCATGTTACATGCCTTTCGTAAAATGTGTGGCACTGCTTGGTCTTTCTAAGATGCTTATTTTCTTTTAGTTTGATTTACATTAATTCTGACTTTTGCATGTTCCATATCTTATGCAAAATATGGGACATTTCTTAAGCTTTCTAGAATGCTTATTCTCTTCAAATTTCTTACTTACTCATTTATCTTGAAATATCATAGAAATTGCCTTTTGAAGAATTTGGACAGCATGCCTTTGACGAAGCGGCCACTTCCATCAAAGTAGTTGATGAATGCGGGAATCTATGGAACCTGCAGTCTCTTATTTGTTACTACTCCGTCCAAGCACTATAAAATTGGCGGGGAATGGAACACCATGGTTGCTGCTAGGAGGTTGTCGGTTGGTGACATTGTGAGAGTTGGTGTCCAAGGAGGCGGAAATTGTCAAACTCTTTATCTTATATTGTGTCCTTAATTGCTAGACTATTTGTGTTTGTGATCACTGTTAAATTTGGGTTGTGTTCTCAACTTTGTGTTTGCCGTTAGTGTCAGGTTTGGTTTGTAGTATTTTTTTTTATTGTGCAAACCTAGATGCTTTGTGCTAAAGTGTGTTCTTTATTGTTGCAACAATTTTACTTTTTCCAAGTTGAGTATAATCATCCCTTTAACTCCCAAACAATGTTGATAAGTGGCCAAATAACATTTTTAATGGCAATACCACGTCAAAGTTTTCATCTTTAAACCATATATATATATATATATATTGATGGCCTAAATGCTAATTAACACAAGTAATGCTTCAACACACCAAACATTGATTGCTCACTAGACATTGGTTGACACGTGACAAAAATGTATAGCTTTCTTTCATACATGCACTCATGTATTTATTGTCAAATGGCATCTCACCTACTCAACCAACTTTCATCCCAACCAAATCTAACATTAACTCTATATCACCCTCTGTTGCAAACAAAACAAACATCACTTATCACCATTCCATTCAATTCAATCAAATAATCAACACCAGCCTTGCTCAGTCATGACAAGAAGATGTTATGTGTAATCCCGAGCAAAACTCCCCTCATGTTTTGCAAGAAGCCTTGGTTCATTCCTTCGCAATTACGTAATATTACAGGATTCGAACCGAAATCACATTCAGGTATCTCTTAAGAGAAAGAATGAAAAAATACAATTTAGCCGCGGTTGGTCACGTTTAAGAGATTTATACGATATTGGTATGGGTGCTTGGTTAATAGTTTTATATTTAAATCCACTCCTTTTACATATAAAGGTTAGAAAAATCACTAGAGTTGAGGTTGTGTATCCTAAAAGAAATCCTCCGTTTAGACTAATGTTACCTTAGGGGTCTGCTCAGGGTTCTTCAAATATATCTGTTCAATATTTTGTGGCTACGACTGCATTCTACCACAAACTTGCGGGGATTTTTACTTTAATGGTGCAACGTATGCAAGACACGTCATTTGTTGAAGGGCATGACCTTAAAATTTGGTGTTACACTTGAATCAAATAATAAGGTGATTCATTTCATAATATCTCCTTTCATCAGTGTGCGTACAACCTTCATTCCCAATACAACAAGCGGAGGATACAAGGCTCTCTTTGAGACACAACAGTGTTTTATATTGTAACCTAATTATTACTGTTGCTTTGTTTTGTCGTTGTTAGTTCCCAATGATGTTGTGATTTTGCGGTTTGGAACCTCAGCTTTTTTGTATTTCAAGTGATTGGGTTAATTTTGTGCTTTTGCTCTATTTGTGTATCGTGGTGTAGGTTGTTAATTTTGGGATGAATGGTATGGTTTTTTTTTAATAGCTAGCATAACCCACGATACTTTTGGCATATATACAATAAACGTATTTCAGATAAATACCCTACTTTTAAATAGTAAGATTAAATCTTTAAATCATCCGCTCCATTCCAATTATAAAATTATACTGAGTGGATTTTTTCCCTCTCATTTTTAAATTGTCGTGTTTCAAAAGATTAAGCTAATTTTGAGGTTGAAGCTTTGTATCATTAATCTCTTTTTTTTTATGATAAGATGAATAGGACATGAATAAAAGGAGGGCTTAATCTCATAAACATGTTAGTCTGGCCCAGCCCATTAACCACACCATATTCTCCACCAAACCTAACTTTTTGTCATTGTTGAACAAATCCTGCGCCGAAATAGAAGGAGGAAGTAGACAAAACCTGCTGTAATGGATTCCAGCTCAAACCGGTACGCCTTCTCTTCTTATAGGTCCTTCTTTGTCTCATTCTATACTATTTAGACTATTTGTGGATTCAGTTTGAACCTATTTGGATCACCGTGGTTTGTTTCTTTCTATTTTCTTTCACTTCATAATTAGAAAAGGTAAAGTAACTACTTTGTTGTCGAGGACTTGCATTGTCCAAACTTCATGTACTATAAAGGCTAAGCCACTCGGCTCTCAATGCATTTCCATTGAAGCCATTTTTTTGTCTCATTCTGTACTATTTTGTCAATTTGTGGGTTCGATTTGAAAGTATCTGGACCACCATAGTACCAACTACTCAAGTCAACTTGCACTAAACAAACACAAAAACGGTGTTTTATGGTAGACACTCACTGTGTTCACTGCATTTAGCAGGTATTGATTAATTTGGCACCCCAATAAATGGTTTCGGCAGTAGTTCTGCATAGAGTTTCTGATAAGGAAAGCAAGTTATAATTTTTATGGTTTTCAGAATTAGAAATTAACGACAAAGCTATTGGTTTTTTTATTTATTGGTTTTAGGCCCTGCAAAACTTATGGGGTTTGAAGCAAAAAATGTGAGGCCATATAATTCCATGTGAAAGCATTGGTCTTATTTATTGGTGTAGGCAGTAACTTTCCATGAAGTTTATCATAAGGAAAACTATTGTCTTTTTTGTTCATTAGTCTTATTTATTGGTTTTCAGCCCTGCAAAACTTATGGGCTTTGAAGCAAGCATTGTAGAGCATGTAATTCCATTTGAAAGTACATGACTATGTGGAGATTGTTAATTGTTTTAGCATAATTATAGTTATATGTGTTTGTTTTATTTTGTATGTCTTATTTATTGGTTTTCAGTCCTATGAAACTTATGGGATTAGAAGCAAGAAATATGAAAGCATATAATTCCAAAGATGACTACTTTGGGGTTGTTAATTGTTTGCGAACTCATGGATTTTATATCACACTCTTGATTTTGTCCAATGGTGTTTGTGCATGCACAGCAACGAGATTGGAGAAGGTAGCCAGTCCAACATTTCAGATACATTTACCTCAATTGTGTATCCTAACAGGGTACTATGACTATAATCCAAAAGATTTTTCTTATTTTAATTTTTATAAGATATGTTTGGTCAATGCAATTTTAAACTGCTTTTTATCCATTGCTTAGGAAACTATTGAAATACCATCTGCTTTTATGGCCGATTGGAAGGACACTATATGCGCCCAACTTGATGCTTGCTTGAAAGATCATGCTGACAATTTCTTCCACTTTGATACTGTGGTTACTCGAAGAACAAACTGCATTCACAATGGTTTGATTGTTGCTAAGCACTGTGGATTTAAAGCTCCACAGAGGGTCGTTTTTAATTATCTCCCTGCATTCAATCAATTCAACATGACCTTTGTAGATGCCACTGGTGCTGAAATTCCTTATTTGGGATTGCGTTACTCAATCGACTATCATGCTTTGCGGCTTGCTGACCCCACCAAGTTTTTCATGCCTAAATATTTCTGGGCCATGCCTCCACTTCCAGGCCATGAAGACCCATGGGTTCCTGACCAGTATGTGGTCATCTCTTTTACTCACCCAAGTCTAGACGGTGAGAGTGGTTCTGGTGGTCGTGCTGGAACAGAGGGAAGTGCTGCTGGTGATGATGATCCTGATCAGGGTGCCGGTGTAGGAGAGGCTCTTTTAACATGGGAAAAGACTGTGAGCAAGGCCTTTCCTGATGGTCAGAGTGTTCTGGTGAGTTATGTTCTTTTGTTGGTGCATTCATGCAGTAGCATAATCATTTTTGTTTTTTTATTTTCAAACATATAATTGCATTGAATTATTAATACGTGATTATTTGCGCAGCACTTCCCGTCCTTCGTTTGCAATGCCTGCCCAAACCTCAATGGCCGTGGTTTAATTGTCATCAACGAAACCACGAACGACACCGTTGCCTGCACTATCAAAAGGGCAGATAGGCCAAACCCAGAATTCCACATAGGAGGCGATTGGTACAGGTTTGTGAGGATGATGGGGCTGAAGAAAGATGATAAGCTGGTGTTTGCCATGGACAATCCTCCAAGGCTCCTGAAGGTAAAGGTTGTAAAGAGGGGTGCAGCTGTTTGATTATGTGTTGGAAACTCTTATTTTGTTGTTGTTGTTGTTGTATTGATCGATGCAAGAATGAATTTTGTTTGGTGTGTGCTATGGCTTTATGCCGTTTGGATTTTGTAATCACGATATTAGACTCTGTGGCACTCTTGCAAGGGTGTTGTATAATTGAATAGGTTTAATTGATTTGCGTATATTATCATCATAGCTTAGCATGCCTTTTAACAAAGCAAATGTTCAATTTAATATTGAGTATGTTTGTTGTTGAAAAACAAGGAACCAATGAAGCTCTAAACTACTTTAGCGAGTAGCAACAGAGAAACATGTTTTTATAATAACAACATCAACAACATTAAAATTACAGTTTTGGAGTACACCTAGATTTGTGCATATTTTTTTTTTAACGCCAAAAGGTTATTAGAAGATTTGGAAAAATTAACACTACTTAATGGCTTAGATAGAAAAGCATAGATTACATATTGTATGCTGCATTGAGGGCATCCCTCCTACAACTATCAACCCTCAGGTCTATCAAGCTATTCTTTCAAAACACTAGCCTCCCTCCATGCCATCCTCAATGAGTTCTCCAATCCTTGAGCAGCAATTTTTTTAACTGCTGAGAATGTATTCTTTGATGCAAGAAAGAACTTTGTTTGGTGTATGCTATGGCTCTGTGCCATTTGGATTTTGTAATCCTGATATTGGACTCCATATCACTCTTGCAAGGGTGTTGTTTTATTGCTTTGCATATCTTCTAATGATAACTTAGCGTGTTTTTTAACGGATCACATGTTTAATCTTATAACTTCTTATTTGATATATATCATCTTATATGCATATGTTGCAAAATAATAAAACAAGGAGTGATCAATGCATGAAGCTCTAAACTACTCTAGCAAGTAGCAACAAAGAGACAGTGATGATGATAGAAACATAGACAATGTTAACATTATGGTTCTGCAATAAACCAAGATCTGTGCATGATTTTTTTGGAAAAACATCAAAATGTTATTAAAAGGTTTAGATAGTAGAACTTCAGAAGTGTTGATTAGAAACTTGGCATTGCCATCAGAAAATAACATATTTTTTTTAGAAACAAAACATTAACACTAATCAATGGTTACATATTAAAAGGTTCATAAGTAGGATGGTACAAGAATGGAGAAACTAACATTTAAAGTAGTGTAATTCATATTAGTGACATGAAACAGAAGATGATTACACATACTCAAAACCAATTAACAGCATAAACATAAAGCCTTAATGGATTATGTTGGACAAGGAAGTAAAGTGTTTGGTTGACTTGCAAGTTCATTTGGGAGACACATTGAATCCATCCTTCTGTCACATACTTCAGTCTGGGGTTTCTTTTGTCGCTGCGTAGTGGACATACATAGGAACTTCCTCTTTCTTCGTCGATCAACAAAATTGATGATTCATTCCTCACAAAGTGATCCACAATTCTAACTGGGAAATGCTGCAATAAAATTTAGATCTCAGTATTCAAAGGTAGCAAATTGTAGACATTAAAACTTAAGATAAATATAATATGAACAATAGAAAAGGAACTCACAAGAGGCTTAGGCTTATTGATCATATTTTGAGTCATTTTCATGTCCCAAAACAGAAAACCAGGATTTGGTGCCGCAGCATTGCCAACCGCTGCATCTTGAATTTCAAACTCAGGTTGTTCATTATCACTGAAAGTTTAAAACATCTTTTTTATAAATAAAAATTGAAACTTTCAATTAATATAAGACTTATATTGAAAATTGATAAGTGAATTATACAGAGTTGCTCAAACTCACAGAAAACCAGGATTTGGAATAAATGCATTGCCAACCATTGCATCTTGGTTTTCAATCTCAGGTTGTTCATTATCACTGAAAGTTGAAAACATCTTTTTTAGAATAACACAAACTCAATCAAAAAGACTTATAATGATATTTGATGAGTTAATTACACAAACTCAATCAAAAAAGACTAAGAACCTGTTTGTAAAATCTGAAACATAACAAAAAATAACAGTGCGAAAATCAAGATTCATGCTCATGGTTAGTTACAAATATAAAACTGCAATTTTTTTTTCAAACCATAATTAGTAATACTAATAACCAATAATGTCAGGGTAATAATATGCAGACAATACTACCAATATCTGATTTGTTTCTATATGTAAGAATACTATATGAACGAAAACATAAAATGGGAACCATGAATGTACCTGTTGGATGATTTAGAAGCCATGGATCTTATCAGTTTTGGATGAACCAGAATTGGTTTTCAAAACGCAGCAAATTGTATTTGAACCCTTTAAATTATAAAAGCAACCCAAATCCCACTTTATATGAAAAGGGTTAATATGAAAAGGGGTGACATTGGTTTGAACCCGTTGGGCTTAACTTCAAAGCAAACAAAAGCCCACTTGAACAATTTCTGTCTCACTATGATGTTTGAGTTGTTTGGGCTTTTGAACAAAGTGTACGACCCACGAGTTGATCCAGCCCAACGGGAATTCCAACAGACCAGTGTCCACTTCAGTTTTGACCACAAAATGCAATATCAATAGTCAATGGTCAATAAGACAATTTTTATAAGAAGATAATGCAATTAGACAAGTGTTCAGATGAATTTTATAAATACACTACATGCAATACTACATGCAAGATGATCATTAATGCCCTATGTCATGATGACATCATCTTTTGTTGCCCTAATTCTAAGCCTATCATGTAGTGCCACGTGGACATAGGTTGTGTTCCAAGCAAATGTGTGAGGTGATGATGCAAGCTGTGTCTTGCATTGCAAGTTTCAGCATTAAAATTCACCCATGTGTCCTTTTGGAAGAGAAGCCAAGTGTTGTTCCCACATTGCTTGCATGTTGAGCTCCACTTGATCCATGATAAGTGTCTCTTAATCTATTGGACCTTTGTTTCAACCAATTGAAGTGATCCACCAAACTTGCATGAAATTCTATTGGACCACATGTCATGTGTGGGTGGAATGGATTGCACCATGTGTCAATGCCCTCATGTAATGGATCAAAGCCAAGTGTTACCACATGATTCCTTGCATGTAATGCAAGATTCTCTCATTCTCTTTTCTATTGGACCTCTACTTACACCTTATACCATTGCAACACATGTCTTGCCACTCTCATCACTCAAGGCTCACCTAAAAACATCTTTCACGTATCATTCAACCAAAACTCAAAATCTCTTTCACTCAAAACCTCCATTCTTTCTCAATAATTCATCTCCTTCTCTTTTTCTCAACCAATCTCAACACATTTTTTTCATGGAGTTTCATATTCTTGCCTTAAGAACATGTGTTTTTGCTATGGAAAGCTAACACAATCCCGGTCAATGGTTAATGATTATTAAGACTGGTGTTATAAGAAGATAATGCAACAAGACAAGTGTTCAAATAAATTGTATAAATGCACTACATCCAACAATTTTATTAGTCCAATATAGTATGTAGATGGGGTGAAGAAAAAAAATGACATTAAACATAATGACCCATCAAAATTAGCCCACTATACTAAGGTTCCAGCCCAAAATAATATTTTTCATAATCCATATCACACACTTACTTTACCAAATCGGTTACAGTCTCAAGTATACACATTTTGTTCATCAGCAAGGTTACAAAACCGACAAAATCATGGTTCAATACAGGAAGACCAACTACTGCTAAACATCACTGACGAAAACAGCAACATCAAACCAAATAATGAGTTCAACAGCACGGTTAGATCGTTTTCAACTTCTCTGATTTTATTAGATCCTATTCAAATCTATAAACGAAACGGTTTATGCTACATTAGTCAATTCTTTTTCTTTGTATGTGTAGGGTTATTTGTTTACATTTCGATTTAGACTATTTGCTAAATCTTATGATGAAGTATAATTGCATGCATACATCAGATGATGGGCTGTTATTGGTTTTCTAATATAGCATTTCTGATAAATCAAATCTACTGACCTAGCAGACCATGAACCCCATTTTTTAGTCGAGTCTGTTAAGCAAGCTTAAATGGTTATGTTGCATATATATTATGAGATTTATCTTTGATGAATGATGCAATGTTTGTTCATGTTGGCCTAACTTTGAAAGACAACTTAGTTTCGAAACCTGGGTCGACCCTAATCTGGTAATTTAACACTGATTAAAATACATTTTATTTGTATCAAATGTAAATCAACAAATAATGGAATCATTGATCGATGCTTTTGTTTCAGGATCACATTGTTATGCCTGATGGATTTGCTAATACATGGAAAGAAGTCTTCATTCAACATAAATATGCATACATTTCAGATGAACAGCGAAGCATTAGGGCGAGTTTGTTCTTAGCAAAAAACAACAATTTCATCATGTACGGTCAATCAATATGCAGGGTGTTCAATATTACAAAACCAAGGAAAATAAACCTTGAATACTTGATGGAAAACAATTCATTCAAAATAACAATCTACGAAGATGAACGATCACGTTTTAGACAATACATGAGAGAGTTTAAAAGGATACCAATTCAGGTGCACACTTTATTTTCAATCATTTTAAAAAGACAACAACTATATTTATTTATTAATGTACTAACATATGAGATGTATCAATACAGGGCACAATCACGCCGATCAACTACGATGCAAGAATCAGCAAATTTGAAACTTGGATTGATCCTCAAATGGCATGTATTGTTACCATAACCACGTATCATAATATAAAATACTGTTATATACAACTCTCATTAATATCCTTTTGTCAATGGTTTCAAATTATGATGCCAAACAGTTTTTGTGATCAATGGAGATATGAAATTTATCATGAAGGTGTTTCAACTATTCGGAAAGGAAGAACAAATGCAACTGTGGTTTTCAACATTACAAAGTTCTTTAATATGATGAGTAGTGGAATTGAAGTTGCAAAGATCTTTGGTTTTGTTCATCCTACAAAAGTTGAACTTAACTATCAAATCAATAACCAAGGATTCACATTAAAAGTTCTCCCAAATCATATACACCAAGTACTTAATCAAGACCAAAACATTGAAGTACAGACATTTGTCTTTCAAATTACATTTCTTTGTCATCCTTAAATGTTGTGAGATTGATGACTAATTCTTCATTTCTTTATTATTCTTCATTTGATAACTGATCAGGCTTCCAGTGCACAAGAAGATTTTTTCCGATGGGATAAGACTGTGAGCAAGGCCTTTGCTGATGGGCAGAGTGTTATGGTGAGCTGAATTCCTTTGTTAATACAGTCATTATCATAATTTTACCACAATCTTTGCCTTTTTTAACATGTATTCACGTTGAACTATTTCTTGCGCAGCACTTCCCATCCTTTGTTTGCAATTCGTGTCCAAACCTAGATGGTCGTGGTCTAATTGTCATCAACCATAACACTAAGGACACGATTGCTTGCACTGTAAAGAAGGCGGATCGACCAAACCCTGAATTCCACATAGGAGGTGATTGGTACAGATTTGTGAGGAGGATGGGGCTGGAGAAAGATGAAAAGCTGATGTTTGCCATGGACAATCCTCCAAGACTGTTGAAGGTTGCCGTTGTGAAGAAAACTGTTTGATTGTATGCTGGAACTTGAGACCTCTTTTTTTGTTGTTGTCTTGGTGCAAGAATGGAATTTGTTTGTTGTATGCTATGGCTTTGTGCCATTTGGATTGTATTGCACTCTTGCAAAAGTGTTGTTTAATTTTACAAGCTCTTTTGCTGTACCCCCCTCTAGAGGTGATTTAATGTACTTTTTAACAAAGCACCTGTTTTAAACTACTGCAGCAAGCATTTTTTTGCTGTTATATTTAACCCTTCTAATTGTTCTATAAGGGCTAAATGCTCATGTGAAAAAAAAAAATTCCCATGCGCCTCCTATTTTTGGATAAGTGTTTTTTTTTTTTTTTTACAAATCTAGCACAATCAAATCAATCGAAACATCGTTTAGTCCCTCTTACTCCTTCAACGACTACACCTTTTTCTGGGATTCACTACAACTCTTCAAATCAAACTTTACAACATTGTTACCATTATTCACTCACATTATATGGAGTGTAAACATGGCACAATGATGTTATGTGACGAGACACTAATTTGATGGAGAGTTTTCATTGGTGAAAGTAAAGGTCCAATCAAATTTCATGCAATTTCAGTAGTTAATGATGCAATAAGACAAGTGTTCAAATGAATTTTATAAATGCACTACATGCAATACTACATGCAAGATGATCATTTACAAGTGTTCAAATGTTTAGCAATTGATTTTTACTTTAATTGAGAGCAAGTCATTACAATACTCTTAATATTTGTCTATCAATTTCCTTGATAGACATTTCTGTGCATGCAAGCAACGACCATGATTGGCAGCGACCATGATTGACACACATATGCCGATTCTCGGAACTCGTGCGAACGCACGGGCAGCCTACTAGTTCTTAGATGAAAAACCATAAATCCAATGCATGCAATTAAATAAATTCCTAAGTACACCCTAAGAGAGGTTTATAGTTTGGGATTAAGACTATGTTACCTTTGAATCCTTAAAAAGATGAGTGAAAACCTAGCCTTCAATTTCAAAATCACAAGGAGATGAAAGTAATGCTTGACTCCATCTTTCCCTTCCTTTTCCTCTTATCTTCTCTAGTTTCTTCTCTCTCGGCTTGCTCTCACCCCTCTCGCTCTCTCCATTCCTCTTTGTCTCTTTCACTTCTTTCTGCGTTCTCCTTCTTTTCTTTCTTTCTGTTTATCCCTTTTCCTTTCCTTTCTTTTATGAATGCTAAATGGTGAGTCATGACTATACATATGGGTAATTGGGTAGGCTCCCTTACTAAAACAAAATAGTCACTAATTAAAAGTACTAATTAGACCTAAATCATACTCTTATAAGTTTTGGATTATTTACCTAATGGGCTTGGATCAACTATTGGTTAAATCCCTAGAACTCCTACAAAGGTCATACTAGGAAACACTTCCAATCTCATACTCACTTGAGTCATTAATAATTATTTATAATTTATTAATTAAGGTGTAAAGTTCAACATGAATTTTGTAAATTTCGGTAGCAGTAGAATGTATAAAATATTTCTAAGACATGATAATTGATTGTCCTACATGTGGGGTGTTACACATTGCCTCTCGATCGCTATTTTTGAAAAGTATTTACTCTGTTTTAATTTAAGGGCAATCGTGAATGTTTCATTTCAAATGAAAGGAACAAAACATGTACGCTTCCGTCTCCCACCAAACCATCAAATCCACTCAAATTATTCATCAAATCCATACCTAATCATTTTATTATCAACTAAACAAACTCATAAACAGAATTTCACTTCAAATTGCCAGCGAAAACGCACCAGAAGCTTCAACCGAACCGATTTTCATACACAACTTGAGGTACTTGATTCAAACGATTTAGACCTCCGTTTTGAACAAATCTAGGCTCATTGAACTCGCAATCACACGACGAAACTGATGTACATATGAAACTTTAATCGTCCGGTTTTAAAATATTAGAACTCTATTTTGAAAACTAATACTGGATTCATGATCAGTGGATGATTTCGTGTGATATTGACTGTTTGTTTGTTAATTTTGGTTCCGATTTGAGTTTGTGTTGCTTGATTCAAAGTGTATGCAATTATCCATGGCTTCTTCCTTTTTTTTCTTTCACGATGAAGATGAAGGTCCATACCATGGACCGGCGTTTTCTAGCCTTAAAACATAACCGTTTGATCTCATTTTAGTTTTAATCAAACGATCCTGGATCTGCAAGGTAGCGAGTACAATTTGTTGAACCCATACTGGATCTAGATTTGGTCTAGTTAAACTTAGGGTTGAACCAACTTAGATTGGTCTGGTTCAGATGATTGGATTTGGGTCAACACGTTTTTGGGCCTGGATCTTCTTTTTCTTTCTTCCTTTTCTGCTTTACTGTTATACTTCCCTCCTTACTGTTACACCCCCTTTTTATTAATTCATCTTATTTCTTCCTTTTTTTTTCTCTCTCTCACGTTTTTTATTTATTTATTATTAGTATTATTAGTCCAGTTTTTTTTATCTATTATTTTATTTTATTTCATTTAATGCCTTATATTTTAATTCTAATGCATTTTCCTCTTAGTTTATTATTTCTTTTTTTAGTTTACTTTCTTTTAGTTAGTTTATATTTTGTTATTTAATTCCTTGCAATTTATTTTAGTTATTTATATTTCATGTCATTAATATTGCATTTTAATGGTTATCTTTGATTGTGAACTTTGGACTAAAAACTAAACCCAAGCTTAATGGAGGCGGACCTAAAAAAAATGATAATAGAACTTAACTTTTACGATAGTTAGTTTAATATGGTTTTAGTTTATTTAATTTTCACTCCGACGGACTTGTAATTTTATTTTTTATGTCTTTGCATTTCATTCAAATGTTGCATTCATTCATGTTTATTTCTTGCAAAAAATTCTTAGAATGTATTTAGGTGAAAAATGTAACCCCAAAGTGGATGTAGAAATTGCATTGCATACATTTTACTTTTTTATCGCTTTCCGTCAAAACGCTAAAAAACAAACAAACGCGAACTTTCATTTCCAAAGGGGTACGATTAGTAATTCTTTAGAAAAAAATAGAAAAACAACATAAACATTTTCTCTCCCTTAAATAAAAATTTCTTTAGTCCAAAAACCAAATTAGTCGCACGTTTAGATTTAAGTTTACTTTTGCAAAAATACTTTAAATTTTGTCATAACTTTCTCTTCTCAATCCAATCTCCACTTGCACACACAATTCTATCTATACTACTTCTCCCTCTAATTCTTACAACTTCTCTCCCATTTCTTCACATTAAAAATAAGTAAAAAAGCAATAAACTAGAGCTTACTATAGGATACTATAGACGCTTAGGATGCTAAAACCTTCCCTAGGTGTAATCAACCCCCGAACTTAGAATTTCTTTTTAAACGGTTTTTGATACTTTCCCCTCTTTGGAAATGAAAGATGACTGTAGTGGTGGAAATCCCAAAATCTCCGCAATAGGTGAAATTGGAGATTTTTACTGAGATTGTGCCAACGCGCTATTTTAATATAAAAAAAAATTGTCACAATAGTTTTATAAGCTTTAAATGAGTTTGGAAACATTTTTATTTGTCTCGTCCGAATTTCAAAAATAATTTATTATTGATTTTTGAGAAAACGGTTAAGATATACCCGCTGTTTGAAAATTTTACGGTTTCTGATTTCCAACGAAATTTAAATGGAGACCTTATATATCGATTGTGGTGAGAATTTGATTTTATTATATTTTTCCGAGCTAAGGAGTGAAAATTTATACGGAATAAAATTTATTCGAAAGTTTGTGAATTGTTTTAATTATATTGTTTACGGTAGATTTTTTTGTTTCCGTAAAATTTATCGATATGTGAAATACGACTTGTTTAAAAACTAGCACGGGTCGGGGACAGAGCGAGATGAGTTGACTAGATAACAAAATATCTAGATATTTATGTTAAGAGACTTGTTATACAAGATTGGATCAATGACTAGGATTTAGTCTTGAAACTTTATACCTTTTGATCCAAGGGTCAAGGCTTGATGGTTTGTAGTATAAGTAGCAACTTAGAAAGTTGAAAATCATTTTCTCTTCCTCTCAAAAGAAAACAGAACCGTAAGCTCCCTCCCCCTCACATATAAACCTTCATAACCTTGTCATTTCTTCACCAAATGATTCCATTTCAAGCTTGTTGGAAGCTATGCAATGGCATGAATCTTTCTCCTAAGGTTGAGAGATTATTAGCCGGATTGGGGACTTCGTTGAAAAAGAGACGGATATTGTTCGCGTACTGTAAGTTGATCGTATTGGAAGCTTGCTGAGGTAGGGGCACTTTCTAACGATTTCATATACCTCGAAATATCGAGTGCTTTTTATACATGTGTAATTGTTGCTTGAAAATGTGTATTTGCTTTATGTGATCCAGTTGAATTATGAGCATGTTTGTATTGTAATGTATTCTCGTGACGAGAACTTGGTTGATAACATGCTATATTCTACACATGTTTGAGCTGTTGTTGTGAATTTCATATAATTGAATAATTATGAAATGTTGATACTTGTACTTGATTTGAATATCTAGTTGTATATGATAAATAATTGTTTTACATATGATTTTCGAATATATGTATTAACAAGAGTTTTTGATTACATAGCCAGTGATTGATATTTGATAGATGCATTAGCATAGATAAGAGGTATCGTATGCTCATGCATTTCATAGTACATGGTGACCGTGATGGGCCATGGGGGTGTGACGATCAGTGATTGGTGTCCACCTTAATCCTGCGGGATTTCATTGAGTCCAATACGTGGTGACCGTGATGGGCCATGGGGTGTGATGATCAGTGATTGGTGTCCACTCTAATCCTTCGGGATTTTATTGATATTTAGTAGGTGTGTGACGATCAGTGATTGGTGTCCACATTAAGCCTACGACTCTTTGCGGAGAGGTTAAATTCCGGAATTCATGCATGTGACGATCAGTGATTGGTGTCACACTCATATAGAGTCTACATTGATAGGTTAATTGTGCATTTAAATACTGTTGGGTATGATTGATATATTATCTGTGCACTTGGTTTCTATGATGCGTGATTCATATGATTAAATGTTTAAATGATGCCATGTATTGTATATCTTGTGCTGCGTATTTTTGGTTATATGTTATTTTTAGTTGGTGACCCTCTACGAGCATTTTTAGGTCTTTACTTGTTCCGTGTTGAGAACCGGCGAAGCTTGAAGCTGTCTGTGGGTCTTCGCCATCCAGTCGTCTACAGTAGAGTTTAAGGATCAGCTTAGGGGTAGTTGTTTAAGAGTCATGTTACTCTTATTTATTTTCCACTATATTTATACTCTGAAATTGTATTATAATATACTTCGGAATAAATGGTCCCGCTATGTTTGTTTAGACTTAGCGTTTGGTTTTTATTCTTAAATTTTATTGTGAAAACAATTTATAAAGGAGGCATTGCATCTCGGTCGCTATTTTTGAAAAGTGTTTACTCTGTTTTAATTTAAGGGCAATCGTGAATGTTTCATTTCAAATTATCTGTTGTTTTAAAAAGAAAAAAAGGACCCTTTTGGGCTATGAAAATCGGGGTGTTACAGTATTAATCTTCATGCTTACACCTAATTTGTTGCTCTTTGAAACATGACATTCATCAACTTTTGATCTAGTGGTTTTTTCTTCTAAGCTTCTCATGAAACAATTACCACATATGTTCTGAATACAAGGAAGACTATAGGTGCCACATATATTATTAGAACACTTTGGTGCATCCATGGTGTTGTTTCACAATTTTAGAGAACAAGAAGGTTTATGAATATGAGAAAAATAGTTGAATGATTAATGAATTAAATGGTGGTGTCATTTATAAGAAAAAATTTATTTAGAAATTACAACCTTGGTCTTATAATGACAAAAATAAAAACTCTATGTTTTAGTCAAAAACTATGTTGGATAATTTATTTCTTAGTGACATACTCTATCTATTTTTTGGTGAAGAGCTATTTTAGTCAACTCAATTCTTGAGAAATATTGACATGCAATTCTTGAGAAAATGGACAATAAATATATGAGACAATTTGATCATTTTCAATATTTTAAAAAGGACAATTTGGACTAAAAAATAAAATGTCCATAATTAACAAATTTCTAATTCAATAAATATTTCACTTTTGTTCATTTTTTCTTCTTTAGTCCTTCAACAAACCTACCATCTACATAGATATGTTATTGTAACTGAGTTAAATAACATGTATTTTGTTTTTTGTATACCATTGCAACAATTATTTATTGTATTACAAATATTTTTTGAATTGCTAAATATTATGGACTTTATTTTATTTTTTACTTTTAATTTTGAAGAAGCAAATTAAAACAACAAAAATTGATCACTCATTGAAGTTAAAAATGAGAGACTTTTTTCGTTGTGAAGGAATAAAATTTTCTTCAACGATTATAAGGGGCGGACTTAAATTGTTATACCGCATGAATCTTTTTACTTGTAAGTAAAAACTATTTTTGCACAAATTTTCATGAGACATTTTTATTTTCAATACTAATAGTTTAATTAAATACTAGATATTGAATCAATTTGAACATTTTTAAAATCTTTAATTACATTTTCTCTTCTTGAATTTGCTATAAGTAGATATGCTAACAATATTAACATGATGTTTAATCTTCTTCTTTTGACCAAATTTGTTTTGGATAAATATGCGTAATGACAAAAGAAAAAACAATAAATGTTAGGGTCATTTTTTACTGTTCCATATATTTTTAATCTTTTATCGTTAGACATATTTGTCTTGGTAAAAAATTACATTTTTTTTTGTTAAATAAATATGCAAAATGACGAAAGAAAAAACAATAAATGTTAGTGTTATTCAAATAATAGATTATTGATATCAGTTCTTCTATAACAAAGCTAAACTAACAAAAGAACATTACAATGAGTTTTGGATAAGTAAACACTGTTAACTTAGAATGAGAATATGTGACTTTTATGTACTATATTAAATTATTTATAAGAAATAAAAGTATTTGTGATAATTGAAACATGTATGGAGTTATTCAAAAAAATTGTTGGACAATTATTTAATTTTTTTTATAAAAATTTGTTATATATATGACCGGCAGGGGGGAATCATTTTCTTCATCATCTAAAAACATATTACTTAGTAC
This sequence comes from Trifolium dubium, assembly GCA_951804385.1. Classification (NCBI taxonomy): domain Eukaryota; kingdom Viridiplantae; phylum Streptophyta; class Magnoliopsida; order Fabales; family Fabaceae; genus Trifolium; species Trifolium dubium. Next base: position 16,333,279 of record OX638072.1, on the reverse strand, counting down.
TCCACTTGATTTTAATTTACAGTTCTTTTAACTATGAACACACACATTAAAATTACTAAATTTTCATAATTTTATAATCTTAATTTATTTAGTAAAAGTAAAGTTTACCTTATATATTTTCTATTTGAATTTTTTTTATGTTAACCTTTTGATACTTAAGAGAAGAGAAGAAGACAAGAATTTTATCATTCATCATAACTCTATATGAGTCCGGAATACAATTTGTAAGCTTAATGCTTAACTAGCTTGCAAAAACCAATAGAAAACAAACTAAAAAAATTTTAATAACAAAATCACATCCAATGCCTTCATTCACACATAAAACCCGTTATCCATGTTGGTTTCTTGATGGCACGTTTTCCTAAAGTTTTGGGTGAATGGGTTGTTGGACCTTCGTTAGATGATATGGGGTTGTATTCATCTTCATGCTTACACCTACATTGTTGCTCTTTGAAACATGACTTTCATCAACTTTTGATTTAGTTGTTTTTTCTTCTAAGTTTCTCATGAAACAATTACCAAATATGTTCTTAATACAAGGAAGACTATAGGTGCCACATATATTATTCGAACACTTTGGTGCATCCATGGTGTTGTTTGACAATTTTAGAGAACAAGAAGGTTTATGAATATGAGAAAAATAGTTGAATGATTAATGAATTAAGGGTTAATAAGTATATACCCCCCTTTAAAGTACATGATTTTTGCAATACCCCCTGTAAAATATTTTTTTGAGAATACCCCCCTGTAATGTTTGCATTTTTGCAATACCGCCGTGGATTTTTTCAAACATTACATTTTGTGTGGGTTTTTTCTTTGCGGCGGTTTAAAACCCCCACTAAAATTATATTTTGCGGCGGTTTTTATTTGCGGCGGTTCAAAACCCCCACAAAATGTAATGGTTTAAAAAGTCTAGGGGGGTATTGCAAAAATGCAAAGATTACAGGGGGTATTCTCAAAAAAATATTTTACAGGGGGTATTGCAAAAATCATGTACTTTACAGGGGGTATATACCTATTAACCCATAAATTAAATGGTGGTTTCATTTATAAGAAAAAATTTATATAGAAATTACAACCTTGGTCAAATATTTATTGTCATTTAAGATAGGTTATAATGACATAAATAAAAACTTTATGTTTTAGTCAAAAACTATGTTGGATAATTTATTTCTGAGTGACATACTCTATCTATTTTTTGGTGAAGAGCTATTTTAGTCAACTCAATTCTTGAGAAATATTGATATGCAATTCTTGAGAAAATGGACAATAAATATATGAGACAATGTGATCATTTTCAATATTTTAAAAAGGACAATTTGGACTATAAAATAAAATGTCCATAATTAACAAATTTCTAATTCAATAAATATTTCACTTTTGTTCATTTTTTCTTCTTTAGTCCTTCAACAAACCTACCATCTACATAGATATGTTATTGTAACTGAGTTAAATAACATGTATTTTGTTTTTTGTATACCATTGCAACAATTATTTATTGTATTACAAATATTTTTTGAATTGCTAAATATTATGGACTTTATTTTATTTTTTACTTTTAATTTTGAAGAAGCAAATTAAAACAACAAAAATTGATCACTCATTGAAGTTAAAAATGAGTGACTTTTTTCGTTGTGAAGGAATAAAATTTTCTTCAACGATTATAAGGGGCGGACTTAAATTGTTATACCGCATGAATCTTTTTACTTGTAAGTAAAAACTATTTTTGCACAAATTTTCATGAGACATTTTTATTTTCAATACTAATAGTTTAATTAAATACTAGATATTGAATCAATTTGAACATTTTTAAAATCTTTAATTACATTTTCTCTTCTTGAATTTGCTATAAGTAGATATGCTAACAATATTAACATGATGTTTAATCTTCTTCTTTTGACCATATTTGTTTTGGATAAATATGCGTAATGACAAAAGAAAAAACAATAAATGTTAGGGTCATTTTTTACTGTTCCATATATTTTTAATCTTTTATCGTTAGACATATTTGTCTTGGTAAAAAATTACATTTTTTTTTGTTAAATAAATATGCAAAATGACGAAAGAAAAAACAATAAATGTTAGTGTTATTCAAATAATAGATTATTGATATCAGTTCTTCTATAACAAAGCTAAACTAACAAAAGAACATTACAATGAGTTTTGGATAAGTAAACAATGTTAACTTAGAATGAGAATATGTGACTTTTATGTACTATATTAAATTATTTATAAGAAATAAAAGTATTTGTGATAATTGAAACATGTATGGAGTTATTCAAAAAAATTGTTGGACAATTATTTAATTTTTTTTATAAAAATTTGTTATATATATGACCGGCAGGGGGGAATCATTTTCTTCATCATCTAAAAACATATTACTTAGTACTCCACTTGATTTTAATTTACAGTTCTTTTAACTATGAACACACACATTAAAATTACTAAATTTTCATAATTTTATAATCTTAATTTATTTAGTAAAAGTAAAGTTTACCTTATATATTTTCTATTTGAATTTTTTTTATGTTAACCTTTTGATACTTAAGAGAAGAGAAGAAGACAAGAATTTTATCATTCATCATAACTCTATATGAGTCCGGAATACAATTTGTAAGCTTAATGCTTAACTAGCTTGCAAAAACCAATAGAAAACAAACTAAAAAAATTTTAATAACAAAATCACATCCAATGCCTTCATTCACACATAAAACCCGTTATCCATGTTGGTTTCTTGATGGCACGTTTTCCTAAAGTTTTGGGTGAATGGGTTGTTGGACCTTCGTTAGATGATATGGGGTTGTATTCATCTTCATGCTTACACCTACATTGTTGCTCTTTGAAACATGACCTTCATCAACTTTTGATTTAGTTGTTTTTTCTTCTAAGTTTCTCATGAAACAATTACCAAATATGTTCTTAATACAAGGAAGACTATAGGTGCCACATATATTATTCGAACACTTTGGTGCATCCATGGTGTTGTTTGACAATTTTAGAGAACAAGAAGGTTTATGAATATGAGAAAAATAGTTGAATGATTAATGAATTAAGGGTTAATAAGTATATACCCCCCTTTAAAGTACATGATTTTTGCAATACCCCCTGTAAAATATTTTTTTGAGAATACCCCCCTGTAATGTTTGCATTTTTGCAATACCGCCGTGGATTTTTTCAAACATTACATTTTGTGTGGGTTTTTTCTTTGCGGCGGTTTAAAACCCCCACTAAAATTATATTTTGCGGCGGTTTTTATTTGCGGCGGTTCAAAACCCCCACAAAATGTAATGGTTTAAAAAGTCTAGGGGGGTATTGCAAAAATGCAAAGATTACAGGGGGTATTCTCAAAAAAATATTTTACAGGGGGTATTGCAAAAATCATGTACTTTACAGGGGGTATATACCTATTAACCCATAAATTAAATGGTGGTTTCATTTATAAGAAAAAATTTATATAGAAATTACAACCTTGGTCAAATATTTATTGTCATTTAAGATAGGTTATAATGACATAAATAAAAACTTTATGTTTTAGTCAAAAACTATGTTGGATAATTTATTTCTGAGTGACATACTCTATCTATTTTTTGGTGAAGAGCTATTTTAGTCAACTCAATTCTTGAGAAATATTGATATGCAATTCTTGAGAAAATGGACAAAAAATATATGAGACAATGTGATCATTTTCAATATTTTAAAAAGGACAATTTGGACTATAAAATAAAATGTCCATAATTAACAAATTTCTAATTCAATAAATATTTCACTTTTGTTCATTTTTTCTTCTTTAGTCCTTCAACAAACCTACCATCTACATAGATATGTTATTGTAACTGAGTTAAATAACATGTATTTTGTTTTTTGTATACCATTGCAACAATTATTTATTGTATTACAAATATTTTTTGAATTGCTAAAATATTATGGACTTTATTTTATTTTTTACTTTTGATTTTGAAGAAGCAAATTAAAACAACAAAAATTGATCATTCATTGAAGTTAAAAATGAGAGACTTTTTTCGTTGTGAAGGAATAAAATTTTCTTCAACGATTATAAGGGGCGGACTTAAATTGTTATACCGCATGAACCTTTTTACTTGTAAGTAAAAACTATTTTTGCACAAATTTTCATGACACATATTTATTTTCAATACTAATAGTTTAATTAAATACTAGATATTGAATCAATTTGAACATTTTTAAAACCTTAAATTACATTTTCTTTCTTGAATTTGCGATAAGTAGATATGCCAACAAAATTAACATGATGTTTAATCTTCTTCTTTTGACCAAATTTGTTTTGGATAAATATGCGTAATGACAAAAGAAAAAACAATAAATGTTAGGGTCATTTTTTACTTTTCCATATATTTTTAATCTTTTATCGATAGACATATTTGTCTTGGTAAAAAATTGCATTTTTTTTGTTAAATAAATATGCATAATGACGAAAGAAAAAACAATAAATGTTAGTGTTATTCATATAACAGATTATTGATATCATTTCTTCGATAACAAAGCTAAACTTACAAAAGAACATTACAATGAGTTTTGGATTAGTAAACAATGTTAACTTAGAATGAGAATATGTGACTTTTATGTACTATATTAATTTATTTATAAGAAATAAAAGTATTTGTGATAATTGAAACATGTATGGAGTTCTTAAAAAAAATTGTTGGACAATTATTTTATTTTTTTTATAAAAAAATTTTTATAAATTTTTTTTTATTGTATGGAGTTCTTAAAAACAACATCTTTAATTTGATGCAGAAGTATAAATTCCAGGTGTTAGGGATTCTTTTATGAATCCAAAGCAATTGTAAGCCACGCGAGGTCTGATTTATATGCATATCAGACTGTCAGCAGCCCGGCCTCCGAGACCGGCTTACCTCGGAGGGTCCGTTGAAGATAAAAATAAAGTAAACTAGAATTAATTATTTATTGTGTGATACACCATTTATTTATATTATGATGACAAAGTTATTAAGATATTATTATGTTTCGATAGACTAGTTTTGCCCCGGTCTTATACACCATAGTAGTTGGGTAGTTGGAACTCACTGAGACGAAGTTACCGTTCTCACCCCACTCCCTTTTGTTTCAGATAGCCAGGTACATTAAGGAAATATAATCGCGGAGTAGCATATGTTAAAGTATTGGACTGAGGAAATGGTTAGACTTACATTCATGTCCTTCTTTTATTTGAAACATGTATTTTTAGTTTGTCTATTTTTGGATTAGAATTGTATAATAAGTTTTTAAATGCTACATCTGTGTACCTTCTGTACTAAAACAACTGTTGTATGTTAATGTATCCAGTACTATTTAATAATATTCTATATCGAATTCTAGATACTCGATATGTGGTGTTATAAGTGGTATCAGAGCAGGTCGATTCTGACTGTCTGTGGGTCATTAATTATTACAATATTAAGTTGAAAGGACCCTTTGGATTTTATCTGTTTATTCTGAAATTGTCGCATATTGAGCTTTGCTATCTCAGTATTGTGTACGATAGGCAGGATATTATGGGTAAGAGATAAAGTGGACCTAGGAGGTCAGGAAGTGAAGAGCGTGCTTAGAGTATTAGTCAAGGTGTATTTAAGAGGAATTTTAGTGTTGACCACAACACTAGTTCTTTTCATTATACCTCACTCAGATATTTTTATGATTTCCCTCTAACATTGAATCGATATGAGGACCTTTACTTTTAGTCAGCAAACATAACTCAAGCTCAACCCTTTCAGTAGAAAATTGTTAAATTTATCTCTTCTAAGTTGACAATTCTGTCAAATAAATTCATTTAGTTCAGTATCAATGTACTCCATTCAGCTTACTTTTATTTTCAGATAATGAACCGTCACGTTTACTTCACCTCTGACGAGTGAGTGTATCTCATTGAGGACCTCAAATTCCTTTCAATGCCATATTTCATTAATCAATTTTGTTCCAAAGATAAATAAAGTTATCTATGTGCATGCCTAGACCAAAGATCTTTCAGTTATCTTTATTGATCAGTCCATCGTAGACGTCGTCGTTCAGAGACAAGAGATGAAATATTAACTTAACTAGTAGAATTTCTTAATGATGAAAACTCTTAAAATCCCTGACTGTTATGACAATTCAAGACGTATCATCTAGTCATTCACTCTGTTGAGCCTTACCTAGTGAGTTACACTGAGACTTAATAGTTTTTACTCGTTAGTTGTCTATACTAGATCACCACAAGATAAACCTTAACAAAGTAAGTTTGAGGAATAAGAGTATGTTTAAGTTAGCCAACATAGTGAAAGTTGGAAATCCATCACCGACTAACCAGTAAGTTTGAAACCGACAATATTAGTCGAGGCTTATTTAGACCCCATTAGTTAGTCCGTCTGTACCAATATACAGAAAGGTAAACCTCATCAAGTTATACCATAGGAGTAACCAACTCGATGAACCAAAGTAGGACTGTAAGAGTCCAAATTTATAACCAATTAAACCTTGTCAGTCTTGACAATGGTGTTGAGCCTTGGTATGTGTAAGCGAGATACCAATTGGATGAAAATTGTAGTAGATGATGTGCTGAGGCAAGTAACATATAAGTGAATGATGTTGTTGACTGTGAGAGACAATGCATGACACGGTGACAAAGGAGAATATGAACAAATGGTGTTAAAGGAGTATACCGTGTTGTGTTAGGAAATACAGTGCATACCAGAATTGAAGGATGTTACGTGAGAAAAGTTTGGGACTTGTATACCCCTTTAAGCCGATAATTTATCCTTAGTTAGTTTTATCGAACCTGATAACCTAATACCTTTCAGAACCAAAACGAGATGACAGTAAGTTAAGCCCCTTAAGAATTCAAACGTACATGTTTTGGAATCCTTAGGGACATTTATACCATAATGAAACAAATCTTTTAGTGATCTCTCATAACTCGGAAATATTATGTTATCTCTCTAGACCAGTATTAGTTCTTTACCATAGTGAAAATTTCTTTTGGGAATTCTCGAATCAATAGCTAGCCATGCTAGATACCTTGAGAGTAACTCCGAAATACATGCTAGGATCATCGACCTTAGTTGAAACTTCGAGTTATAGTTAGGTACCATTAGAAATCAGAATGCGCAGCGAGATTGGAAACTAAGAAATACCTCAGAATGATGCAATGTCGGGAAACAATGAGTACGAATGAACATAGAACCCTAGTTGAGACATTATAGTTCCACAACTAAGAACCTTTATTAATAGAATATAAGTCAAAGCTAGTACCGAGAAACGTTGACCGAACTAGTGAGATTAACCGAGTGAGAACTCGAAGTAGTTAGTTGAGAAGTGTTATACGAAGTGAGTTAGGACTTAGGATAGTTGTGGAAACAACTCATCCTTAGATGAATGGGAATAATTGGAGTAAGATGTTGAGAGTTGCAAGGAAACTATTGTTAGTAAACCTTAAGAAACGATCACACTGTAACAATGAGCGATTGGAGAAGTCAGAAGAAAAGCTCTACAGTAATTGAGATATGTAATCTAACGAATGGAGTTTGCATTTGAATTGCATTCGCAAGTCTCATACAAAAGTGCAGTAGCCGCAGAAGAATCTAGGTAGGGTAGAGAAGATGCGGTACAATTAGTTAGACAGTAGTTGTAATGGAGTTTAAGACTATGGATGGTTGTAATGTAAGCCATCCGTGGAAGAGAATCGATTGGACTAAAGATTAAATCACATAATCAATAAATAGTGTCTGGAGAATTGAAGTGATATAATGAGACAACAAAGTGAAGTGTCGATGACTCGTCTGTAATCATGACGAAGGTTGAGAACAAGTGTAGTCACGATGTAATTATATCGTCGCAGTAAAGGATTGTGCCGGAAGCTAAGTTGAATAGTAGATGTAAACTATTCGAAAGTTGTGATAGTGTAATGTAATGGTATAGTCGGATGCGGAAGGATGAAAATACTCGTAAGAGTTGGGAACTGAAACACGAAGAAGTTTATGATAGAATTGGTCAAACCATTGGTAGTACAATAACAAGTTGGAAGAAACCATATTGTACGAAAAAGGGTAATCGGATAAGTGAGGACTTGTGCTTGACACAATGAGATGAGTAAAAGATAAGCACAAAGAGAATAATAAAGGCAGTTGCAGTTAGGAAACGAAGATTAGTATATCAACAAGGGGAAATCATCTGTCTGATGTAAGAACAATTTACCATGTCAGGAAGTAAATACCGGAATTTCGAGGACGAAATTCTTTTCAGGGGGATAGATTGTAACAACTCACTATAATTATTAGAAGAAACTATAATTAGAGATGTATTTGCATTGGAGTAAATATAATGAGTTGTTAAGTGAATGAACATTGGTAAGTAATTGGGCATTGATTAGGAAAACACTAACTTAATTGAGCCCATTTCCTTGATAAGGACCACTATTTTCCTTCATTCCTATTCATTTTCCAAAACTGAATAAGAGTTCTATATCTCTCCACTCACTCATCTCTCTCTCTCTCGTCCTCACCCTCTCAAACCCCACCATTCCTCTTCTTCTTTCCAAAGCTTGCATGTCATAGATGAAAGCTCTAAAACACAAAGCCACCAACATCATAGTTCCTCCATTTTTCATTAGCTTTACAATGAACCAAGAGGCAAGTATTGAAAACCAGTTTTACCCTAAATCAAAGAGTGAGAATAACAAGCATGTGAAGTTAGAACTTATGGAAATTGTTAGAATCAAGGTAAGATTCTCTCCAAATCACCTTATTTTGCTTAAATCCGTGCCCTAATAATCAATCCTAAACTGAGTTTCATCTTCTATGAGGGTTTTGAGAATTAAGAAGCAATGGGTAAAAGTTTTGAAGCTGAAATTGGAAGAGTTGTCTCAAACCCGTTTTTGGAAACCACCCTTCACTAAAACAGTAAGTTCTCTCTCCTCGTAACTCCGATTGAGATGATTCTTTTTGGAACGATTAGCTAATTTAAATACAGTCGTTTGGGTACCGGCCATGTGGGATTTGATGGAGGAATGAATTCTGTGCGAATTTCTGAAGCAGGAGGTTCAGCACAGGATTTTTACAGAAAACGTGTTGGTACAGACCTATATTAAAAAGGTAATAACTCTTTCCATACAACTCCGATTTGAGCGATTATTGAACCATTGGAAATCTAACGAAATTATCTTTGTTTGGGTACCAAGTTCATGGAATTTGGTTCAGAATTGAGGTCTGTAGGTCGCTCCAAAGTTGAGGGTCTGATGAGGACTTTATGCAGAAAATTCTAGTTACCGGAATGGAAGACTTTAGCTATAAGTGATGTGTTTCGCTGAGTTTCGGAGATGCAGATAGTATAGTTAAAGCTCAACTTTGAGGTGGGGTCCTTAGGATAAGATTAGTTAGCAATAGTATTCTTCCCCTTAATTTATGAATGTGCATTATAACATCTAGGTTTATATTTAGAGAAAATTGTAGTAAATGATAAATGAGCTAGTTCTCATGCCCATGCTCGTTCTTACTATGAATTTAACATGTTTGATGATGGTTGTTAACTGTATGATGGATTAGGAATGAATGGGTGATTAAACTATTGATTTTGAACCTAATTTTCTGGATAAACTTTATTTTTGAAGCCCAATCGATCCTAATGCATAAGCACTTGATTTCCAATTATTAGACGTGTTACATAAGTTAGAAATGAGATTTAGACAGTATTAGATTAGAATTATGCATGCTACACTAGTACAACTTTCCTATATGGCATATTGGGTAGGTACAACTATTATTCTTTTATGATTAGAAGCAATCATGGATGGTTATTCTCCTTATACCATCAAAGAAAAAGTAAATACACTTCTATGGGATTTATTTATAAATTCCAGGTGTTGGGGATTCTTTTATGAATCCAAAGCAGTTGTAAGCCACGCGAGGTCTGATTTATATGCATATCAGACTGTCCGCAGCCCGGCCTCCGAGACCGGCTTACCTCGGAGGGTCCGTTGAAGATAAAAATAAAGTAAACTAGAATTAATTATTTATTGTGTGATACACCATTTATTTATATTATGATTGAAATTTCTGGTTGTGTTGCTTATAAATGATAATCAGACAACCTAATGTGCGGTAAGATGTGCGCACATTAACCAACCTTACAGAACATGTTGGGTTTTTGTATGTTGGCTACATTTTGCAAAAACAACTACTAGCCAAATGCTGAGACAAATGCTGTATTGGAACAGCATTGTGTGACCTGATTGTTGCGCACCAGCACGCGCTATATTTCTGTGCAAGATCTTCTGGAGATTCTATGAAGTTTTATATTTAACCTAGCGTGCTGATCAAGACGCGTAGGTTGAATGAGCTGTACAGGCTATCTTGCCTTGGTGTATTTCCATAATTAATATTGATATATTTTTGGAAACAATATTCTTGCTCATGAAGAATTGTTAGCTGGACCTGACAATGTCCAAGCTGTGTTTTGAAGCCCAAACCATTGACTGCTCAGTATTATATATATGTAAACACAAACCCTAGTTTTGTGTGTTGAAAACTGTGTGTATACTAAAGCGTGTGTTTCAAGGTTTTAGGTTTTCTTGTTAGTTATGAGGCTTGCTTGTATCACCCTGATTCAAGTCAAGAACTCTGTGTTTAAGTTGTAATGGTGTACTGCTCCTAAGCTTTGAAGTACGGAGTTAGTTGTGTTCTTTAGAGTGTGACTCTTATTCAAACTATAGAAACAAGTGTATGTTTAACAGTGCTGCTTGTACTGTTAGTAGGAATTGAGACGGGGTCTCATACCTAGGAGTTCCTAGGTAGAGCATCCATTGGTAGGGTCGTGGTGCAAAGACAAGTAGCGAGTCTACGTTGTGCTTTTCACTAGAACTATTATAGTGGAGTTCATTCCTGGATTGGTATCCCCCAGACTAGGGCATTTTGCGCCGAACTGGGTTAACAAACCTACTGTGTTATTTATCTTTCAGTCACGTTTATTTTACTTGCTACACTGCGTTTTATTATTATTGTGTGACAAGTGCTCGGACAAGTGCTCTAACATTGTGCACAGCATTTGTCTGTCTAGTTGCCAGAATTTCAATTGGCATCAGAGCAGGCACCCTGCCTGATTGGGTGAGCTTCAGGGAAGATATTTCTGGCTAAGATGGACAAAGAAGGAGGACTGATGAATAGACCACCACTTTTGGTTGGTGATGCAAACTATGATGACTGGAAGTCTAAAATGACTACGTTTTTGAAATCCATGGATCACAAAACATGGAGAGCTGTGGTTGTAGGATGGGAACCTCCTGTAGTTACTACTGGTAAGGAAGGGGAGACCATCACTAAGCTGAAACCTGAGGACGAATGGAGCAAGGATGAAGAAGCATTAGCCAATGCAAATTCAAGGGCTCTAAATGCCTTAACCAATGGAGTTGATGCGCACATTTTCAAATTAATAAAAAAATGTACTATTGCAAAGGATGCATGGAAGAAGCTCCAAATTGTTCATGAGGGTACCTCAAAGGTAAAAAGCTCAAGGCTGCAACTATTGACCAGTAAGTTTGAGAACTTGAAGATGAAGGATGATGAAAGTATTCAAGATTTTCACATGAGAATGCTTGAGTTTGATAATCAGTTTGATGCTTTGGGAGAAAATATTTCTGAAGAAAACCTGGTGAAGAAAATGCTTAGGTCACTACCTAAGAAGTTTGACATGAAGGTTACTGCCATAGAGGAAGCCAAGGACATCTCAGAATTGAAAATGGGTGAACTAGTGGGATCTTTGCAAACGTTTGAAGTGATTGTGAATGAGAGATCTGAAAAGAAGACAAAGAGTATTGCGTTTACCTCCAAATCTGATGAGAGTGATATGGAGACTGATGACAGTCTATCTGAAACCATTGTGATGCTAGGTAGAAAATTCAATAAAGCCTTCAAACGGTTTGACAGAAATGCCAAGACACATGCTCCATACATCAGTCACAGCATAAATAGGAACGTCAATAATATGAGAAAATCAAAAACAGATGACAAGACAAGCCAAGGCAAAGGAGTTAAATGTCATGAATGTGAAGGATATGGGCATATCAGGACTGAATGTGCAACGTATCTTAAGAAGCAAAAGAAAGGGATGACTGTCTCTTGGTCTGATGAAGATGAATCTAAAGAAGAATCTGAATCTGCTAAACATGTGACTGCCTTAACTAGAATATGTGCATCTGATGTTGAATCACAAGATGGTGAAATGACTTATGATGAATTGGTTGATTGCTATAAGGGATTATGGCTCAAAAGTGTAGAAGTGGGTAACACTGTGATAAGGCAAAAGAAGACCATTGCTACACTACAAGCTGAGAAAAACAAACTTCTAGAAGAAAATTCAAGACTGGATGGTGATGTTGCTCTATATAAATCAAAGATTGACAACATGAACAAGCAATTGAGGATGCTGAATACAGGTACTGATATGCTAGAAGAAATCTTAGAGACAAGACAGAAGTCTAATGATACGAGAGGTATTGGTTTCAATTACAATTCACTATATCATCAGAAGTTTATGCCTGAAAAGAAATTTGTTCCTTCTGTTAGTTCCTATAATCCAACTATGTCAAGAGAAATGCCCCAGCATCCAGTGAGACAACAGACAACCAGAAACTATACCAAACCTAAGAAAAGGTATTCTGGCTGGGTTTGCTATCACTGTGAAAGGAAGGGACACATTAGACCTTACTGCTTCAAATTGTATGGGTACCCTGATAAAACTCATTTAATAAAAGCTGAACCTATTCTGAAGGATGTCAAGCAAGAGTGGAAGCAGAAGAGTAATACTGATGATTCAAATCAAGCAGAACCTGTAGGCGTGGAGATTGCTCAAATTGCTCATACCTCACTAAGGGCATCATCTAGTAGTGATTGGTATTTTGATAGTGGATGTTCTAGACATATGACTGGAAATAGAGATTACCTAAAAGATGTCTTGCCATATGCTACAAGCTTTGTGACTTTTGGTGATGGAGCCAAAGGGGAGATCAAAGGCATAGGATCACTAATCAATGAAGGACTACCTAAACTTGACAAAGTTCTTCATGTGAAAGGGTTGAAAGCTAATCTAATAAGCATTAGTCAGTTGTGTGACAAAGGTCTAAAAGTCAACTTCACAAAGAGTGAATGCTTAGTTACTGATAGTAAAGGTGATCTACTGATGAAGGGAGAAAGATCAAAGGATAACTGTTATCTATGGGTATCCCAAGACAAAGCTGAGTTGTCTACATGTCTAGTAAGCAAAGAAGATGATGTGAAATTGTGGCACCAAAAACTTGGACACTTAAACCTCAAAAGTATGAAGAAAGCTATTGCTGAAGGAGCCATTAGAGGCTTACCTAGACTTCAGATTCAAGAAGGAAGTATATGTGGAGAATGTCAAATAGGGAAACAGACAAAAATGCCACACCAGAAGCTGCAGCATCTGACCACATCCAGAGTGCTTGAATTGCTGCACATGGATTTAATGGGACCTATGCAAGTTGAGAGCCTAGGTGGAAAGATGTATGCTTTTGTCATGGTAGATGATTTTTCTAGATATACTTGGATTGATTTCATCAGGGAGAAATCTGACACTTTTGAAAAATTCAAAGATCTTTTGTTAAAACTTCAAAGAGAAAAGGAATGTGGTATTACTAGAATCAGAAGTGATCATGGGAAGGAGTTTGAAAATAGTAAATTCTCTGAGTTTTGCACGACTGAAGGAATATTCCATGAATTCTCTGCTCCTATTACTCCCCAACAAAATGGAATAGTAGAGAGGAAGAATAGGACATTATAAGAATCTGCCAGAGTAATGTTACATGCTAAGAAGTTGTCACTCCACTTCTGGGCTGAGGCTATGAACACAGCCTGCTATATACATAATAGAGTAACCTTGAGAAAAGGAACTTCTACAACTCTGTATGAGCTATGGAAGGAAAGAAAACTCACTGTGAAATACTTTCATGTGTTTGGAAGTAAATGTTATATCTTAGCTGACAGAGAACCTAGAAGGAAGATGGATGCTAAAAGTCATGAAGGCATATTTCTGGGTTATTCAACAAATAGCAGAGCCTATAGAGTATTCAACTCCAAAACTAATGCCATGATGGAATCCATAAATGTTGTGATTGATGATAAGGGCAATGATGCTGCACCAGAAGATAGTACATTTGGCACAGCATCTGACTTACAAGAAGAGACAGAAGATGAAGTTGTCAATGAGGAAAACAGTGAGGTAATAAGTTCTGAAGATACAGTTAACAAAAAAGTGTCATCTATAAGAGTTCAGAAGAATCATCCAATAGATCAAGTTATTGGTAATCCGAATCAAGGAATTACAACAAGAAGAAGAAACTATGAGGTATCAAATTCTTGCTTTATCTCAAACTTTGAACCCAAGAATGTTAAAGAGGCTTTGACTGATGAGTTTTGGATTAATGCTATGCAAGAAGAACTAACTCAGTTCAAGAGAAGTGATGTGTGGGACCTAGTCCCTAGGTCGGATAATGCTAATATCATAGGTACAAAATGGGTTTACAAGAATAAATCTGATGAAAATGGTACCATCACTAGAAACAAAGCTAGATTGGTTGCTCAAGGTTATGCTCAAATTGAAGGAGTAGACTTTGGTGAAACCTTTGAACCTGTAGCTAGACTAGAAGCTATTAGGTTATTACTTGGAATTGCATGTGTACTCAAATTCAAGCTGTATCAAATGGATGTCAAGAGTGTGTTTCTGAATGGTTATTTAAATGAAGTGGTCTATGTGGAACAGCCCAAGGGGTTTGTTGATCCAGCCTTTCCAAATCATGTATACAAGTTGAAGAAAGCATTATATGGCTTGAAACAAGCTCCTAGAGCTTGGTATGAGAGGTTAACTGAATTCTTAGTGAATAATGGCTATAGGAAGGGAGGTAATGACAAAACACTGTTTGTGAAAGATGATAGAGGAAAACTTATGATTGCACAAATATATGTTGATGATATAGTCTTTGGAGGAATGTCTGACCAGATGGTACAACATTTTGTTCAGCAAATGCAATCTGAATTTGAAATGAGTCTTGTTGGTGAACTAAATTTCTTTCTAGGTCTTCAAGTAAAACAAATGGAAGATACTATATTTATATCTCAAAGTAAGTATGCTAAGAATATGGTCAAGAAATTTGGTATGGAGAATGCTGCCACCAAAAGAACCACTGCTCCCACACATATCAAATTATCTAAAGATGACAAGGGAGAAAATGTAGATCAAAGTTTATACAGAAGTATGATAGGAAGTCTTCTCTATTGGACTGCTAGTAGACCTGATATCACATTTGCTGTTGGAGTATGTGCTAGGTACCAAGCTGAGCCAAAGATGAGCCATCTGACTCAAGTGAAGAGAATTTTGAAATATGTGAACAATACCAGTGATTATGGTTTGTTGTACTCTCATGGAGAAAGTACTATGTTGTTAGGATACTGTGATGCAGATTGGGCTGGAAGTGCAGATGATAGAAAAAGTACTTCTGGTGGATGTTTCTTCCTAGGTAACAATCTCATATCTTGGTTTAGTAAGAAACAAAATTGTGTTTCCTTATCAACTGCTGAGGCTGAGTACATAGCAGCAGGCAGTAGCTGCACACAATTGGTGTGGATGAGACAGATGCTGAGTGAGTACAATGTCAAGACAGATGCTATGACATTATATTGTGACAACTTGAGTGCTATCAATATTTCCAAAAATCCTATACAACATAGTAGGACTAAGCACATTGATATCAGACACCATTTCATCAGAGAGTTGGTTGAAGAAAAAATTATTGCTATTGAGCATGTTTCAACTGAGGAGCAGTTAGCAGATATATTTACAAAAGCTCTTGATATTGCACAATTTGAAAAGCTAAGAAGGCGGTTAGGCATTTGCCTAATTGAGGAAGTGTAGCAGTTAATTAATGGGAGTCGTGCAGCAGTTATTTTCTCCCTCCTCAACCGCTTTATGCACGCCATTCAAGGAAGAGTATCTCAACTTTCCTTAAACAAAACGGTAACACGCAATCATCATTACCTTATTTCTCCTACTTTTTCAAAACCGCTCATCTCCTCACTTGCCACTCCCATCGCTGTTTCAATCTCTCGTACACTCAAAACTTCTTCTATCTTCATGTCTACTTCAACAAACACTTCATCTCCTATCGCAAACGATTCAACTTCTCCCATTGTTCCGGAAACCACTTCACCGGTGGTGATGGATGTTCAACCGATCGCTACTTTAATTGACTCTAAAGCAATCAAACAGCGTCCTAAAACGCTTGTGTCACGAAAGAGGAAAAGCACTAGAAAAGGGTCGACTTCATCGGCAACGAACAAGATCTCAATAGGTAAGAAATCCTCTCCTGCTGTTCAACGAGTAGGTCTCACCATGCATGACCTGTACTATAAAGAAAACCCTTTTAGATCGACTGTTGTAGAGCCAGATGTTGACGCTGGTGTCACTGAATCTGGTGAGAAACCCATTGCGGGTACTGAAGCGATTGATGAAACCCTAGGTTCTGTTAATCGTAAGGGAGATGACAAATTAAATGTTGATGAGACAAATTTGCATGATGTTGATAATGCTGCTGTTAGTGACAAGTATATTGCTGATGATGTTAGTGTTGCTAAGAACATTGTTGTGACAGAGGAACATGCTGATCCCTCTGCTGCTATTCAGAAGGCTGTGCCAGATGCTCAAATATCTTTGGCACAAACTGATGTGGAGTCTTTGGTGATACCAAACACCCCTGAGACGATAAATGATCCTGAAACTGATTCTCCCAAGCCTCAAGATCAACATGATGAGGTTCAGGAAGTTGAGACTGTAAACATTGATCAAACTGTTGTGGTAAATGTTGATGAAGAAGAGTCTGCAGATAAATCCTTGAAAAAGACTCCTGCTGTTGGTGTTGCTCGCAGAACAAGGAGCAAGTTTGTTAAGGTTGTTTCTGATGCTGTTGAGAGTGCTAAAGGCACTAAGAAGAAAACTGTTGCTTCTGGGAAGAAGCCTATGGCTGGTCCCCCAAAGTCTTGGAGTAAAGTGACTCCCAAGCCTGATCAGAAGAAGAAGAGCCTCAAAAGAAAGGATCATCCCTCAAGTGATTCTGACTTTGAGATTGCTGAGACAGATGCTGCCCCATCTGGTGGAGCATCTAGAAAAACTGTTAAGGGAATGAAAGACCCTTTGGATATTCCTTCAGCTCCTCTGGATAATGTCTCATTTCATCTGGAAAGTGGAGTTACTCGCTGGAAATTTGTCTATCACAGGAGACTTGGACTTGAAAGGAATTTGAAGGTTGATGTGTTCAAGTGCCAAGAGCTGGTGGATGTGTTGGAGTTTGCTGGGATGATGAAGACAGTGAATGATCTGGGTCCCTGCTATGACAAGCTGGTGAAAGAGTTTGTTGTCAACATACCTGAAGAATGTGATGATCCTAGGTACTCAGAATACAGGAAGGTGTATGTGCGTGGTAGATGTGTCAACTTTTCTCCTCAAGTGATCAATGCTTATCTTGGAAGATCAATTGAAGACACCCCTGAGTTGGAGGTTAATGATGACACCATTTGCAGAGCTATCACAGGTAATAAGCTTAGACACTGGCCTGGGCTTTTGTCCTCTGCAAAGCTGACTCCTCTGTATGCTGCTTTGAACAAAATAGCTGCTAATAACTGGTCCCCCACTACACATTCTAATTCTGTGGCCACTGTTCTTTGTAAGCTCATTTATGCAGTTGGTACATAATCTGCATTTGATTTTGGTTATTACATTTATCATTAATTTTTGGAGCAAGCTAAATCTTTTGCTGTTAAGTTTCCTATTCCATTTCCTACTCTAGTGTGTGGTGTTATTCTGCAACAACACCCTGATATTTTGGTTAGCACAGATGAGCCTGTTAGAAGGCCTAGCCCTCTTGGTTTGGATTGCAGGTTGATATCCCAGCCACGAGCTGATGATTTGGCTGGCACTTCTGTCCAGTCATCTGGTGGTATGAGTAAGCAAGAGATTATTGCTGAGCTTATGGATGTTAGTGTGGATCTGGGTGCTAAGAAGCTGAAAGTTGACAGGGTTATAGATGCCTTGAAAGCTGAGCTTGCAGTTGAGGGTGAGGCTCCTGCACAAGGCCATGATAGGGAAGAAGAAGGAGGAAATGGTAATGCTTCTGCTGCTGGTGATACTGAGGAAGTATCTACTGCCTCTAATGAAACTGCCTCTTTCTAATGTTTGTAATTTTTTTTCTCTTTTATTCATGCACCTGAGTGTGCTCCATGGTCTGTAATAACTTTATTTGTGGCCTCTCTATGTGCCTCTGTGACTTCGTGACCTATGTGAACTGATGTGCTACTTTATTTCTCTTCTGCAATATATGCTTTCTCTATGTTTGTCAGAATTTATGGCTAAAAAGGGGGAGTAGAATGTAGAATTAGTTTTTTTCATGACTGAAGATGCTCTGACGCATGCTCTAGAAGTTGTTATGTTATTATGCATGAAGACGCTTGGACAGATGCTCTGACATTTGTCTCATTAAAGTAAGTTTTATGTTATGGTATATGCATGCGCATGTTTTGAGGGGGAGCATTATGACATGTAGATGTGCATGTGTTTGAGGGGGAGCGCTATCTGATTATCTCCTCTATGTTGTGGAATTATCTATTCAAGAGTATGTTTTCATCTCTCTATATGAACCCACTATATATATGTTCTAGTTATCTGGCTATTTCTGTGAGGCTAGGTGTATTATGATTAATGATGAATGCCTCTGATACTATTTACAAGTTATCTTTATTCAAGAGTTCCCTTGGAAGTAGTTTCGTGATATGCTATGATTGTTTTAGTTGATATGTGAATGCTTATGCATGATGTGGATTTGAAGAAGTTATTTGTATCTCTCCAAGAACTGGCTATAGATTGTTTTAGCCAAAAATTTTCCAAAGGGGGAGATTGTTGGGTTTTTGTATGTTGGCTACATTTTGCAAAAACAACTACTAGCCAAATGCTGAGACAAATGCTGTAGCAAGTGGAACAGCATTGTGTGACCTGATTGTTGCGCGCCAGCACGCGCTATATTTCTGTGCAAGATCTTCTAGAGATTCTATGAAGTTTTATATTTAACCTAGCGTGCTGATCAAGACGCGTAGGTTGAATGAGATGTACAGGCTGTCTTGCCTTGGTGTATTTCCATAATTAATATTGATATATTTTTGGAAACAATATTCTTGCTCATGAAGAATTGTTAGCTAGACCTGACAACGTCCAAGCTGTGTTTTGAAGCCCAAACCATTGACTGCTCAGTATTATATATATGTAAACACAAACCCTAGTTTTGTGTGTGGAAAACCGTGTGTGTACTAAAGCGTGTGTTTCAAGGTTTCAGGTTTTCTTGTTAGTTGTGAGGCTTGCTTGTATCACCCTGATTCAAGTCAAGAACTCTGTGTTTAAGTTGTAATGGTGTACTGCTCCTAAGCTTTGAAGTACGGAGTTAGTTGTGTTCTTTAGAGTGTGACTCTTATTCAAACTATAGAAACAAGTGTATGTTTAACAGTGCTGCTTGTACTGTTAGTAGGAATTGAGACGGGGTCTCATACCTAGAAGTTCCTAGGTAGAGCAGCCATTGGTAGGGTCGTGGTGCAAA
Organism: Trifolium dubium; assembly: GCA_951804385.1. Classification (NCBI taxonomy): domain Eukaryota; kingdom Viridiplantae; phylum Streptophyta; class Magnoliopsida; order Fabales; family Fabaceae; genus Trifolium; species Trifolium dubium. The sequence continues at coordinate 16,313,631 of OX638072.1, read as the reverse complement.
GACAAGTAGTGAGTCTACGTTGTGCTTTTCACTAGAACTATTATATTGGAGTTCATTCCTGGATTGGTATCCCCCAGACTAGGGCATTTTGCGTCGAACTGGGTTAACAAACCTACTGTGTTATTTATCTTTCAGTCACGTTTATTTTACTTGCTACGCTGCGTTTTATTATTATTGTGTGACAAGTGCTCGGAGAAGTGTTCTAACATTGTGCACAGCATTTGTCTGTCTGGTTGCCAGAATTTCAGGACAAGTAATAAAGCAATAAATAATGAAAGCAATAAATAACACAAGGAAATTGTTAACCGAGTTTAGTGCAAAGTCACCTAATCTTGGGGCAAACCAAGCCAGGAAGGAAATCCACTAGTGTAACGTTATTCCTAAGTTATCCGGCTGACCCTCAGTTCAAGAACTCACTAATTACCCGTGTTATATTTCTACCCCGGTACCCCAGGGGTAAGAGAAACCCATCTCACTTCCTATCCAAACACAGACCAGTGTCATCTTTAACAAACGATTAAATTAGGAGACTCCACTCCAATGGAAATAACCTCGCTCATACCTAGAGGCTTAGAGTGACTTACAGAAAAGACTCCTTGCTTAAAAGCTTCGGAGTACAAGAGTTTACAACTCAATATCTAGTCCTTATGCAAGCATCAAGGTGGCACAAGCAAAGGCTCACAATAGACAAGACTAAAACCCTAGATTTATCATTAGGCACTTGATGATTTTAGTCCGTGAGTTCTCAGATTTTGAATCTTCCTTTAACTAGCCTGAGATTCGTGGGCTTTCTTGATCAACAAGTTTCAGACCCAACAAATATATTTTAGAACCATATGATATGTTTCCATAAATAGAGAAAATAGAGAAATATATTTTACAAAGCAATCAGGGCAAAACGCCACTTCCTGAAGGTTCTAGATAAAAAGGCGAGATTTGGTGCACAATTAATGAAGATAAAACCAAACCAAATCTTTAAAAAGATCTCGCCCAGAAATACGCGTGCGTCCTCAACATGTGCCCACATTATCCTGCACATCTTCTTCCTCATTATGTTTTACCAAAAATGAAGCCAACAATCTCCCCCTTTGGCAAGTTTTTGGCTAAAACAATCTTGGACCAGATAGCACGCCAGAGAGATATAAATAACATGCTCCTTCATATAAATCAAAGAATAGTAGCTTGAAAGAGAGCAATCAATAATCAACAATCAACAATTCACATATTATCAGAGGCACACAACAGCGGATGATAAACAGCCTCATTCAAGACAAGCACAAGGTGTTTAAGAAAATACACATATGGCTTGACATGCTAAGAGTAGCACATATGCATGCAAGCACACAATTAACAAGTAACAGAGACTACTAACTCCCCCTCAGTAACAGCGTCATATGAGTAGCATTGCCCCTTAATTTCTGCTTCATATACAATTAACAAGAAACATTTTCTCCCCCTTAATACATGCACATCCCAGATCATGGGAACAATTAACAACTTATAAGTAACATATTGACACCGACAATGTATCAATATCTTAGACATAATACGCAAACAAAGTGACACCGACCATGTATCAACATTGTTAGCCACATTATGCGTGCAATACTTATACGAGCAACAACTAACAATTAACACACATAAGGGGGCAGACACTCTTCATGGCTTGATCTCATAGACAAAAGTGGATAGTAGAAACAATTAACATCAAATCAGCAGCAGAGCAATAATTAACATATTCCTTCCATCAGAGATAAAAGAGATACATATACCTTCCTTCCTTCTTTTTAATGCAAGGAGATCTTTCAATATGAAAGAAGGCATGAACATCTTCAACACTACTTTAAGATCTTTAATGATAGTATCGCATAAACACTACTCCCCTTTAATAGCAGACAAGATAAGAAACATATTACTCCCCCTGAATAGGAAGCTTATACCATTAAACATAAGCACAGCAGGGCATATCAGATGTTAATACTGCCATCTGTTCCTCATCTGCATCATCACAATCTTCCTTGTCCATAGTACCAGAAACTATCTTCCCTTGATCTCACCCTTTTAAAACCAGAACAAGTAGAGTGACCTGCTATACCAATTGAAATTTCTGGTCTTATAAATGATAATCAGACAACCTAATGTGCAGTAAGATGTGCGCACATTAACCAACCTTACAGAACAAGTAATAAAGCATTAATAATGAAAGCAATAAACAACACAAGGAAATTGTTAACCCAGTTTAGTGCAAAGTCACCTAATCTGGGGGCATACCAAGCCAGGAAGGAAATCTACTAGTGTAACGTTATTCCTAAGTTATCCGGCAGACCCTCGGTTTACAACTTCAAGAACTCACTAATTACCCGTGTTATATTTCTACCCCGGTACCCCAGGGGTAAGAGAAACCCATCTCACTTCCTATCCAAACACAGACCAGTGTCATCTTTAACAAACGATTAAATTAGGAGACTCCACTCCAATGGAAATAACCTCGCTCATACCTAGAGGCTTAGAGTGACTTACAGAAAAGACTCCTTGCTTAAAAGCTTCGGAGTACAAGAGTTTACAACTCAATATCTAGTCCTTATGCAAGCATCAAGGTGGCACAAGCAAAGGCTCACAATAGACAAGACTAAAACCCTAGATTTATCATTAGGCACTTGACGATTTTAGTCCGTGAGTTCTCAGATTTTGAATCTTCCTTTAAATAGCCTGAGATTCGTGGGCTTTCTTGATCAACAAGTTTCAGACCCAACAAATATATTTTAGAACCATATGATATGTTTCCATAAATAGAGAAAATAGAGAAATATATTTTACAAAGCAATCAGGGCAAAACGCCACTTCCTGAAGGTTCTAGATAAAAAGGCGAGATTTGGTGCACAATTAATGAAGATAAAACCAAACCAAATCTTTAAAAAGATCTCGCCCAGAAATACGCGTGCGTCCTCAACATGTGCCCACATTATCCTGCACATCTTCTTCCTCATTATGTTTTACCAAAAATGAAGCCAACAATCTCCCCCTTTGGCAAGTTTTTGGCTAAAACAATCTTGGACCAGATAGCACGCCAGAGAGATATAAATAACATGCTCCTTCATATAAATCAAAGAATAGTAGCTTGAAAGAGAGCAATCAATAATCAACAATCAACAATTCACATATTATCAGAGGCACACAACAGCGGATGATAAACAGCCTCATTCAAGACAAGCACAAGGTGTTTAAGAAAATACACATATGGCTTGACATGCTAAGAGTAGCACATATGCATGCAAGCACACAATTAACAAGTAACAGAGACTACTAACTCCCCCTCAGTAACAGCGTCATATGAGTAGCATTGCCCCTTAATTTCTGCTTCATATACAATTAACAAGAAACATTTTCTCCCCCTTAATACATGCACATCCCAGATCATGGGAACAATTAACAACTTATAAGTAACATATTGACACCGACAATGTATCAATATCTTAGACATAATACGCAAACAAAGTGACACCGACCATGTATCAACATTGTTAGCCACATTATGCGTGCAATACTTATACGAGCAACAACTAACAATTAACACACATAAGGGGGCAGACACTCTTCATGGCTTGATCTCATAGACAAAAGTGGATAGTAGAAACAATTAACATCAAATCAGCAGCAGAGCAATAATTAACATATTCCTTCCATCAGAGATAAAAGAGATACATATACCTTCCTTCCTTCTTTTTAATGCAAGGAGATCTTTCAATATGAAAGAAGGCATGAACATCTTCAACACTACTTTAAGATCTTTAATGATAGTATCGCATAAACACTACTCCCCTTTAATAGCAGACAAGATAAGAAACATATTACTCCCCCTGAATAGGAAGCTTATACCATTAAACATAAGCACAGCAGGGCATATCAGATGTTAATACTGCCATCTGTTCCTCATCTGCATCATCACAATCTTCCTTGTCCATAGTACCAGAAACTATCTTCCCTTGATCTCACCCTTTTAAAACCAGAACAAGTAGAGTGACCTGCTATACCAATTGAAATTTCTGGTCTTATAAATGATAATCAGACAACCTAATGTGCAGTAAGATGTGCGCACATTAACCAACCTTACAGAACAAGTAATAAAGCATTAATAATGAAAGCAATAAACAACACAAGGAAATTGTTAACCCAGTTTAGTGCAAAGTCACCTAATCTGGGGGCATACCAAGCCAGGAAGGAAATCTACTAGTGTAACGTTATTCCTAAGTTATCCGGCAGACCCTCGGTTTACAACTTCAAGAACTCACTAATTACCCGTGTTATATTTCTACCCCGGTACCCCAGGGGTAAGAGAAACCCATCTCACTTCCTATCCAAACACAGACCAGTGTCATCTTTAACAAACGATTAAATTAGGAGACTCCACTCCAATGGAAATAACCTCGCTCATACCTAGAGGCTTAGAGTGACTTACAGAAAAGACTCCTTGCTTAAAAGCTTCGGAGTACAAGAGTTTACAACTCAATATCTAGTCCTTATGCAAGCATCAAGGTGGCACAAGCAAAGGCTCACAATAGACAAGACTAAAACCCTAGATTTATCATTAGGCACTTGACGATTTTAGTCCGTGAGTTCTCAGATTTTGAATCTTCCTTTAAATAGCTTGAGATTCGTGGGCTTTCTTGATCAACAAGTTTCAGACCCAACAAATATATTTTAGAACCATATGATATGTTTCCATAAATAGAGAAAATAGAGAAATATATTTTACAAAGCAATCAGGGCAAAACGCCACTTCCTGAAGGTTCTAGATAAAAAGGCGAGATTTGGTGCACAATTAATGAAGATAAAACCAAACCAAATCTTTAAAAAGATCTCGCCCAGAAATACGCGTGCGTCCTCAACATGTGCCCACATTATCCTGCACATCTTCTTCCTCATTATGTTTTACCAAAAATGAAGCCAACACCAAAAACACCAACAATGATGACAAAGTTATTAAGATATTATTATGTTTCGATAGACTAGTTTTGCCCCGGTGTTATACACCATACTAGTTGGGTAGTTGGAACTCACTGAGACGAAGTTACCGTTCTCACCCCACTCCCTTTTGTTTCAGATAGCCAGGTACATTAAGGAAATATAATCGCGGAGTAGCATAAGTTAAAGTATTGGACTGAGGAGATGGCTAGACTTACATTCATGTCCTTCATTTATTTGAAACATGTATTTTTAGTTTGTCTATTTTTGGATTAGAATTGTATAATAAGTTTTTAAATGCTACATCTGTGTACCTTCTGTACTAAAAATACTGTTGTATGTTAATGTATCCAGTACTATTTAATAATATTCTATATCGAATTCTAGATACTCGATATGTGGTGTTATAAGTGGTATCAGAGCAGGTCGATTCTGACTGTCTGTGGGTCATTAATTATTACAATATAATAAGTTTTTAACTATGAACACACACATTAAAATTACTAAATTTTCATAATTTTATAATCTTAATTTATTTAGTAAAAGTAAAGTTTACCTTATATATTTTCTATTTGAATTTTTTTTATGTTAACCTTTTGATACTTAAGAGAAGAGAAGAAGACAAGAATTTTATCATTCAACATAACTCTATATGAGTCTGGAATACAATTTGTAAGCTTAATTCTTAACTAGCTTGCAAAAACCAATAGAAAACAAACTAACAAAATTTTAATAACAAAATCACATCAAATGCCTTCATTCACACATAAAACTCGTTATCCATGTTGGTTTCTTGATGGCACGTTTTCCTAAAGTTTTGGGTGAATGGGTTGTTGGACCTAGGTTGGATAATTATTTCTTATTGACATACTCTATCTATTTTTTGGTGAAGAGCTATTTTTGTCAACTCAATTCTTGAGAAATATTGACATGCAATTATTGAGAAAATGGACAATAAATATATGAGACAATTTGATCATTTTCAATATTTTAAAAAGGACAATTTGGACTATAAAATAAAATGTCCATAATTAACAAATTTCTAATTCAATAAATATTTCACTTTTGTTCATTTTTTCTTCTTTAGTCCTTCAACAAACCTACCATCTACATAGATATGTTATTGTAACTGAGTTAAATAACATGTACTTTGTTTTTTGTATACCATTGCAACAATTATTTATTGTATTACAAATATTTTTTGAATTGGTAAATATTATGGATTTTATTTTATTTTTTACTTTTGATTTTGAAGAAGCAAATTAAAACAAAAAAAATTGATCATTCATTGAAGTTAAAAATGAGAGACTTTTTACGTTGTGAAGAAGTAAAATTTTCTTCAACAATTATAACCGCATGAACCTTTTTACTTGTAAGTAAAAACTTATTTTGCACAAATTTTCATGAGACAATTTTATTTTCAATACTAATAGTTTAATTAAATACTAGATATTGAATCAATTTGAACATTTTTAAAATCTTCAATTACGTTTTCTCTTCTTGAATTTGCGATAAGTAGATATGCCAACAAAATTAACATGATGTTTAATCTTCTTCTTTTGACCAAATTTGTTTTGGATAAATATGCGTAATGACAAAAGTAAAAACAATAAATGTTAGGGTCATTATTTACTGTTCCATATATTTTTAATCTTTTATCATTAGACATATTTGTCTTGGTAAAAAATTGCATTTTTTTTGTTAAATAAATAAGCATAATGACGAAAGAAAAAACAATAAATGTTAGTGTTATTCAAATAATAGATTATTGATATCAGTTCTTCGATAACAAAGCTAAACTAACAAAAGAACATTACAATGAGTTTTGGATAAGTAAACAATGTTAACTTAGACTGAAAATATGTGACTTTTATGTACTATATTAATTTATTTGTAAGAAATAAAAATATTTGTGATACTTGAAACATGTATGGAGTTATTAAAAAAAAAATTTGGACAATTATTTTATTTTTTTATAAAAATTTGGTATATATATATAACTGGGAGGGGGGGATTGTAAGAGCCGTAGAAATACTATAGCAGATATTAGATTTTTGATAAAATTAAATGATATTCTTCTTTCTGTTTTTGTCTATTTTAACAGAATTTGAACTGAGATTGAGCATGGGTGTTAGTTTAATATTTGTAAAATGGACGCAATGATTTAATAAGTTTTAAATGAGTTTAGAAATATTTTTGTCTTGTCGGAATTTCAAAAATAAATTATTTGAGATTTTTGAGAAAACAGGCAAGATATACCCGCTGTTTGAAAATTTCACGGTTTCCAATATCCGTCAAAATTTAAACTGAGAATTTATATATTGACAATAATGAGAATTTGATCTAATTATATGTTTCCTTGCTGAGGAGCGAAAATTTGTTCAGAATAAAATTTATTCGAGAATTTATGAATTGTTTTAATTAAATTATTTACGGTGGATTTTTTTTTTTTTCCGTAAAATTTATCAGTACGCGAAATACGACTCGTTTAAGAACTAGCGCGGGGACTGAGCTAGATGAGTTGGCAAGATACCAAAATATCTAGATATTTATGTTGGAAACTTAATGACCAAGTAATAGATCCAAGGGCTAGGGTTTAATGTTGCAACTTTTGGTATTTGATCCAATGGCTCATGATGCAAGGCTTTCCCTATAGGCTATAAGTAAAGAACTTAGGAAAATTTGAGATTACATTTCTCCTTTTTCTCTCTTCACCGTAAACTTCCTCCTCTCCACATAACCATTCTCAACATTTGCAATTCTTAACCAAATCCTTCCATTTCAAGTTTGCTACCTCATAGGAATCTCAAGAAAGCTTTTCTTAAGGTAACTAGTTGCTATGCTTCTCTTTAACTTGCAAAAAAACTTGGAAATTTGATGAGTCTTGTTTATGTGTTCTTGAGAAAAATTTATTGATTTGATCATTGAATTTAATATGTTGCTCACTTATGAGAGAGTAGTGTATTTTAGGAATAGATAAGAGGTTTTCATGAGTTTTACCAAACATCCAAGAAATAGACTAGTTAGGGTTCTGGATTGAATTTTTAATTGATCAAAAACATGTAAAACTAGACTTTCACCCGTGCTCTCGCACAGGTAATTAAAAACATTATTCTAGATAAATTATCATATTAGACAATTTGCATATATTTTGATAACTACAAAAAAATAGTTCATAGCTAACATTATGAAAATATTTCTGTATAATTAACATTTTTTCAACTGTATCTTCTCTTTCGTTATCTATCAACAATAATATCACATTAGTTAACTATATTTTCTTGTTTCGACTTTTTTTTGTTTCAGCTGACATTGCTAAGAATATTTTAAAATTTATATTAACAAACAACGAAATCATTACACAAACGACAACATTAATTCACTGAGAAAAAAAAAATTAATTTTGTTTCAATAGTTAAAACTTCAATGACTACTTGATTGTACTACCATCCTGAATTATGGCCTTCAAGAAAAACAAAACTATTATGGAAAAATGAACAAAATTATTGAGAAAAAAATTAAAAATAGCCATGCATAATAAAAATTATGGGTCAAAAATTATGGGAAAAACTAACACGTTTTTTTTTATGAAAGGTGGAAACGTTTCTATTTTTATTTTTGACTAATGAGAAGTGAAAAAATTGAGAGCTGAAAATTAGTGTTTTTTTTTTCTTTTGAAAAGGTATTATTGATTGAGAGGTGAAAATATTGTTATTATTGTTTGTCAAAAACAAAAATAAAAAGTAGTTGAGAGTATTTAATGCTAAAGTTTAGGAGGGAAAAAAATAGGGTTTAGTTGTAGCAAACCTAATAGCATTTATAAATAAGAGATGGTTTGAGTTTTGTTAAATTGAATATGTTGTAGGACTTTTTAGAGAAATGGATTGTTGAAAAATGATTTAGTTTTGAAAAATCCTAAAAATATTTTTATGAGAGTTTTTGAAACGTGTGAGAAAACTTGGAGAGATTTCAAATAATGTTGAAATTGTTCTTGAATCCATTTAATAAATAGATTTAGATTATGATTTTGGAAATGAAAATAAAATGATGTGTCTTGGCCGTGGCCTTCTTGTAGAACAAGAGTTGGTCTTCAAATGAAATTTGTTATTTTAATAAAGTGTTAGATCAAGACCTCTTGCTTATGGTGTTATAAACTTTCAAAACTCTGTTTAAGTTAAAATTTAGTTGTGTTTGGCAAATAAAATATATTGTTATCTTCTTGCAATAAAGTCATCACTAGTTGTTTTAGTAGATTTTTTTAAAGAAATGGTAGAGAAGCAAAAGTCCTAAAATTTTATGTTTTTGGAATTTGGGTTTTGAGAAAAAGTTGTTTAGTGTTGAATTAAACTAACCTGAGTTGGTTTTGGTGAAATTACTATTTTAGTAAGTATTTTAACTATGTTTGATTTTTGAAAACAATGAATTTACGATGAGTTTAATTCTGGTCGAATTCCTTGAGGGTATTTTCATCTTTTTGAATTTTAAAAAGTGTCCTAAAAGGATATCCAATTGATCCGTCTTTTTGATACGAAGAAAATGACATATAGTTTGCCTTAATCGGACAAAGATTGACCGAGTTATAGTCGTTTCAAGTTTGTAACTATTTATCGTCGTTTTTGGGGTTTAAATTATAGTAGTAGAAAAATAATATAGAGATTATTTTCTATGAAAAGAGAAAAATGTTTGGAAATTGATTTGTGATGTGAAATGAAAATCTTTTGTCAAGGGTTTATGTTTTAAGAGTTTGATGGTTGTAAACTATTTCGAAAAATGTTTTAGTTACGTGCACGAAAAAAAAGGGGTATTTTGTCATAAGTCGTATGAGAAAAGTTTTTGTTCGGACTTGTTTATTTTAGAAAAGTTTTTAGCTTATGATTTAAAGTATAAGTTAATAGAAAAGGTGTTTTACCTTCAAAACTTTGTTTAAATAATTGAGATGTGTTTGCGATGAAAACTGTTTATTTAAGTGTTAATAGTTTTCAGAATTATTTTGAAGATGATTCTAGCCAATTTAATTGAGAGAGAACAACCATAAGTCTTGAATCAATTAGTAGCTGAGCTAGGATTATTTAAGTGGTCTATTAGAATGTGGTTTTAACTTAGATAAGTTATGTGTTTTAAAAGGTTAAGAGAATAAACCGCACGGGGAACTTCGTTGAGAGAGAGACGGAGGTTGCTTGTGTAGCGTAAGTGAACGTGTTGGAAGCTTGCTAAGGTAGGGGCACTTTCTAACGATTTCATATACCTCAAAATATTGAGTGTTTTTTATGCATGTGTAATTGTTGTTTGAATATGTACATTTGCTTGATGTGATGCAATGTGAATTATGAGCATGTTTGTTTTGTGATGTATTCTCATGACGAGAACTTGTTTGAGAACGTGCTATTTTATACACATGTTTGGGTTGTGGTTATGAATTTCATATGATTGAATAATATGAAATGTTGATGCTTGTACATGATTGAATATTTTGTTGTAAATGATAAATAGTTGTTTTACATATGATTTGCGGATATATGTATTAACATGAGATTTTGATTACATAGCCAGTGATGGGTATGTGATAGATGCATTGGCATAGATAAGAGGTATCGTATGCTCATGCATTTCATAGTCCATGGTGACCGTGATGGGCCATGGGGGTGTGACGATCAGTGATTGGTGTCCACCTTAATCCTACGGGATTTCATTGAGTCCAATACGTGGTGACCGTGATGGGCCATGGGGTGTGATGATCAGTGATTGGTGTCCACTCTAATCCTTCGGGATTTTATTGATTTTAGTAGGTGTGTGATGATCAGTGATTGGTGTCCACATTAAGCCTACGACTCTTTGCGGAGAGGTTAAATTTCGGAATTCATGCATGTGACGATCAGTGATTGGTGTCACACTCATATAGCGTCTGCATTGATAGGCTAATTGTGCATTTTAATATTGTTGTGTGATTGATAGACTATTCGTGCGCTTAAATTTTATGATGTGTGAATCATATTTAAATGCGTAAATGATGCCATGAATTGTGTATCTTGTGCTGCGTATTTTTAGTTATATGTTAGTTCTAGTTGGTGACCCTCTACAAACATTTTTAGATCTTCACATACACCGCGTTGAGAAGCGGTGAGGCTTGAAGTTGTCTATGGGTCTTCGTCACCCAGAGGTCTTCAGTTAGAGTTTAAAGATCAGCTTAAGGGTGATAGTTTTAGAGTCTTGTTTATTCTTATTTATTTGTCCGCTGTTTTTATGCTCTGAAATTGTATTATGATATAAATTGAAATAAATAGTGCCGCTATGTTTGTTTATACATAGTGTTTGGTTTTTAATTCTTAAATTTATCTTCGTGAAATTAATTTATAAAAGTAGCATTGCATCTCGATTGTTATTTTGAAAAGTGTTTACTCTTAGTTAATTTAAGGGCGATCGTGAATGTTTCCTTTTAAAGGCTTTGTTTATTTTAAAAAGAAAAAAAAAAAGACTCATTTTTGGGTTATGAAAAACAGGGTGTTACAGGGATCATTTTCTTCATCATCTAAAAACATATTACTTAGTACTCCACTTGATTTTAATTTACAGTTCTTTTAACTATGAACACACATATTAAAATTAATAAATTTTCATAATTTTATAATCTTAATTTATTAAGTAAAAGTAAAGTTTACCTTATATATTTTCTATTTGAATTTTTTTGATGTTAACCTTTTGATACTTAAAAGAAGTGAAGAAGACAAGAATTTTATCATTGAACATAACTCTATATGAGTCCGGAATACAATTTTTAGATGATATGGGGTTGTATTCATCTTCATGCTTACACCTACATTGTTGCTCTTTGAAACATGACCTTCATCAACTTTTGATTTAGTGGTTTTTTCTTCTAAGCTTCTCATGAAACAATTACCACATATGTTCTTAATACAAGGAAGACTATAGGTGCCACATATATTATTAGAACACTTTGGTGCATCCATGGTGTTGTTTCACAATTTTAGAGAACAAGAAGGTTTATCAATATGAGAAAAATAGTTTAATGATTAATGAATTAAATGGTGGTTTCATTTATCAGAAAAAATTTATGGACAAATTACAACATTGGTCAAACATTTATTGTCATTTAAGATAGGTTATAATGACATAAATAAAAACTCTATGTTTTAGTCAAAAACTATGTTGGATAATTTATTTCTTAGTGACATACTCTATCTATTTTTTTGGTGAAGAGCTATTTTAGTCAACTTAACTCTTGACAAAATGGAAAAAAAATATACGAGACAATTTGATCATTTTCAATATTTTAAAAAGGACAATTTGGACTATAAAATAAAATGTCCATAATTAACAAATTTCTAATTCGATAAATATTTCACTTTTGTTCATTTTTTCTTCTTGAGTCTTTCAACAAACCTACCATCTACATAGATATGTTATTGTAACTGAGTTAAATAACAAATACTTTGTTTTTTGTATACCATTGCTACAATTATCTATTGTATTACAAATATTTTTTGAATTGCTAAATATTATGGATTTTATTTTATTTTTTACTTTTGATTTTGAAGAAGCAAATTAAAACAACAAAAATTGATCATTCATTGAAGTTAAAAATGAGAGACTTTTTACGTTGTGAAGGACTAAACTTTTTACGGTTGTGCTGGTGTTGATGTTAATAATAACTAGTGAGTTGTTACTCTTGCCTTTAGTTTCGAGGACGAAACTTCTTTTTGGTGGGTAGAATGTAAGACCCGTAGAAGTATTGTAGCAGAGAATATATTTTCGATAATATTAATTAATATTATGCTATTTGTTTTTATTGGTTTTTGTTTGATAGTATGTTTTAACTTAATTGATGTTGAGATTGTGCATGCGCGCTAGTTTAACATTTGAGAAATGTTACAATTATATTATAAGCTTTAAATGGTTTTAGAAATATTTTTGTCTCGTCGGAATTTTGAAAATATTTTCCTAGTGGTTTTTGAGAAAACGGGCAAGATATACTCGTTGTTTGAAAATTATATTATTTCCGATTTCCTTCAAAATTTAAACGGAGACTTTATATATCGACTGAAATGAAAATTTGATTGCGTTATATTTTTCCGAGCTATGGCGCGAAAAATTTATTCGGAATAAAATTTATTCGAAAATTTATGAATTGTTTTAATTAAATTGTTTACGGTATAATTTTTCCTTTTCGGTAGAATTTATCAGCACGCGAGATACGACTCATTTAAGAACGAGCGCGGGAACTGAGTGAGATGAGTTGACAAGATAACAAAATATCTAGATATTTATTTGAGTTACTTAGTGACCAAGTTTTAAATAGATGGTTAGGATTTAAACCACATGTTTTTCTTTTTGATCCAAGGGCTCTCATGTAGCAAGACCATGATTTTAGGGGAGGCTTTGATCACATTTATAACTTAGAAAAAATCACACAACTCACTCTTTTCTCTCCCTCTCGGCAGACCCCTCCCTCCTCACATATCTCTTCACTAAATTCTCATTTCTCAACCATTTGCTCTCATTTCAAGTTCATTGAATGATAGGAATTGCATAGATCACTTCCCCTAAGGTAACAAAAGCTCTTCCATTCTTTTCGTTGGGCAAATTCATGTAGTTTGATAACTTTGTAATTTGGTGTTCTTGAGAAAAGTTTCTTATATTGATGTCTTGTTTCATTAATGTTATAAATCCTTGTTAACTAGTACTAGATGTAAAAGAAAATTTTAGTTTTGACAACTTTTATAAAAAGAGTTTTTTATGTTAAAAATTGAATTGAAATTTATGATGTGATTTTCTTGTAGTTGAAGCTAGCATTAATTGTATTATGATGTAATTTGAAATAAATGGCGTCGCTATGTTTGTTTATACATAGTGTTTGATTTTTATTTCTTAAAACTTTTCTTCGTGAAAATAATTTATAAAAGTTGCATTGCATCTCGATCGCTATTTGAAAATTGTTTACTCTGATTTAATTTAAGGGCGATTGTGAATGTTTCATTCAAAGGCTTTGTTTATTTTAAAAAGAAAAAAAAAGACCCACTTTTGGGCTATGAAAATCGGGGTGTTGGGCTATGAAAATCGGGGTGTTACATTGTGGTATCAGAGCTCGGCGGTAGATTTTCGCCAAGGGGTTCTGAGTCGGGTGTCCTAAGCTGATCAAGAGTCGGGTTTAGTGGAAGTAATTGCTTGAGTCTTTACGTGTTATGTGGTTGGTTGTCTTGAGTTTAGCATGGTGTATGCTTAGGTTTGGATTGTTTCTTAATTGAGACCATGTCGCTTACATTACATTAGTGAGTAAAATAGTTATAACCCCAGAGCATTGGTCGACTTTGGTCGAGGAGTGTCTCCAAATTCTTTAGAAATTGCAAACCAGAGAGGATGGTGAGCTTGAAGCGAATGAGAACTACAAGATGTTCTTAGAAGTAATTTATTGGAGTGGCAGTAGCTTTGGTTGTTGTCACTTGGAGGTGCTGAGTACGAATGAGTGGAGGCTAGTGTGATAAAGGATGGAAAGGAAGGACTTGAATGGGAGACTCTCTAAGAGGAATATTTGATTTTTGTATTGTTATTTTGGGATGAGACTAGATGAAGTCGTTTAGTTGTCAAGGGGGATACTACCACTGAGGAATAATGGAGCGGACAGAGTTGTCGATTGGAATCAAATACGATGTTTGGATGATCATTCAAGTGAATCATATTGGAATTAAAGGACGTTGCGCATCAAGAAGTGAGCAAACCTAGTGATGTTAGACGATGATTATACGAATGGTTGATTCCTTAAGGGTTCAAGTTGAGTGGTTGAGATATATTAAATTTGAAAATATGATTTTTAAGAACGAATCTCATGATGATTGTAGGTAAGAGACCAAATATCACGTTGATGAGTGCAAAATTATATGTAGTTCCACAGATAGTTTGTTTAGAGGTTAATGTGAGATGAAACTATAGGTAATTAATTGTTAGATAAGTCTGGATTTGTAGAGATGTTGTGGTAAAGAAAAAATTGTTCAACATTGGAAAGTAAGTTATATGTCAAAGATAAGTTATGCTAGAGGTGTAGGGTATGGAAATACCTTGAATATTGTATCAGTGTAAGCTAAAATGGTTAGCTATCGGCGGGTAATCCCAAAGAGAATTGAAATATTTGGAGTAGTTTGAAGAGATTAGGCAAAAATTTCGGTAAAGACCCTGTGTTAAATGACATTTAAATTAAAGATTTTGATCGACCAAGATGGTTGAAGGAGCAAGTAGCACCTTGAATTTATGGAACCATATAAGTAGAGGTAATCAAGTGTTAAGTAATTGAAGTAATGGACGATAATTTTGGATTTTTACTAAAGATGTCTTATTAAGAGTAGAAAAGAGTTTGTTATTAAGAGTAGCGAGACGATGAGAGTTTATAGTTGGAAGGAATTTTGTTGATTATTAAGATGTAACGAAGGAATTTAAATGGTGTAGTAAGTATTTGGAGTTCTTGAGGATTATATTCAAGAGTTTGATTTGGGTATCGAACGAAGTGAAGAAATAATAGTAACGAATGATTAATGCCTTGGTGAGTAGTCTCGAGAAGTCAAGCATTAAAATTGGAGAATAATATTTTGTAGCTTGATAGATAAGTAAGACAAGTCGTTTTGAGGTGATTTAAAGTAATGTTATGAAGATAAGATTGAAGATAGGTATGCATTAAGAGATATTTACTAGGGATAATCAAATGAAGAAGGGGATGCTTGATTAGACAAAAGTTGATGTAAAACGAGCATGGTTTGATTGTCTGCGGAGAATTAAAAATGTTGTTTGGTATCAATAAGATGAAGGTCTTGTTGTTTTGGGAACCAACTCTAATAAGTTTATGAATTTTTGGAATTTTAATTACTAGTTGTTCGAGGAGAACTAGTTAAAGAAATTATAAAGACTATGGCTTTGAGAAGAAAGAGAAAAGAAAAGTAGTGGTTGTGTGCAAGCAAGGAAGTAATAAGGTAATTCAAATTGTCAATAAAGTGATTGACAAAGTCATGGTTTAGTTGGTAAAGTTAAAATGAATAGTAAGAAGGACGACACTAATGTACCTCGTAAAAAGTTGAGGTTGAGTTAAGAAATAACTGAGAAGTATATGGTAATGAAAGTGGAGCTTGTCATGTTTGGATATAAGCACCGAAGAGTAAAGATCAGCAAAAGAGTTTTAGATTGGAAAGAAACTATTACGATTAGTATCCGAACTATCCAAAAACTAAGTGGAAAAGAATGTTGGAGAATTTCATAAGAGACTTTGGAAGTCAAGACGAGTTAAGTATGACGTGTCTTTAATGGACGAAAGAATGTAGTGAAAGAGGTAGCCGTGGATAAGGCGTGTTGAGAACAAGTGTAGGAGAAGTAAACAGAGATGTGACATATGTACATTAAGGATTCGTTCGAAAATTACCGCATTCAAAGTTTTAAATTTGAAATTGAGAGTATTAGACTATTATTAGAAAGCACTGTCTGAGTGGATGTCATGGGAGGCATATTTCCCATAAAAAAAATGATAATAGTTAAGTTTGGTGGAAACCATAAAGTTTTAAGATATTGTACTTGTTAAGAAAGGCGTGGCATAGTGGAAAATGCGCATTGAGAAAATAAAAGATTTCGGAGGTTGACAACATGGAAAGCTGAGCAGCAGTGGTGGTGAGAAATATCACGAGATGTATTTTAATGTAGGAATTTACACTGAGGATAAGATGTTGGAACGATTAAGAATAGACAGGGCAACAAACTCTTGTGAAGAAAAGAGAATTTAATAGTAAGAGAGAAAAAACTTTATAGTTTAAAAATAGTTTGGGGATATGATGTAAGATGACATGGGCGAATGGTGGCAGTCAGCAAAGAGAAATGTTGTGCGTTTAGGCATGCAAGAGTAAGCTAAGTGTTCGATATGGAAATAATATGGACGCATAAGAGATTGATTTTTAGTAATTTAAGACTTGGATAAATGAAGTTCATGAGAAGTAGATGATAAGTTGGTGAGTGTCGAAAAAAAATTTGGAGCTTTGTTTACCAACTAGATGTTGGGATGATGTTATTAAGAATGTGATTAGAACGGATTTTAAAAGTGAAAGTTGAGAGTTCAACGCAAATACGAGAGTTTAGGTGAATTTTTTAGAGCGTTTTGTCTTGTCGACTAGATTGAAGTAGTAAGAGATCAAGCAAACATGTAGTAAACCTCGTTTGGATTGTTGGACCATTGTGCCGCGGGTTACCTTGAGCACAAGTGGAAGGGAGCATTATCAAAGTTAGGTAAAGATGGTCTAAGCCACCATCATGATTGTCGGCTATCTATTGACAAATTGAGGAGCTGATCATCCTTAATCTCTTGTTAATAATAAACGGAATCATGTTGAATGGAATAGACTAATTTTGCTAGCTTTGGTATTGTGTAGAGAGTTTTTGGTGTTTCTTTTTAGAGGATAGTCGGTCACCACTTCGCGTGAACCAAGTGGGATGGACTATGTCATGGAGGCGGAGAAGAAAAAAAAAGGAGTGACTTTCAAGTTTGTTGTGATAATCTAGGATCTTTGAGGACCTAGAGTTTGGTGAACTCTTTGAGGAATGTCTAGCTTTGTATCTAGAGTTTGAACTAGTGCGACTTGTGGAGGGTTGCGATAGGCGCACGGTTGTGCTGGTGTTGATGTTAATAATAACTAGTGAGTTGTTACTCTTGCCTTTAGTTTCGAGGACGAAACTTCTTTTTGGTGGGTAGAATGTAAGACCCGTAGAAATATTGTAGCAGAGAATATATTTTCGATAATATTAATTAATATTATGCTATTTGTTTTTATTGGTTTTTGTTTGATAGTATGTTTTAACTTAATTGATGTTGAGATTGTGCATGCGCGCTAGTTTAACATTTGAGAAATGTTACAATTATATTATAAGCTTTAAATGGTTTTAGAAATATTTTTGTCTCGTCGGAATTTTGAAAATATTTTCCTAGTGGTTTTTGAGAAAACGGGCAAGATATACCCGCTGTTTGAAAATTATATTATTTCCGATTTCCTTCAAAATTTAAACGGAGACTTTATATATCGACTGAAATGAAAATTTGATTGCATTATATTTTTCCGAGCTATGGAGCGAAAAATTTATTCGGAATAAAATTTATTCGAAAATTTATGAATTGTTTTAATTAAATTGTTTACGGTATAATTTTTCCTTTTCGGTAGAATTTATCAGCACGCGAGATACGACTCGTTTAAGAACGAGCGCGGGAACTGAGTGAGATGAGTTGACAAGATAACAAAATATCTAGATATTTATTTGAGTTACTTAGTGACCAAGTTTTAAATAGATGGTTAGGATTTAAACCACATGTTTTTCTTTTTGATCCAAGGGCTCTCATGTAGCAAGACCATGATTTTAGGGGAGGCTTTGATCACATTTATAACTTAGAAAAAATCACACAACTCACTCTTTTCTCTCCCTCTCGGCAGACCCCTCCCTCCTCACATATCTCTTCACTAAATTCTCATTTCTCAACCATTTGCTCTCATTTCAAGTTCATTGAATGATAGGAATTGCATAGATCACTTCCCCTAAGGTAACAAAAGCTCTTCCATTCTTTTCGTTGGGCAAATTCATGTAGTTTGATAACTTTGTAATTTGGTGTTCTTGAGAAAAGTTTCTTATATTGATGTCTTGTTTCATTAAAGTTATAAATCCTTGTTAACTAGTACTAGATGTAAAAGAAAAAATTAGTTTTGACAACTTTTATAAAAAGAGTTTTTTATGTTAAAAATTGAATTGAAATTTATGATGTGATTTTCTTGTAGTTGAAGCTAGCATTAATTGTATTATGATGTAATTTGAAATAAATGGTGTCGCTATGTTTGTTTATACATAGTGTTTGATTTTTATTTCTTAAAACTTTTCTTCGTGAAAATAATTTATAAAAGTTGCATTGCATCTCGATCGCTATTTAAAAATTGTTTACTCTGATTTAATTTAAGGGCGATCGTGAATGTTTCATTCAAAGGCTTTGTTTATTTTAAAAAGAAAAAAAAAGACCCACTTTTGGGCTATGAAAATCAGGGTGTTGGGCTATGAAAATCGGGGTGTTACAATTTTCCTCAATGATTATAAGTGGCGGACTTAAACTGTTATGCCGCATGAACCTTTTTAAATTACTTGTAAGTAAAAACTATTTTTGCACAAATTTTCATGAGACATTTTTAATTTCAATGCTAATAATTTAATTAAATACTAGATATTGAATCAATTTTAACATTTTTAAAATCTCCAATTACATTTTCTCTTCTTGAATTTGCGATAAGTAGATATGCCAACAAAATTAACATGATGTTTAATCTTCTTCTTTTGATCAAATTTGTTTTGAAAAAATATGCGAAATGACAAAAGAAAAAACAATAAATGTTAGGGTCATTATTTACTGTTCCATATATTTTTAATCTTTTATCATTAGACATATTTATCTTGGTAAAAAATTGCATTTTTTTTGTTAAATAAATATGCATAATGACGAAAGAAAAAACAATAAATGTTAGTGTTATTCAAATAATAGATTATTGATATCATTTCTTCGATAACAAAGATAAACTTACAAAATAACATTACAATGAGTTTTGGATAAGTAAACAATGTTAACTTAGAATGAGAATATGTGACTTTTATGTACTATATTAATTTATTTATAAGAAATAAAAGTATTTGTGATAATTGAAACATAAATGGATCCGTTATTAAAAAAAAAATTGGACAATTATTTTATTTTTTTTATAAAAATATGTTATATATATATATATATATATATATATATACACACACAACCGGGAGGGGGGGAATCATTTTCTTCATCATCTAAAAACATATTAAGTAGTACTCCACTTGATTTTAATTTACAGTTCTTTAACTATGAACCCACACCTTAAAATTACTAAATTTTCATAATTTTATAATCCTAATTTATTTAGTAAAAGTAAAGTTTACCTTATGGAGATTATTTTCTATGAAAAGAGAAAAATGTTTGGAAATTGATTTGTGATGTGAAATGAAAATCTTTTGTCAAGGGTTTATGTTTTAAGAGTTTGATGGTTGTAAACTATTTCGAAAAATGTTTTAGTTACGTGCACGAAAAAAAAGGGGTATTTTGTCATAAGTCGTATGAGAAAAGTTTTTGTTCGGACTTGTTTATTTTAGAAAAGTTTTTAGCTTATGATTTAAAGTATAAGTTAATAGAAAAGGTGTTTTACCTTCAAAACTTTGTTTAAATAATTGAGATGTGTTTGCGATGAAAACTGTTTATTTAAGTGTTAATAGTTTTCAGAATTATTTTGAAGATGATTCTAGCCAATTTAATTGAGAGAGAACAACCATAAGTCTTGAATCAATTAGTAGCTGAGCTAGGATTATTTAAGTGGTCTATTAGAATGTGGTTTTAACTTAGATAAGTTATGTGTTTTAAAAGGTTAAGAGAATAAACCGCACGGGGAACTTCGTTGAGAGAGAGACGGAGGTTGCTTGTGTAGCGTAAGTGAACGTGTTGGAAGCTTGCTAAGGTAGGGGCACTTTCTAACGATTTCATATACCTCGAAATATTGAGTGCTTTTTATGCATGTGTAATTGTTGTTTGAATATGTACATTTGCTTGATGTGATGCAATGTGAATTATGAGCATGTTTGTTTTGTGATGTATTCTCATGACGAGAACTTGTTTGAGAACGTGCTATTTTATACACATGTTTGGGTTGTGGTTATGAATTTCATATGATTGAATAATATGAAATGTTGATGCTTGTACATGATTGAATATTTTGTTGTAAATGATAAATAGTTGTTTTACATATGATTTGCGGATATATGTATTAACATGAGATTTTGATTACATAGCCAGTGATGGGTATGTGATAGATGCATTGGCATAGATAAGAGGTATCGTATGCTCATGCATTTCATAGTCCATGGTGACCGTGATGGGCCATGGGGGTGTGACGATCAGTGATTGGTGTCCACCTTAATCCTACGGGATTTCATTGAGTCCAATACGTGGTGACCGTGATGGGCCATGGGGTGTGATGATCAGTGATTGGTGTCCACTCTAATCCTTCGGGATTTTATTGATTTTAGTAGGTGTGTGATGATCAGTGATTGGTGTCCACATTAAGCCTACGACTCTTTGCGGAGAGGTTAAATTTCGGAATTCATGCATGTGACGATCAGTGATTGGTGTCACACTCATATAGCGTCTGCATTGATAGGCTAATTGTGCATTTTAATATTGTTGTGTGATTGATAGACTATTCGTGCGCTTAAATTTTATGATGTGTGAATCATATTTAAATGCGTAAATGATGCCATGAATTGTGTATCTTGTGCTGCGTATTTTTAGTTATATGTTAGTTCTAGTTGGTGACCCTCTACAAACATTTTTAGATCTTCACATACACCGCGTTGAGAAGCGGTGAGGCTTGAAGTTGTCTATGGGTCTTCGTCACCCAGAGGTCTTCAGTTAGAGTTTAAAGATCAGCTTAAGGGTGATAGTTTTAGAGTCTTGTTTATTCTTATTTATTTGTCCGCTGTTTTTATGCTCTGAAATTGTATTATGATATAAATTGAAATAAATAGTGCCGCTATGTTTGTTTATACATAGTGTTTGGTTTTTAATTCTTAAATTTATCTTCGTGAAATTAATTTATAAAAGTAGCATTGCATCTCGATTGTTATTTTGAAAAGTGTTTACTCTTAGTTAATTTAAGGGCGATCGTGAATGTTTCCTTTTAAAGGCTTTGTTTATTTTAAAAAGAAAAAAAAAAGACTCATTTTTGGGTTATGAAAAACAGGGTGTTACAGGGATCATTTTCTTCATCATCTAAAAACATATTACTTAGTACTCCACTTGATTTTAATTTACAGTTCTTTTAACTATGAACACACATATTAAAATTAATAAATTTTCATAATTTTATAATCTTAATTTATTAAGTAAAAGTAAAGTTTACCTTATATATTTTCTATTTGAATTTTTTTGATGTTAACCTTTTGATACTTAAAAGAAGAGAAGAAGACAAGAATTTTATCATTGAACATAACTCTATATGAGTCCGGAATACAATTTTTAAGCTTAATGCTTAACTAGCTCGCAAAAACCAATAGAAAACAAACTAACAAAATTTTAATAACAAAATCACATTCAATGCCTTCATTCACACACAAAACCCGTTATCCATGTTGGTTTCTTGATGGCACGTTTTCCTAAAGTTTTGGGTGAATGGGTTGTTGGACCTTCTTTAGATGATATGGGGTTGTATTCATCTTCATGCTTACACCTATATTGTTGCTCTTTGAAACATGACCTTCATCAACTTTTGATTTAGTGGTTTTTTCTTCTAAGCTTCTCATGAAACAATTACCACATATGTTCTTAATACAAGGAAGACTATAGGTGCCACATATATTATTAGAACACTTTGGTGCATCCATGGTGTTGTTTCACAATTTTAGAGAACAAGAAGGTTTATCAATATGAGAAAAATAGTTTAATGATTAATGAATTAAATGGTGGTTTCATTTATAAGAAAAAAATTATGGACAAATTACAACATTGGTCAAACATTTATTGTCATTTAAGATAGGTTATAATGACATAAATAAAAACTCTATGTTTTAGTCAAAAACTATGTTGGATAATTTATTTCTTAGTGACATACTCTATCTATTTTTTTGGTGAAGAGCTATTTTAGTCAACTTAACTCTTGACAAAATTGGACAAAAAATATACGAGACAATTTGATCATTTTCAATATTTTAAAAAGGACAATTTGGACTATAAAATAAAATGTCCATAATTAATAAATTTCTAATTCAATAAATATTTCACTTTTGTTCATTTTTTCTTCTTAATCATTCAATAAACCTGCATACCATCTACATAGATATGATATTGTAACTGAGTTAAATAACATGTACTTTGTTTTTTGTATACCATTGCTACAATTATCTATTGTATTACAAATATTTTTTGAATTGCTAAATATTATGGATTTTATTTTATTTTTTACTTTTGATTTTGAAGAAACAAATTAAAAGAACAAAAATTGATCATTCATTGAAGTTAAAAATGAGAGACTTTTTACATTTTGAAGGACTAAAATTTTCCTTAACGAATATAAGGGGCGGACTTAAATTGTTATTCCGCATGAACCTTTTTACTTGTAAGTAAAAACTATTTTTGCAAAATTTTTATTAGACATTTTTATTTTCAATGCTAATAATTTAATTAAATACTAGATATTGAATCAATTTGAACATTTTTAAAATCTTCAATTACATTTTCTCTTCTTGAATTTGCGATAAGTAGATATTCCAACAAAATTTACATGATGTTTAATCTTCTTCTTTTGACCAAATTTGTTTTGAAAAAATATGTGAAATGACAAAAGAAAAAACAATAAATGTTAGGGTCATTATTTACTGTTCCATATATTTTTAATCTTTTATCATTAGACATATTTATCTTGGTAAAAAATTTCATTTTTTTTGTTAAATAAATATGCATAATGATGAACGAAAAAACAATAAATGTCAGTGTTATTCAAATAATAGATTATTGATATCATTTATTCGATAACAAAGTTAAACTTACAAAAGAACATTACAATGAGTTTTGGATAAGTAAACAATGTTAACTTAGAATGAGAATATATGACTTTTATGTACTATATTAATTTATTTATAAGAAATAAAATTATTTGTGATAATTGAAACATGTATGGATCCGTTATTAAAAAAAAATTGGACAATTATTTTATATTTTTTATAAAAATATGTTATATATATATATAACCGGGAGGGGGGGAATCATTTTCTTCATCATCTAAGAACATATTACGTAGTACTCCACTTGATTTTAGTTTAGAGTTCTTTAACTATGAACACACACCTTAAAATTACTAAATTTTCATAATTTTATAATCCTAATTTATTTAGTAAAAGTAAGGTTTACCTTATATATTTTCTATTTGAAATTAAACTTTTGATAGTTAAGAGAAGAGAAGAAGACAAGAATTTTATCATTGAACATAACTCTATATGAGTCCGGAATACAATTTGTAAGCTTAATGCATAACTAGCTCGCAAAAACCAATCGAAAACAAACTAACAAAATTTTAATAACAAAATCACATCCAATGCCTTCATTCACACACAAAACTCGTTATCCATGTTGGTTTCTTGATGGCACGTTTTCCTAAAGTTTTGGGTGAATGGGTTGTTGGACCTTCTTTAGATGATATGGGGTTGTATTCATCTTCATGCTTACACCTACATTGTTGCTCTTTGAAACATGACCTTCATCAACTTTTGATTTAGTGGTTTTTTCTTCTAAGCTTCTCATGAAACAATTACCACATATGTTCCTAATACAAGGAAGACTATAGGTGCCACATATATTATTAGAACACTTTGGTGCATCCATGGTGTTGTTTCACAATTTTAGAGAACAAAAAGGTTTATGAATATGAGAAAAATAGTTGAATGATTAATGAGTTAAATGGTGGTTTCATTTATAAGAAAAAATTTATATAGAAATTACAACCTTGATCAAACATTTATTGTCATTTAGGATAGGTTATAATGACATAAATAAAAACTCTATGTTTTAGTCAAAAACTATGTTGGATAATTATTTCTTAGTGACGTACTCTATCTATTTTTTGGTGAAGAGCTATTTTAGTCAACTCAATTCTTGAGAAAATAGACAATAAATATATGAGACAATTTGATCATTTTCAATATTTTAAAAAGGACAATTTGGACTATAAAATAAAATGTCCATAATTAACAAATTTCTAATTCAATAAATATTTCACTTTTGTTCATTTTTTCTTCTTTAGGGTAACTGAGTTAAATAATTAACAAACCTACCATCTACATAGATATGTTATTGTAACTGAGTTAAATAACATGTACTTGAAGTAACAAAGTTTTTCACAAGAAAGGGGGGTTTGAATTGTGAACCTTTAAAAATTAACTTATAAAAATTAATAAGGTTAGTCTTTCAAATAAAAGAATGCTTAAGTATAATTATCAAGTAAATAGAAACTCAATAAAGTAAATAATAATTTGTGTAGTGTGTGTAGTGATTGATAAAATCAAGAGAAGGATAAGAAGAGCACACACAAACAATTTTATACTGGTTCACCCTTAATGTTTGGGCTAGTCCAGTTTCTTCACTATGTCCTTTTTGAGATACTATTGATCTCTAATTTACACAACTTCTTTTGATCTAAACCAAGATCAAATTTCCTTAAGCCTTACACGTTTAACAACTACCTTATATCAAAGGCAAACACTCAATCAAGATTGACTACTTGACTTGACTTGAGAACAACTTTCTTAAAAAGAGATGTTTGTTGTAAATCTAAGCTTTATAAAATCAACCAAGTTGAAAGCTTATGAATGAGATGTCTCTAAAATCACTCTAAGAATAATTCAGATCCAGAATTAATTTGAGAATATTTGGAGTGATGGAGAACTTTAAGGAAGAGCTTATGATTTGCTTGTATGATAAAAACAAGTGTGCTTGATTGTGTATTGAAACTCTTACTCTTCATGTTGCATTTGTTGTCCTATTTATAGGAAATAAATCTGTCAAGAAGCTTGTAGAAGAAGTATGAACGTTGGACAGATCTCAGCCATTGGATTAAAACAGCTCATAAAAAATGAGGCTCCTGGTCAGGACATTCTGAGATCGTTCTCTGAAGACAGTTGGAAAGAGGAGCGTATGAGTGAGCTGTCACTTCCTGTTCTTGACTTGTGCAACAAGATTGTCCAAAGGGACAAGGACATAGTGGGACCCATCAGTAGTTGGCTGTTAATAGTTGGCTCTTATTCATCATGTACTTGCAAATGTACTTGTCCATAAAATGAGGATAAGGCCAATGGCTCCTAGTTGTATTAAATATTCACCATAAAGTACATGACAACTATTAATGTAAGGCATGTTGTTGATTTCTCATTGGTCCATGTTTCTTTTTTATTTGTCTTTGTAGAGAATTAAAAGACCATTTGCCTTGAGACATAATTCCTTGTTCTTCAACCATATATAAATATATTCCTCAAACATATCCAATTTGGAAGGAATAAATTTATTACTTGAAAGTTCCTTGCCTTAAATGACTTAGCACAAACAGATAATATTCTTCATAAAGTGCTTATTTGTTTCTTCATATTCAATTGCCAAAAGTCAATAAATATATTTGCACGTGATGAACTTTCTTAACAAAAACAAGTATGCAGACTGGAGATCATTCTCAGAGTAACTACTGAAGCTTTTAGTTCATGAGTATAAATTGATAAAAAGTTCAATTTAATCCTGTCTTAATGGTGGCACTCAAAAGCACTTGTTAGATCACAAAATGATCAGAATTATACATTTAAAATACATTTAAATGTTTGTTATCTTTAAAACATCAAATAAGGATTTTTGCCTCAACAGTACTTTGTTTTTTGTATACCATTGCTACAATTATCTATTGTATTACAAATATTTTTTGAATTGCTAAATATTATGGATTTTATTTTATTTTTTACCTTTTTTTTTGAAGAAGCAAATGAAAAGAACAAAAATTGATCATTCATTGAAGTTAAAAATGAGAGACTTTTACGTTGTGAAGGACTAAAATTTTCTTCAACGATTATAAGGGGCGGACTTAAATTGTTATGCCGGATGAACCTTTTTACTTGTAAGTAAAAACTATTTTTGCACAAATTTTCATGAGACATTTTTATTTTCAATACTAATAGTTTAATTAAATACTAGATATTGAATCAATTTGAACATTTTTAAAATCTTCAATTACATTTTCTCTTCTTGAATTTGCGATAAATAGATATGCCAACAAAATTAACATGATGTTTAATCTTCTTCTTTTGACCAAATTTGTTTTGGATAAATATGCGTAATGACAAAAGAAAAAACAATAAATGTTAGTGTTTTTCAAATAATAGATTATTGATATCATTTCTTCGATAACAAAGCTAAACTTACAAAAGAACATTACAATGAGTTTTGGATAAGATAACAATGTTAACTTAGAATGAGAATATGTGACTTTTGTGTATTATATTAATATATTTATAAGAAATAAAAGTATTTGTGATAATTGAAACATGTACGGAGTTATTAAAAAAAATTGTTAGACAATTATTTTATTTTTTTTATAAAACTTTGTTGTTTATTTTAAACTAACATATAGAAAATTTAAAAAGTAGTTCTTAAATTTGAAGTCAAGATTGTAAGTTATCTCATATGAAGTTGTTTTATAATTTTAGAACTTGAAATCGAATTATGTTCCAAAAAAAAATTGAAAACAAAGTTTTAAATATTATTATCACATTTCTTTGTAAATAATTTTATTATTATATGATTTTATTACACTATCTATTTGCTTATTTCTAATACTACCTTCTAGCTAATTTATCTATTATAAAGTCTTTACTTTGTAATCGGTTTGCATTTAACTGGATTTTAGTCAAATACAAATTCGAACTAATAATATTTCCTGTAACATCCATAGTTTCGTTTCCTTTTTTAAATTGAACAAAATATTAAGCACAACGAAATTTTAACTTTAAAGTAGTTGAAATAAAATAACATTTCTAAAATATACAAAACAATTGAAATATAACTAAATATAACCTTTACAACAAATTAGAAGCCTAAAGGTACAATTGAAAATCTTAAAACTCTAAACACTGTGATCCGGCTCTGATGACTGACTTGAAGAAATAGTTTATATCTGAAAAATAATGAAAAGAGTGGGATGAGATACAACGATCTCAGTGAGCTCCCAAAAATGGGATAAAACATAGTATGTCACATGTTGAATATAGAAATTAGACAAGGCTTTAAAAGAATAAAATCATAGAAACATAATAATATTAAGTATGTATGTATTTTAGCCTTGGACTCTTTGTTTATTAAGTACTCAGGATTTGCCTTTTCACTAGATGTAATAATTCATCTAGGTTTGCCCTGCAGTACTTCTCACTGATACTCAGAATTTTCCTTTTCACTGGATATAATAATTCATCCAGGTTTGTCCTACAGTATTCATCATCGAGTATTCAGTATTTATCTTTTCACTGGATATAATAATTTACCCAGGTTTGCCTTGCAATACCCATCATTTAGTATTCAGAATTTGCCTTTTCACTGGATATAATAATTCATCCAGGTTTGCCCTGCAGTACTCACCAGTAACTATCTAGCACTCAGGATTTGCCTTTTGACTGGATATACTAACAAATCCAGGTTTGCCCTGCAGTACTAATATGTAAGTGTATATATATATATATATATATCCTATCAAATTTCATGATCAGCCAAGTTGTGTTCATTGTATAACCACAATGCAATCCCATAATACATTTATATAACTTAGGGTAAATCAAATATCAAGTCTTAGAAAAGATTTACACATTGCAAGTAACAAGTGCAATACTTAACTACATAAACAACAAGGCCAAATAAAACATACATTAGTGATAGAGATAGAACTCAAGCACAATAACATGATACTATAATTGTCATTATGTCGTACATCTTGTACACACACCGTTCTACTCAAACAGTCCTAAACTCAATTTTCATCAATCTGATCTAAATTTCCACAATTTAATTAAAATAGCAAACGATGTCCGATTTGGGTAAATGACCCCTCTTTAGAAAGCTTAGAACGTCTAGATTATAGATATAATTTTTATTTTGGGTTTTTTGTAGCCTATTAGTTCAGTTTAATTAAAGAACGTGATCAGGTACAAAAACAGGACAGAAATTTTTATCAAACTTGTTGGCAGACTTTCTCCTATTTTACTCACTTAAATTCAATGATTCTTCTGCCTATTTCGTGCCAAATTTTGTCTAGTTTCCAAGGGTGCAAGTTTCGTTTACATATCATCTCTGTAGAAAATGTTATGACAAAAACACTAACAGGGTATCCAATTTCGGGATTGCAGAATTTGGTATAAAATCAACAACTTTTAAAATCCAACATCAACTTCTTAGAACTAACATGCATGCATCATGACCTACTTAAATAAATTAATCAAAACCCTAACTAATACATGAGGAATGAAGGAAGGGGAACCCACCTTTGTTTTTCTATGAAGAGGTTGAATATGCTAGCTCCCAATTTCTCTTAATCTTCTTGAACCCTAATTCTTCTTTTAGCTTCCTTCAAGTTCCCATCTTCCAATTGAAACCCCAAAGCCAAAGAATAAGAAGAAAGGAAGTTGTGTTGCATCCCTTTACCATGGTGAACAATCTCTTTCTCTTCTCCCTCTAGTCTCACGCGTCTTCCCTCTCTTTTTCATAACCAGATTTTCTTCTAATTTTTTGTGAGAGAATAAAATGAGGAAAAAGGCTGGTGTGTATGTGTTTCTAATTTCTTTTATCGTGTGAACAAGAGAAGAGAGGGGCTGGTCAAGCAAAATGTTTGCCAACTAAATGGGTGATTGAACTGTGGGTATAAAAACTAGTTTTGGTTATTAAGTGCACACTCTTATTTACTTATGCACTCCCTCTCAATTCTAGTTCAACTCTAACCCATGATTCTCCGATTATAATTAAAACCTCATGTCAAGGGGTGGATCCAAGGGGTGGAGGATGTCAAAGATGGGGTTAAAAAATTCTTTGAAAACAATTTTCGGGAGGAATGGGAGGATAGACCGTTTTTGGATGGTATTCCATTTGCAGCCTTAGATGAAGTTGATAATCTTGCTTTGCTAGCACCGTTTACTATTGAAGAGGTTAAGGATGTTATTTGGGAGAGTGATGGAAACAAATGCCCGGGTCCGGATGGATATAATTTCAATTTTTTGAAGGTGTGTTGGAATATCGTCAAAGAGGATATTATGAATTTTCTTCATGAATTTCATCGAAATGCTTCACTTCCGAAAGCAATGACAGCTTCTTTCTTGGCTCTCATTCCTAAACGTGATCACCCTCAAGTTCTCTATGATTACAGGCCCATTTGTTTGGTAAGCAGCTTATATAAAATTTTGTCTAAAATTCTGGCTTCAAGGTTGAAAGGTGTTATGAGCAAGTTAATTTCGCCGGTACAATCGGTTTTCCTACCAAATAGACAGATTTTGGATGGTGTTCTTATAGTTAATGAATTATTGGATTTGGCAAAGCGAAGGAAAGATAAATGCTTGATGTTCAAAGTGGATTTCGAGCGGGCTTATGACACAGTGAATTGGAAGTTTTTGGATTACATGCTCTTGAGAATGGGCTTCGATTCTAAATGGCGCCATTGGATTAGCGCGTGTATATTCCAAAGTACTATGTCTATGTTAATTAATGGTAGTCCGACAGCGGATTTTATTGTTGGTAAGGGTTTGTGGCAAGGTGACCCGTTGTCTCCTTTTCTCGGGTAAGGGTTTGTGGCAAGGTGACCCGTTGTCTCCTTTTCTCTTCTTAATTGTTGTCGAGGAGCTCACAGGTTTGATGAGGAGGGCTGTGGACACTAAGGCTTTTATTGGATACTTGGTCGGTCATAACTTGGAATTTCATACTCTACAGTTTACGGATGATACTATCATTGTTGGTGAAGGTACTTGGGCTAATTTGTGGTCTATCAAAACAGTTTTGCGGAGCTTCGAACTTGTTTCAGGGCTGAAAGTTAATTTTCACAAGAGCAAACTCTATGGAATCAATTTGGCGCAAGACTTCTTAAGTGCTTCATCGGCGTTCCTTCATTGTGGGGTGGAGTCTATACCATTTCGTTTTCTTGGCATACCGGTTGGGGCTAATCCGCGGAGAAAAGCTACATGGGAACCCATCTTAAATTCAATGAAGAAACGACTGTGTTCTTGGCATAGTCGGAATCTTTCTATAGGGGGAAGAGTCACGCTCATTAATTCGGTACTTTCTAGTCTTCCACTTTATTTCTTCTCTTTTTTTAAGGCTCCGAAGTGTGTTCTAAAAGAGGCGAATAGCATCCAACGCTCCTTTTTATGGGGAGGGAGCATAGACCGGAAGAAATTATGTTGGGTTAGTTGGGATAGAGTCTGCAAACCAAAGAAAAGTGGTGGATTGGGGATTAAGAATTTAGAGTTGTTTAACGAGTCTCTTTTATGTAAATGGAAATGGAGTTGTTTGCATGAGAATTTAGCCTCATGGTCTCATCTTTTGTCGTTTCGGTATCGAAATTTGGCTACAAACTTTTTGTGTGGGGAGGGTGGCTCTTTGGTCAAGACTGCGTCAATTTGGTGGCGTGACATATGGAAAATTGGGAACAGGTCGGAAGGGAATTGGTTTGCCTCTAATGTTAGTAATATTTTGGGAGATGGGCAAATTCTTAAATTATGGAGAGAAAAATGGTTTGGTACAATGCCTTTATGTGATCTTTTTTCTTCTTTATTTACTATGTCG
This sequence comes from Trifolium dubium, assembly GCA_951804385.1. Taxonomy (NCBI): domain Eukaryota; kingdom Viridiplantae; phylum Streptophyta; class Magnoliopsida; order Fabales; family Fabaceae; genus Trifolium; species Trifolium dubium. Next base: position 16,282,253 of record OX638072.1, on the reverse strand, counting down.
GACCAGCAGGATGCTAGTATTTATAGTATGGGACAATGGGTGAATCAGAGGTGGCAGTGGAAGTTGTCGTGGTGCTTTGAACTATCTGCCGAATTACAAGCAGAGTCGAAGGGCCTGTTGTTGTTGTTATCTGGGGTCGAGCCTTGTATTGGTAAGCTAGATCGTCGGCGTTGGATACCTCATGATACCGGTTTATTTACTGTCCATTCGTGTTATTTGTTTTTAGTGAACATGCATATTGCAGAAGAAGTGGTCTTGGATAAAGATAAGGCGTTGAAAAGGCTTTGGAAGAATAATGTGCCCTCAAAGGTAGCTATTTTTGGTTGCCGTTTGATGTTACATTGTTTACCCACTCGTGTTGCTCTCTTTACTATAGGCGTCCTAGTAAATAATGTTGACAAAGGGTGCGCTTTTTGCTTAGCGGTGGAGGAGGACATTGATTATGTGTTCTTTCTATGTCCTTTTTCCGTACAGGTTTGGCGCCACATTTTTTCTTGGTTGGGATGTGATGATGTTCCTTTTCAGTCTGTCTGGAAGCACTTTCTTATGTTTGGTGATCTAGCACAAGGGAAAGGTAAAGCTAAGTACCGCCACATTATATGGTTAGCTACAACTTGGAGTATTTGGCGATTAAGGAATCATGTTATTTTTCGAGGAGAAAATGCGCGTGTGGATTCTTTGGTAAATTCCATTGTGTATATTTCTTGGTTTTGGTTAATAGGCAGGATAGGACTCTTTAGTTCAATGATTTATTCTGATTGGTGTAATAATCATCTTGCTTGCTTTATTCAGCTGTAATGGGTTTGTCCCTTGAATTGTAAGGGTTGAGTACCCTTTGTACTCCTTATAATTCAATCAATCTTTGCTTATCAAAAAAAAAAAACCTCATGTCAAGGAAAATAACTTGCTTATATTTTCAATAAAATAATAATAATAATAATAATAATAATAATAATGATAATAATAATAATAATTTATGCTACTAAAATTATTTAATGTGGGAAAAAAAATGCAGGATGTTACACTCCACCAGAATGAATGCCGCTTAATCAGGTCCAACAAATGTGATATCGAGCACGTTGAGTTCGTGAACAGGCGTTGGTTACGCTCTGTCCATATCACACAAATACAAACCAACCAAATGAGCTGCATGAATGAACGTCTGCCCCTACTGCCGCCTGCTGCAAAAGTGAACTGTGTGAAATGATCAATAGGAGTCAGAGGGTCCACCATCTCGAAACCAATCCACGACCTGACTAGCGTCCACAAGGGTCCAAAAACACCACAAGAGAAGAAAAGATGCTGCACCGTCTCTATATCACCACAGCCTGAGACGCATAACTGAGCCGCTGAAGCAAGGATACCTCGTCGAACCAAGTTGGCCTTCGTCGGTAACCTGTCTCTCAATAGTCGCCAAGCAAAAATAGACACTCTCAAAGGCGCATGTCTATGCCAAATGAGATCTGCTGTAGCATCCAACGGGGTCGCCTCCTGAGTAGTCAAAAGCTGATACGCACCCCGCACCGTATACCCTGTCTCTGGATCGAAGCGCCAGCGCCAGGCATCAGCCACCTGCTCCTGTAACTGAAAGTCATGTAGTAAGGCCTGACACTCCCCCAACATCTCCTCCTCCCACACCCACAACTGTCTCCTCCACTCCCATGCCATCCCACCTGTCCCCCACCCTCGAGAAAACATCTCAGCCACAGTGTGATGCTTGGTGTCCGCCAACTCAAACAAACGATCAAACCTCACACTCAACGGCACTCCCCCCAACCAAGGATCCAACCAAAAAGAAGTGTCCCGCCCGTGCCCAACTCGTCTCTCCACACCCTCCGTGAACCAACCGCCCCCAACCCCATCATCACCATCCCTAATCTTCACTATCTCCCGCCACCATGCTAACCCTCGCCTCCCCCCCGCCCTCAAACGACCGCCCTCCACACCATACCTAGCCTCCAACACCCTAAACCATAAACCCCCCTATCCACCAACATCCGCCAACACCACTTCCCAAGAAGAGCAGTGTTAAACTCCCGTAACCTCCGAACCCCCAAACCTCCATACTCCCTACGCATACAAATAGATTTCCAGCTGATCCAGGAAACCTTCCTAGAAACCTCACACCCCCCCCAGAAAAAATTAAGCAAAATAGAGTCAAGGGAAGAAATGATACCTGTGGGAGCTTTGAAGAAGGAAAGAGCATAGACAGGAAGAGAGGTCAAAACTGATTTGAGCAATACCAAACGACCACCATAAGACAAGAAACTACTCTTCCAACTAGACAAACGCTTTTTAACACGACTCAACACTGGTTCCCAAAAGCCTAACCTTCTCGGATCACCCCCTATAGAAAGGCCTAGATAAACAAACGGAATCTGACCCACTCTACATCTCAAGGCACTCGCTGCCTCAGCTAACCAATAATCCGGAATATTAACCCCAACTAGCATACTTTTGTGGAAATTAACCTTCAAACCCGACAAGCGCTCAAAAAGCATAAGAACAGCCCGTAACGCTCTCACGTTGGCCCAGCTTTTGGCCCCTAGAAGAAGGGTATCATCAGCAAACTGTAAATGAGACACCGTAATGCTACCCTGCCCGCCCATATTATATCCGGTGAACAACTGGTTCTCCGTCATCGACCTCATCAGCACCTCCAACCCCTCGGGCGCAAGTAAGAAGAGGAATGGGGACAAAGGGTCCCCCTGACGCAGCCCTCGCTCTAACGGGAACTCATCCGTAGGGCTTCCATTAACCAGCACGGACGTTGTAGCTGTAGTTACTCATTCTTTAATCCATTTCTTCCACAAAGGCGGGAACGCCATCTTACTCATCACAGCTTCCAAGTAACCCCAATCTACCGAATCATAAGCTTTCTCAAAATCCACTTTAAATAACAGCAACTCTTTCTTACACCTCTGAGCCTCATCCACGATCTCGTTTGCAACAAGAATCCCATCGAGAATCTGTCTATCGCGTACAAACGCGGTTTGAGACTCAGAGACCACACTCCCAACCACCAGACGCAGCCGATTCGCTAGAACCTTAGCCAAGATTTTATACAGACTACCCACCAAAGCTATCGGTCTAAAGTCCTGGAGACGCTGGGGGCTATCTACTTTAGGAATCAGAGCAATAAAAGTGGAGTTCAAGCCCTTAGTCAACCGCCCATTGCGGTGAAACTCAGTCACAAACCGCATGATATCACCCTGCATCCCCCCCCAGAAGTCTTTGATGAAACCAAAATTAACCCCATCAGGGCCTGGACTCTTAAAACTATCACAGTCTCATACCGCCGCTTTAACCTCTTCAACCGAAAAAGGTTTAATAAGGCTGTTACCCTCCACCCAACTCAAGCACTTAAATTGAAGGTTCTCCACCCCGGGTCTGTCAATATTGATTGCTTTGAAGTGTGAGGCGAAATGATGGAACACAGCTTGCCTAATCGGCTCTACAGAATCCAACTGAACCCCATCCACCAAGATGGATTTAAGAGTGTTTCCTCTCCGCTGATTCGCCAAGAGCGAATGAAAGAACTTAGAGTTGGCATCCCCCTCCCTGAGCCACTGAACTCGTGATTGTTGCCACGAGATGCTAGCATGCATCCGAGAAAGAGAATGAATCTCCGAAGTGATCCCGTGTAAGTCCTCGATCTCCGAGGAAGATAAAAAGGATTCCTCTCCCTTGTTATCCAACTCTAACATACGGGATTTCAAAGATTCAATCCTACTCGGCAAGTTCTGACTATGAGAAACATGTCAATCTTTCAAAGCCAATTTGATAAGCTTAAGCTTAGTCTTGAGGACATGGCCACCCCACCCATCCACCTGAAGGGCACCCCATTTCTCTTTCACAAACTCACTATAGCCCGGAACATCCGCCCAGCACTTCAGCATACGTTGAGGCCGTGGCCCCCAGTCTTCCTCATTATCAACCAAAACAATAGGGCAATGATCCGACAGACCTCTCAACTGGGCTGACTGAGTACAGTTAGGCCAAGCCAGGCACCATTCCTTAGACAACAGGAACCTGTCAAGCCTACTCATCGTCGATCCATCCCCTCGGTACCAAGTGAACTTTCGTCCACTCAAAGGCAAATCAACTAGAAAATTATCATCGATGAACTCATTAAAAGAAGTATGGTCCGTAGAGGTCACGCCTACACGCGTAGATTTGCGTTCAGTGGCATTCCTAACAGCATTGAAGTCACCACGAACGCAGATTGATGAACCAACAGCCAGCTGAAGACGAGCAGACATCAACGTCCACAACTGTTGTTTTGCTCCTAACTCACATGGAGCATAAACATTAGCCACGATAAACTCCTCACCCTCCCTCGTAAACCTACCGCTAGACCACAACACATGTTCCTGACTACCGGATGAACTCATATCAACCTCATCCGAATCCCAAATAGTCAACAAACCCCCTGAAGCCCCTACCGAAGGCCGAAAAGAATATCCATGTGGGGAAGAGCCCCACAGACTAGACACCAGCGCACCATCACAAACCTGCAACTTAGTTTCCTGTATACACACAATAAAAGGCTTCTGCTCCCCAATTAGTCTACGAACCTCCTTTCTCTTCTCCAACCCTCCCAACCCTCTGATATTCCAAGATAAAATCTTCATTTACCACCCTCCCTCGCATCACATACTCTCCCCTTAACTTGACCAGAGTCTGCACTATTACCACGTCCCGTCCGAGACAGAACTTTGAACATGTTTCCATTTGCCCCCACCACATCCCTCTCAGTCGCCTCAGCGCACCCTTGCAATGTCACCCAGTTTTGCCAGTCATTATTGACAGAAACTGACGAGGAGACTTCCGTTGAGGAAGCAGGAGGAACAACCCTATTCCCCTTGCGTTCATTAAGCCGGAGCACTCCTAAGACCTCCCTACGATCTTAGCTAGGCAGTCTAGCAACTTTCTTGAGTCGAACAGCAGGCTGGTGCGGTATAACTCCTAACCCCGCAACTGTCATCTCCACATCCTGGCGAGGAGCCTCGGCAGCCCCTTTCTCTGGGCTATGGCGTCATAAAGGAGAGATACCCCCCGCCTCCTGAGGATGATCCCGAAGCCATTCCAGACTCCTGGACAAGATTTAGTTCGTTGGCGACCTGACTTGGCGCCAGGGATCGCATCATGCTCACCATCAGACTGGAAAGTGCGCTTCTCCAACATCCATCTAATGAACTTCCCGTGATGCTCCTTTAAGCTCACATCCTCCAGACAATTCTCCCCACGTCCCCCAGAACGGACAGATGAAGATGCTGACTCTGGAGAGACATGCATTTGTGTGGGCTCCTTTTGTTGGGACACTGCGTGCACCTGAGCTAAACTCTCAACCACTTTATCCACTGCCCCGTCATCAGCATGGTTAGCTACCGCATTATCCAAGGCAAACTCATCATCTGATACATCTTTCTCTGAATCACTATCCTCCCTAAACAGACACGCATCGTCCCCTAAAGCGAAGCCCCACTCTTCAATGATCTGAACCTCCACCATCCTTCCATCAACTATTAGTTTCTCCATCATTTTGACAACCTCTAAAGTCAATGTGGCAATTAAGATCCTGGCGTAGTCCAGTCTATCCTTATCCAAATTACTAACATCTGCCCGGAGATACCTCCCACAATCAAAAACACAGAGTTTAAAAAACTCTTTAGACCACGCATGTAGGGGAACTCCATATAACTGCACCCACGCTCCTCTCCGGCTAGACTCCATCTCATTATCCCATCTCCCCCAATGCGACAGAAAAAGGCCAAAAAACTCTCTTGCACCTTCCAAAGTCGTCTGTGCATCCGCGAATGACAAGTTGCGAATGAAAATCCGATCTGCTCCTAGAGGTGTCACATTAAGAGCGGTGAAACCCGCATCTGAAATACGGTGTTGGATTACCGGTGTCGCTTCGCCATTGCGCACCGTTGCGACCACACCACTTTCCGCCCACATAACCTCCTCCTCCTTAACCTTATACTTGCGCAAGAGAACCCCCTGGCCTACATCTTTATTACCACTACCCCCTAAAACATCGATTTGTTTCTCTAGCTGAATCTCGATCTCCCCCACTTTCATCGACTCCCCCGAACCAGAAAACACACCTTTTGGGGCAAGTTTAGCATTTGCTGCCTGGGCAGTGTCTCCTACAACACCGCCCGTTGGGAGCACAACCCTTTCCGCCTTTTTCAAAACATTGGGTTCGGCACGTGGAAATCTAGCCATACTAGCCCTAATACGATATTGGCCAAACCAAACATTGTTCAGAGCCTTAATAAGACTATCTATATTCTTGACCTTAGAGAAACGCACAAACCCATATGATTTCACAAATGAGTTCAAAGTCTTAGCGACAAAAACGTCCTCTAAAATTCCGCAAACTTCAAAGCCCTTGTGGAGGTAAAAAATAGATAATAAAGGCGGAAAGTTTGTGAAGTAAAAAGAAACAAAACTATTTTCATCAACTCCTTCAACTCTCTGGATTATATCTTGGTTTGCTTCTTTCCCAATGGCACAAGCATGTTGCACGTTGTCACTCTCCTTTCCTTTACACATACCATTTGCTTCCAACACACTCCTATTTTCCCCACCCCTTGGTCTCGCGCACGGGCAAAAGGAATTAGCTTCCTCCATGTTACAGCCAGTCGTTCCTTTCGTACAAGCTTCACGACCTGCTACTGTACCTCCACGAAAACCAGAAAACTGATTATCTCTCCCATGCTGTCGAACGTCCCGTCCCGATCGAAAGGTCAATTTCTGCTGAAATACACCTTGCCGCGATCGTGATTCCCATCTCACCAATCGTGAGTTCATGCGTTCGTGCCTAGAAACGTATCGTGAGTCACCTGCTACACGGCGTGAACCAGAGAAGGATTGCGATCGGTGATGATGCTGCAGGCGGTTAAATGGCGTACGTGAATGGGAATGGCCGCGTCTGTCATATACGTCGTGGTATTGCTCATGACCGAGTCCTCTATCTCCATGCCGCCGTGCTTTCCTCCGTCGTCGACTCACCACAGTCCACTCATCCTCATTACCGGCATCTCTAACCCCCCCGTATAAGCTTTCTGCCGGCGTCCAAGACCGGCGCGGCCGTCCTAGGAAAACCCTAGGTGCACCGCCTCTCTCTCTCTCTACCTCTCTCTCTCATTGAATAGGTTGTTTATATAAACCTAATACTATTTAATTGTTCGACTCTTACTTATAATAACTAATGCTTCTGCCGTTAAAAAAAATAATGATTTTAGTTTATTATATTTATAATTAAAATACATATGTTATAATTTTTTAAATAAAAATAAATAAGTGCTATTCTATTATAAAAAAAATGTTTCTATTCTCCAATTCAATACAATTTAATACATATAATTATTTGATATTTTTTAACCCTTTATAAGTTTTAATTATTTTTACAGACTGAATCGTCCAGTTCAATATAAGGGGGGGTTATTGGATTGGGATTTCGAGGAATTATTTTGACAAAAAAATTCTTGAAGATTTTAAAAGACTTCGTGGGATTATATTGATTTTGTAAGATTTTGAGAGACTTTTTTTAAAAGACATTTTACAATCAAGGTTCTTAACACAGGATTTTGAGAAAATTATAATACAAAAAAAAAATCTTGATTAAAAATCTTGATTGAATAACAACGGATTTTGTGGCATTGAAAAAAAAAAGTCTTGATTGAATAACACAAGACTTTTAAAATCCCTCAAAATCCATTAAAATACCTCAAAATCTCAATCCAATAAACCCCCGAAAAATATTTTATATTCTCTTACTTATTTTGTTTTTAGTGTGATCACTTTATTTATAATCTCATTGGTCACATGAGATTAGCTCAATTGGTTAGATATATTATACGAAAGTACAGAGATTTGAGTTCGAACTCGGGTATACCCACTTATTTCATCCTTTAGGGGTAAATTTTTATCCACTAGACTATCCGACAAAAGAAAAATTAAAAACTGAACTTGTTAAATTATGATATTTTGGAATTTTTACAAATTTTAAGGTGTAAAAATTTCAATCCAATCATGATTTTTTTAGATACTGAGTCACCAGTTTGACGGTTTAATATCTATATAATTTTATCATAGAGACCAATCTATTCATTTTAGTTATTCGATTTAGTCATACGGTTTAATCAATAACTCAACGTTTCAACCAATAAATCAGTAAACCAATACCTTCACCTGTTTGATGACCGGTTCGGTTTTTTAAATATTGTTTTCATCTTTCTTACGGAAAAAACAAAAAAAATAATAACCAACACTACGTTATCATCTGTTTATTCTCCGTTACCTACCATATCTATAAATTAAAAAAGCCTTTTTCATTTCCAATTTTTCTTCCGTCTTGTATTGTTTCTTCTCTACATCCTTGGGATCTTTTCCAGAGACCAACCCAGAAGAAAGAAGAAATGAAAAAAAAATAATATTTTATAAAATTTAATTCAACCCCTTTGTAAATCCCTTCCTACACTTTTGATTTTATTTATTTATTTTGTAGTTTATGATTTTGGTTTCTAATTTGGGTTTGATTTTGATCTTTTAATTATGGTGTTTTATGTTCCTAATTTTTAATTTTTCGATGAAGATTAATGATTTTGTTTTGTTGTGATGATTGGATTTTTTTATAGGGTTTGGTTTTTGGGGTTAAGTTTAGGGTTTGTATTTGTTTGTTGATTGGATGTTGATCTTGTGTTTTGTGATATGTATGATATTTCATTGTGATTTAATTGGTTATTGGAAATTGAAATTCAGTTTTTCACCAACATGTTTTTGAATTCCTTTTCATTTGTTGAGTTTAGTTGATTTTAGGTTTTTTGTTTGTTTGGTGATGATTTGATAGGGTGCAATACAATGTTTTACAATTGAAATATTGGTTTTCTGGAATTGTCTCGGAATAGGCGTGTCCTGGTGTCGGACACATCGTGTATGACTCCAACACGACACCGACACTTATGTATACATTGAAATATATCATTTTCTCAATAAAATTACCCGTGTTCATGCTTCATAGGTTTTTGGTTAGAAACAATATATAGTTTGCTTAATATCTATATATGTTATTGTTTTGCCAAATTCATTGCCCTGAATTTGTTCTGAGGGCTTAAAGAACAAGTTTTTGGGTTGATACTTCAATATGGGGGGTTTTTTATGTCTATTTTTTATAAATGTGAACAATACTATGTTGTTATTACGTGATGTTATTCCTTTGCTGTGTGGCTAAAAGAACAAATTTGATACTCTAATAGTACTTAGTTCTTGCCTAATGCGTTCATGCATTTTTGCGGCAGTTATCATTGTCGGAAGTTTATCTTCGGTGTTATCGGTGGCAAAAAGCCATAAAATGTGATGGCGCCACCATCCGTCACAAATTGGCCATGGCGGTTGTCAAAATATCCCCCATCGTAATCTGCCATGGCGCCGCCGTGATTAATATTTGACAACATTGGTTATCTTGACAATCAAATCTATAAATCCACCTTGATAAATTCCACTTTCCTATCCCAAACCAGCAAAGCAGAAATGCTTGATTCCACATATGTCTAACTAGCCACTCATGACACCTTTAGAGAGTTGTTTATGTAACAATAACACATTGAATTCCTTGTGCTTGTGATTTCCTGTAGTTTTAACTTAAATAATTAGGCAAAATCTCATTTTCCCATATATCTCAGTCAATGATGTCCATAGATCTATGCTGATTGTGGAATTTCTTGTTGTAACTTCCAGTTTGATTTGTATTCTTCGATAGGTTGAATTGCTCCGATACAAACAACTACTGCTTTGTATGATGTTCTTAGGGGTTCTTTAAGCACAGAAACCTTCTGTGTTGTGATCTAGTATAGTACCCGATTCACGGATGAACATGTTAGAATAGAAAACTTTCCCAATATTATTTACTCAAAAAACAGTGTTGAATTTGAGTCAGATTGGTTGAAGTGTCCTTGTTTCTGCCTTTCTATGTTTTATATCTAACTGCTATTTTAAATGAAATTGATCATGAACTTTTTTTTGAAATATTGTTTTATTGACATACTTTTTTTCTTCCTCTTTGGTGGTATACCTGCAGGCTTTATGGCTTGTTGGTGATTCTATTGTACTGAAGTGTTCGATAAAAATAAATTTGTCCAAGATTTTAGTGTAGATTGATTCATTATTTATAACGTTCTTTGGAGCATTGCATGAGTGATTTCTCTGTGATTCTTTTGTGAAGTCAAGTAACGGTTCTATAATTACAAATTGACATTCAGAATCCTCTGGTAGGGAATATAGCTAGAGATTATTGTCTTGGTAAGTTTATTAGCAAACAATACAACATATCGCTATCCTTGTGTCCTTTATTACCTTGCTACTATTTTCTTTTGGCATGCTAGAACTGAATCTATGTTCGGGTTATTCAAATTCTAGTTTTTACATGATAAATTATTGTTTTAAATATTTTCCCCTTTTATATGTTTAAGTCATATTTATGGTTAGAGGGTGACCATTGGCACAACAGTGAGGTTGCTGCCTTGTGAGTTGGAGGTCATAAATCCATTGAACAACCTCTCCGCTTGTGGGTAAGATTGCGTACATCTACCCTCCCAACCTGGTGGAAGCCTTGTGCATTGGTCCGCCCTCTTAATCGTATTTATGGATACATCTAAGGGTATGTTTGGATGGAGAGTTTTGGAGAGGAAGGGATGGGAGAGCTTATTTTTCATTTCAAAATTAAGGAAGCTATAAAATGTTTCTAAAAATAAAATAAATGTGAATATGTTATATGATCATTTATCATTTTATTCTTCACGTTTTTAAAAATCTCAAATATGTAGCAAAATATAGACTTGGCTGTCCAAAGTACTCCCCTTCAACACCCTCCAAAATGCAACTCCCAAACATACCCTTAGTTTTTAACAGGAAGTTGGCTTTTGTGTCAGAAAGTCTTTTATCAAAAAACTACATTGAAATTTTATACATTTTTTGGTATCTCGTGCCCACATTTTATTGTCATTTTCATACTGTTAAGCAATGACACTATGCTAGTATAGTGGATTAGTTTAGAAAATCTGTTGGTATCATTGGACTTGAATTATGATATGATCCTAATCACATGCTGGTTACGAATCCATGGTGGTCTTATATTTGTCTATTGCCAAATGCCAAGTATGAAAAAATAAGAATTGCTTTATTTTAAAATTTACAAGTTCAATTGAATGAATTGATGTAATTGGACAACCTAATATTTTTGTTGGTGTTTAGTTTTGTGTTGTCAACGGTTTTTTCAGATGATTAGTATTTTTAATTATTGTCATTTTAAGAACCTACTATTGATTTTCTTGTCGTCAAGGAAATGAAATTTCTTGTGTGAGTGAAGTTTGAGCATCTGAGGAGAGGATAAAGTGTGATATACTTCATTTTACCTTAATAAGAATTATTGTTGAAATAGTGTACATTGGTGAACACTAATACCATGGTTTATATTTGTGATATTGTATTCTGTGTTGAATCATGATTTTGCTTAAATCTCAAAATCACATCTAGGATATCCTTGGTTTATCAAGTTATGGGGTACGGTAAGTCGGTAAGGATGATTTGTCCCTTTGTGGGCTTCACTGTGTATGGAGAAAATGGAAAATATTGTCAACGATTGAGTCAAAATCTAATTTTCTCGTCATACCTTTTATTCCCTTGGAATGGAGAAAAGAAGGGTAAATAGAATTATATTTAGAGAAATACATGGGAAACAGAAGAAGGAAAGTAACTAGAAATTTTAGTAGTGTTGTCACTTAAATTAATCTTATGACCTTTCCTTCTTTGCTTTTTCCTAGACCTATAGAAGAAAGAATTGTTCTTCTATTGTTGAACATGCGTTTTGTTTTTATGTCAGAATTCTATGTGTATGTTGTCTTCATATGAAAAAATAGTTTTCTAATGAGTTTAATATGTTGAGTAGTTCACACGGTGCGAGAAGATGGCTGGTTTTAAGCGAAGGTTATGTAGTGATTCGGATGTCCATGCTCTTCACAAAGAATTGGATGAAGTTTCATGTCCTATCTGCATGGACCATCCACATAATGCTGTTCTCCTACTTTGCAGCTCTCACGATAAGGGCTGCAGATCTTACATTTGTGATACAAGTTATAGGCATTCAAATTGTCTGGACCGATTTAAAAAAATGAGGGACAACTCTACGGAGAACCCAAATTTACCAAGTTCTTTAATAAACACTAACAACTCTTCTTCTGGTAATAGTTTTGATATTAACTTTACTATGCAATCTGACATGCATAATGTTGATGTACTCTACCAAAATGAAATTAATACTTTATTGTCTGTTGGAATTCCACAAGGATCGAGACAGGGTGATGCCCAAGATCCAAGTAGACATTTAAACCAACATGATGACGGCAATTTAGAAACTGCTGATTCTGAGAACTTGCAGGACAGGGCTGTTCATGAGGAGGAATTAGATGTAGATAATTCATCCGAGGACTCAAAATCAAGTTTGCAATGTCCTTTATGTAGGGGACAGTATTAGGCTGGGAGGTTGTTGAAGAGGCTAGAAATTATCTGAATAATAAGAAGAGAAATTGCTCTAGGGATTCATGCTCATTTGCTGGAGATTATCTTGAACTGCGTCGACATGCTAGGAGAGTTCATCCTACTTCTCGCCCCTCTGATGTTGATCCTACAAGAGAGAGAGCATGGCAACAATTTGAGCGTCAGAGAGAATATGGTGATATTGTGAGTGCTATTCAGTCTGCCATACCAGGAGCTGTGGTCGTTGGGGATTACGTTCTCGAAAACGGAGATGGTATTGGTAGGTTACCAGGGGGTGATAGGGATGGGAACAATGGCAATGGTAATGGGTCTTGGTTAACCACCACGACCATCTTGTTCCAAATGATGGATAGCACCATTGAAATTGTTAGAGAACCAAGAGCTCGTTCGTCAAATGCATGGTCAAGGCATCGCCGTTCATCCGACCGTCGTCGCTATCTTTGGGGTGAGAATCTGTTAGGCCTTCAAGAAAACGAAGTCGAAGAAGATCTACGAATATTTAATGAACTGGTGGAAGATGCATCACATGTCCCAAGGAGGCGCCGTCGTTTGAATAGGACAAGGTCCAACGAAGATCAATCGTGATGGTTCTCATAGTTTATTTATCTGGTAAATATTCATACTTCTGTTTTTATTGGCAGAAATATTTGAATTGTATCTGATTTGTCATCATTTAACCCCACTTGGTTTCTTCAATAGAATTGTTTGAGCAAGCATGCTGAACATGGTGAAGTTGTATCTGGCAAACATGATTTCGGACCTACGCATGGACCGTGCTGAAACAGCTAAGTTCAGAATAAATCATGAGCAAATCCTTATTATCCTTATACACAAGTTTCATTGAAACAAAGAATTTCTGTAATTGTTTTCAAAAACTTGCTTTTATGTAAAACAGCATTTAGCCTTGAAAACACTAAACTTCGGAGTGATTTGGCAGGTTGTTGCATAGTATATGTAAATTATATTGTTCAATCATTGCATCTATTATATTGTTTGTTTTCAGCTTGTAAATATTGTGATCCTTATGAAGCATTTGTATCATTGTTTACTGGAATATCATCACAGAATCTAGATTAGTGTCATCAACTGAATATTGTGTGAATCTTATTGGACACATTGTATAAGTGTATGTTTGGTATCATGATGAGTTTGTCAATATCACGATGGCTCACAGTAGTTTCGGCAAATCCACCATAATATCAAAAAAATTCACCAATTCTAAAAAGCACATATTTTTTGACACCATGAGCTGCGTGAAAGGAAAGGAAATAAACTTGCGGTTTTATTTTTTTGTTGACACAACCGCTGCGGTTAGCAATTCTGGTCACACCCACTGCAAGTAGCTTTACAACTGCCACAATTAGCTACTCTAAGAGGTTGTTTCGTGTCTCTACGTTGAAGTGCTACCTCTGGTTTTATATATAAACTTTTCTACTACTATACAATAGAAAAGTTAATTACTATCAATTTTCCTAAATTATCCTTACTAAACTTAATCAAGTCACTAATTTGATGGACATATTGGTCATTTAGCTATTTAAAATTTTCAAAATCCAAAATTAGCTTTTTCATTATGACTCAATTGTTTCCATCATTACTACTATCTTATTTCAATGCTCCCAAGTCCCAATACACGGAAGCTAAAGGCATACTATCATAAATGATTTTTCATCCAATTATTTAGTTCCTTCGGTAACCGACTTGCTTGGATTTCTATTTACACATTCTATAACAGTTTCTACACTATAAAAATATTCTAAATTAGCATAACACTCAATCTTTCAGTTTTTTATTTGTTATTTCATCTGTTTCTAAATAACTGTCATTTGAAATGCATCCCTAATGCTTATTAGCGCGCATATAAGATGTTATTCAATTTGTCTCGATGAATATTTTTTAAATATATATATTTTTTATATTTTTACAATACATGATTAAAAATATTAGTCGTTAAAAATATACATTAGTATACAGGCAGTGATCAAATATGACATTGAAAAAAAACAGAGGGAGTATTCATTATCATATACTTTATGTATCAACATTTTCAATGTTTTTATGCGAGCTCTCCCAATAAACAATTCTGAACCTACCTTTGGAATTCAAACCTTTGAAATTCCTGCTTTTCATTTTATTAATTTATTTTTTGTTTTTTGGCATTTAAATTAAATCTGGTCAATTAAAAAACTTTGATCAAGATGCCAAAAGAAAACAAATATAAATGATAAACATGTTATATTTTTTTTTTTGTATTGGAAGAGAAAACAATTCATTTTCTTTGTCTTGAAATACAAGAAAAAAATTAATATTTTTTTCTAAAAATATAATTATTCTCATAAATTAAATTAATTTCTACTCCCTTCGTCCCAAATTATAAGAGAAAATAAAACAAAAATCACACTAATTAAGATAATCAAAATATGAGAATTTAAATAATGTGGGTTTACAAAATTCTGCCACAATTATAGAATTTTGAACTAGCTACTCTAATTAGCTTTACAACTGCCACAATTATAGAATTTTGAACTAGCTAATCGTGTCTCTAATAATGTGGGTTTTTCTTAAAATAAAGTGCATGGGAAGATGCAAAAACAATTTTTATTGGTCATTGTTTATTGAAAAAATGAGAGAGAGAAATATTTAAATGTAATTTACATTTAATTTTATGATAATAAATTAAAACATTCTAGAAAGTAGTTTTTTTCCCTTATAATTTAGTTTTATGATAATAAATTAATTTACTTTCTCATATTTTTTCAATACACAATAACCAATGAAAATTATTTTTAGAGCTTTTCATTAACAAATCATTTAAACTCACATATACAAAGTACAGGAATCATAGTTCAAAATTCTATAATGTCGACTTTATATATAAATAAATTACAAAACAACGGGACATAAAATTTAAATATTTCCCTCTTACTTTTCATTTTTTTTTTGACCAACTCTTACTTTTCATTTTTATTACTACTTTCTTTTTTCCATTTAAATATTTCTATTTAAAATTTAAATTATAACAACTGTATAATAATATCGACTATGTTTCCGCAATATAAATACATAAAATTTGTAACGAGTACGGCGCAAATAATTAACATATTTTGCATACAAAATAAACAAATATTTTGTAAAATAGTGCTGGTATTTTGAAAATATTCATAAGATTTCAAAATGTTATCCTATTGAATTTATACATCAATTACAAAGGCACATAAAATTCACAACAGGCCAACATAGTACAAATATTTTAACATATTTTTTGCAAGAAAATTAAACATAATTTTCACATATAAAATAGTCATAAATTTTATGGAATATTTTATGCCTATAGAATGTTTTTCTCCCAAATTAGCCCCGACTCAATCTTAAATAGGGCCCTGACTTTACAAATATATTTTTTTTTGAACACACAAAAACTTTACAAATATTTTAAAAAGGTCTATGATTTTATTAAGTTGTCAAATTGGTTCATATGTTTAATCACTTACTATCAATTAAGTCCCTATATTTTAGAACTTATTATCAATTTAAATTTAACACTGCTAAAGACCTTTTTGAAATTTTCTCTAATATAAGTACATAAAATTTACAACGGGCATGATACATATATTTTAACGTATTTTTTGACATAAAATAAAACAATATTTTACTAAAAATAGTAAAAAAAACTCACATATTTTTCGCTTAAATTTTAACGGTGAGATCTATATTTTTTTTGTTGAAGATTCACATATTTTTTTGAATACTTTTTATTTTGAAAAAAGTAATGCATTTTAAATTTTTTATCATTCTCATATTAGTACATTTTTATGCATCTCATTCTAGAACATAAAACCCACAACGGGCACGGCGATAACATATAAAAATATGCTAATATTAATAATTTTTATTTACTATTTTTATATAATTACGGTAATATTCTATGACCCGTGGTGCAAATATTTAAAGGTGTGTTTTTCATATAAAATAATTTTTTTAAGAGACATAAAATATTTAACGTTGAGATCTATATTTTTTTGTTGAAGATTCACATATTTTTTTGAATACTTTTTATTTTGAAAAAAGTCATGCGTTTTAAATTTTTTATCATTTTCATATTAGTACATTTTTTATGCATCTGGAACATAAAACCCACAAAAGGCACGGCGATAACATATAAAAATATGCTAATATTAATAATTTTTATTTACTATTTTTATATAATTACGGTAATATTATGTGACCCGTGCATCGCACGGATCTTTTGCTAGTTAGATTCATTATAATAAAATGAATGTATTTAAACAATTTTATAGTTTTGATGCATTTATTTTACAATAAATTCAAAAAGTAAAATTTTTCTTATATATAAAACTAGAAGGAGCATATATTTAAAAAAATTGAACCGACCTGCCATATACATCAAAAAATTGAAAAATTTGTATATTTTTTCCTAGTAAAAATATATCAATTTCTTACAAAATATACAAAAATATCATAATAGTAACACAAAAATACTCAGACAATAATATTGCGAAAATTAAAGATTGTGATATAAAATATGATTGGAACTTTAGTTTTAATTTTATGAGTTAAATATGTTTTTGGTTCCTATAAGCATATGAATTTTTTATTTTTAGTCTTTCTAATTTTTTTTTCCACTTTTTGTACCTCTAAATATTTTCCATCACAACTTTTAGTCCCTATTTTTGAATCAGCTGTGTATTCAAAAAAATTAATCAGATTATATATTTATCTTTATAATATTATAACATTACTCCCATAAAACTTCACATTTATTAGAAAATGAAGAATTAAATATGAAATTTTAAGCGCCAAAATTCATATTTAATTCTTTGCTAATTAAAATAAATGAAATTTTTTCAAATCAATTCAATTTTTAATATATTCATAATTCAAAATTTTATGTAATACACATTAGTCAAAAAAAAATTAATACACATGAATTGACTAAAAAGTACATACCAAAAATTATGTTAGAGAATTTTTTAAGAACTAAAAAGTGAAAATATTTTAGAGAGACTAAAAATAAAATATTCAAATGTCTATAAGGACCAACAAATTTAAGCTTAATTTTAATTCTTTTAAGAGTTTAATTTGAAATTTTGTTTGTATATGTGCAAAAGCTCGTGGGTTCAACTCTTGATATTTGAACTTTTAGCATTTTTTTCTATTTTATTATTTTAGAATGAAAAGAAAAACAATCATAACAAGAAGGAAGGGAGTTTTTGAACATGCACTTTGAAGAGTAAACCACTAAAGTATACACGTCTTTGACAACTAAAGTATACACATGGCTTTGAAAAAATGTTTTTCATACCTATTCCGTCCTTAAATATAAGATTTAGTTTGATTAAATTGTACTCTTTATTTATCATGTTTTAATTGTATTTTTTAATAATATATATATGTAAATGTTAACATATAAGATTTTGTTTTATTGAGTATTTTTAAAATATCAAAATTTTATAATATTAACTGCTAAATAATTAAAGATATTAGTGATCAAAATTGTTTAGTGTGCGTGCAGTGATTAAACATGTCTTATCTTTAGGGACGAAGATATTACATTTGTTCCCGTATGATAACTTAAGTGGTAAGAATGGAAACATATGAGTTGGGTAGGAGGAAGTGTATGAATCAATTCCTAGCGGGAACAATTTATCTTTACGAAACTGCTACATTTGAAAATTTGAATGTAGTGATGTACATGATCTTCAAATTAATAAAATCATTTTTATCAATTAAAAAGTTATTTACCAACTATTTTATTTAACAGAAAATAATTTCAAAAGAAAAAACACAATTTTACTGTTTATACTAATTTGTTACATATTAATATAAAGATTTTAATAAAAAGATAAATTAAAAAATTCCTTTTTGTGTGAATAAAACATGATAAAAAGTTGGGTTTGCCCTCTTTTGCAAAAAAAAAAAAAAAAAAAAAAAACATTCTGGTTTTAGTAAAAATGTAATATAATAAAAAATATGTTTTTATCATCCACTTTGTGCAAGTATTAAATCAAATCAAAGTTAATTATTAATGATTTCAAATCACTTGGTATATGGTTTGAACCTACTCCTGCTGGCTGATGCTTGTGGGACGTGTTTCATGAGATAATTTCTATTTTTCTTTTTCTTTGTTTTTTTTTCTCTCCTTGTACCAAAAAAAAAAAAATCACTTGGTATATGTAGAGTATTATTTTAAGAGGGAGAGTATTATTTTAAGAGGGAGGATCCATTGACTCCAGAAATAATTCTGAGATGAATCACTTCGTTTAATATCTCATTATTCTCGATAAATTTTACCAATTCAACCGTCCAATTAAAAGTTCTTATTGAATAGAAAAACTTTACAAATTTTTATGAAATTCTAAAAATATTTGATGCATCATTAAGTAATTTTAAATGAACGTATAATAAGCTTTTAAAAAACACAAGTAAATGTCAATGCTTGGATGGGCATAATTATGAATTTCGGATTTATATAAAAATGTGTACACTTGATCATTAATATATAATGATGATAATCAACAGTTGAATCTGTAAAATTTATCGTGAATAATAAGATATTAAGTAGAGTGACTCATAATTTACTACCGAAGTCAATGTTTAATAGTCAAATTTCTTGTATAAACAAATACTACTAACACTTATTTTAATGTTACTATTGATGGTTACAGTTATTTAATGTTACGAAAAACAAGTACGAGTGTTACAAAAAATATAAGATGGTATCAATAGTACTTAAAAATTGTTACTAATAAAACTTTTTAGTAATATGAGTTTTACGTATTATTTTTCTTGATTTTTTTTTAGGAAATATAAGCTCATATCATTTCTTCAATAACAATAGAGGAAATAAGTGGGAGGACAATAATAATGAACTTGATTTAAATAATAGTCTCTCTATATAGTTTTATAACCTATTGACTTGTTTAGGCTGGCGGGATGTGTAATTTTCTTCTTGCTTGAGCTTCTTGTATGCTCTATATACTTTTGTTAATCATTTTTTGCTGCTTCAAAAAAAATAATAATAGTCTCTCTAGTCTTATATATAATATAAGTAACAAATAATTTTTTAGATATATTCAAAAAATAATATATCTAAACTATATATAATATAGATTAAATACATTACTTTTTCAATGAATTTAAAAAATCAATTTTAAATATACATGAGATCGAAGAAGTAACATTTTTCCAATGTTACTAAATCTCAAATATGTTGTAGTGTGATCAACTTTATGTATATATCATAACTTAAATTTTAATATGCAATATAATTTTCGTAATTAGTATTTTTATATTGTAATTTTTTATAAAATTTATTAGAATATTTTTTCCTGATTCCTCCACTTCAACCGATCCATTTCGAGAACTCTATTTTTTGCATCCAAATATAGTGTAAAAGACTAAAAGAACAAAACGAATTAACAAACTGTTTTTTTTAAGGTTCTAGAATGAAATATATTATGTGGTTATTCCAAAGTACAAGTTTTAAATTCTGGTGTCTAATGTGACATTGATAGTTCCCCAATTTGCACCCACATGAATTCACCGCTTACTCAAATATCTTAATTATGTTAGTCCCACATGCTCAAATGATACTTATTCAAGTATATTTTGGGTTCATATTCAAACACATACACGATGCTGAAATAGTGCACCTACCCACGAAACTTCAAGCTTCATATACCGACAAATTTTATTTCTTAATCATAATTGCAATAACACTTAGATGACATAATACAAACATCTTTCAATTTACTCCTTCCGTCTCAAAATATAAAGGAAAAAAACATCATATTTTTGTCCCAAAATATAAGGAGAAAAAATAAATATTTATCTTTTTCTAGTATAAATTTTACTTATTCTCATAAAATTAAATGCATATTGCATTTAATCTTCATTCTCTCTCATTTTATCAATAAACAACAACCAATAAAAAATGTTTTTACATCTTCCTATGTAACTTATTTCATAAAAAATCCTACAAAATCATATTTCAAATTTTCATGTTTTAATTTTCTTAAAAAATGTGATTTTTTTATTTTTCCTTATATTTTGAGACGGAGGGAATATTTAGTGATCTCAATTTTAAATCTAAGCATTTAAAGTATTGAAATGTGACCCGTAACTCATGTTTTCCCGTAGAACTCATGAGGTTATTTTTTTGTTTTTTAGCATGGAGGATAAACTTGTAATTGTGCATTCACATAACATTTTATTCTTAGAGTTAATAGGTTAATACCCTGTCAAGTTTAGCAATACTTTATGTAAAAAAAATTTAGAATCTTTTGAAAAGTTTGATTTTTTACAATACTCATAGATTTAGTCAACTATAATATAACAACCGCAAAACAGAATCGCCGCAAAATAATAATTTTATCGAGGGTTTTAAACCGCTGTAAAAAAAAACTGTCATAAAATATAATTTTAACAAGGTTTTGCGGCGGTTATATATTATGTTGACCGAATCTATAGAGTATTGTAAAAAATCAAACAAAATAGAGAGGAGATTCTCAATTTTTTTTTTACAAGACATGTTACAAAATTAATGTATTTTACAAATAATATTGACCTATTAACTCTTATTCTTATTATGTCGAAGTTGATGGAATTTTGTTTTGGTACAAATTGATGGAATTTTTTTAACAGTATTAATAATATATGTTAATTATAGCATATTTGTACATGTGATAGATCATATGACACTATACTTTTTGGCGATTAAGATATATAGTTAGAAACATTTTTTCTTTTTTTTTCTTTCTATAAAACAATTTATTGGGAATTTATTGATAAATAATAATAAATTCAAACATATTCCCTATTATTTTAAAAGTCTGACCTGTATATTCAAATTTTTGGATAAATACAATAAATTATCCAAAAAAAACTTTATTTCTTCCGGCCTTATTTATTTAGTCAACTCTATCTAATTAATACAGTATTTGTTTTTCAAAAATACTCTTACATATACATTTATTCATTTGTACAAATAAATATACATAAACATGTTGGTTGGAACATTTATTATTCTTCGGGCTTTAAAAAAAATAATTTAACTTTCCATGCTTACACAATCTTTCACAACTTCGATATTTAATTTTGACGGTTACTATACAACTTTTCTAAATACCGTACATTTTGCTTGGCACACATTGGTAGAATTATTATAGTTTTTTTTTTTACAGTTGGTAGTATTATTATACTTCACCGTAAAGAAAAACTCTCATGGAAATATCAATGGCTTTATGTGTCACTTAATACAATAAATTCAGCAACTTAATGCATAGTTGTTGGAGTAGCGGTTACTCATAGTGACACTTTAATAGTAAGGGTATTTTAGGAACTATCATTAAAAATTTACACAACAATAAGGCAAAATATGTTTTATTAATAAGGGAAAATGCTAGTTATAGCGAAAAAATCATCCCGAATGCTTCCCGAATGTGTTGTCATTGACACCCACGTGCATTATTTACTTTAATAAACTGAATTTCACTTTAATAAAAAATAGAAAATTAGTTTCTCTCTCTTCTCTCTCATCTCCTCTCGTCTTCAATCTTCAACCACTAAAACAAGAACTCTTCTTTCTTCTCTATGCAATTTTATTATTTCAAGATGTTTTTCTGTCAAACTTTTCTCTCACATTCTTGGGTTGTACTTGGTACTTGGTTTTCTCTCTAAGCTTCCATTTAATTTTTTCTTAAACTTGTTATTCATGTATCGATTAAACTCTCTTTCTATTACCCTCTTAAAGCTTATTTTTTCTTAAATTAGTTATTTTTTCTTGTTTGAAATAAAGGTACACTGTATGATGATGGTTGATGGACATGAATTTCCAAATAGAATTTTTGAAAGTAAATATTTTATTAAGGATTTGGGTTTTTCTCTGTATTAGTGAAGATGATTGATAAATTGGTTGGTGTGAAAGAGATTAAAAACTCTCAAGAAATAGTTTTTAAGTTGCCAAATACAACTCAAAACATAAAGGAACGTAGGGGATGATGTTTTGTTGAAGCTAACCTGATAGTCATTTTTAGTTTTTGGATTTTCACTGTTTCACGAAATTCGCGAGATATATGTTCGCGAGATATAGCAATGCTCATTAATAAGTGTACGAAATGGCTAAAGTTGCTTAAAAAAAGGCCGGAGGGAGTACATAGAACAGAGAGAATATAAATTATAATCATGAGAATATGCATGAAAGAACGATAGAATCAAAAGACCACTAAGAGCATAGAGAGTTTGGGACTTTGGGTAACCTCAAACTCAATTTGGGGAGGAAAAATGAAAATCAATGGAGGAGAATTCCCATTCAAAAATTAGGATGAGTACTATTTTGTTTTAATTTGATTTTTATTAATTTTTAGTTTAATTTGTTTTAATTTGAATTGTAATAACTTTTTTTTATTATTATTTACTACTTGATTTAAAGAAAATATTTGGTGACTAGAAAAAGTTTTTTTTAAGGCATCAGAAAGATAAATTGTTTATGTCAGAAATTGATCTCTGGACCTCGTTTTATTCAACCAATATGTCCTTAAACTTTTCCTACTTAAACTATCTTATGGGACACGCCACCAAAGGCAGTTACTTAACAATATTTTGTAAATGCACCAGTTCCCCTCCGAGTTTTAATAATTGTCAAAACACATGAAAATAAAGTAGAATATGTTTAGGTAATAATTGAAATTGACTTGACAGCAAAATACTTTTTGAAACTTTGAAAAACCAATTTTTAGGTGTTTTTGTATCGATACATACATACTTGTATCGATACAAATGTCCTGAAACTTGTTCAGGCTGATCACCACGCATTTGTATCGATACATAGCACTTTGTATCGATACAAATTGTTCTCATTCCAGATGAGCCTCTGTGTTTCGAAACACATTTGTATGTTTCGAAACACATGAAGACTCTCTGGAAACCAGGGAGAACATTGTGTTTTGAAAAACCAGGGAGACTTTTTACTGGTGTATGTATCGATACAAAGTTGTGGTTGTATCGATACATACATACAAAACTTCAGTTTTTCAACGCTGTTAAGTTACTTGTATCGATACACAGTAATGGATGTGTCGATACAAGTCTGTTAGATGGTGCCTAAATTTGCTCAATTCTATTTTCTCTATAAATAGCTTTATGAGTTATTGTTGTAAGGGTGGGAAACTATTGGTAAACATTTCTTTGATCAAGATTGCTGAGTATTTTGCATCAAAGAGGATTCAAGAACAATCATCATCTTCCTTCACATTTCTATCAAATTGAAGTTGAGTATGGGATCAATTGATGTTTCTTAGAAGAGGTTGAAGGATAACGTTTGGGGTAAGTTTGTGGTGAATCAGAATTACATCCGAGTTGATTGGGTCTTGAAGGTATAGAGTTACTCATTCGGATTCAAGTGTTGCTTGGATTGTCAATACAATTTGACGAGGGAATTATCCGAACAATCATCACAAAGTTCTTGGTTCAAGATAAGTGTGAGGGTTTGATTGTTGGGAACAGTAATTGAAGTCAAGATTGGATTGAGGTTGCACAATCACAAGTTGGAGCTATGCTGAAGATCGTTAGATAGAGTCTATTTCTTTACATATTGTATCAATTGTGTACTTGTGCATTCATATAAAGATTTTCGAATAAAAGTCTCAACTTATCCGTTAGATAAGTTGGGGGGGGACGTACCGGCCCATAGCGAGGACGACGCGAAAGCTATGGAACTCCCTGATCATCTACGTGTGTCATTCTCTAATCCTTCATCTCTTTACTTTACGATTTGTTGTTAATTCAAAAACGCGATTTTGTCATACACGCCAAGTGTTTGACAAAATTACCGTTTGATTACTTTGTTTGCTATAAGACAATTTGATACCGTTGATTGTGTGTGTGAACGATTTTAAAGGAAAAACTATATTTGACAATTGCTTGAACTCGAATATTTGATTGCATTAGTATTATCATCATTACACCATATCGGCTTTACTAGTTTTCTTTTGGTCGAGGTGCAAATAGACTACCGAGCTAGATAACTTCCGCTCACTCGTTTGATATCCGAAAAATCGTATGTTGTATTTTCGGAACACTTGTTTTCGCCACTTTAAAAGCGTAGCCACGTAGTTTAACATATTCATCCCAAAATACTTAATTATTAGTTCCCTTACCTTCTAGTAGTAACAAAAAAAAACTACCTTCTAATAAAGTCATTAGGTTTGGTTGTACCCAAAAAAAAGTCATTAGGTTTTGTTTAGTAGTAAAGGGTTTGGGTAATATATATGCATGAGATCTTAAATTTGATTTCCATTGTAAACCCAAAAAGAACTATCTACATGCTCTAAGAACACACTTTCTTCCACTCTTTTTTAACACACTCCAGTTAAAATTTGCCACATCACTCACTTTTTCTTTTATTTTAATTCTTTTTTTATTAATAAATAAATGAATAAGGAAAAGGGGTGATGTGACAAATTTTAATTGGAGTGTGTTAAAAAAGAGTGTTAGAGAGTGTGTTCCTAGCATTTCTCACTTGCAAATAGAAGATGTGAGTGATGTCCGGATAGAGATTAGCTACAATAAATAAAGCACATTGTTTCACACAGTTTTTTTTATCTCAACCATTCATTTTTAAATCGGACGGTTATAATTACTTAAAAACAAAATAAATTATAAACAATCTCATATATCAATTTTAGATTGAACGATCAAGATGAATAATTGCGTGACGCAGTTACTGCGTCAAATCTAAATTCTTGATGTCCATATATTAAGAAAGATTAGAAGGCATACAAAGTATGCTCTTCATATTTTGTCACGTATGAAAACTTCGAACTACTTGAACTAAGTGGTATTATGGTCGTTTTTGTGGCTTCTTGTTTGTTTTCGTCACAATCAAATATTTTTCTGTCTAGAAGTTTGTCATTTTGTTTCATTTGAGGAGTAGGAGATTTTTAATAGGTGTTTTGATTGATCTTGTGTTGTGCTTTTCATTTTGTACTTTTTGGTAAGATCATTTCAATAAACCTCTAATTATTGAAAGAAAAAAAAGTAATAACAAGGGATTTTTAGTTATATGAATATCTTATCCACTTTTATTGTTTATCCATGTTACGGAACATGTTATTTGGTGAGACCAATTTCTGTGACAGCATATAAAAATTGTTTTGCATGATTGAGCTTCCTACGTTTTTCTTTGTGCTCCATTGTGATGCCGAATTCACGAACAAAGATTCCTAAGCCTTAACTTCAATGCCATTTTGATAGTACATCATATGGGCATAGCTCAAAAGGGCAAATGGTTGAGTCGACTAAAATTGAATGATTTTTTTTTTTCAAGTTTCATTAATTTCTTTTTGGATTTAATAATCACGGCGGTATCTGTTAACATTTGATTTTAATTATAATCATTTTTAAAATATTTGGTTGTGATTTATTGATAGTGTAAAAAATTTAACATGGACAATGTGTGAAATTAAAAAAAAAAATTATGGTGTTGATATTCTTCTAATTAACATGGAAAATAGGATTACTCTATTTCAATCTTTAATGCGAAAGTTAAACTTGATAACAAATCATTTTTTTATAATTGTTAGCGTCTTTAATTTGTTATACCGAGTACATCAAACTATTTAGTCTTCTCCTTTACAAGACTCTTTTAGCGGCATAATTCATATTTTCTCCGGCCACATTTATAAGTAAAATTGACTTTTTTGTTCATTGAAAAATGAATGTATGTGGCATATATTATAGACGGCATACATTCATTTTTTAATATAGCAAAAAAATCAAATTTACTTATAAATGTGGCAGAGGAAGTACTATTGAACTACACCTTCTTAAGACATACATTAGTGTATCTATTATCTTCTATATTTATGTAATTCACTTATTTAGTCTATCTTAAAATTTATTTTTAGCTTAAATTGTTATTACAAGTATGTAATAATTGAAAAATACAAATTTCCTACATATCTCGATAGTAAGAAACACTAGCTAGCGTTCTACTTCAAATCCACACAAATTAGACTTAATTTTAAATTTGAAACTTTTTTCTTATCAAATAGTTTAGTGACTAAAAATTTCATGGATAAATATAACGACCGAGATTCGAACTTTCATCCCCTACATATATATAATACATTGACACTTAATTTCAAACTCTATCATATACAAATCTCCAAAATGTGTATCACATTATATTGGGGTCCATACATATATCGTATACACGTATAAGCACATACAAGTGTGTGGCTTATAACAGTGCCATAGAGGCTGAAACATTAATTAAAATTTTAAACCATAATCACTTTAACATATACACCACTTGATCATGTTATATATAACAAGTCCCATGTTACTAAGAATAATAAGCCAACTATTCCATTATCACTGCATAGTTGTCTCTTCAACTTCCTTAGATTCACTTCAATTTTCCTTTGTCTTCATCTCACCATAATCCTAAAAAACTAGACACGAATCTTTTGGATTCAAGACAGAACAGATAGATCTGCAGTGCTGTTCATTTGACTAATACAGTCATCAAACACTCACACAAAAATATATAATATAATAATTTATAATAGTGTGACAAAAGTTTTCACTGTAGACATGCAGGTAATGCTTTTTTTTTTTATGTGATTAAATTATATATATAGTTGAATTTGTAACATGCATTATTCACATAATATCTAATAGTAATAAATAGTCCTTTTGGTTTTTAATACTATAGATTCTTCAATGGCTCTTTAAAAGGGCACAAGAACAAGAGAGTGAGAGAACCACTTCCAATCTCTTTCACCAAAAGGAAGATACCAATGGTAAGATTGATTATAAACAAGTCTCTCTTCTCTTGTTAATTAACTTCATTTATGATTTTTAGTATGCAAAATGAAGAATTTTTTTTGTAGAAAATGTTAGTAAGTTAGTAGTCGTCGGTTAGTTGGTGTTTGAACTCTGAACCTCCTGCTTAAAAATCATTCAGTGTCTCTTAACTCGTCAACTGAGCTACCTACCTGAGATGCGAAATGAAGATTTTTATAATACTAATATATTTCTAAATGTTGTTTCATTTTTCAGAACAAAATGGTAAAGGGATAAAGATTAGTGTACTAAACCATGATGGATCAAATAAAAAGACAAAGAGATTTTTATGGTGCAAACATGGTTACAAGAATTTGAAGATATTTTCTTCTTTATATAGAAAAGACATTCAAAAAGCTTGCTTTTTCAAAACACTCAACTTAAAGAGAATAGGTTCTTTCAAAATGAAGAAAGGAGAATCATCCCGAGAAGAAGCGGTCGTTAACAAGATCGTTAACAAGACAGAGTCGACGAGTCACGGAGGAAACAAGGTTTTGCCTATAACTCATGAGGCACCATTGTCATCTTCAGCTGAAAGAAAGGACCAATGTGATAAAAAGAAGCCTATTTCTAGAATGAAAGAGTTGCTTAGATGGGCTGCTTCTGCTAAAACAGAGAAAGGAGGAAAATTCTATGGAAGAAAGGTGATTCTTTAACTTTTTTTTGTTTAGCTTGAGTTTTGGTTTTGTCCTTCCATATTACTATTTCTTCTGTTTTGTCTTTTTTATTTTATGTATAAAAATTGAACAAAATGTCCTGACTCCGCCATTGATTATATTCGTTAGCCCAAAAGATCTGAGAACTTAAAAGTTTGAACCCCTAAACTATGGCGTGGCTTCGTGAGACATATACATCAAGGTTTTTGATGTATATGTCTCACGGAGTCACGACTCACGACATTAGCCTAAAAGATCTGAGAACTCAAAAGTTTGAACTCCTGAGCCATGGTTGTGGCTCCGCCTGGCATAAACATCAAAAGCAATGATGTCGCGGCCCGAACCGCAAACTTTTATTTAAAACCTATGAAGTAAGAACACAGACATGATCATCAGTTATGGCACTGAAATGTCTACACCGATAAAAATTTAAGAAAATGATATAATGTAATATAATCATAAATATCGTGTCAGACACCGACGCGTGTCTGACACTGAAACACGCCTAATTTGATGAGTGTCTGTGTTTTATAGTTTAAAACCCTTAACTACTTTCTCATTTGGATTTTATGATTGAAAATTTATCAGGTATTAATGTTCCGGAGACGTGGAAACTTAAAAGCAGTTCAAGATGATGATCAAGCTATGAGTGAGTCACCAAAGATCAGTTTCAGATGGGATGTGGAAAGCTGCTCCACCACTTCCTCCGCCTATTCAGCTTTCTCAATGGCATCTTCAACAAGAAATGGACAAAACAAAATTGCAACTTCCACTATATCAATCCCTCATTCTGAAAGTGGACACACCACTTGTAGAAAAGGAAACTGGATCACAACAGATTCTGAATGTATGTCACTTTTTGCATGTGAAGCCTTTTTATATACAACATCTATTTCATTTCTATGGTAGTTTAAGGTGTTTTATACATATTAAAATAATTGATGTGTGTATATGAGAAAATAATCTTATATTTATCATTAACCAAATAGTGGAATATGAACTTCACTTGAAGACGAATCATTATGTAAAATATGCTTTTAAATTGCAGTTGCTGCCACAGATGTGGTTGCAGTCGTTGCAACTGTAACTATTGTGGTTGCTACGACGCGCATTGCAATTGTTGCATTATAAAATAATTTTAAATATTTAAAGGTGACACCATCATGCCACTGCACTATTTATCTACTATAGTAGAGTTCACTTTGCTTTGTAATTTTAATCGAGAGGTATTGAAATTCAAAGAGAGAGATTGTTAATAGTATATTTTTTTTATTAGATTTGAAGTAGATTCAGATTTAGTTTTCTGCAATTTTAATTTGTGATGATAAAGTTTGAACAAATATGGTTATAAATTATAATTGTCTCATGCAGTTTTTAATGCGGTTACGATGCAGTTGTACACGTAATTAAAAAACGAGAAGCTATCATTAGCTAGCAAGACATTTTCAAGCATTTTGACTAATTTCTTCATCATATTTTTGTTTGATGTACAGTTGTGGTGCTGGAACTATGAAATAAATGTACCTACAGCAGATGTATCTCAAGTGTGGTGAAGGGGTAGCAAGCAATCTATGTCACAAGTTAATGCTCTAATATATTTGTAAACTCATGGCTAATTTCTATCCAGATATTTTGTAAAGTTTTTATGTAACTTAACTAAGATAGAGATATTGAGAGGCACAAGAGAAAGAGATGTGAAATCTGTAGTTAATAATTTTGAATATTCTAGATGACAATGAGAATGTTTGGCATCTACATTATATTAGAGGTATAACTAGTTAATGTAGGAGATGAGCTTACAAGTCAATTGAACAACTTCCTTTTTATTGAATTTCTTTTTTCTCTCCTAAATTTATTAAGTGTGAGTGGTTAAGTCTCACATCGATTATGAACGGGAAGAATGTCGAATTTATAAGAGAGATAACCTATTATAATCTAATATCTTATGGTTTTGGTGGAGAAGTGGTGTTTCCCTCTCCTGTGGTCCTGGAGTATTTACCCGTTGTTTCTTCTAACGCTTCCCCGTATTCTCCAACAAGTGGTATCAGAGCCTGGACTTGGTGGGGGAGTTAGGGTATCTTCCTTTCCTATAGTCCTAAAACATTGGCATGTTGTTTTTTCTGACGCTCTCCCAGTCCAATATTATGCCCTATGAAATTATAATAACAATTTGCTAAAAATTCTATATTCTAAATAGTGTTATTGATTTAAAGGATAAATAGTCATTATAATTTAATACATATAGTATACTATATTAGAAAATAAACTAACATCATGTATATGAAAAATCAAACGTTAGTTATTTTTGTGGTGATTAGCGCTGGACTTGATAAGGATGACAACGGTTCGATTTACATAACTGTATTTGAGAAGAGTAAAAGACATATAATATTTGAATATTTATGTCTTGATAAGTAAAGTGAGATTGTGCCGGATTTACTATAATTGATATCTCCCCTAAGAATTAAAGATGATCGAGGTAGTCCAGCTTTTACTTTTGAGGATGGATGTGGAGGTGTAACTCTTTTGGTCGTCTTGTCAAAAAAAAACTCTTTTGGTCACACCTAGAAATAATGTAGCGGAATCACCACCCACCATGACTTCTCTTTTCCAGTAGCTATGTCTGAACTGAACCTCGTTGTTGGGCCTCCACTCAGTGGCGGAGCCAAGAAACATATAAAGCTCAGGTAAAATTTAAAATTTAAACAAAAATTCCAATTTTACATTGAAAATTTTCAAATTTCAAAAAAAACTCAGTTTTGCCTTAAATTAATTCCCTCAAATCTCAATTTTACTCTAAGTTAACTCCTAAAACACCAAAAAAATTATTTTGCGGTGAAAAATTTGAGTTTTGAACAAAAAAACTTCAATTTTACCCTAAATTAAGTTCTAAAAATATCAATTTTACTCTAAATTTACCTCTAAAACAAAAAAATATTCCGACCGAGCCCGGACTGCCGCCCTAGCAGCCCGGGTGGTAAATCCGCCACTGCCTCCACTCCAGTTGACCTCTCTTGTTCTCCCCCTCCCCCCTTACACGAAAAATTAAAGTCTTATTTGTGTGTCAGTTGTAAAGCAACAACTTAAGGCTTTCATTTAATCAATCATATATATATTCTCAATCGCCATGCCCAACATTATTTCATTGATTAACGTATTCGTTCTCACACTCATCATCATCAAAGAATAACAATGAAACATTATAACCGATAAATGACGAACTATAGGCAGTCATTTATCGACGAGATTTATTTTAAAATGAAAAGAACAAGTAAGAAGATAAAATTTTAGTTGAGAGAAATAAATTGTGCAAATATTCACTCTTGATTATTTGCGAAACATTTTAAAGATCGCAATATGACGAAACGCATGCAAGTCGTTGCTTCCTTGGTAGTCATTCCGATTCTCTGATTGGGTCTTAGGTTCCTATCTGGAAACGAAATCTGTTTACGCTTCCATAAAAGTCTTAGCAACATGTCTAATTATAACACTCCATACAAATTTAATTTACACATTTATTAGTGTCACCACCAACATCATGTATATCCATGTTCATATACAAGTTTGAAGAATGCTAAAGGATGTGTGCAAACGTATATGTTAAGGAATATTGGTATAGCTAATATGGATCATATCTACTCTAGAATCAGATTCAATGTTGTAGTGTCGAGATTGAACAAGTTGAAGGCCAGAACTGAATATCCCACAATTCAATTGCAAGAACATTTAAAGATGTATTTACGCATAAAGTCACACACAAATTTACCATGTTGAGAATAATACAATCCACTACAAGTTAAATTTCCAAAACTAACATTGTAATATACTAACAACTAACATTGCTTATTAAAAAAAACAATTGATTCTTTTACATGCCTTGAATTCTTGCAATTCAATCACAATGTCATGAACACGATTGTTTGCCGAATTTCAAAGTTTTCTCTCATATCTGATCGATGAGAGAAATATGAGCATGTTCATATTATTTCCAAAGAGTCCGCACAATAAGTGCAAATTAAAGAAGATACTAATTCTACAGTGGATCACAAATATAATGTCCTTCCACATCAAGTTTGATTAAATCCCTAAGTAAAGAACTTAGTGTTGTTGTTAGAGCCCTAAGGGCCAATACTTTTAAGTACTTGTATTTAAATTATTTATTAATAATATAATGTTTTATTTATTAATTAATAATATAAGGCACTTCTTTATTATGTTTGTAGGAGTCTAAAATAATAAAGTCCCTAGAATAGATAGTCCGTTTAATATTAAGTATGACTTAATCATGAGACTAAATTAAACATAAGGACACTATTCTTAAAGTATCCGTAGTCGAGCTTTAAGGTGAAAAGGGATAACCTTAAAGCATAAAGACTATTATGAAGATAGATTGATGATCGCATCTCATGGATCATAGGATAAGGAGTTATCAAGTCTTGACATAGATATAAATATTAGGAGTAATATTTATATTGGATTGACCCGCTATGAGAGAACTACATGGAAGGTTATGTAATGTGTCATAAGTTACTCTCATGGTGATAATGGTGTAAACCACCCTTCGACCTGAAACCACTATGTACCCTAGATGTAGAGTCAAGTGCTTTATCACTGATCTATCGTTGTCCGTAACTGGATAATGAAGGCAGTGGATAGGTACTTTTACAAAGCATGCTGAGGGACAGTAGTGACTTAGATGGAATTTGTCAATCCTACATAACAGGATAAATGTCTATGGGCCCAATATTGAACTGGACAAGGATGACACAGTTTGCCTTGTGTTCAATATAGACATAAGGGCAAAGGGGTAATTGTACACAACAGATATTGTCACTGAATGTTTTTGTTAAGATCACATAAACGTTCCGTAATATGGGTAGCATTGATGTATTGCTAGAGACCACTCAATGTTTATAATATTAGATAGTTGATTTAATATTATTGCCATCGTTACGGAATCCTACAGGGTCACACACATAAGGATAGTATAGTGTGAGAGATAGAGAACACCGTAAGGTACGGTGCACTTGAGAAAAATATGCATTGTGATAAAGTATCACAAATTAATGAAAGGCGGTACACCATATGGTATGGTGGGCGCGCGCGCACATGAGTATGATGACTCATGGGGTGCGCGCCCCAATAAAAGATATGGTGAGTTTTTATTTTATTTTGTTTGTTTGTTACAAACAAATCTTGTTGTTTATTTTGTTTGTTTTTGTTACAAACAAATTTTATTGGACAAGAAAAATGTTTATCTTGGAGAACAAGATAATAAACAATATAAATAAAGACCTAGTGAAAAAAGTTTCACAAGTGAACAAGTGAAAACAAGAGACTTTCATAACAATATTAGGGTTACGTGAATCCTAATATTTTCTCAGTATTCTATCACTCTCACTGTTATTCTTCATTCACAAGCTAGCACTTGGAATGGAGAAAAGTTGTTCGTGTGGACTAGTTAGAGACGTTGCGGTTCATCCTTCAACGTTCGTTATCGTCTTGTTCATGATTCAAAGGGTTCTATTCTACGAGACGTAAAACCCTAAACACATGATCATGACCTTTCGTAAGGATCTCTTAAGGAAATTTTTTGAATTCCGCTGCTATTACTAAACCTATTTTCCTTCAGTGGTATCGGAGCCACTTACGAAACCATTATTATGATGTCTTTTATGTTTTAATTAGATTAGAATTTTAACAAGACGAAATCAAGGAATTAAATTTTAAATTGATCAAGGCTTATATGTGATATAAGGGAACATGATGCAAATAGAGTATATTTGATATACTAACTTTCATCCATTGAATCTATGAACCAATAATCGTTATTGGTAATTCTTGATGGCATGAAGTTGTTGCATTAGGGTTCATGACAACACAAGGGTTGTGATGTCACGAAAAACTGCTTCAGAATTACCGGAAATCGTGACACGATGAGAGTCATCGTAACACGATGGGAAAACAGAAAATGCCTAAAACAGCACCATCGTGACACGATGAGAGTTATCGTGACACGATGGCAAAACAGAAAGTATCTGAAACAGCACCATCATGACACGATGAGAGTCATCGTGACACGATGGACCATCGTGACACGATGGGAGCCATCGTGACACGATGGACAGGACAGAAAGGTCCTAAAAATGCACCATCGTGACACGATGAGAGTCATCGTGACACGATGACCAGGACAGAAAAGTTCTGCTTCCTGAGTTGCTGAATCGTGACACGATGATGGTCATCGTGACACGATTTTGCCTGATGTGCACAACGTGATCAATTTTAAAATTTAATTTTAATTAACAAGTTTCAAATCAATGATAAATTTTGTCTATTGCATGTATGTTGATACATGTGAGAGTGTTTTGTATGTTAAACAAGACGGTGAGATCAAAACTAAATTGAAAACCCCTCAAGAGACACATAAGAAATTAATAAAG
The DNA here is from genome assembly GCA_951804385.1 of Trifolium dubium. Classification (NCBI taxonomy): domain Eukaryota; kingdom Viridiplantae; phylum Streptophyta; class Magnoliopsida; order Fabales; family Fabaceae; genus Trifolium; species Trifolium dubium. The sequence goes on along the minus strand of OX638072.1, from coordinate 16,247,722 downwards.
AAGATGTAGGTTTCGCCCATCGCGAGGTGCATCATCTTTACTAATAAAGTATGTGAATATTAAGTTAATGCTTTCCAAATTTTAGAACTCATCAAGACTGGTATCGAATAATGTGGGTTCGCCTACCGCGAAGTACATTGTCATTATAGGTATGATGCGATGGGATAATGGTAATATCCAACTTCTAAAATTGGGTTAAACTTAACTAAACAAATATAATGAGATTATATGAGTTTAGAAGCAAGCATTGGGAACAGTTCATATGATGAATTAGAATAAGGAGTTATTCACCCAACGGAGATATTCGAGAATTGTATGAGATGCAATTGGAAAGAGTTCCTACCTAAATAACTGAGTTTTGTGTAATCCGCCCACCGCGGACTTAGAACAAAGTGAAATATGGATCTCGATCCACTAGAAAATCTTCCAACGGAATTTTCCGAATCAAATGATGAGGGTCATTTGTTTTGAGTAAAATAGTGGAAACCTTTTAATAAAAGTCCTTATTAGAAGATTTAGTCATAATACAAAACTTACATAATTTTGAAATTAAATACCGTACAAATAAGGTTGTCCTTATGAAGGACAAGGATTTCAGAAAACCGTTTCTGAATTGGTACACAAACAAGAATTGTTCTCAAATGCAAGAAGAACTATAAGATCTTGAACTATGCTCTAAAGGAACCTACTATAACTAGATTTAAAAGGGATGCTTGTCGGAAGTATCAAAGTTAACATCTAGATATAGAATATATATCATACTTTTAAAAAGAATAAATGATGTGATCATTTAATCTCAAGCAAGATCTTTTTGAAAGAACTTCAAAGTATGATAGTTTTCTCAAATTGATCAAAGTGTTGATCTTAGGATTCAATCTAACAAATTATAATGGATAGATATGAATTTTGAATTTCTATGTCTACCGGAAATTGTTGAATTGAATGAGAAATAATTTGCACTATCAAAATTTGAGATATAATATAAATAAGATTTATATTCCTCTCATTATGGAATAGAGCAATAATGGTTGCCAAAGGAGAACGGCTATTTCAAAATGATTAGATCATTGATTAAAATGTGAATGCCGTAAATAGTTCTTGAAAGAGTCAAAGAATGAAGTAAGACTTCATTATTATACATATTGTTATAGAAAATCAAAGTTTCTATTTCTACATCAAAGGTATATGATATAAGATGTTGAATCTCAATTTTTCGAAAATAGAGATGCTTAAAGAATTAGAACATTGACTATAATTTTAAGTCAACTTATGTCTAGAATGAAAATTGTTTCATTGACAATAAGAGCTTATGAAAATTGTTTCATTAATGACTTAAAATCAAGTTTGAGATGGAACACAATAATTGTTATTGAATTCCATCTAGTAATAGAAATGTTAATTATATCTTGTATTGACAAGATATGAATTGTAGCCTTAAATAATAAGACAAGCAATTGTCCTATCATTTAAGAAGAGTCTTCTATACTATTGTTCCAAGTCAAGTAATGGACTAGTGTTCCATGATCTTGATGGGATTATCTATAACAGTTGTGATAAGAACCAAATAAGATTTGGACCTTGAAATATGTATCAATAGAATTGTTGTTTAGTACAAATATTTGATGTGTCAATGAAGTAACACATGAACTATTTGAACAATATACATGAGATGTATATGGACCACTAAACATATTTGATATATTAAGTTTATTTTACTTCATTAATGTTGATGATTGAAATCATTAAATGTGGATATGTGTGTGACACAAACTAACATCTTTGAATTTGTCAAAGAGTTGAGACAATGAAGAAAATAGAACTCGACAAAAGTATTTAAGTCATATGAATAAGTCATATTAGTAAATACTTAGTTAATGAATATAATAACTATTTTATGACATCATGTTTGACATGATATTATTTAAGGATAGTTTAATTATATACATTATTGACTCTTAAAATCTTTTTGCTTATAGTTAATCTTCACCCACAATTAGTTTCCCTTTTAAAATCATCATAAAGACACCATATGCGATATGGAGGTAAAAGTACCAAGTTTGTCTTCATGAGAATTTTGGATTGAAAAATTTATTAGCTAAATTAAATCCAAGACTAATGAATAAATATGTGGAAGTATTCTAAGGGATACTAGTCTTATATCACTCTAAAGGACAAAAGTTGTTTTGTTGTTGAGTTTGAAGCATTCCTTTAATGGAAGTGTGTTTCTAAAAGAAACAGTGGGAGTGATATAGAACTTGAAAAAATTATTCAAGCACTACAAGACATATTTATTGGAAAGGGAACACAAACCGGTTCCTCAAGGTTGTTGAAGAACCATTGATTTGAGTTGCACAAAATCTTAGATAAGTCTAACATATCACATGGATAAAGAGTTTGATTGGATCATGACTTGGCAAAGTGATATGGTTTTCATAATAGATAAATCTCTGACTTTTTAAAAGGTCGTAAGACCGTCTATATTCTGAGAAGTGGCTAAATGCCAGGAAATCTTATAAATAATCCATATACACTAGCCTTATGTAGATAATGGTTATGTCATCAAAATGAGTAAGACTCGTACGATGAAAGTAGGTATTATTATTGAATACTAATATGGATGGTATTAAGAATACCTTTTTAAGATTTGATTGATCATTAAAGGTTTCATGCAAAATCATAATGCAAATTATGATGAAACCCTAAATGTAATTAATAGTAAAAGCTTAAAATTTGTTTGATTGCTTTTACTAAATGTTGTACTACATATTTTGGTGGATGGATAACAAAATTGCATTCCTTAATTGGAATGACCTAATATTTATGTACTAGACATATATGTAGGGTTTTGTTGATCCAAAGGATGCTAGAAAGGTATACAACTTGTAGCTATCTAATTTTGATTAGATAAAGTTTTCAGAAATTTAATTATTATTTGTTTGTTCCTTTTATGAAGTTTTGAGAAAACAAATTAATAAGGACAAACCTGTCTAATTTTGATTAGATTGAATGAATTTAAATATTTGTTCCTTTTGGAAGTTTTATGGAAAACAAATTGATAAAGGACAAATATATAAATATATCTTGTGCACACAAGGATTTAGTGGGAGCAATAATATTAAATATGGTGTAATATGTGGAAGACATATTAATCATCAAAAAGTATTTTCTTTTTACATGTGAGACATGATTAAAGAAATAACTCTTGATGAAATACTTAGGCAAGAATTCCTAAAGAGTTAGGAATAGCCTATCTATTTGGGCAAGGATTCCTAAAGAGTTAGGAATAGCCTATGTACATGTATTAATGAAGTGTCGAGACACTTAACGTGTGAAATTATTGCGTGTCATATGATTGATTTTGTCAAAAGGACAAAATCATATCTCATTGGATGAGAAAGAGACATGTGAAAATAATCCATATGCTTTGGAAGATAGGATTAATTATGCACATCTTAATATGTACAAAATTAGATACACCATGTGATTGTAACAACAATCAATAAATACCAAAATTGAAATTAGTGTTTGACACTAACTTACCTTCAAGAATATCCTTAAGGACCTTAATGGAACTAAGGACTAATTCTTGAAATAGATGGATATGGAAAGGATCATTATAAGGAAGTTATAATGATGGAAGTTTCCATATCAATGTATTGTATATCATGCTCGAATATAAACATTGAAAGCTATAAGATATGCTTCGTAGTATTTTTATTTCAGTTACTAAAGTTAAGTATTAAAGATTGGATCGTTTAGCTTATGATTAAGCTAAAACTATGTTTCAGGTGTTGCAAGTCACATTAATCACATTAGTGATGGTGATGGTTTAATCTTGCAAGCACATTTGAGAATAGATCTCACCGACGATTCATTTATACTTAGACACTTCTATATTTCGATAGAGATCGAAATAGAACGTTGGAAGATACGTAAGATACCAACATAAGGAATTGTTCCTCATCCACTAATTAAGCTTCTTGCGCAGTTGAAGCGTGATGGGCATACTAGGTCTATGGGTGTTAGAGAACACCTAATTGGCCTTAGTGCTAGTGGGAGTGTTGTTGTTAGAGCCCTAAGGGCCAATACTTTTAAGTACTTGTATTTGAATTATTTATTAATAATATAATGTTTTATTTATTAATTAATAATATAAGGCACTTCTTTATTATGTTTGTAGGAGTCCAAAATAATAAAGTCCCTAGAATAGATAGTCCGTTTAATATTAAGTATGACTTAATCATGAGACTAAATTAAACATAAGAACACTATTCTTAAAGTATCCGTAGTCAAGCTTTAAGGTGAAAAGGGATAACCTTAAAGCATAAAGACTATTATGAAGATAGACTGATGATCGCATCTCATGGATCATAGGATAAGGAGTTATCAAGTTTTGACATAGATATAAATATTAGGAGTAATATTTATATTGGATTGACCCGCTATGAGAGAACTACATGGATGGTTATGTAATGTGTCATAAGTTACTCTCATGGTGATAATGGTGTAAACCACCCTTCGACCTGAAACCACTATGTACCCTAGATGTAGAGTCAAGTGCTTTATCACTGATCTAACGTTGTCCGTAACTGGATAATGAAGGCAGTGGATAGGTACTTTTACAAAGCATGCTGAGGGACAGTAGTGACCTAGATGGAATTTGTCAATCCTACATAACAGGATAAATGTCTATGGGCCCAATATTGAACTGGACAAGGATGACACAGTCTATGCCTTGTGTTCAATATAGACATAAGGGCAAAGGGGTAATTGTACACAACAGATATTGTCACTGAATGTTTTTGTTAAGAACACATAAACGTTCCGTAATATGGGTAGCATTGATGTACTGCTAGAGACCACTCAATGTTTATAATATTAGATAGTTGATTTAATCTTATTGCCATCGTTACGGAATCATACAGGGTCACACACATAAGGACAGTATAGTGTGAGAGATAGAGAACACCGTAAGGTACGGTGCACTTGAGAAAATTATGCATTGTGATAAAGTATCACAAATTAATGAAAGGCGGTACACCATATGGTATGGTGGGCGCGCGCGTACATGAGTATGATGACTCATGGGGCGCACGCCCCAATAAAAGATATGGTGGATTTTTATTTTATTTTGTTTGTTTGTTACAAACAAATCTTGTTGTTTATTTTGTTTGTTTTTGTTACAAACAAATTTTATTGGACAAGAAAAATATTTATCTTGGAGAACAAGATAATAAACAATATAAATAAAGACCCAGTGAAAAAAGTTTCACAAATGAACAAGTGAAAACAAGAGACTTTCATAACAATATTAGGGTTACGTGAATCCTAATATTTTCTCAGTATTCTATCACTCTCACTGTTATTCTTCATTCACAAGCTAGCACTTGGATTGGAGAAAAGTTGTTCGTGTGGACTAGTTAAAGACGTTGCGGTTCATCCTTCAACGTTCGTGATCGTCTTGTTCGTGATTCAAAGGGTTCTATTCTACGAAAGATAAAACCCTAAACACATGATCATGACCTTTCGTAAGGATCTCTTAAGAAATTTTTTTAAATTCCACTGCTTTTACTAAACCTATTTTCCTTCACTTAGATCAATGTTCTTCTTTTATGACCATAAACCAAAACTCATTCATAATTTCTCTAAATTTGCAAGACTAATTAAGGGGTGCTTCACGCTTCTATACATCTACTACACTCAATATCAGAAGTTATGCATTTTATGACTCTAAGCTATGTTTAGAAATTAGAAACTGCATATTCCGTCTGAGACGGATTGTCATTTTGGTCGCAACTTTGTATAACATATTATATAGTTATTACAAAATATTCTAAATTATTTTTAGTGATAGATTAAATTTGTACAACATATTTTAATAAAAGTTAAATTATATAAAACGTAAAAAAAAATTATTAGTCATAAAATAAACTAATTAGTAGTATAATAATTAATAAAAAATGGAAGTTATGCATTTTCTGACTCTAAGCTATATTTAGGAACTACTGTATATTATTTCTAATACCACAAGATGGAATTTTGTGACAAAATTTTTTCCATCCCAAAATAATTAAATTGGGAGGGAATTTGCAACGAATTATGGTTACAAATATTATATTAAAAAACTATTTGACAATTTGGGACGGAATTTATATTTTGTCTCGTGTTCGTGACAGATTGTAATTTTTGTCGCAACTTTGGGACAGATTTTTTATTTATGTCGCAAAGGTAGGAACATTGGCACCAATATCGTGTAGGAAATTTGTAATATATTTTTCCGTCACAATCAAACATATTATATAGCTATTAGAAAAAATTCTAAATTATTTTTAGTGATAAATTAAATTTGTACAACATATATTTAATGAAACTAAAATTATATAAAAAGTAAAAAAAAAAATATTAGTCATAATGTAAACTAATAATTAGTAGTAAGAAAATTAAAAAAGGAAAAAAGAGTAAAGTGTATTAGATTAATTTCTTTTAAAATAAAATAAATAGGTTTATTGGATAAATTAAAATAATTGTTAGTAAAATAATAATTGTTACTTTAAATAAGTGTTAGAAGAAATAAAGGTTTCCTTCTTGTTCAACTCTAGGTTCCGTTTTATCTAGACAGAACAGTACAAGACACTACAAGACAGAACAACATAAGACAAAAGCTTAAAGTAAGTTTAAATAATGTTCAGGTCCTTGTAAATTTGCGTTTTTTTATATAAGTCCCTGTAAGTTTTTTTGTTTTAAGTAAGTCCCAACAATTACATTTTCTTTTCAAATTAGTACCTAAAGTCAAAATCCGTAGGAAAATTCGAAAGAAAATTTGCACGAAAACTGCAGATTTTCCTGTGGATTTTGACCTTAAAGACTAATTTGAAAAGGAAATGTAATTATAGGGACTTAATTAAAAAAAAAAACTTACAGGAACTTATATCCAAAAAGCACGAACTTACGGGGACCTAAACATTATTTAAGTCTTTAAAGTATTGAACAAATTTTGTCTTGTACTATGTTTCATGGAGAAAATATTATTTTAGTGATTTAGATGACTTGTATTATGGACAAAAAATTGTGTCGTGGTTCAGTGTGAGACAATAATATTTGTTTTTGTCTTGTCTTTTGACCCCCCCAATTTGCCTAGTTCTAGTGACAATTTTCAAAGTAAATATAGTACAGCTGAAGTTGTCATGTCTAGTACCTTATTTTTAGTAGATCAAACGCACCCGTATTTCTTTATCGTTTAGAGAAGAAAGCTTAAATCCTTAAACTAAGGTTGCGCTCGTCCCTCATTTCCACGCCACCACTCTCTCCTCCTCTCATCTCAATCACTCTCTTTCGCGAACTCTTTGCATTCAACCTTTTGAAGATCTCGCTCGTTTACGCTTGTCTTCAATCAAGATATATGATTCTCTTTTTTCTTTACCCTAATCCTATTATCCCTAATTCTCTCTTTGTTGTTTTCCCTCCAGTTTAGTACTTTTTCCCTTTTCAATTTGGTGTTTTTCCATTCAATTTTGTGTTCATTCCTTTAATCTCTCTGGTCAGATTGATTTTTTTTCTAGAAGTGATATAAACTACTTCCTGTTCATACTATTATGAATAAAAAAAATTAGATTCAGTAAATAATTGATATAGTAATTTATATATTATAGATCATATAGCAAGGACGTCAAAATTATATGTTGGTCACCAAGTCTTTGAGTCTAAAACATCTTGTATTTTTTTTATCGTGGTGAATGAAATGATATAATTTTACTTTTGTCAAAAACAAATATTATAGATAATATAAATTAGTTATTTAAAATTTTTACAAATAAAACTTTATTTATAATTATGATTAGAAAAATTATTTGTTACATTTAAAAGTTAAAACTACTCTACATGAGTTATGGTTTGAGCATAAACCATGTAATCAATATTTTTCACTTTACGCCATCTAATTATTCTTTTTTTGACGCATAATATCATCAACTTTTTTTTTTGACAAGAAACAAATTTCATTCATTCATATGTTAAAATAGCAATAATACAAGAGATGAAAATAGTTAAATACTCACTAAAGATACATATAAAACTTTCAATTGACAATATAGCTTTAACAGACCAAAACCTAAATTCTAACAACCATAGCAATTCCTTCCACACATGACTAACAACCAATAATAATTTAATATTCACAGTCTTTGATGACTTCCAACTCCGGAAAAAAGATATTTCCATGTGTTCGCACAAAAATTCGACTATATTTGATCATCAACTTATTATATTTATCACATCACACACATTTTTCCTCTCTATTTCAAGATTTATACCCAAGAAAGATGTATATAACAAACATTTTGGCCTTACTACGTAAGAATAAGAAATTGAATTCATTGCTTCAAAAAAAGAAAGAAATTGAATTCATTCTTTCTCTAAGCCGCCGCTGCCGACCCTATTTTATCATTTTCTTCAAGCTTCTTTCTTCTTCATCTTGTTATTGGCTAGTAGCGGAGCCAGAAAACTTATAAAGCCTGGACAAAATTTAAACAAAAATTTCAATTTACATTGAAAATTTTCATACTTTAAAAAAAATTAAGTTTTACCCTAAATTAATTCTCGCGAATCTCAATTTTACTCTAAATTAACTCCTAAAACACCAACAAAAAAAAAATTGCGGTGAAAATTCTGAGTTTTGAACCAAAAAACTTTAATTTTGCCATAAATTAATTCTTAAAAATTTCAATTTTACACTAAATTTACCCCTAAATTGTTTTTATTCCTACCGAGCCCGGGCTGCAGACCTAGCACCCCGAGTGGCAAATCCGCCTATGTGGTGAGGGGTGGGTTTTGGCCTAAAATCACCCCTTTGCATCTTATTTTCTTCACTTTTAATTTAAATAAGTGTGATTATTCACGTTTTTTAGTTGTTTTACTTTTGTAAGAATTTCGTCGTCTAAGTGTGGCGGGTTGTTGTTCGTCGTCTAAGTGCGGAGGTGTGTTGTTCGTTGTCCGAGTGAGGCGGTGTGTTGTACGTCTTTTGATTAGTACGGCGTTTTTTATTTCGCATCTTTGTGCGGTGTTTGTTTATTTGTATCAAAAAATTAACTTCAACCACTTGCAAATTCAATCAATGATTTGGACGTCAACGTTGCAGATCCAGAAGCATGAATATTCTGATGGCTTTACTTTTATCATATTATTTATAGGCAAAATGTTGTTATATGTTATTAACTTGGATGCTGTGAGTTTGTTCGCAGATTCATCCTTTATGTTTTAGCGAATTTCTATTTGCTTTTTATGGTGTACTCAATCAATTATTGGAATGAATATCTCATTTTTAGTCAAACAAAAAAAATTCTTTTTTTGAAGAAACCATCAAATTAATCTTTATCTTTATAAGCTACTTTTAAATAGGTTTTTTATTTTACTAATATCTTGAATTAATTTTTTATTTATTTATTGTTTCTTACTTTGATCATTTGAAGAGATCAAATTGAAAAGAAAAAAATTATAAAAATAAGGATCAACTGAGAAACATAACATTTGAGAGTGAGTTAGATGTATCAATGATCGATCTAAATTTTCTAATTTTATAAAACACACTCCTAAAATTAGAATTTTTAAGGGTCCGTTTGGTTTGACAAAGGAGATGGATTTTAAGGAATGTGAAGGGAAATGAGGGGAGGGGAATCAGAGAAAACATTTTAATTTGGTTCACCATAAGGGAGGTGAGAGGTGGTGAGAAATTTTAATTATATACCGTATATATGTTTGATTCAAGAGGGGAGAAAATTTACAACTTATTTATCTTTTACCATTAAAATTTTAGAACACTTACTGTCATGATTATTTCTTATTTTAATTCAGTATCTTATCATAATACAACAACTTATAAAATAAATAATACTTCTTCCATCCTAAATTATAAACACCATTTTATAAAAAGTTTAGTCCCAAAATACATCTTTTTTACAAATTATTAGGTGTATTTATTGTTTTTTTCCTACACATACCCCTAATTATTACTACTTACTTGCATTGAAATATAAAAAGTCAAATTTCTACACATAAAAACAAAAGACAATTTAGTAAAATTTATACACAAACTAGACACAATAATTACATTACCAACTTTTCTTAATGTCCTTTTGGCCCGGCTTTTTTTAAGAGTAAAAGTTATTTTAAACTTAAAAATAAAAGTACTAAAAAGAGTTTTACAAATAAAGTTAAGGGGGTTATTGGATTGAAATTTCGAGGGATTTCGAAGGATTATTTTGACAAAAAAAGTCTTGAAGATTTTAAAAAACTGTGAGATTATATTGATTTTGAGAGACTTTTTTTAAAAGACATTTTACAATCAAGATTCTTAACACAGAATTTTTTGAAAATTATAATAAATAAAAAAATCTTGATTGAATAACAACAGATTTTGCGGCATTGAAAAAAGAAAAAAAAATTTGATTGAATAACACAAGACTTTTAAAATTCATTAAAATCTCTCAAAATCCATTAAAACCCTCAAAATCTCAATCTAATAACCTCCCTAAAAGTTATTTGGTAAATTTTTTGTATTTAAAAGTACTTATTATTTTTTGTATTTTAAACTAAAATATTTTGATATAGTTTATTATTTGTAGTTTTTTTTTATATAGCGTATTTTGATTTTTTTTTTGTCTAGACAAATATCCATATTTTTTCATAAATATTAAATCATTTTTTTAATAAGAGCTTCATAAAATACGTGTTTGATGCTACTTATCTCTAGATGTTGCACTCCTTGTGCTACTCTAGTATTTTAATATAATTATTTTTAGTCGTTTCAAAAAAAAAAAAAGTACTTAATATGCGTAAAATAAATCAAAAAGATTTATATATTGAGACGGATAGATTAGTAAAAATCCACATACTCTTGTTACGGCAACCATTTTTTAAGTCATTAGATATATCTTTGAGACATTATTACTTTATACTCTTATCCCTCTTTTGAATAATAAAATGAGATGAGCTTTTGGTTGTAAAAAAAAAACAACTAAAATAACACGTGAAGAGACAAAAAGAATCACAAAAGGGACACAAATGACAAAGGAGACCATATAAGTAGAAAAAATGAACAATGCAAGAAACACGAACTGACTAGCACGAAAAAAAGGTCAATAACCGATACACGTGACCCATACCTCTTTCTAATTTTAATAATCCAACAACCAAACCAATCAATCTACTCCATCCATTCATCCACGTGTCACCTTTTCCTAGTTTCCAATTATACCTTCTGATTAATAGCCCAATTTCGTCCTTGGATTATGCAGAACTATCAAATACTCCGCCTCCATCATTTTAGAAATGTATTGACTCTTTGGTCAAAAAACAAAAAGAAATGTATTACTAATTTACTACCTCTACCTCTATATCTAATTATAAAATTTCGTTTGACTAGTGCACGTACGTTAATGTATAATTTTGATCATTAATATATTTAATTATTTGGTAGTAAAAATTATAAAAGCTTGTTATTTTGAAAGTACTCGTTAAAACAAATCAAACAAGATTTTATATGATAATATTTACATCTATATATTATTAAAAAAGTACAGTCTAAAACATGATAAATAAATAGTGCAATTTTATCAAATGCAATTTTATCAAATGGAGTTTATAAAAAATGACGGAAGAGGTAGTTGCTCCATTAATGACTTTTCAAAAGATTATCCTTCAAAAAAAAATCACGTTATTTTTTATTTTAAAATGAGTGTTGTTTTTGTTTCAAAATGAATATCATTCTTATTTTTGTAATATAAATTTTTTTAATTCTTATTACTACATCCGTCTTTACTTATAAGACTTCGTTGATTAAATTACAGAAATTAAGAAAATGAATAATAATAATAATAAATAATAATAATAATAATAATAATAAATTTGAAGATAATAAATGTTGTTTTTACAAATTTATTCTTTATGAAAAAGAATTTATGTTTTAAGAAATCAACAGGAAAGAAACCACTTCTCAAAATCAGTTGGTTAGAAATTCAAAGAGTGTGGTTGAGCGGTTGGGGTTCATCCTCCCTTAATCAAGGGTTGATGGTTCGATTCTCACTTTTGGTATGAAGCAGTTTTAAATTTTTGGGCCAGCTATCCCACCTATCGAGGTGTCTCCAATCTAGCGAGGGATTTGTCACTGCATTCGGCGATGGATACCCCGGTCTCGACAAAAAAAAATAGTTGTTTAGTTTTTAAAAATTAAAATTAAAATTAAAATTGTCAAAATAAAATGAAAAATTAAAAAAAACCTGAGTTAGGCTTACGAGACTTAATTCAATTTTACAAAAGTGTTTTAAAAACTATTTTCTATTTATTAGTTTTTTAAATTAAAAAAGTAAAACAATTTTAGTATTAAGTTTTTAAAATGTGTTTTAGAAAACTATTTTTAAGAAGAGAAAAACAAAACTCCTTTAACCTGTTTTACTTTTATAGTTTTAAAAATAAATATATAGAAAACAATTTTGTAAAATTGAATTACCAATTAAATTTTTTAGTTTTTAATTTTTATAAACTAGTTTTTTTTTTAAAAATCATTCAAACAAATTAAAAACTAAAATTGTTTCAAACAACCCCTAAATTTATACTCCTCTAAACACTATTATAAGTAAATTTGAATTGTTTATTTAACTACTTAACTACTAATGTATCTGACTTATAATATAAATCAAATAAAAAAAAATTAAATTTATTTATAATAATACCAAGAAGAAATACTTTTCACTTAAGACTAGTACAATACTCCTATAAACCAAAGTTTCAAACTTTACAAAAACACACTCCTAAAATTGCCACATTTGCAGCACATTATCGCTAGCACAAAATAGCTTATAACCGACTCATGTAGTCATGTGACCCGACGACCCGTGCCTCTTTTTTTCTTCTTCTTATTTTTATGCTTTGATTTTTAGAGAAAGAAACTCTAAATACTATTTTATTTTTACGTAACAAACTCTAATACTTTTGAATTTGATTATTTGTGATAAGTTATTATATCAAATAATTACAGTATTATGGTCAATTAACCTCTTAATTTTACAACTATCAATTACTTATTTCTCTTTCATGTAACCTGACACTACATTAATTAGTGTCACGTATAAAACTAACGACTATGTTATAAAAATAAATAGATCGAAAAACAAAGTAGAAGAGATTGAAGTTGTAAAATTAGACCATTTTTGAAATTTTGAGAAATTTGGTATTTCAGCACGTGGCATTCCTTCTCTCACTTCCCAATTATAAATGTGTTGTAGTGGCTCTCCTATGTTCTCTTCTCTACTGTTTCTGTTCTCCATCAATTATCCAAAAATTCTCAAACTTCATAATCACAAACAAATCAAAAACATGACAGAAATCACAGATCTTAGCATAGACCTCATAGATTCAATCCTATCTCATCTTCCAATCCCAACTCTAATCCAAGCTTCCACAATTTGCAAACTATGGCATACAATAATCTCATCATCTTCCTTTTCTTCAAACCACAAACACAAACACAAACCATGGTTCTTCCTTCATGGTATTCACAACATCTCTTCAAAAAATAATCAATCTTTTGCTTTTGACCCTTCTTCTAACTCTTGGTTCCTTCTTCCAACACCTCAACAACCTCTTCATTACCCTAACAACACTTCCTTCATTGGTACTTCATCTTTCTTCTTCATCACTGCACCTAACTTTGTTTATACCTCTATTCTTAAACCTCTTGTATGGAATTCTACTCCACCTCTTCATTTTCCTAGAACTAACCCTCTTTTGGGTGTTTTTGATGATGGGTGTTCTTTGAAATTTATTGTTGTTGGTGGTGTTAGGTTTATTGGTAATCTTGTTGATATAGAGGATCGTTTGGATGTTGAAATCTATGACCCTTTATTGGGTTCTTGGGATTTAGCACCTCCTCTTCCTGGTGATTTTAGATCTGGAAACTCTTCATCATCACTTTCATCTGCTTTGTTCAAAGGGAAGTTTTATGTTTTTGGGATTTATTCATGTTTTGTTTCTTCTTTTGATTTGAAACTTTGTGTTTGGAGTGATGTTAGAGTTGTTAGGCCATCTGGGGTTGTGTTTTCTTACTTGATTGCTTGTAGGGAAAGGCTTGTTTTAGCTGGGGTTTGTAATTCACCAAGTGGGTCTAGCTTTACTTTGTGGGAGGTTGATGAAAAAAGTATGGATTTTTATGAGATTGGTGTTATGCCTCATGATTTGCTTTGTAGTCTTTTTGATGGTGATGAGGATGATAGATTTGCTAGCTTGAAGTGTGTTGGGTTGGGTGATCTTATATATGTTTTCAATGAGGATTATCATAGGATGTATCCTGCTTGTGTTTGCGAGATTCAGAATCGCGGTGATGGGAATGGGAAGTGTTATTGGAGGAGGGTGCCTCAATTGCCATCACATATGAATAGGTTTCACAAAGTTGTTAGCTTCTGTTCAAATGTTTCATTGCATAGTATTCTTGGTGAAGGTCAACACCATTGACTTCATTAAGCTCTCCGCGGATTGTTTTTCGACTAATAGGTATTCATCACTCCACACTGAATTTGGTTGTGTTCTGTTTTGAATTTGATTTGGTTGTGTGTGTGCATCTTTTGATCATATGAAATTATTTCTATCACAAATTCACAATTATGAGACTGACTCTTTCTTTGATTTGCTCTTTAGGATCAAATTATGTATGAATTTCATGTTATATTGTTAGTCATAAGTGTCATAACACAAAACTGTTTTTGGTTTCAGCCCTTTTTAAAACTCATTGTTAATGGCATGATTAATTGCTTGATGTAATTAATTTACTTACTAAATATGTTAGTTTATTGACCCTTTAACAAATTAGTTGCGCTTGTTACTTTGTTAGCATGGTAAGCTAAGCTGTGAGAATTGCTGCTAGATTTGTCTTTGTTGGTTTGTTGAATTTAGTAGGATTTGGTAATGATATTAGTTCAAATGGAAAAGAATGTGAAAAGGTAGTTTTGAGATAACTGAGCTTTTCATTATAGTTTAATGTTTTTGTTCATTATCTTTTAGTAGTCTTTTACATTGCCATTTCAGTGCATTTGGTTTGTTTCTTGTAACTTAATGTCTTGTATTCAATTAATGTTTTATGTTTTTGTTTATGCTAGCAATGGATATTCATGTATTTCTGCGCCTTTTACCATTTTAGTAATGATAATTGATATGTCAAAGTTGAGAAAGAAGAAGTTTAAGATTTTCTTTATCTATTTAACTTTTAGAAAAATTGGAACTTTTAACTGCACAATTAGACAAATTAGCAAATTAGACAAATTTGTCAAAATTAGACAAATTAGCTTTACTTAATGACGGTCCGATTTTAAAATATTTATGAAATGGACATTGTTGGTTAATTCATCTCAGTGCTGATATCATGTGTTTATGCATAAGAGTATAACTCTTATGTTTCTAATCAGCATTGTGCGTTAACATAGTTAACCATCCACTTTATTCGAGTCTCTCAGATTTGTTCTTCCTCATTAATTGCTTATTTAAATGAAAGGAAGTTTGAAATAATGATCACAAAAATATCATCACAAACAGTTGGATTAGGTTGGTTAGTTTCACATTCTACAGAAAGTTATTAAGTGGAATCACTTTACTTACAAGTCAATTTTAGTCGGAATCAGTTCATTCAAATGCAATTTTTTTCACCGCACAATCAAACATATTCAAATAGGTTTGGGAGTCAACTATTTTGTCTACAAAATGCTTACCATTCCTGTACTTATACACTACTTTCATTTTCCAGTATTTCATTATTTAACACTGATATTTGTGATTCAACAGAAAAAAAGAAGAAGAAGAAGGAAATACTCATTGCTGAAAGAAGAAAGAAGGTTCTTCAGTTAGAAGAGAATCATTTGCTCAAGACATTAGTATATAGAATTATAGATGTTGCTTGACATATTCATCTTAGGCATGTGCATCATTGACATAAGATAAGAGCAGCTGTCATAAATATGTATTGATAATTATACAAGTGTAAGTTTTTATATACATTTAGCTGTTATAAAGCATGGATCAATCATTGACTTCCTGAGTTCCTCTTCCCTTTTCTTTATTCTTAGTGATACTGGCAATTGTATGATATTTTTAGTAATTCCAAATGAAAATATAGTTGACCATATTAATGTGTGTTAAATATGTTTGGATCTCAATCCCAAAAGTTGGCTCATAGAGTGAGGTTGCCCTGACATATTTATACACTCGTCAGTCTGAGAATCTAAGCAATGTGAGACTTCAAACAAATTCTAACAACACAACATATTCAACAATGTGAACTATTCAGTTTCATGTCAATGACCAGTTTGCCCTTTATCAAATTGGTTAGTGCTTGTTTGGTTTGGCTTTTGAATTATAGTTTAGGCAAATCACACTCACCTCCCTTGAGGTTTTGTTTAATACCACTAACACTCCCTCTATTTTTTAACCAAGCACTAACCTCCCTTAATTTTATTCTAAACTGACAGACACCTCCCTCTCAATTAACGTTAGTCATCAGTTAATTAACTCTTCCATTTTCATTCACTCACACAATGTCGTTTACTCGTTACCTCTCTCTCCTAGGAACTTTCTCACTTTTTCTGTGTATCGGCTTCTTTTTAACACATTGAGAGATTTATGATGAGTTTCTGTTTATTTCAATTAACTTTATCCGTAAAAACTCAACATAAAGCATACCTATAAAAACTCCAAAATCAACGATGGAATAATTAAAAACAGTTGAAGATTTCACAAATCTCTCTGATCGAAAAATCTATCTGAACCTCTTAATCACTGGATTCTACATAGAGTTTGTTGAACATTTTGAAAATTTAATGTTAATTGCATCGTCTATGGTAGTTTTAATAGGAAGACAGTCGGTTGTTCAAGTCTGATGGTGAGAAAGGCAGCAAAAGAACCAAGGGAAACTCTTTGCACACGTTTGACATTCCATAATTGCCAGTATATGCTACAGCCTACACATCCATGTCTATCACCACTTCACCTTCTTACCATTGTGTTTATTTTTTTCTCTTTGTTTTAGACGGTGATTAAACAGAGTTAATATGGAGGGGAGGTTAATGTCTTTGCAAAAAAATAGAGGGGGTGTTAATGTTATTAAAGAAAACCTTAAGGGAGGTGAGTGTAATTTACCCTTATAGTTTTGATGACGATAGGGTCGACTCAAGGGTAATGTCAATAATATTTAGAGAGTAACAACATATATGATTAAGCAGCTATGACGCACATACACTCTTATAATTGGGCGTGTTCTGGTGCCAAACACGTGTTGTGTCCGACACCGACATAATACTAACACTTTTGATTACATTGAATTATATAATTGTTTAAGAAATTATCCGTGTTGACGTGTCAAAGTCTCTATCGTGTCCGGTGTGCGTGTAGTGGTATGTTATACTATAATATAATAACGATGTGCTCTTATTGTTTACTTCAACCTTATGAGGGATGAAATAATAAAAAAATTGTGATGCTAATGCTCTGAAGGCAACAATAATAACAGTGCTATGAAGTAGGAGTGAGTCTATGGTGAAAGGATTATGGTGAACTCAAGTGACCAAAGGAGATGGATGATGGGGTTCTCATAGAGAATAGTTTTTTTGGTTTGAATCAAGTATCTTCTGCATGCAACTGTAGAGATTAATTTCTCAAGTCGGGTAGGATCATATAATGCAGTCTAACAAATAATATAAACAATTAGATATTATTAATTTAATTTTTTTAATCTTTGACTCATGATTAGAGGCATTTTTTCATTGTACTTTATTTTTTTTAGAATTTTGGACTTATCACTTGTATGCAACATATTTCCTTGCTAATTTTTTTTGTTGGAGGCTTAAAAATGCAATTTCCTTGCTAAACTTTTGTTTGAGTTGTTTGGGCCGGGACCCAAGTGAGTTGAAGGTATGGAGAAGATTAGAAATTTTGGAAATGTTGAAACATTTTTGGAGTTAAAATAGAACCATAAGGTGAGAAGAAAAATATACGAAGACAATTTAAGGAAACTCAAGAATCATAGTTTTCACTTCAATATTAGATCAGATTCTTGACATTGTTGCCCCCTTACGAGCCTTCTACCTGTCGCACATTTTGTATGGGCGAGGAACATAAATAGGATTTGCGTGTTCTAGCTTCATGCCTCCTCGAGTATAAAGGTGTTGTTCAAAATAAGATATTCAACTAGACTTTTACCCGTGGATTCGCACGGGTATTATAGAACATGTTATTTATTTTTTACTACAGTTTAAGAATAAGTTTAACAAAATTTGAATAACCATTTTGTTGAGCAATTTTCTTATATGATAAGCTCTCTTTATTTTTTTATGCAGTTTTCTGATTAGTTATCTTAATTTCTTCTTAATAATCAATTTCTCTTTTGTCATATGTTATCAAACGTTTATCTTTACAATAAGTCTTAGTAAAGAAACTTGGTCCTCCTTATATTTATATGTTTGGATTTAAAATCCACCCAACACTGTTTTATCTCCACATAAAACTATTATTTTGGCCTTGTAAAATTGTTCCCTGTAGCCATATGCACACTAAATGGACAAACTATTTAAGGAAAATTCTGCAGAAAATCGATCATCAAATGCCTCCAAAATTAAAAAGGTTTAGCAGTAGAAATTAACATTCACATAAACATCGGCCATCAGTTGCACCAACATCAGCTGACCACTCCATATACCATGCCACATGCTCTAAAAATTCTGCATTATTCAAAAAAATTCTGGAATCAAAATCACTCTCAAATTCAAAATCAAAACATAAAAGAGGAAGACGCACTATAGAAGGCAAATAAGAAGTAGCATATTAACCAAAACTAATTCAACTTAGCCAGGCTTCAATCAAAACTGAAACTCATATAAGCAGCAGACTAAACACTATTAATATAAACTATTATATAATTGGATAAAAATAAAATTTATAATCTCATTTCAAAAATTCATATAAACTTCATAAATTTGTCATCTATTTAGCAACTTCTCTTCTATTCATCCTAAATTTGTCATTTTAATTCTTTACAGCACTTGGTTTACAATTGAACTAACAACATATTAAAGTTACATTAGTAAAAAAAAACATATTAAAGTTACTTACGCTTATACTCATTCAAATCCATAAGGAAAATCCACATTCAAATGCATCATAGTCCCAAAAAAAGGTTAAGATACTTCCATTGTGCCTATAATAAAATCTATATTTTGTTTTAAGATGGGAATGCACGTGTCTTTTGCATAGATGAATTATAATAAAAGAGTTGGATGAATCATCATTGTTGATAAATTATTTCCTCTTTTCAGCAAATTACTCCAATAATCTTTATCTACTTTTGTTGCCTATGATATAGATCAATATATAATTAATTGAGTTAATTTTATCTCTTTTAGACTAAATACATTGAGAAAATGATGAAACTGAAGGATAGCTGAAAATAGTAAGAACTTACTCCAATTCTTCAAATTCTTCAGTTTGCTCTGTTGTCCTTAGCATAAAAAATCATTGCAACCTTAATAGAAATAAGAATGAAATAAATTATGCAGCATGTATAGGAAAAAGAGCACCATATATGATTTATTAGTAGCATCAAAATGCACTAATTAATGGAAATTCAAAGATGCAACCCCAACATAATTGAGCGACACTCCCAACATGGTATCAAAGTATATAGACAGGATTTCAGGGATTACATAGAATGCACAACAATTATAGTCATCAATCAAAGGTTAAGACCAAATAAAAAACATCACTTTTTTTAATTAACAAAGTTATATTAAATATACATCATACATGCCACTCTTTTGAGAATATTGTTGCATTTGCTAGAATCTAAGATTCACAATTATGACAAACTTTATAACAAAAACTTCCCCTCTTTGCCACCTGTATTCAGTACCACCAAACTTGCAAAGAAATTCCACAAATTTATTTGCAAAAAGCTGTAATGATAATTTTATGAACAACTTTCTACAGGATTTAAACTTGAAATAATAGAATTTATTCAATAATTGCTGAAATTAGTATATAATGATGATTAATGATATAACATAATTTAGAGATAATAGATTACTTACATAACATAGTTCATACATTGAGTGTCTATATAACAGATGATCTCTTGAACCATCCACTATGGGAAGCTGGTAAAATTGATTTCATAAATTCACTCATTTGATGAAATCCATATAGAGTGGCAGAGTCAAATGTACCATTAATTCAGAAGACACGTAGTCGAGCATTCATGAATTTAATCATTGAATATAAGGAGGTTCAATTGACTGGGAAAAAGAAAAATCAACACACAACCCTTGAAACATTATTGCAAGTAAGAAACAAAACATCAAAATAAGAGTATAATGAACAAAATAAAGTAAAATATTCTCTAGTCGGTTAGTTGAGCCAAAAGATAAGAGGCCATATGCAAATGGTTGTCTTACAGATTGTAATGTATTTACCACTTCAAGCCGTTAATGTAAGATTTCATTAAATATGTAAAGTTCGTGCAAGTTTTAGATGAAGTTGTGGGTTTTTGAGAGTTGAGACAAAGCCAATGAAATGAACTTATCAAACAATGGAAAACATCAACTTAAGGATAACCTATGTTTTCAAAATTATAAGCTATATTGTTACTGTATCAAAGAAAAATTAATAATAGGAATTAGGAAAGGAAAACTAAAATACCTTTGCTTTAGACTGTGAAAAACAATGGCATTAGACATGGATCCAACGATGCCCTTTTTTTCTCTGGTGAAGAAGAACCACATGGATAAGTGCGAAGAAGAATACAAATGTTAGCGCGATTAGAGATTTTTGCGGCGAAGAACGAAACCGCGTTTGGTTATGTTGCACATAAGAAGAAGAGTACGAACTGAAACTAATAACAAAAGTGGACAGTGGCGGTGCAACTGACGGAGGAATAACAAAGGTCGAAGGGGAGAGGAAAAGAAAAAGAAAGCACATTGTTTTGGCCTTTGGGTTTCTGAACATCGTTTGAATTGAAATAACTTGAGGAGAATACTCTTTTGAATTGTAAAAGAATATGAAAGGTATTGTTGGAAAGAGTGCTCTTAGTTTTGAATTTGAGGATATTGCACGTGAATTTACTTTTGGCCGGTGCCTGTAGATTATTACTTAATTGCAATTAGGAGGGAAAAATTAGGGTTTATTAATAGCTAAACTAATAGCATCTTTTATTCTATATGTTTGTTACAATGCTTAACATTCAAGCAAAAATTAACTCTAAATTTTCCCTCCTAAATTATAACATTAACTACTTTCCAACACAAACAATAATGGTAATTCACTTACCGAAATATTGAAAGCCATCACAGTCAAATTTCCTCGGTCAACTTTTCTGTTCATTTTCCAAGCTTCATTTATTTTATTTATTTTTGAATCATTTTCTGTTCATCTTCCAAATCCTTTTTTCCCTTTTTCTCTTTCTTTTTTCTCTTCTCAATCTTTTGTATTCCCTGAAAATAAAGTCTTTCTCTTCCACCCTTCACTCACCTTCTCTTTCACAAATTTGGTCTCTCTCTCTCTAAAAGTAAATGTTTCTAATTCCAAATACCAAAAATGCAGTGTTACTTCTTCAATCCCTCTATCTATTGTTATACCAAAAAATCTCTCTATCTATTTATAATCCAACCTCAACCATTTATGTGGCGCTGCTTGGAGGAGATGATGTCAAGGTTCACGGTGGTCACAAAAGTGGCGGTCTGGCCACAGAAGGTTGTGCACCATTGACGATTGCAAAATACGCCCGATAAACGTGGTATTTAATTTGTGGTGTTTGATATGTCTGACGAAGTCAAAATGGTAGTGAAGTTCAAGAACTCCTTCGGTGGAAACAAGTACTCATCTTTTCCATTTCTCTCTAATTGGATTTTCCTTTATTCCTCTTTTATATATTTTCAATTTTTCCTTATTGATGTGCCCTGACTCTTTAATTATGTTTATTTAATCATCATAATTGATTTGTTATTTCACTTTCAAAGAATAAGATAGGTCAATTATGCATCATTGTTTTGGCTCAAAGTTGTGTTGCGGGTTTTTTGAGACATACCCCATTACAGTTGATCTTTCATTTCCAAGGGAGGGGAAAGTATCGAAAACCTTTTTGGAGAGATTCTAAGTACGGGGGTTAGTTGCGCAAAAGGAAGGTGTATGCACCTTAAGTGCCCATGGTACTCCATGGTAACCTCTTGAAATGCTTTTTGTGCTTTAAATGTGTGCTTTAAGAATAGGGGGAGAAGATGTAAGAAGTGAGAGAGAAGATGTATAGAAGAGAGTGTGTGCTTTTGTGTTGGTTGTTTATGTAAAAAGAAATGTAAGAGAGAAAATGTGTGAAAGAAAAAAGATAAGAAAAAGGTGTGTGTTTTTTTTTTTTATTGTTTTGAATTCGGAAAAGGGTATGTACCCCTCTTGCCTACGTACCCTTTGTAAAGGATCAGAACTCACGTAGTTCTCTTGAAAAAGAGAGTGTATGTTGTATGTTTTTTAAGAAGCGAGAGATTAGTGTCATATTAAGTTTCACCTTTTAAGCGTTAACATAAGCACGCTAAACCATTTCTTTTGTGAAGAAAGTGATTGAATTCTTGCTAATGCTTATGAGAACATTTAAGATTTGAAACTAAAGATGATAGAAATCTAATGTTTTTGAAAAGCCAAAGATGGCAAAGAGAGTTGTATTGGTTTGTGTCTTTTAGTTGTGAACAACTTAAAGTTTGATTAGAATGTCTTAAATAAAACAGAGAGAAGATTTTTTTGAATGTTTTTGCATTTATGAAAGCGGATTGTTTTGAAAAGAAAGTGTAAAAATTGTTGTAAAGAAAAGATGTTGTAAAAGAAAATGTTGTTGTGTGAAAACAAAAGTGTATTCGTTTTGATGTTGTGAAAATGTGAGAAAATGTTGTTGTTGGAATAAATGTTGTGACTAAGGTGGAATTGCGCTTGTTTGTAAAAGGATCGCATGTTTGTTTTGAAAAGTGTTTTTGTTGTAAGAAGTCTCGTAACCAATTGAAATTTAATTACGAGTCCTCTCCCTTGGAAATGAGATTCTTTCGTGTTTTGTGTGTGATGTGCAACTACGAAAGCAATAAATAAATAAAGTCCTACGCTATTACAACCATATCGAATAATTAATTTACAACCATATCGAATCAAATGAATAAATAGATAATAATAAATTACTAGAAGTAAAATGGCGAATAAAATAAAATGCATGCGTAAAATAAACATGAGGACGAATATGCATAAAAGACTCGCACAAGTATCAAAAAAATTAAACAAAGTGTATAGGACAACATGTAATATGGAATGTAAATGTGAAGTGTAATATGAAATGTAGTGTGTGTCTCATGTAGAAATCAATGTAGAATGTAGTGTTGTGAAATGATAAAATGGTGTATAGCCAAATATGGGAAAATGGTAACACTAAAAAAACTTAGAATATTATAAGCGAAAATAAAGGAAAGAAAGTGGCATGTTATCTTTTAATATTTTTGTTTGTATTTTTCATAATCTAAACAAACATAGTAAAATAAAAAGAAAAGTCAAAGAGAAAAACTACAACTTAAATTTTGACATTCAAAAAACAAAACTTTTCAAGTTTATGAATTTTCATAGATTATTTTTTTTTTTAACAAAACATCTAAGGCATATAGATATAAAACATACATATACATGAATGTAGCAAAAATGAATTAAAAAAAATAATAATAAAAAAAAAAGACTAAAAAAGAAACAAACTAAAAAAAAAAACAGCACAAAAATGAAAAAGAGGGGGAGGGGGCGAGCTGGGCCTGCTTAGGCCCAGCACCACAAAAATCAGTTCAAAGGGGCGGGGGGCGCGCGGAGTAAACTGAAGTGTGGGGGGTGCGCGAGAAGGCCTGGGGGCGCGCGGAGGCGGAGTAAACTGAAGTGTGGGGGGTGCGCGAGAAGGCCTGGGGGGCGCGCGTAGTAAATCAGAGTGGGGGGTTTGATTAGTAAAAAGGGGGGGCGCGCGAGTAATTCAAAATTGAAGGATATTTAATTGTTTTTTTTTTCTTCTGTTTTTGGCAAAAAAAACACTTCTTCTTTCTCCGTTCTTCCTCTTTCTCTCTGTTTCTTTCTTCTCTAAAACAAAACCTTCAAACCTTCAACCCACCCCCAACCAAGAAAAAACTCAAAGAAACCAAAAGTTGCAAACATGAATCCTGTATGAAATCAACCCCTAAACGCGAATCTAACAACAAAAACAACAAACAAAACACTAATCATCCAGATCGGACTCAAAACATCCGAAACCCTAACCCCCAAATCTCAAACCAAATCACAAACTAAAAGAAAGATGATGCAAGCATATGATTTGAACGAAAGAAGACATACAGTGGAGAAAGAGCGCCGGCGGAGAGAGGGAGATCGACCGAGAGAGATGGGAACGACCGGATTCGACGGCGGTGGTGTGGTTCCGGCAGGTTTCGGTGATGGTTCAGAAGATCTTCTTTCAATCTATTTTCTGTTTGTTTTGATTTATGATTTGTGATTGTTGTTTTTGATTATATTTTAGAATGGTTTGTGATTTGTGTAAAGTGTTTTGTTTTGATTCTGGGGTTATGGTTTACTGGTTTTCTCTTCTCTATTTTTTGCTTCCCCCTAATTCTGAATTTGTGTTTCAAATTTATAGAAGAAATTGATGAATTTCTCTATCCATGAGATAATTTGGAGTGTTGGATTTTCACATGCTTTGGCTGAAAAAATGGTTTAACACAAACCAAACAAGAGTGAAGTGACTTGATCTTTTTGATTACTTGCAATCTTAGTGAAAACTTTGGCCATTTTTAGAGAAAAAGAAAAAAGTAGTAAACCAAAAAAAGCTGTGTGAAGAGATGCAACACTGTTGTTGATTGTTCCAGATTTTTGTTTCTTTTTTTTTTTTGCAATTAGAAATAACAACAATAATGATAAAACATAATTATATATAAAAGAAAAAAAGAAGGATAAATAGGGAGAGGGAGCGTAGCATTATGTGCTGCTCCTTTCTTTTTTCATTTTATATTTTTTTGTTTTTAA
Source organism: Trifolium dubium (assembly GCA_951804385.1). Classification (NCBI taxonomy): domain Eukaryota; kingdom Viridiplantae; phylum Streptophyta; class Magnoliopsida; order Fabales; family Fabaceae; genus Trifolium; species Trifolium dubium. The sequence continues at coordinate 16,222,633 of OX638072.1, read as the reverse complement.
GTTTTTTTTTTAATTTTTTTAATTATAATATTAATTATTGATAATAATAATAATAATAATAATAATAGTAATAATAATAAGATAATAAAGTGAGTGGTGAAATAATGACTAATAATATGATAAATAAGGTAAATAGATAAATGGTATTAAAATGATAATAATAATGAAGAAAATAATGATAATGATAGAAAAATAGTAAATGGTTTGAGATAAAATGACGACAACATAAATGCGACAAAAAATCATATTTAAGATGGAAAACAAGCGCTAACGAAAAAGCAGAAAAAAAACCGAATGTGATGATATTTTTTATTTTAGATATTTTTTTGATATTTTAATATAAGAAAAATAAAAAGCGGATTTTAGGTCCAAAATTGGGGTACAACAGCTGCCCATATTTAAGTTTCTTCACCCGGAGAGATGAAGATTAAAATCTTTGTCTAGACGGGATTGAAGAGACTTAAATATATAAATAACACCATTTTTGGACCTAAAATCCCCTGACAGTGCAAATGTGAATGCAAAAATGCAGGTGATGATTTTTTGAACTTTGTGTGAATATTATAAGAAGAGCATAGTGCAGATTCCACATAGGGAGAACAAAACATGACTCGACAGAGAAAACAACAAGGAACATCTTGAGTCCATTGGGAAAGAGAACTCCACTGGGGAACATAACAAAAACACTGGGGAAAATATTACTTACCGTCGTATGTCCCGACAGCAATATGTAAATGACAAGTAGGTTAAATTGTAAGAGTATGTGTAAAAAATATTTGTATGATCTTTTGTGTGATGTATCTGTAGAGAGAAAAGATTCGTGTGATCTTTTCTGTAATGTATCTTGATATGATTCACAGGGGATAAGACTACTTGATGAATTGTAAATGTATTTGGTAAAAAAAAACCAACTTCTTGGATAAACAGATTGTTACTTGTTGTGTTAAAACATAATTGATGGTGTACAAGCTTCTCAGATTACAAGATTGCGACTTGTGAATGTGTACAAGCTTCTCAGATTACGAGATTGCGACTTGTGAAATGTGTACAAGCTTCTCAAATTACGAGATTTCTACTTGTTGAATGTGTGTACAAGCTTCTCAGATGACGAGATTGCAACTTGTGAAATGTGTATACAAGCTTCTCAGATTATGAGATTGCGACTTGTGAAATGTGTACACAAGCTTCTCAGATTACGAGATTGCGACTTGTTTGAATGTGTACAAGCTTCTCAGATTACGAGATTGCTACTTGTTGAATGTGTGTACAAGCTTCTCAGATTACGAGATTGCCACTTGTGAAATGTGTATACAAGCTTCTCAGATTACGAGATTGCGACTTGTTAATGTGTATTGATGTTCAATCTAGAAACAAACTGGAGGGAAACAGTGAAGCAAGACTATGTGTACAACTGATGAATGAATTCAACTGGGAATTTTCCTTTTGTTGTAGGTAGGGGTGTGCATGGTTTCAAAACAACACCACACCAAATTAATGGTTCATAAACCAAACCATAACCACTTCCTTCTAAAACCGATTTTTAGCAAAACCAATTTGGATTTGGTTCAAAACGGGTTTTGAACCGGTTTATAGAAAAAACGGTTATTGATTTAAATTGGTTCTAAATCGGTTTTTTTTATTTAAACTGGTTTTAAACCGGTTTTTTGCTTTAAAAATGGTTTTTAATGTAAACTGATTTTTCTATTTTATAACTGATTTTCAGCTTAAAAACCAGTTTTCTTTGCCTTTTCAGCTTAAAAATGCAACACCATATATAATGGTGTCAATTCAATAGTCCTAATTCATTTTTAAAAAGTATGGATCAAAATTAGCAAAAACATGGATGATTATTGGAGAGTATCAATAAGTTGTTCTCTTGTTCAAACAGTACCAAATTACAAAGAACCACAAAAGTCTCACAACATATAAAATTAAAATTAAACACAAACAATATAACTTGTTCCTGAAAAGGATGAATACTAAGAACAACTACAAAAGAGGAGTCTAGTGGGGAATTTTTGAAACAAGAGATGTACACTTATCTGTCTAAGCTGACACTCTATTTGAAAAGAGTGATACACCTATCCCGACTATTTTGTAGACACTGACAAGACAAGTGAAACAGTGATCTGTAAATGATGTAGTAGTGTATGAATGATGCAAATGTTTATGGTACATGTAAATGCTATGTATGGATATTATGTATGTATGTATGTGGTGAGTATTTGCTGACAAAACAAACAGAACGACCAAGACTAGAGACAAGCCAACGTCGCATTGTAACTCAAAGTGTTTCAACAAGACATATATGCTGTTGTAGATGAAACAAGAGAACTCCTCTTGGGGAAAGGACAACTTCTCTGGGGAAACAACCGCTTTAACCAAAGCGATCTGTATTCAACTTGATTGTACTCAGAACATCATTTTCAACCCTTATTGGGGATGTATCTTTTTCTTGGAAGAAATTCCAGACTTAAGATTCCACTGATATATATGAAACCGCCTTGAGACAACTGTTGACATTCTATGAGAGAAAACATATTTGTTGTTGATGAATAACTTGAGGAAGCAGAACCAACTTGCCCCCGACTTTGGATTCTTTGATTCGTCCTAAGAGGATCGCTCGAAGAGCGTGACCGGTTCACCTTTTACATCTAATGCTCGAAGAGTATAACTGGTTGACCTTTTCCATTAGGCATTGTATCTGTAGACTGCAGCAGTGTGCACTGAAAGTGGAAACTCTTCTGTGTTCATGTTAATGAAAGCCAAGGTCTCGTCATATTTTACAATATGTAATCTTTCAGGAAGATATAACATTGACATAGTATGCCCCAGTGTTCGGATCCTTGAAGGGTATGCCACTAATTAACTGATATATGTAGTGTAACCAAACCTGAAACCATTTCAACCTTCATAAGAAAGAATATCAACTTGTTTGCCCCTGATTGGCAGGATTCATATGTAACTTGCCCCTGGCTAGGAGCGTCTCAAGCCAGCTTTGCCCCTAATCAGGCTATAGCTCAAATTTCTTTGATGCCAAGTATGAATTTGCAAGTAAAATTATCTCTTTTGAAAAGTATTTTTGATATAATGCACATGTAAGTTTTTTTTGAAATTGAATATTTTTTGTATTTTTGAATGAAAGCACATATGATGTGTACAAAAGGTTATTACTGATTAATCAAACAGGAGGAGTCAGTGTAACAATAAATCTGCCGAATATACTTTCATAGTGAACCTAGCTTCAATTAGGTCTTTTGTATGTTATAACGTGGCTTGGCTACCGGTTTTCAAAAAAAAAAAAAGATTGTTAGGCTCAAAATTCTTTGGTCCCACCCATTCTTCTTGACGTCCTTCATTCCTAAGTTCAATTAATTCAACTGATGCACTCAGTCGACAAGAGAATTTTTGGTAATGATGTTTGAGGTAGACACTTTGGACGAAGCTTCATTTGATACTCCTTTTGTATAGACTTTGATGAAATTCTTGAATTGACAATCACTTTTCTTTGCTTAGGAAATTGTTCCTATTTGTTGGGATCACTCTTTATTTGTATGGACTAGTTCTTTTTGAACTTTGAATTTGCGGTCCATCAGGATGCCCCTCTTTTGTGTGGGCTCTCTTTTTTTTGTATTCACCCTCTTTTTTTATACTCTCTTTTTTGTACTTTTTTTTTGTACTTTTTTTTTTGTATTCTCTCTGGTTTTTTTTAACAATCCTTGTAAGATCTTGGGGTATAAATATTGTAACTGCCATATAAGTTGTTGTGAGTCTCATCTCTCGATAGATTCTTCTATTTGAAGTAAGCATCGTGCTAAAACCTCTTACTTTGTATGACCAAATGAATTGATTCTCTTGTATCAGAATGCATCACCAAATTGATTGAAAGACTACCCTGCCCCAGGTTGAAATTAAGGGTTCAGAAAAGTAGAAAAAACACCAACTTCAGGCTCAAAGGGGTTGATTACGGGTCATCTCCTTATATCTCCACTGTTTGGGAATTGAAACAATGCCTTACATCGTCAACTAGGTTTTCCACCATTGAAAGCATATATAAGCAAATATCGGTTATTTATTCTCGTCATCCTCGCTCCAAGTTTGTAAGTAATAAAGCAAGAGACATGAGTGAATATGAATGGATTAATTCAAAAAAAAAAAAACATGTATATTTATTATATTAAAAGTACTTGATAGAAGACATAAATGTTAAAAACAAACAAATGCTTGACAAGAAAGAAATAAAAAGCCTAGCGATCATAGGGGTGAGCTTCCTTGTATCACTGACTTCAACCTGATAAAAGAGAGTAGAAATAACACCAGCATCAACCCAATAGTATTAATCCATATCCATGCATAACAGAGCTGAGTCTATGTCTTCGAAAGAAAGTTTGTTAGTCTCAATCAACTTTTGCACTTCAGACTTCAAAGCAAAACACTGTTCAATATCATGGCCAGATGCCCCTTGATGGAAAGCACAAGTCAGCTCAAGTTTGTACCAATATGGCATTTTTGTAGGTACCCGAGGCGTTGCTCTAGTCTGAATCAGATCCCTCTCAATCAAAATTGGAAATAAATCTGCATACATCATAGGGATCGGGTCATACTGAGGCGCCCCCTTTGGAGTAGAATTAATAGCAGCAACATGCTGTTGTTTGTTCTTGTTTGGCTTCCCATGAGTCACCATACTCAGTGTCTGTTCTTTCTTCGTATCAAAACCTGAACCAAACTCTTTTGTATCACTGAAAAAGGCAGTCTCCTTTGTTAAACGTCCTTCTCGGAGAGCTTCCTCAATGCTCATGCCTGCGTCTACCATGTCAGCAAAATCGCGAAGGGCATTAGCAACCATTTTATCATAGTAGAAAGTATCAAGAGTTTTCAAGAAAATTTTAGCCATTTCATTTTCCTCTAAAGGTGGACTAATTTGAGCAGCAACCCCTCTCTATCTTTGTGCATATTCCTTGAAAGTTTCATTGTCTTTCTGAGCCATGGTTCGAAGTTGATCTCTATCTGGTGCCATGTCAACATTGTACTTGTACTAGCGGTTGAAAGCCTCGTTTAAGTCATTGAAGGTTTTGATATTTGCACGACCCAAACTCAGGTACCATTTCAAAGCAGCACCAGTGAGACTATCTTGGAAGAAATGAATAAGCATTTGATCATCTTTTGTCAGAGCATACATCTTTCTAGCATACATCACAAGATGCAACCGAGGACAAGAATTCCCCTTATACTTTTCGAACTCGGGTACTTTGAACTTAGGCGGAATTCTGACATTCGGCACTAGACAAAGCTCATGAGCACTTTTCCCGAACAAGTCTTTACCACAGAGAGCTTTGAGGTCACGCTGCATTTCATCGAACTGATCTTGAAAGTCATTCACAAGACGTGCCTCAACATTTTCAGCTTGTTTGGCATTGTAAACGAGTTCATTCTCCTGCGGTGTAGAGTGAACCACAGGAACTGGAATAGTCAAAACTGGTGATGGGATAGCCACAGTAACTTGAGGAACAGTCAAAGCGGGAATCCATATACCAGAAACATTAGGATGAAAGCTCTCATTGAAGTTAAAAATCTCTAAAACAGTATTTGTCAAAGCCTGAGGAGGAAGAGATGTTGGAGGCGGAACTCTTGCAATAGTCAAAGATTCAACCAATGATGTCAACTGAGCCAAATTAGCCTGTAGAGTAGCAACCTGTTCATGGAGCCGGAGATTCTCTTGTTCAATTGCTTCCATAACTTTCTCTTGATTAACACGAGTGTTGCACTTGCGAGTTGACTTTGGACAAAAGTGTCGGACCACTTTCAAACCAAGCAGCTTGACTTCTGATAGAACAAGATATGAGACTCAAAACTTTGGAAATATGACCATGAATGTAGAATGATGCATGTAAAGAAAGTTTTTTTATTTTTTATTTTAAATTTTCAAAGGGCTTTTGGATACCAATCATAGAGAACCTTATTTTTGTTTGTTTTTGTTTGTTAATGATCAAAAGAATTTTTTTTCAAAATAACCTTCTCCTCCTTTTTTAAGGTCCGTATGATTGTAAAGTTGATAAAGAAATTCCTCTAAGTCCTTTGAAAAAAGAATTTTTTTTTTATTTTCGAATGACTCTAGGAAACCAATCATAATAGACCTCATTTCTCTTTTTTGTTTGATAATCAAAGGGAATTTTTCAAAAGAATCTTTCTCTTATTTTTTTTTTAGGTCCATGATGATTGTAATATTCTATAAAGAAATTCCTCTAAGTCGTTTGAAAATCAATGGAAAGAGATCTTCATGTATGAATGGATGAATGAGATGTAATGATGCAACAAGCACAAACATAAGCAAACATGGTTGGTTGGGATATCACAATGTTGGAGTCAAAAGGTAAGAACCACCCACAATGTATGAACTAATGGTTTACTTTCTAAAAGTTCCCAAAGTTGTCAACTTTCTTTTTGAATACCAATGTCCATGACTGAACTCACGGCTAAATGAAATATCCAAAGCAAAAGTCTCGTTTGAGCGTGCTATCGCGGAACAACTAATCCAAGAATCTCTCGGCTTAGCCATCGCACCACATCCTAGAAAAGGCCAAAAAGGGTCAAGGGTGACTAAAGGTCCACGATCATCGGCAGGTACATGTCATAGCAACGACTACATGAAGTCACGTCGAACAGAATACTACAACATGACCCTCGATCGTGCGTGGCTATATCACATGTGGTAATGTGCAAAACTGAACTCTCGCCCATCCACTATGATTATACCACATTCTATCTCATGGTTCACTCAAGCTCGGGACAAGCTTATCTCAAATCAAACCCCCCACAATATATATATAAAACATATAAACAAATAAGGCACATAGAAGCATACAAGTTAGGCTCAACCCTCTTAAGGAGAGTATCCCCAGTGAAGTCGCCATTTTTCTGTTGCGGGTTTTTTGAGACATACCCCACTACAGTTGATCTTTAATTTCCAAGGGAGGGGAAAGTATCAAAAACCTTTTTGGAGAGATTCTAAGTACGGGGGTTAGTTGCGCAAAAGGAAGGTGTATGCACCTTAAGCGCCCATGGTACTCCATGGTAACCTCTTGAAATGCTTTTTGTGCTTTAAATGTGTGCTTTAAGAATAGGGGGAGAAGATGTAAGAAGTGAGAGAGAAGATGTATAGAAGAGAGTGTGTGCTTTTGTGTTGGTTGTTTATGTAAAAAGAAATGTAAGAGAGAAAATGTGTGAAAGAAAAAAGATAAGAAAAAGGTGTGTGTTTTTTTTTTATTGTTTTGAATTCGGAAAAGGGTATGTACCCCTCTTGCCTACGTACCCTTTGTAAAGGATCAGAACTCATGTAGTTCTCTTGAAAAAGAGAGTGTATGTTGTATGTTTTTTAGGAAGCGAGAGATTAGTGTCATATTAAGTTTCACCTTTTAAGCGTTAACATAAGCACGCTAAACCATTTCTTTTGTGAAGAAAGTGATTGAATTCTTGCTAATGCTTATGAGAACATTTAAGATTTGAAACTAAAGATGATAGAAATCTAATGTTTTTGAAAAGCCAAAGATGGCAAAGAGAGTTGTATTGGTTTGTGTCTTTTAGTTGTGAACAACTTAAAGTTTGATTAGAATGTCTTAAATAAAACAGAGAGAAGATTTTTTTGAATGTTTTTGCATTTATGAAAGCGGTTTGTTTTGAAAAGAAAGTGTAAAAATTGTTGTAAAGAAAAGATGTTGTAAAAGAAAATGTTGTTGTGTGAAAACGAAAGTGTATTCGTTTTGATGTTGTGAAAATGTGAGAAAATGTTGTTGTTGGAAAAAATGTTGTAAAGAAATGTAAAAAGTGTAATTGTTGTTGTGAAGAAGAAGTTGTAAGATGTTTTGTAAAATGTTTTGTAAATGTTGCGACTAAGGTGGAATTGCGCTTGTTTGTAAAAGGATCGCATGTTTGTTTTGAAAAGTGTTTTTGTTGTAAGAAGTCTCGTAACCAATTGAAATTTAATTACGAGTCCTCTCCCTTGGAAATGAGATTCTTTCGTGTTTTGTGTGTGATGTGCAACTACGAAAGCAATAAATAAATAAAGTCCTACGCTATTACAACCATATCGAATAATTAATTTACAACCATATCGAATCAAATGAATAAATAGATAATAATAAATTACTAGAAGTAAAATGGCGAATAAAATAAAATGCATGCGTAAAATAAACATGAGGACGAATATGCATAAAAGACTCGCACAAGTATCAAAAAAATTAAACAAAGTGTATAGGACAACATGTAATATGGAATGTAAATGTGAAGTGTAATATGAAATGTAGTGTGTGTCTCATGTAGAAATCAATGTAGAATGTAGTGTTGTGAAATGATAAAATGGTGTATAGCCAAATATGGGAAAATGGTAACACTAAAAAAACTTAGAATATTATAAGCGAAAATAAAGGAAAGAAAGTGGCATGTTATCTTTTAATATTTTTGTTTGTATTTTTCATAATCTAAACAAACATAGTAAAATAAAAAGAAAAGTCAAAGAGAAAAACTACAACTTAAATTTTGACATTCAAAAAACAAAACTTTTCAAGTTTATGAATTTTCATAGATTATTTTTTTTTTAACAAAACATCTAAGGCATATAGATATAAAACATACATATACATGAATGTAGCAAAAATGAATTAAAAAAAATAATAATAAAAAAAAAAGACTAAAAAAGAAACAAACTAAAAAAAAAAACAGCACAAAAATGAAAAAGAGGGGGAGGGGGCGAGCTGGGCCTGCTTAGGCCCAGCACCACAAAAATCAGTTCAAAGGGGCGGGGGGCGCGCGGAGTAAACTGAAGTGTGGGGGGTGCGCGAGAAGGCCTGGGGGCGCGCGGAGTAAACTGAAGTGTGGGGGGTGCGCGAGAAGGCCGGGGGGGCGCGCGTAGTAAATCAGAGTGGGGGGTTTGATTAGTAAAAAGGGGGGGCGCGTGAGTAATTTAAAATTGAAGGATATTTAATTGTTTTTTTTTCTTCTGTTTTTGGCAAAAAAAACACTTCTTCTTTCTCCCGTTCTTCCTCTTTCTCTCTGTTTCTTTCTTCTCTAAAACAAAACCTTCAAACCTTCAACCCACCCCCAACCAAGAAAAAACTCAAAGAAACCAAAAGTTGCAAACATGAATCCTGTATGAAATCAACCCCTAAACGCGAATCTAACAACAAAAACAACAAACAAAACACTAATCATCCAGATCGGACTCCAAACATCCGAAACCCTAACCCCCAAATCTCAAACCAAATCACAAACTAAAAGAAAGATGATGCAAGCATATGAGTTGAACGAAAGAAGACATACAGTGGAGAAAGAGCGCCGGCGGAGAGAGGGAGATCGACCGAGAGAGATGGGAACGACCGGATTCGACGGCGGTGGTGTGGTTCTGGCAGGTTTCGGTGATGGTTCAGAAGATCTTCTTTCAATCTATTTTCTGTTTGTTTTGATTTATGATTTGTGATTGTTGTTTTTGATTATATTTTAGAATGGTTTGTGATTTGTGTAAAGTGTTTTGTTTTGATTCTGGGGTTATGGTTTACTGGTTTTCTCTTCTCTATTTTTTGCTTCCCCCTAATTCTGAATTTGTGTTTCAAATTTATAGAAGAAATTGATGAATTTCTCTATCCATGAGATAATTTGGAGTGTTGGATTTTCACATGCTTTGGCTGAAAAAATGGTTTAACACAAACCAAACAAGAGTGAAGTGACTTGATCTTTTTGATTACTTGCAATCTTAGTGAAAACTTTGGCCATTTTTAGAGAAAAAGAAAAAAGTAGTAAACCAAAAAAAGCTGTGTGAAGAGATGCAACACTGTTGTTGATTGTTCCAGATTTTTGTTTCTTTTTTTTTTTGCAATTAGAAATAACAACAATAATGATAAAACATAATTATAAATAAAAGAAAAAAAGAAGGATAAATAGGGAGAGGGAGCGTAGCATCATGTGCTGCTCCTTTCTTTTTTCATTTTATATTATTTTGTTTTTAAGTTTTTTTTTTAATTTTTTTAATTATAATATTAATTATTGATAATAATAATAATAATAATAGTAATAATAATAAGATAATAAAGTGAGTGGTGAAATAATGACTAATAATATGATAAATAAGGTAAATAGATAAATGGTATTAAAATGATAATAATAATGAAGAAAATAATGATAGAAAAATAGTAAATGGTTTGAGATAAAATGACGACAACATAAATGCGACAAAAAATCATATTTAAGATGGAAAACAAGCGCTAACGAAAAAGCAGAAAAAAAACCGAATGTGATGATATTTTTTATTTTAGATATTTTTTTGGTATTTTAATATAAGAAAAATAAAAAGCGGATTTTAGGTCCAAAATTGGGGTACAACAAGGTGGATGAACAAGTGCATATGTTTTGAGTATCTAAGCACAACAGCCACAAAAAGAGGTTAACATTTGATATTATATTGTCTTTCTTCATGTATTTATAATATTGTATCCTGTTATATATCTTTATGATTTTAGGACATGATAGTTGGAGGACCACTGGACCAGTTCAATTTAAATTGACATTTGCAGATCTCATGAAGGTCAAGATAAAATAAGAAGAATTTAATTTGCAGGTATGAATCGGAAAGAGATAAATTATTGAGGATCAATGAATGTATAGGTAAATATAAATTTAATCACTAATATACTTGGTATTTGTTTCTTCTCCAATATCTGAATCTAACAATGTGGAAGTTCCTTGGCAGGGTTTTTTTTGGCAAAACAAGGGATAATCTGAAGGTATTTTTTGTCCATTTAATTATTCACTGGCTCGGTAAATTGATTGATTTTCCCGTTGCTTTTTTTATTACATTGAGTTGGGTTGTAGATAGAAGTGATTGAGCATTATGATTCTTAACTTGAAATGTAATATCATGTTATTTCTATACTTGCTTAATAATGACCGAAATCTCAAGTTATTCTTACATATGTTGACCTCTTTTACTTTTAGCATTTTAAGTTTGTTTATCTAATTTATGTTTTTGTGATTAAAGAAATATGAACTCTAATTTAATTTAATCGATGAGTTAATTTCATAAGAATTTGGGATTACTAATCTAATATTAATATAGGGATTCCCTTACCTTTATATTACTCTTTTATTGTTTTACGATCCATTTTTCTCAGATTATACTCTCTATATTATTGGATGGTTCATGCAATTGCAAGAAAGTAAGGTGCGCACTCCACTCCTCTTTCCCATCTTGACTGGAATTATAATATGAATTGTGTTCTATTCGGTCCAAAGTTTTAACTGCGAGAGATGAAGCTACGGTGGTGATTGGTGGTTGCTACGGTGGCTCAGCTCCTTGACAAAGGAGGGGGGGGGGGGGGGGGTTGCTGCACAAAAAGGGACTCCGACGCTCAAGTTAGTAAATGTGCAAGAAGAGATAATTAGGGTTCAGAATCATACCATGAGGTGGTGTGAATCCACTTATTTATAGGCGTCTTGCCTTGTTGGATAAGAAGGATTCCGTGTAGGAATCCTGACCCTTGGAATTTGTGCCGGTTTATCCAACGGTGGAGATCCCAAGGCATTGCTACATCCGTCTATAGCACATGTATTGTTGCTTCAGGGTGGAATGCCATTGGGAAGCGTGACGGGTATTCCACATGTTAGTGGGCTTGGGTGTACGCTTGTATTCTGGGCCTTTGGCCAACCCAGAACAGTTGCCCCCGTACCCTATTTATATGCCCCCGGGTACGGTATCCGTCTAGGCATGGTGATGACGTGTCATTCCGTCTTCGGTGAAGAAATTTGTTGCCGGATTTTATCCTTGCCGTTTTAGACGGAATTTTATCCGTTGGGGTGTCGAATCGTTTTATCTTCTTGGGAATGTGGGACAGCTGTCTTAACTGAAGCGTCGTGGCGTTATTTAATTGCTCACGCGTGTCCTTCATTACTGCGCATTTACTGCGCGCACGTCATTAGCTGTCACTAGGGTACTCAAGTGTCCGTTACTTCGAGGTTCCATCTGGGCCGTTGATTTGGATTTTTCATATTCCTCCCTTTTGGGCCGTTAAACGTGCCTTTTCGCGGTTTATAAATACCCATAGGTTATTTACTTGTTTCTTTTTCGTATCTCAAACTCTTGAACCCTAGTTTCTTGCTTTCGGTGATTTTACTTCTTCTGTTCCAAGAGATTTTCGTTGGTCCCGATTCCGCACCAGTGATCACTACTTCTCGAGGAAATCTTTTGATTTGTGAGGTACTTTCGCTGACTCTTCATCTTTATCAATTTATTTTCTTCCTCTGCTTGTATCATTATGGCCAATGCAGGGAATTTGATAGTTTTAAGTGATAGTGGAGAGAGTTCTCCGAGTGATGGTGAGCGAATAACTCTGAGCGATGATGATGTTCTTTCTGATCAAGAATTTTACGATGGACCTGCCTATGAGAGAGCACCTGAAACGGTGTTTATACCCAGATACGGTGGGCCAATGACTTATGAAGAAGCTCGTTGTTCTGAACTTGACACTTTTACTGTGAGTGTTCGTGGTTTAAGATCAATTTATCCCAAAGATGCAAAGTACATCTTGACCGACGGCTTGACGTACACTTATTATAGTGGTGATGATGAGATGGCCGTTGTTAGGTTTAGTAATGATAGAATCCAAGAGCTTAAACGTAAAATTGAGGACGGAATGTGTAAAAAACTGGCCAACATAGAACTTCAAAAAATACTTTTTAAGAAGATTGAGCTTAAAGCTGACGCTACTGCTGAACTTGCCAGGCTTGCAGAGAGGGAAAAGAGGCGCAACGAAGAGATGGTGAAAATCCATAAAGATGCTCCCGTCTTGCCTGTGGATGCTTGTAAGTATGGATGGGTCGTACCGGATGTCCTTGGCGTTCCCTGTGATTATGCCCGGACAAACTCTCTCGACGGGGCATATAAGAACGTGGGTTCTTCAGAAGACTGGAAGGTTGTGCTTCCTCCAGTAGAGAAAAGATTGTGTTCAACCTATGTTGAATGCGGAGTTTCTTTGCCGGAAACTTTAGTAAAGAATTTCCAAGTTCGCTTGCCCTTTACGGAGTTTGAGACCGGATTGATGGCCCATCTCCGTTTAGCCCCCTCATAGATTCACCCTTCCTCTTGGGGTTTCATAAAGGCTTTTCAATTCTTTTGTGCGTATGCCGGTGGTGTTGCTAGTGTTCCTTTATTTATGAATCTGTTCACGCTATCAAGGACTAGCCAAAATACTGCGAATAAACAGGGCTATGTATCGTTCCGGCAGAAGACGAAATTCTTTGAGGTTTACCAGGATTCTTTCAAGTGGGCACGGGGGGAATATTACTTCGTGGTCCCGGTTTCAGAAACGGCTCACTGGAGTCTTTGCCACCTCCCTGTGAACGGCCAAATGTCTTGCGGAGGTCCGGTAGATTTTGATGATTATTCCGTCATCACAGATTTATCTGATGACGAAGACGGTGAAGGTGGAAGTACGGAGGTTGCTCCTTCTCAACTACTTGTTGAAAATGTAGCTCCTTTAGTTGTTGATAATGAAGTTTTAGCTCCCTGTAAATCCAAATTTCCAAAACACTGGTATGAACGACACTTTTTACTTGCATCTGGTGATTATCTGGTGAAAAATGAGGGTTTGAGCGAAGCTGAACAAGAAATGAAGGTGAAACTTCAGAATTTTTGTGATGAAATTTCTTCAGAAACCGAGCGCGGTTTTATCAATACGAGACGGTTGATGGGTTGCAAGTCTCTTGAAACCCGTAATAATGCCTTGGGTGAGATTCCTAAAAATAAAATCTTCTTGGTGAGTTTGAATGTAATATGATATTCATTTCTTTTTGTTTTCCTTTGTTTTTCCAGAAAAGATGAAGGTTGATCTTGCTGCATTGAGGAGAAGAAAATTGGAAACGGACAACAAGGGCAAGCAAGACGATGCTGGTAGTCAACCCTCAGCGGTGGACCTCGTGGCCGACTCTAGTTCTGCTCCGGTCACTGTAACGCCCCGGTTTTTATACTCTGTTATTATTAATAATTTATTATTATTTTATAAATTATCTCCTATGTTTGTGCTATTTAAGTTATTTTGTGTATGTGGACTTTGAGTTGAGAGTTAGTAAATAAAGAAGTAAAACAAATGAAACTAGAGTTTAGAAAATAGGAAAACAAGATAGATTGAATATTTGAGAGTATGGATAGTAATTGAGAAATATGACGTAATGACCGAAGTTAGAATATAATATAGGTATATTTTAATTTAGTGCAGAAAAATAGAAAATAAAATAAAATAGTGGCCGATTGTATGATAATGGTTAGGAAAAAAAATATTAGAGAAAAGTAATTGAGTAGAGGAAATATAAAAAGAAATAGAAGTGGGCTTGGGTAGTGGGTTGTGGGCGAACTCATGAGAATAGAAAAATTATATTTTGTGGGCTTAGTTAGTTATAAGAAAAAGAAACTTGCCTAAACCTAACTCTTGCACGTAAAAAAGAAAGAAATTCAGAAAATTGGAAAGTTGAGAGAGAGAGAGCAACCGCCGCTCCATAGGTGAGGAAGAGATAAATTCTGCAGCTTAGGATCAAAGAAAGAATTCAGAAACTCTAAGGTGAGAGATTAGTTTTTTTGGTTTTACGTAGTGATGTTGAAATAGCAATATTTGAAGAAGCTAATGATTTAGTTAAGACTTCTGTTTTCAATTTGGTATGAATAAATAATTTATATATACTACTATGATTGTGAATCATATCATATAATTAGCTTTAATTCTATTTTTATGTTATGCGATTCTGATTTGGGGTCGGCGTTGTTTTTCTTAGTGATTTAAATTTAGATGGCTTGTTTTCATTCAACCTGCTGATTGTGTGGTTTTGAGGGGTGGAAGGATTTTCGGTTTCTTATGGGTTTGGTGATAACCTGGTATTTTGTGGTTTGTGTCTACTTTTGTTAGGTAGTGGTCTTTTGTATTGAGTGCAGTCGGTTGGTTAAATAGCCTATAAACAAGTATTGTGTGTAATGATATTTGAAGAAAATTAGACTCTTTCAAAAATTAAGAGAATAAATAAATGGTTAACTTTATTTGTAATTTGTGTGGTATACGTATTGATATGTATTGTCATCACCTGCATTCTTTAATTCATAAAACTAGAGAATACCATTTGTAAGGAAACAAATCAATCCAAAACCTATATGAATTAGTTGCTAGTTCCGGTCAATTGAGTAATTAAGTTGGGGTTATTTGAGTTTTGCTTACATGTTATTGAAATTGAAACTCATTATAATTAGTAGGTTGTACTCAGTATCGGTGTTGTTATCTTATTTGAACATTATGAAAATTTAGAGTGTTGTTCATAATCAAAACAAAAGTGTGTTTTTCATGAAAAATTAAGAGTTTTGACAGTCGAAGAATTAATCGGTGTTTTTAGAGTTAATTGAAGAAGGAAGGATTTTAGAAGTTATCTTATGCATATTTTTTTAAGTCTAAAACCTTTGAGGATTAAAGTCTTTGAATCAAAATTCTTTGATGAATAAAAAAAATTGGGAAGAACTTTCATTTTAATTTAAAAGTAAATAATTAATATTAGAGAGTTTTATGGTTAAGTATAGTGTTGAATTAGTAATATATGGTATGAATATGGTTTCTACTCTCCTCCTCTTATGGCACTGTACGTGACTTAATTGTGTCTTGTTGCTTCAATGATTGTTTTTCCCTTCTTGCATTTTGACCACCAGCTTATACGTTTCACGACTTACCTTAATTCCTAATTTGATTTTGTTATAAGGTTAAGAATACTTATTGTTTTGCTTCAGCCATTATAGTTGTGTTTAGAATGAGGATTTTGACTTCGTTTGCTTTTTATTCGTTTGTTGTGTTGTGGTTGTTTGCTTTGAGTAGTTTATGTTTGAGCATACATTCACGCATACATTCATGTTAGTATTTATGCACAATGACGTTGATTAGTGCTTATGCACAGTGACGGTGATTTAGTGTTTATGCACAGTGACGTTGAGAAGTGTTCAGTAAAATAATTCTGACCATCGACCTTGGTACCACATGCATAATAGAGAGTCTTAGAATTTGACATATTATTCATAATTGTCTTGAATTTAATTGTTTGTGTTTTGTGTCTTGACATTCTTGCTCGTCTCAGTATTCTATTATGATGCTATTATTTATTATTGAGACGTTATTATTATTATTATATTATTATTATTATTATTATTATTATTATTAGTAGTAGTAGTAGTAGTAGTAGTAATATTTGCATTCGACTAAACTTTATGTATGCCATTACTAATTCTCTTCTGGTTTGACCCTACGACTTGCAATCGTAGACGTTCAGGAAAAGGAGTAACTGTAGAGTTAGTTTGGCGTATCGTTTAACTTTTAATTCTTGCTTCTGGAGTCTCTCTGATACCGTGACATAGGGGGAAATTACTTAGCTTATTATTATTATTTTTTATTTTTTTTAGTATTTTGAATTCTAGAAGAACTTATATTTTTAAATATTTTTATTTTATTTATTTTAGCAAGACTTAATCTCAATGTTAACTATTCAAAAACTTTATTTATCAATATAGTATCATAGTGTGTTAGTTTTTAATTTTCCGCTGCGTAATTTTGAATCAAAAGAAACAAATTGTATCGTTAAATTTAGATGTGACACCCTTTTCATAAATAAATATCATTTTATATTAATAATAATCAGTTGGGATTTGAGGGTGTTACAGTCACCGCTGTTGACAAGGGCAAGGGGAAAGCCATTGAAGCTCCTCAACAAGCGGATGCTCCCACTCTGGCGGTTAGTCAAGATCCTCCCGTCTTGCAGGTGCAACCAAAGGTGAAGATTCTTTCCAAGCCGCGAGTTCAAAGCCCTCCTCCAGCTCATAAACAAGCTCAAGATCCTCCTCCAGTTCAAAAACAAACTCAAAATCCTCCTCCAACTCAAAAGCATGATAAACCCCCTCCAGCTGCTGGCAAAGAAGAAGAATAGAAGAGATGTCAACTCAGCCGTTGAGAAATCTCCTAAGCGGAGTAAGCGGAGTCATGATAGCGGTAGCAGCAGGACTTCTGATCAGAGTCTTTGTCGTTTCGACCATGAGGAAGGTAATGTGACTCGTGGTCCTCCTCCTGCCTATCAGCTCCCAGCCTGCCTGGACGGTGCTGCTTCTCTTGATAAAAGGGTCCTCCGGAACGCTGCTTCTCGTGCTGACTTTGAATATATCTCTGCATTGAGTCCTCAAGCCCGTCAAGAGGAACTTGCTCGCATGGCTTTCGAGGGCCAACGGCTAGTCACTTACTCCTATATGATGGCCGGTGAAAATTGGGATATTTTTTCTGGTAATGCGGCCATCACAGAAGAAGAACCAAACAATCACTGAGCTCCGTGAAGATCTGAAGCAGTCCAATGATAAATTGATTCTGGCTGAGAGTAAGTTGAAAATGGCTGATATCCAGATCGAAACTGCTAATGATGACATCAAAGCTGAGGATGCTCTGCTGGAGAAAAAGAAGACGGAGCTGGTTGAAGAGCGGGTGAAATATGAATCTCTTAAAAAGCCGGCGTGAGAAAGCTGCCAAGGAGAAGAATGCTTACAACGCGTTGATAGTTTCCTTGGCGCGTCATGTCAGGGACATTGACCTCTATGGTGAACCTCCGGTTTTGGCTCGGCAACTTGCTCTCAAGGATCAGCGCCTGCTTGATCAGCAAGGGGATTTTGCGAAGTTCAAAGCGGAGAAGCAAGCTGAGCTCGAGAAACAAATGGATGACACTAATGTTCTCATCTTTTCCAAAATCTGCCCTAATATTTACGACCAAGTGGAGCTGCTCAATCCCGGAGTCAAGATTGACCGGGAAACTATCGATCCGTTTAGCAAGGTTGTTGACGGAAAGATTGTTCCTGATGAAGATGACGACGAGCAAGCTCCGCCCGCTGAAGGTGGACCCGCCAAGGCTGATGAGATAACGGACACCCTTGAGGAGAAGGCTAATAAGAAAGACTAACTTGTGTTGTACTTTATATGTATTCTCTTTTTATCCTCCCGGTGAGCATGTTCTCGGTTAGGAATTTATGTTTGTAACATAAGTACAATATTCCCTTTAATCCAAAGTGCAATTATATGCCTATTTAATGTGTTACATTCGATTTCATTTTAGAATTTATTTAACAGGTATTCCTATTTATCTTGACGGATTTAAGCTCCGTTTGGATGTTCAGGTGCCTTTCTTAAAGGGTTTTATTTCCCCGTTTTGGGATTTGTCCTTTGACATTTTTATGATCCCATCTTAGGAATTCATAACGTGAATGTATTTATCGTCCTTGTCTGTGTCTTTGAATGATATTCTATTTCTGAAACGGCTTGATGTTTCTGTTATGAAGGAGAAAATTCCGTTATGGGAATATTTTTGTGACATGTGTTGTATGTTTAAGAATTATTCCATCTTACGAATATTCGCCCGTTAAAACAAGTTCGTTTGGAAGGGATCCCGTCGTAGGAATATCAAATTCGTTAAGAATCGTTCCATTCTGAAATGATTCCATCATAGGAATATTTATTTGCTAAGTGTAAAATCCGTTTAGAAAAGATCTTGTCATGGGAGCGTTTTGTTGTTAAGAATTGTTTCGTATATAAACGATTCCATCATAGGAACGTTTACTTATATAACGTCGCTCCGTCTAGGAATTTTATCCGTTATGAATTAATCTGTTTCATCTTTTTAGGACCTTACAAATATTCCGTCTAGAATTGTATTCTTTTTGCGATAACAATTGTGTGGGGGTGCCTAAATTTCATAGGGCTTTATTTTTGGCCTTATGCTTAAGGTCTTACTGGAGTTATGGGATAATCTAGCCAAGACTTCCTTTCTTCCCCTGTGAACGTGCGCTACTTTCAGGTGGCTAGTCGGAAAAGCCATTCACTAAGTTGCCCCCGTTGGGAGAAGGTCTTTTGCCTTTCTGGAAGAGCTTTTACGTTTTCTTAACATGTATTTATTTGAGTGTTTTACACTTTGGATTTTGAATTACGTCAAAACATTAACGTTAATATCTATTTTAAGACATTTTCAAATTTGCTGTAACATAAAAGAGAATAAATTTCTGAATATTCATCACTTCATTGGCGGCATTCCAAAGTCCTTGGGATGGTAAGCAGAAATAGATAATTCAATATCAACTAAAATACTTCTTCAACTTGGCGGCATTCCAAGTCCTTGGGATGGTTTCTCCTTTCAGGGTTTCAAGCTTGTAGGCACATTGGCCCGTAGATGCTGTGACCTTGTAAGGTCCCTCCCAATTTGCTGCCAGCTTTCCGTCAGAAGCATTTTTCCGCCAACATCGGCACGACGGAGAACCAGGTCTCCGGGATGGAAATCCCGTGGACGAACTTTCCTGTTATACTTTGAAGCCGTTATTTTCTTAACGGCAGCTTCCGTGAGTGCAGCGTAAGACCTTTTTTCGTCAAGAAAATCCAACTCTTGTTGGATAGCTGTGGAATTGTCCTCCTCATTTAGAGGGTAAGCCGTTCTCCAACTCAACTCACCAATCTCCACCGATATGACGGCTTCAGTGCCGTAGGTAAGCCTGAATGGCGTTTCTCCCGTCGTGGAGTGGGGTGTGGTTCTGTAAGCCCACAAGACATGACATAACTCTTCAGCCCAATTCCCCTTCGCATCGTCAAGTCTTCTCTTTAATCCCCTCAAGACTACCCGGTTAGCTGCTTCAGCCTGGCCGTTAGTTTGGAGGTGTTCAACAGATGAAAAATGTTGAGTAATTTTGAAGTCCTCCATAAGCTTCTTCATTTTCTTATCGGTGAACTGCGTTCCGTTATCGGTAACAACAGAACGTGGGACTCCAAATCTAGCTAAGATGTTTCTTTTGAAGAACTTGATGACGTTTGCAGCGGTGATTTTTGCCAATGCCTCAGCTTCAATCCATTTGGTAAAATAATCAACAGCAACAATAATATATTTCAACTGCCCCGCCGCCATTGGAAAGGGTCCCAATATATCCATTCCCCATTGATAAAACGGCCACGGGATGGTGAGAATGTGGAGTTCTGAAGGCGGGGAATTGTACACGTCCCCGTGTTTTTGGCATTTCTCGCAGGTCTTTACAAATTCTTTGGCATCTACGACCATTGTAGGCCAATAGTACCCTACTCGGAGTATCTTCCTTGCCAATGCTCTCCTGCCAAGATGTTGGCTCGCAATTCCTTCGTGCACTTCTTCCAAGGCGTAGATGGCTTCTTCTCCTTCTAGACATTTAAGTAAGGGTGTGGAAAACCCTCTCTTGTACAATTGTCCAGACACAATCGTATGTGATGGAGCCCTTCTCTTGACCAGCGCTGCTTCCTCCTTGTTTTTTGGGAGCTCCCCAGTCTCAATGAATCTCATCACGGGCAAGATCCAGAAAGTCTTGCCGCCATCTCCGCCAAGGACCATAACCATTATTTTTTCCGCTATGCTGGGCGCTTCAAATGTTTCCTGAATGAAAGAATGGTTCACGCCGCTTCTTCGTGTGCTTGCTAATTTGGATAGGACGTCAGCCCTTGTGTTTTGCTCCCTTGGAACATGCATGATCTCGAAATCCTCAAACGTGCTGATGGTTTCCCTTATCACCAACAAATATTTCTGCAACAAAGGTTCTTTCGCCTGTACTTCACCTTTCACCTGCGTCACCACCAGCTGGGAGTCAGTCCTCAGTTTTACTTCCCTTGCCCCTAGTTCTTGCGCTAGTTTCAGGCCGGCAATGCAAGCTTCGTACTCGGCTTGGTTGTTCGTGGTGGTGAACGAGAATCTCAAAGATACTTCTATCACTAACCCTTCATTGCTTTCCAGAATAAGTCCCGCTCCGCTTCCTTTGCTATTTGAAGAACCGTCTGTAAAGATGGTCCACTTTGTGCACGGTTCACTGGTGGCCGGAGTCATCTCCGCCAAGAAGTCAGCAAAGGTCTGGGCTTTCAAAGCCTTTCTACTCTCAAAAGTAATGTCAAATTCTGAAAGTTCTACGGACCACTTTGTCATACGTCCGGCCAGATCAGGTCTGAACAACACCTGCTTGATTGATTGATCCGTCCTCACCACTATTGAGTGTGCCAAGAAATATCTTCTTAGTTTCCTCGCAGCTGTTACCAACGCCAATGCCACCTTCTCAATCTTCTGGTATCTTACCTCAGCTCTGGCTCGAGCCTTGGAAATGAAGTATACTGGATTTTGGTTGGCTCCAGTTTCTCTTACCAACACGGCACTGACGGCTTCACTCGATATTGCCAAATATAAAAACAGTGTCTCGTCTTTCATAGGTCTAGACAATACCGGTGGTTGGGAGAGTATTGTTTTCATCTGAGTGAAAGCCTTTTCACACTCCTCTGTCCAAAGAAAATCTGTTTCTTTCCTTAGCAACTTGTAGAACGGTAACGCATGTTGTGCAGACCTAGAGATGAATCTGTTTAGTGCAATAAGCATCCCGTTTAGCTTCATAATCCCCTGCTTTGTGGACGGGGCCTCCATTCTGATGACGGCGTCACATTTATCTGGGTTCGCCTCAATCCCTCTTTTAGTTAAATAAAAACCCAAGAATTTGCCTGCCTTCACTGCAAATGTGCATTTCTCCGGGTTCAACCTCATGTTAAACTCTCTGACTTTGTGAAAAATTGCCTCTAGATGGGTACTGTGTAGGCTCTCTTCTGCTGATTTGACGATCATATTGTCCATGTATACTTCAAGCATCTTGCCAATCTCGTCTTCAAATACTCTGTTCGTCATTCTTTGATAGGTAGCTCCCGCATTCTTCAAACCAAACGGCATCACGTTATACCGGTAATTTGCTCCTTCAGTCATGAAAGCTGTTTTGTCACGGTCTTTAACGGACATGGGAATCTAATTGTAGCCGGAATAAGCGTCAAGAAAACTCAGCAGTTTGTAACCTGCTGAATCATCAACCAGTTTGTCAATGTTTAGGAGTGGATATGAGTCCTTTGGGCAAGCTTTATTGAGATCCGTGTAGTCTACACACATTCTCCACTTTCCGGAAGATTTTTTCACCAAAACGACGTTAGACAACCATTCTGTGTAGTGAAGTTCAGAAATAAAATTCGCCTTCAGTAATCCGTCAACAATCTCTTGCGCAGCCTTTGCCTTCTCCAGGGATTGCCTTCTTCTTCTTTGGGCCACATATGGGTATTTTTCACTAACATTCAAATTGTGGCATGCTACTTTAGCGTCTATCCCCGGCATTTCACTAGGTGAAATTGCAAATAAATCAGCGTTCTTCTTCAAACATTGGATAAGGTCTTTCCGGACACTTGTTGGCAAGTTTGTCCCAATCTTAACCTTTCTATCCGGATGTTCATTCAGCTGCACTTCTTCAAACTCTCCATCTAGTATAGGCCTACTAGATTCTTCCGGGAGCAGTTTCCGTTGGTAACTCTCATCACCAGATGCGCGGTCATTAGGATGTATATCGATCTTTGCGACATTGACATCTAATAGTTTGGATCGTGGTGGTGTTACCTGCTCTAGCACATCTACCCGAAGAATCTCTTCAGCTTCTACCATCTCCACCGCATCCAACTCTTTCTGCAACTCCTTATAGCACTTCTTTGTTCCTACCAAATCTGCCATAACGGTGACCACCTGGTTTTTCTTGCCGTGATATCATGTACGGCTCCAAGAGCAGCCAAAGTAGTCCTTCCAAGTATACAATTGTACACGGCTTTGCACGGTACCACGAGGAACTGAACCGGGATGGTTATCTCAGATTCTGCATTCTTTCCGTCTCCAAAAGTTACTTTCAACGTCAAGAATCCCAATGGCCTTGTCAAAGAGCCATTGAATCCTTTCAAATCCGACCCTTCATAGGGAGACAAGTCTTCCTTCTTTAGTCCCATCTTGTCAAATAAATCTTCATACATGATATCGCACGAACTTCCTTCATCAATCAAAATTCGGGACACATCAAAACCAGCAATGGTTGCCATGATAATCAGGGGAAATAGTTTGTTTGGTTTGTTGCCAATCCTTTCGTCATCAGAAAATCCAAGAATGGGCCTTCTAGGCGCTGTGCTTGTTGACGGGGTATCCTCTATCTTGGAGACGGAGAAAATTTCCGCTATCGTTCTCTTGATGGTTCCTCTAGACGGCCTACCGGTAGTTAGGAGTCCTCTAGTAATGGAGCCAATGAAAGGACGCTTGCCTTTGCTCCTAACTGTTTCTTCATCGCTGGAACTGGAATCTTCCTTCTCTTTACTCTTCTTTTTTGAAACTGAATATATAGCCTTCCGGCTAGATTCTTCCCTTTTGGTGATCGTTTCCGCTTAGGGGATTCACTTCTTTTTCGGCTTTTGCTGTTGTTTTCGCGGTAGCGTCTCACATATTTCTTATCTTTTTGTCCGTCTTTGGTATAACGGTTCAATTTCCCCTTCCTTATCAATTCTTCAATGGCATCCTTCAGATGTATGCAATCATCCGTATCATGGCCATAGCACCTATGAAAACGGCAGTACTTGGATTTATCCACCTTGGGGGATTCTTTGACCGTTTGGGGGAACTTCACCCCTTCATCCCAGAACTCTGTGTTTATACATTCTCCTAGAATCTTATCTATGGAGGTGTTAAGAGGAGTGTATTCCGAGAATTTGGGCCTGGGCATCCCTTTGCTTTCTCTGCTCCCTCAGAGATAAGTTTCTCCTCGTAGTTGATGTACGGTTGGGCGCGTCTCAGCAGCTCGTTCATATTTTGTGGTTCTTCCAACCCCAGTTTCTCCTTGAACATGGAATCCGGCTTCAATCCTTTTTCAAAAATGAAGCACTTGAGTTTGTCATCGGCTCCTTTCACATCAACCGCTGCACAAGTAAACCTCTCAATATACTCCCTAAGAGTTTCCTTCTTCGCTTGGACGATGGCACTTAAGGTGGCAACAGATTTGGGGTGTTTCCGCCTAGAAGTGAAGTGGGAGGTGAACTCTTTGCAGAGTGTACTCCAAGAATCTATAGATCCCTCCAGTAACGCCTTGAACCAAGTCATCGCAGCAGCCTTAAGCGTTAAGACGAACAGCTTGCATTTAACAGAACCACGCGCGTCATAATAGTCCAAGACGGTGTCCACGTGTTCAATGTGTTCGTCTGGGTCACCGGTTCCATCGTAGCTTTCCAGCTTTGGGGGCTTCTCAAGGACTTTTGGTATCTTACAGCTAAAATCCTGGTGGCAAAAGGACCACGGGTACGGAGAGGACGCGATGGGTTAGGACGATCTTCTCTGCGTCCAGGTATATGGGAAAGCGAACCTTCACCATTTCCCCCATTTTGGCCTCCCCTGCCGTTGCCTTCGCCATTCCCGCCGGCATATCCGCCACCGCTACGGTGCTTGGATAGAGGCATACCATCGTTCCTGGTTCTTTGCGTCTTCCTGGATTCGGCTTCATCATCCGGCTTGGATCTTACCTTGCCGGATTTGCTCCTTGCTGATTCTGGTATAGCAGCTTCGCTTTGAGCTTGAACTTGAAGTCGTTCAACTCTCACCAGCCTTTCCTTCTGCTCCTGTAACAGAGCCAGAATCGCCGTCAAAGTGTTGTTGTCAGTTGTAGCAGCATCTACTGCCACGTCACTGGCTGGTGGTGGTGGAAGAAGTTGTTCTTGGATGCGTTCCTCGTCTTCTACGATTTTGACTTCACTCCTAACTATGTTACGGGTACTCACAAAGGGAGTGGAATGTGTTTCTTCTGGAACTGGCGACAAAGCATGAGGAATCTGCTCAGAGGTATTCCGTAAGTTGACGGAAGATGATGCTCTGGTTGGTTTCGTTCCTTTCGCAGCAACCATGGTTAAGAAGTTTGGAAATGGTAACTAGAACAGATTTATCAGATTTGATACTGATAAATGATAGAATGAGTTCGAGAAAATCAATAAATGATTTCCCACAGACGGCGTCACTGTTATATTCGGTCCAAAGTCTTAACTCCGAGAGATGAAGCTACGGTGGTGATTGGTGGTTGCTACGGTGGCTCAGCTCCTTGACAAAGGGGGGGGGGGGGGGTTCCTGCACAAAAAGGGACTCCGACGCTCAAGTCAGTAAATGTGCAAGAAGAGAGAATTAGGGTTCAGAATCATACCATGAGGTGGTGTGAAACCACTTATTTATAGGTGTCTTGCCTTGTTGGATAAGAAGGATTCTGTGTAGGAATCCTGACCCTTGGAATTTGTGCCGGTTTATCCAATGGTGGAGATCCCAAGGCATTGCTACATCCGTCTATAGCACATGTATTGTGGCTTCAAGGTGGAATGCCCTTGGGAAGCGTGACGGGTATTCCACATGTTAGTGGGCTTGGGTGTACGCTTGTATTCTAGGCCTTTGGCCAGCCCAAAACAAATTGAAAGATCAATGTTTCTAACTTAGAAACTTATTCATTCAATTGTGTTTTAATATTTGTACATTGTTCCAAACTTTTTTGCTTGCTTTAATAATATTGTGATGTTGTCATTGACATAGGGTCATGCAAGATTCCATGACATTTTGCAATTGAATTTGGAATAGAAGTCCACAACTGTACGAGGTTGGAAGATCCTCATGCAAATTAATTTTGGGTGGTTGTGTACATAAGCCTCGGTGCTCGATGTTATGCGGGACCTTGATCAACCTATGCGATGAAATTTGACATTAAATGTAGACAAATTTGTAATGCAAAATAATTTGCAAAAAAGATAATTATCATGTTATGTGTAAACAGAATGAAAGACAATGTTATTGTGTATTTCAAAATACTTTCACGTCTTAGTCAGGATGGTGTAGTTTTTGGTACAATGTCCAATTCTATGTTTGTGTTTATAATTTTAACTTTATTAGTAATTTGTTCTAACTTTGTAGATTGATATGGAACTATATAATTTCATGGACAACATTTCATTAAATTAACCTATGTACACGGTTTCATTCAAAAAAATCAATATATCTCAAGCATTTTATTTATGTTGGTCGTGTGATCTATCAATTATGTGTGTCTAATAAAGTTTTACGTTTTGCTAAAAATATGTTATGGAAGTGGTATATATTTGGACGTCTTACCAAACAAAAAATCTTTATTTTGAATTTGTTGGAACTAAAATATAAATTCAAAAATAAAGATTTTATATTTATCAAAATTTATATTTTAGTTCCAACAAATTCAGGAATGTATAAGTCCACTGCCGTGCGGTATGGGACGCACGAGGTTGATCAGCCGCCTGAAATCCTGACGAGGATTATTTCTGCGCGCTTGGCAAGATATGAGATCTTGGCCTGTTTTTCTGAGGGGCGATCGACTTATAACACTTGGACTCCACGTGAAGTCAAGTGGCGTTGCTCTTGGTAATTGGGAGGACGTTGGTGGCAAGTGGTCTTGTGACATCTGTCTTGGTAAATGGGAAGATGTCCTTGACAGCGTTTAGTGGCATGTGTCGACATATAGTTCAGGAATGCATCACTTTAGATAGACTCTAATTAGAAATAAACTTGAAAGGATGTACGCTTGATTAACTACTTGTGTTTGACATATATATTCCTATTTTACACCCCATCCCCACTTTCTATACTTGTACGTACATCTTAGCCCTGTATGTTTTCTTGTCTTGTATTTTTATCTATATTTATAGATTTCTTCGAAGAGGAGTTCAAGGTCGAATAGGGTGCAGTTCTTTTTACTTCTTATGCAACTGGCGATGTAAGACGCCATTATTGCGTGATGAGAGTCATAGTCTTGTTTGTACAGCCAGTGTGTCTTTTGGAGTCTTATCTCTTGAGTATTATGATTTATCATGTATTCTGAATAATTGGTTTCACATGTACCACGCTGTATCTGATCGATCCGCAGATATCTTTGTAATTACAATATAAATAAAATTAGTTTAAATGATATTTGTCTATCTTCCGCTGTTATATTTCTTATCTTCCACTGATATATCTTAATTTTAAATTTCTTCGTACTTCCACGAAGAGTGATTATATATCTAAACAAGTTAGAATAGTTACTTTGATTTCACCGTGACGTTGGGGCGTCACAAACTTATTTCACCTCGGATGATGACTATATATAGAAATGGGTAGAATGTCTTATTTATATATGCCTTGGTATGAGCTATTTCCCCTTCATTAGTCATTCATAAGGTCATAGTTTTATGAACTATTTTACTTATGAATTCGGAACCATAGTTCTTATGGTTCAACTTAGGAAGAGCACTAGGAGAAGTTTGATAGACTCTGACGATTGGAAAGTCAGGTCAATAGAGATCATTAGAATATGTTTTGGGTTGGTAGTGATAAGAAAGAAAGAAAATGCAGATAACAATAATTTAAGTTTGGACCTCAAAAAATATTGAGTTGCGTACCCCTACTGCGATTGAAGAAGACATTGTTTTCTTTCAATTAACTTAGAAGGTCGTACTGTGGAACAATTACGTCGGAGATAGATTTGGACACAACATCCACTAAAAGATGATTATGAAATTGGATTCAGTGTCAATGTTGGTTTGGATATAAGGATAAAGGTTGTGATGAGGAGTAGAGGATAAATACTACAAGTAATATAGAACTATTATGTGTGTCAAGGATTTCACTTATTTGAGAATTTTACACACAAATAGTAGGAGCATGTTTTTAGTGACAGATAACCAGAAACTGTTTAAGAGAAGAGTTAATAATAACTTGTCTTGGAGATGGTCCAAGAGTCAATGTAGGTTTAAGTTGGAATTGATGCAGGTAATAGCAAGAGTGATCAGTAAAGTCTATAAGGTTTCACATAGGTGATGATCCCTATAAATCATTAGTTTTTCAAGAAAGCAATATAAGCTTTTTCTCAGTACGGTAAGAGATACAATGTGATCGGAAGATGGGGCTCTCAAGAAAGGCCAAAAGTGAAAACAAGTAACCGTATATGAAGGTTGATATGTTTATGAATTCTAGAATAATGATAGAAATAGGGATCACAAAATTCAAGAGAGGTAGATGGATGAAAACTAGAATAAAGAAGGTAATGGACTAAGTTGTTAAATCTTGAGAGTTGATGTCGTTTATCGAGAAGGATAAGAAATTATATATATCCATCAGAATTGCAGAATCTTTTAAGAAGGTTATTAAGAACGGTTACTCATAGTCTAAGATTGATGACTGAATGAAATCGATAAAGAGATCACAAGTAAGTTGGATTTTTGTTAAATTTGAAGAAAAAGATATTTCACCTTTTGATTTGGACAAAGTAGATTGAGAAATTCAAGGAAATTTTATTTGATTTTAGGAGAGTTTGAGAATTGTGTTGCAAAATATTGGAATCTGTGAAATAATATGTGTGGTTGTCGAAGTTTAAATTTTGGTTTAGGGGAAGTGTAGTTCTATAGAAGTTATGGACGTGGAGTAGTATATCAATGAAAGGTTGGTGAAAATTTGAGATAGAAAAGTTCATGTATTTTTGGCGAGTCATGTGATTCTCTATGATAGAGAATGACTTATTGAAAGGTTGCTGGAGATTTCATCTTTTGATGACATAGCTGTTAGGAAAGAGTAAGACTATTGGGTTGATTAAAAGAGTATTACATAAATTTAAGAGTTGGAGAGAAGATTATCTTTATTGGTAGCAAAGTTTTCTAGATAATTTAGAATGATCTGATAAGTATAGGACTGAAACCTACCGAGGATTAAATGGTTTCATACAATTGAGCGGTGGTATATCGTTTGAGACAACTTGTGCTCATGAGCATAAATTGGAAAACAAGAAGGATCGTTTATCATAGTTAATATTAAAGAGGTATAACATAGTTGGTGTTTGGATTTAGTAATAGTGAGGAGACTTCATATGAGAAAATTATAGATGATTAAGCTTTAGATATCAGAAAACAAATCGGAGAGTGATTCTGAAGAGGAATCATTAAAGATGGTTAAGTTTTTTATTTTATTTTATGAAAGTTGAGAAGATATAACAATTCTTTAGGATAGTGATATGGAGACTAGATGTGGAATAAGGGAATAAGAGTTTGTCGAAGAAAGATGAAATGATATATTTTAATAATGATGTTTATCAAGATGGTGACTATTTCTTATAGAGCAAAAGGTTGGGGAGTTTAGGAAGTCACATGATCAATGAGATTTGAGTTTAGAAGTTGACACAATGCGTCAAGAACATAAGATGGAAAATTTGAAGTTGATTGACTTAACTAAGTCTCTTGAACCCCAAAAGATAATAGGAATGATTTGGTCGACTATTTTAAGAAGGTAAAATAGAATCAATTTTCTAGAGATAGTCGATTAAGAATGGGATTTCAGATCATAAGAGATTCTAAGTGAGATTGTCGGTGATAAAATTTAAGATTCATTTGGAATATGAATTTGAGAATTCTAGAATCACTTTAAGGGTTGCGGTCAAGGTATCATCCGCAAATGGATTTTCAGTTTTATAGTTTGGTCATTTCAGGATGTTTTAAGAGTTGTGATGCACAATTAACTTAAGCTAGTATCTTAAAATTTAAGGATATGTTATTTGTGCTTGCAATTTCATTATAAATTGGAGTTGAATTATTTGAGAAATAGTAAGGTATAAGGCATTTAAGTACGGTGCTAATTTGAGTTTTGGTACCCATAAGTCTACCGAAATTATTAAGATATTCGAAATGAGTAGCCAAGACGGTTGAACTGACAAAGGACTAAGACTATTTAGTGTAATAATAAAGGAAAAAGTATTTTAGACATCAAGAGTTATTGTCTAGAATTATAGTTGGTAAGGTTAGAAAATTTGGATAGAGCGATGTCATATTTGGATTAAGGTATTAATTATTTGGATTAAGATTTCAAGATGAATTTTTTTATTTTAGTTAAGAGTGTCAAGAAAACGTCACCAGTAATACTTCGAAGGAAGATGAAAAGAAGATTATCAGGTACGCTAAATTTCGAGGACGAAATTTCTTTTAAGGGGGGTAGTAAAGTAACATCCCAATTTTAGGACATCGATATATTTTACTTTAAAATCTCGATATTTTATTTCTTTATAACTTGGTCGTTTTTGCGGTGTTTAATATATTTGAATTTAAAAGTTTTTCATTTAATCTTTAAAAGTATTTGAAAAGAGATAACTATTTTATGGAATAACTATTATTATTATTATTATTTTATCTCAAATTATGAAGAAATATTTGCACTATTTTATTTGTTTTATAAAAAGTAAATTTAAGAAACATTTTAACTAGAATAATATATAATAAGGCTACGTCATATATATTAGTAGTCTTTTGATTAGTCATCATATATACAAGGTGACATATGAAATATATATTTTTAGCTTGGTGGTAGTCTAGTGGCTAGCAGAAAATCTAGTGTCTAGAATTTCACCTTTAAAAATGAATAAGTGGGTTTACCAGAGTTCGAAACTCGGTCCCTACATATTACGTACAAATGTCCGACCAACTGAGCTAAGTTCGAAAATCATATATATATATATATATATATGGTACCATGCATATATATTAGAATTAGTTTTTGAAACAATATATATTAGAATTAGTATAGTTCCATATTAGTATAGTGCCATATATGTAAGGTTTATAGTATACGATACATTATAATATGTGTATATCATGAACACAAACTTTATTTAATTAATTATATAAGAAAGAAAATATTAGAAAGTATGAGTAATTAGTCTAGGAACCTATATTCTTTTATGTTGGTCTAATCAAAATTAGCCACACTTACAATATAGGTGAGTCATAATCCTAAAATATGTTTTTCAATTCTATTTCTCAATGTGATTATATAAATGGTACGTATAAGGCATATACATATGCAGATTTTTTATCAATATTTTGTACTTATAACACTTAAGATAATGCCACCTCTTGTATTTCTACATAGTTCATACTTTCTAACTCATAAACCTATGCTCAAAAATGGTGTGTTGTTATACCTATACTAGGTTTGTAATCATACCACATACTTGGTTAACAAGAAATTTTCTAGTATAAATAGAGAAGTTCATTCTCCATTTCATTCAACACAAAACAAAACCTTCTTAAAATTACCGTGAGTTCAATTGTGAGTGAAATGGTGGTGAAGTCTTGCTAGGTACTTTGGTTCTATTTTGTTAAAGTTTTAGAGCAAGAAAATTTACTAAGGTATTTCCACTTATTTCTAAATATTATCTTTTTATTAGAATGTTGAAATTATATCTAATGAACTCACTTTCTTCAATTATATTAAAACATTTATAATAGTTTTATAATAAAGATTATCAAACTGTTAGTAGGCGTGTGCTAATTTTTGAAAGCCAAACTTTTAATATAAAAGTATATCTGGTCATTATATTTTCATGAGGTTATTTTAGATTTTAAATAATTACATATTTTAAATATTAGTAAATTATTAGCAGTTACACTGTTATCAGGAATATCGTTGGAGGTGCCGTTATTCGAGACGTTTAACAAAAGCTAAGGTGGGGCAAGATTTCGTACATGTTGGGACGGTTAGCGTAAAATAGCTTAATATATATGTGTAGTGGTGTCCACAGCCACTACAACCGATAAATAACTAAGGAGAGCTTATTCTCTTTTAGTGATTTTAACGAATCGCTGGACGGGGTTACGCCGGCCTTAATTATTTATCATAGGAATAATCTATAGTAATTTTAGGTTGTATTGTGCTTGACTTATATGATTACTTGTCTAAATGTTTATTTGTTAATGTTTAATTGATTGTGATTGTTAGACTAGGAAGAGAATATATTACCCTTTGAGATGAGATAAGAATATTGTTAGATACGGAGTGTAAGATCCCCAATAACAGGAGGGAAGTGAATATTTTGAATAGTTGTATTTGGTTGGGTTCTGGCTAAGGAAAGACTTGGTGGACTATGTCTTTTACGGTCACCTCTTTTTTCTGGGAAGTCAACCATACACTATTTATTATATGAACCGAACTTATTGTGTAAGATTAAGGTTTATGTGAGGAAAGGATGATAAAGAAACTTGGAGGTTATTGATGGTATATGGCACTCAACCTAGTTGACTAGTATATGATATATTTGAAATAATTTATATGATAAATTCTTGAGAGATGAATTCATACTTAGGGTTGGAGATGCCATGAAGTAATTGAGAGTGCATATAGAGTTGCATTCAGGAATGTGTAAGTCCACTGCTGTACGGTATGGGACGTACGAGGTTGATCAGCCGCCTGAAATCCTGACGAGGATTATTTCTGCGCGCTGGCAAGATATGAGATCTTGGCCTGTTTTTCTGAGGGGCGATCGACTTATAACACTTGGACTCCACGTGAAGTCAAGTGGCGTTGCTCTTGGTAATTGGGAGGACGTTGGTGGCAAGTGGTCTTGTGACATCTGTCTTGGTAAATGGGAAGATGTCCTTGACAGCGTTTAGTGGCCTATGTCGACATATAGTTCAGGAATGCATCACTTTAGATAGACTCTAATTAGAAATAAACTTGAAAGGATGTACGCTTGATTGACTACTTGTGTTTGACATATATATTCCTATTTTACACCCCATCCCCACTTTCTATACTTGTACGTACATCTTAGCCCTGTATGTTTTCTTGTCTTGTATTTTTATCTATATTTATAGATTTCTTCGAAGAGGAGTTCAAGGTCGAATAGGGTGCAGTTCTTTTTACTTCTTATGCAACTGGCGATGTAAGACGCCATTATTGCGTGATGAGAGTCATAGTCTTGTTTGTACAACCAGTGTGTCTTTTGGAGTCTTATCTCTTGAGTATTATGATTTATCATGTATTCTGAATAATTGGTTTCACATGTACCACGCTGTATCTGATCGATCCGCAGATATCTTTGTAATTACAATATAAATAAAATTAGTTTAAATGATATTTGTCTATCTTCCGCTGTTATATTTCTTATCTTCCGCTAATATATCTTAATTTTAAATTTCTTCGTACTTCCACGAAGAGTGATTATATATCTAAACAAGTTAGAATAGTTACTTTGATTTCACCGTGACGTTGGGGCGTCACAAACTTGTTTGACCTGACTTATTTTTGCTTATTTTCTCAAGCTAGGCCAAACATCTTTTTATTAAACAAATTTAACTTTATTTTTAAAGCTTTTAATTTGAGCTTTAGATTTAAGAGAGCTTCTATGCCTAAGAAAAACTTTCATGGCAATATAACTTTTTATATATATAAAATAGAAGAAAAAGAAAAGAAAAGATAGATCAAATATATTACTCTCTCCATTCTTTTTTTAATTGTTGTTACAATTGACCCATTGCACATATAATATCTTTAATTATTTATTGTAAAAAAATGTATATTTGAAAAATAATTATTGAGACAGATTGAATAACATCTTATATACTAATATTTACTATTGTACATTGATAGATTTTTTTGGTCAAAATAAATTGTATAAATAGTGCACACGTATCTCAAACGACAATTATTTAGAAACAAAGAGAATATTTTACGATAGTTAAAAACTTACATACATAATAAATTGATATCTAAAATCAATCATTTGTTGGTTTAATAGTGATTGAATTTAGTAGAGAGTAGGATTACTCATTTTATCCGGTTTTATGGATTAACCATAACCAAATCTATATCCAGTTTTAAAAAACTGGTTAATTATATTTGGGTTTTATAACAAAATCCATTTTTATGGATATTGGATATCCATGTTAATGGATAACCACAACCAAATTTTAAATCCAAATTTCTCAAAGTCTAAAATTTCAATAACACTTTTTCTCGAAATCGGAAAAAATTCCGATAACTTTTTATTTTCAATATCGAAAAAAAATTCCGCGAACTTTTTTTCTCAAAATCGGAAAAATTTCAAATAACTTCTTTTCTCGATGTCGAAAAAATTCCGCGAACTTTTTTTC
Source organism: Trifolium dubium (assembly GCA_951804385.1). Lineage (NCBI taxonomy): Eukaryota > Viridiplantae > Streptophyta > Magnoliopsida > Fabales > Fabaceae > Trifolium > Trifolium dubium. The sequence goes on along the minus strand of OX638072.1, from coordinate 16,188,782 downwards.
TCGAAATCGGAAAAAATTTCGATAACTCTTTTTCTCGATATCGAAAAAAATTCCGCGAACTTTTTTTTTCTCGAAATCGGAAAAATTTCGATAACTTTTTTTCTCGATATCAAAAAAAAATCTGCGAACTTTTTTTCTCGAAATCGGAAAAATTCCGATAACTTTTTTTCTCGATGTCAAAAAAATTCCCCGAACTTTTTTTCTCGAAATCGGAAAAATTTCGATAACTTTTTTTCTCGATATCGAAAAAAATTCCGCAAACTTTTTCTCAAAATCTGAAAAAATTCCGAGATCTTTTTTTCTTGACATCGAAAAAACTTCCGCGGACATTTTTTCTCGAAATTGGAAAAAAATCGATAATTTTTTTTATCGAAACCAACAAAATTTTATTCAAAAATTAGTTAGTAAACCAAAAACCGGTTTTAAAAACTAAAAACTGGTTTTAAAAACCAAAAACCAGTTATAAAAGTGGATATGGACATAACCGGTTTTATAACTGGTTTTGTGATGTTAAAACTGATTTTATGAAATGGTTATAATATCCGGTTACAATAAGTGGATAAAATATGATTTGGTTATGGTTATGGTTATTAACCGACCATGATCACCCTAGAGAAAACTGCCCGCAACTGAGATCGGATGTGGGCCGGAATCACTTAGTGTAAAAAAAAAAAAAATTGTTACAAAAAGAAATTAAATAAATAAAATAGATACGAAAAAAAAAATAACAGAACAAAACAAAAACGCGGAGGCTGAGGTTTTAGGAAACACTTTACCCTTTCCAATTCCATCTGTATTCACCCCCCTTCCTTTTCTAGGGTTTATAAGGTTAGGGTTTCACTTTGATTCACTCACCCCCTTTCTCTCTCTACCTCTTTCTCTCTCTACATCTTTCCATTATTATCATCATCATCATCATCCATGGATAGGTACCAGAAGGTCGAAAAACCCAAACCAGAATCACCAATCAACGAAAATGAGATCCGTATCACCACTCAAGGCGCCATTCGTAACTACATCACTTACGCCACTTCACTTCTTCAGGTCTTTCTTTCGTTTCATTCGTTCTTCGTTTTCTTTTTGATTCGTTGCATGCTTTTGATTCGATGCTTTGATTTGTGTCGATTGAGGTTTTGTCGTGTGGCATTTTAAGAGTTTTGTTGTTTTTGGTGATGATAATTGGAATGTTGTGTTTGTTAGGTTTTAATTGATGTTGTTGATGTTATTATGAAGTTGGTAGTGGATACTGTTTGTTGAATTGATTGAAAGAACGAATAACCAATAATGGTGAATTTTTTGATGTTTTTGTTTTTTGTGGATTTTTCTATGTGAAGTTTGTCTGCGAGGTTTTAAAAATCGGTTTGTTACCGCGAAAACAGGGATGTAACAAAATGGTATAGGCAGTGTCCGTTACCGTTTTGTTTTCTCTGTTTTTACGAAGTGAGTAAAAATCAAGGAAGAGCTGTTGTACCTTGTCTAACCCCGTTAGGGCCGCAACCTGAATTTATTAGTGGTTAATTTGTTTCTTAGAAGGAACAAAATCATTAATTAAAGTCATTAAAAATTATGAAAAGAATTACAATGTTGTGATTAATTACGCCACATACGTTACCGCCGACAAAATTATTAATGCGACCGCGACTGCTATTTAAAACCTTTTCTGTCGGTGTTTGTGTCTGATATACAAGTTGCATTTCTAGTATTTGTTTTGTTCATTTTTGTGCTTTAATCAGATACTATTCAACGAGGAATATATACTAATTGTAATGCTGTAGATGGGAAAACATGCTAAACTTTCTAATATTTATTTGAAACATTCTAGCTATATTAAGAGTTTTCTGTATAAGCAACATGTGCGATAGCCAATAGGAGACTGCTTTTGAGATATTGGTGGCTGTAAGCAAGAAACTAAAGAATCGGAATATTCTTAAGCAATATAAGGAATTTGGGATGTTAAAAATGAGGAAGTTGTCTTGTAGAAAAGCAGAAATTGAAATTAGTTTTCTGTATACCTAATGGATTGTTGTTTCAGAAGCAGGGATATATGAGATAGAGTAAGAAAAGTAAATGTAATAATGTATCACTTGAAACATTTGTTAGAACTTAGAATGTAATGCAAAGTGAAAACATAATTTGATGTCTGTAAAACGTTGAATCTTTTCACTTCCTCTTTTTTTCTATTAGTATGGTATTTTTCAATGGTTTCTTCCGTCGTTTTACTTTGATATTTCTATGCATCTTGTTTTGTAAGTATCTCATAATTTTTAACCACCTTTTGTGTTGGGTCTCTGTTACTGTAAGTCTTTATAATTTACAATAGATGCTACTTCAACTTTATCTGGAGGGGTTAGCCTTATGATCTGATTCTGGTACCTATTAGAATCATAAAGGTGTTATACATACTGGGGATTGAAAATGTGCAATAGCAGAAATGTTTTTTTTTATACTTTTGCATTGGATACTGCAGATTCTGACACCTAACTGATGAAGAAAAAATATGATATCAGTGTTCTTTTCTTTCTCATTTTCCTAATGCATGCCAATAATCGTTTAGTAATTCAATATGCTCGTAAAGAATGTTTTTCTTTGCCATTATTCAGTCGCTCTCCAGAATGAGACCATGTCCTTCTTCCTCTGACTATAATTCTGTTCTCCATGTTTTTATAATTTTAATATTTTCTTCCATAATTTTCAAATTATTCAGACGTTAATCGATTGTTTATGGATATAAATGTTTTGACTTTTGTGAAAATTGTGATTAAATTCAGGTTTCTAAATATTTTGTCATGTGTCATATGTAGTGTTATTCTAAGTAATATGAATCAATATTTTTTGTTCCTTTTACATGTATATGAATCTCTTACATATTGTTTTTTAAATTACATAATGCATCACTTTGTTAATAAAATATATCGATCATCGTTCACCATTATAAAAGCAACATTTTTATTCTTATTATGTATCACAATTTGAGTGCAATATTTCAGCCCACTTGAGTTTGTCATCCTTTAAAATCATTTCGTCCCTCCCTACAACTCATTTACCTGAAATCATTGTCCATTTTTTTTTGAATTGCTTATTTGAATGGCTTACTATAGTTTATTTGAAACCTGGTATTGTCATTTATTTTTGCAGTAAAATCATATAAAATCCTGTAATTGGCACCTGTGTAGGAAACTATTTTGCTGGTCTATGCCATCATATAATTGTATTTTGTATTTCATTCAGGAAAAGCAAGCCAAAGAGATTGTCTTGAAGGCAATGGGACAAGCAATCAGCAAGACAGTTGCCATTGCAGAGATTCTGAAGGTAATTTCTTTGCAAGATGTTTTTCTCTTACTATATATATGTTCTTTGAAATTTACACAAATGACAGTCTAGCTTATGTTTTTGGTAGAAGATAACTTCAAAATAAATGGCACTAGTGAGAGAACATTTAAGAAAGTTCCCTGATTCATATATATTTTCTGTGATTTCAATCTAAAATGAGGTTGCCAATGTACTTCAATTCATATTGATCTTCCTGGATTGGCTTTCAATCTCTTTTAACAGAAGAGGATTGCCCCTTTGCACCAAGATACTGCCATCAGCTCAGTAAGCATAACTGATGTGTGGGAGCCCATTGAAGAGGGTCTTGTACCGTAAGTTTGAAGTTTTCATGTTTTGCATGTATTCATTTTTTGTTTCTATTTGGATGGAGAAGTTGTTGAACAATCACATTTAATGCAGTGTGGAAATGACTCGGCATGTCTCTATGATCTCAATCACCTTGTCAACCGGAGAATTGAACCAAAATTCTCCTGGGTGAGTCCCTTAACTACTTTCATTTATATAACCTTTTTGTCATTAAAAAGAAAGCTTTTTTGGGAAAATTTTGTTATATTTTGAATATGTTCCTGGTTTTTTTTACTTTCACTTAACGTCTATATGATTTTGTATTTAGGTACCAAGCTCCATCTAATGTGGAACAACCAAAGCCTCACTCCAATTATCAGCAGCAGCCTATAAAACCAGCGCAGGATTCTTATAATGCTGTAAATGAAGGTATCAAACTATAACTATATTAACCATTCATTAAAATAATATGCCGTTCATACACATTCTAACTTCTAGCACATACCATGTCTTCTTTTAGACTTGTATGGACGAGGTCGTGGTCGAGGTAGGGGGAGAGGGAGAGGAAGGAGTTGGGGAAGAGGTGGTTATGGCGGTTATCAAGGTGGTTATGGAAATTACCAAGGTGGATACGGCTATTACCAAGGTGGATATGTTAATTATCAAGGTATGGATTTTAAATTCTGGATTTTAACATTATGGTACTTTGATAGTGTTATCTTCATTTTGCAATGTTTATATAGTAGTCTGATCGTGCTTGCTTTCTGACAGATAATGGTGGGTATAATAATCGTGGCCGAGGTGGAGGTCGAGGCAGAGGTTGGGGGTATCGTGGTAAGTTTAGTTTCTTACATATTTTGTTCTAGTTTAAAGTGATGCTGATGAATGTCTTAGTTATTTTCTTTCTCTTATTTGAAGTTATGATTTTTTGAGCACGTGCCCTTTTATTTTATCTGTTTATGATAAAAAAATTTTAGAAAAGAGTTGTATGAAGAGCTTTTTTGTCATTAGCCTAGTATATTACTACATTTTTTTTTCTGGCGGTATGCAAGGTGTGAGTGCTGCTTAGTTACAGTTTCCTCTTACTGTATGCGTCCATCAATGAGTATGGAAAACTTGATCTTCAGATGTTGTATTTGTAATAGGTACTGGTTATGGTGGCGGAAGAGGTGGAGGTTATGAAGGTGGCAGAGGTGGAGGCTACGAAGGTGGTCGGGTTGGAGGTTATGAAGGTGGTCGGGGTGGAGGTTACGAAGGTGGCAGGGGTGGAGGTTATGAAGGAGGAAGGGGTGGAAGCTATGATGGAGGCAGAGGTGGAGGTTATGAAAGAAACAGAAGTATGGGTTATGAAGGCGGCCGAGGCGGAGGAATGGGTTATGCAGGAGGCAGAGGTGGAAATTTGGGCTATGAAGGAGGAAGGGGTGGAGGAATGGGTTATGAAAGAGGCAGGGGAGGAGGAAGAGGATATAACCGTGGTGGGAGGGGAAGAATCGGTGGTGGACGTGGTAGAGACAATCAGGCATGATAGCAGTGGGTGTTAATAATTTCATTCTTGCTAAATGCTTTTGCCTTGATAGTGCAGTTATGTTATTAGAATACTTTGTTGATAGCATGATGTGGCTCATGATGATGATACAGCATTTAAGTTTTTTTCTTCTTGAAACTGATTTGGGCAAGATTTTGTTCATCTTTAGATTTAGCTGGAAAAAGCATCTTTGGTTTTATGATTGCTGTAATTCATTACACCTTTTATGGTTGCCAACACCATATTTTTATCTGTATCTGGTTTTTATATGGTTTTCAATTTAATCAAAGTAGCTCTTTATTTTTTATTTCCGATAACCTTGCACAACTCAATTAAATATTTAGTAAATTAGTAGATAATCCTGTTTTAGTATACCTACAAAATAGGCATTCTTCTTCAAAGAGCCTACCTAAAAAATTCACATTCGAAGTGCGGAAAATAAAATAAGGGTATAATCAATTACAATACCTTTCTATTTGGAATGATGTGAATCACAGTAGAATATCTTTACCTTTACATTGGTTTGTTGTTTGTGTTTGAATTCTTAATTTATCTCTATATTCTTTTTCTCTTCAAGATTTTAATCTATTGAGTTATTTTTGCAAAGTTTTTTTAATGAGGTAGAGATATTTTAACGCTTTCCATTTTGGTCTAGTTCCAACTGTTCCTTTGTATCGTTTTTATGTTATTGGTTAAAAATATTTTTTGTTCATACACAATAACAAAATAAGAATATTGAAGTTTAGTCCTTCATTTTTATTATATTTTTTGTCCTTACACATAATTTTAGTCTCTTGTGTTTATTTAACATGTATTTCTCTTGTGTTGATTTAACATATATTTTTCAACATTTTTTTGCAATAATTATTAAATATTATAAAAAGTTTATTCGCAAAAAATGAACTCAATTTGATTTCAAGGTCCATATTTTTATTATTATATGTTAAACGATTCTAAGTTTTTGTAAATACATATTTTATAATAATGTTTTAAACATTGCTTCAAAAAAAAAATGTTTTAAACATGCCAACAGAATAACCCAAGGAGTGTGTTTGAGCGGTTGAAATTCATCTTTCTTTAACTTTAACTCATTTAAATCAATGAGCCAGCTATCCCACTCTTTGCAGTGCCTCCAATTTAACAAAAAATTAGTCACTACATTCGGTGGTGGATAGCCCGGTTTTGACAAAAAAAAACATGCCAACAAAATATTATTACATTTTTCATTATTCATTATTAGTTTAATCGATATGATTTATCGGTGTAAATTAATTTTTACACTAACATTCAATAGAATTCAATCATTTATCAATGCAATACAATTAATGTGTGGTGTGGTGATTTTGCTAAATAAACTTTTTTTTAACTAAAATGAAATGATATTTATTCATTCATTCAAATTGATAGAATATAAAAAATATAATTACATATTCAATATCGCTAAAATCGTAAATAATGAATCTACAAATAAACTCACAATATTTAAGTTAACATACAATTGCAAAACGTATATTACAAATAACATTATAAAATAAAAGTGATTAAAACATTCATGTCTCTAAATGTGTAATATTGATGTCTAAATCATTGATTGAATTTGTAACGTTAATGAACATAATAAAAATATAAGAAATCAAATAGCGTCGCACAATATGACTAACAATATAACGCCGCACTCAGACGATGTAATCACAAAAAAAAAACACAAAAAGAAAAACTTATCTATATGAAATCCATTTATTTATATTGAAAGAGAAAATTATACAGGGATGATTCAAGGCAAAAAAAAAAAGTTGAATTAAAACCTTGGTGAACAAAGGAGAAGAGAACTTGTAAAGAAGAGGGGATTTTTATATCACAAAGAAACTAGAGTCGGCACATGGGAACATTAGCAGAATAAACATCTGTATATAATATTATTTTACATCATTAATGTATATAATATTTTCTCTTAAAAAGTTTAAGAATTTTTTAAAAATTAAACAAATTTGATTTAGTATTGAATATAATGTATATTTTTGCCAAAATTGTGGAGACTATACATTCATTAAAATTTAAATAGAGACCATAAGGGTTTAATTTTCAACCGCCAATCTCTATTGTTCACCCTCGACCTCTATTGGATGAAGTTACAATAAGACTCTATTATTTACGATGTTATATTTTTTAATTTATGATTTATAATTTTATTTGGAATAATAAGTCATCATTAGTAAAAATAACTTATTTTTACTAATTTATAATTTATTTTGACAAACTTATAGCTTATTGATTTTCCTTTTAATTTTATCCTTGTCATATTACTTTGAAAATAATTAATTAAACTTATAAATTATATGTCATATCATATTTATAATCTAGTTCTCCAATCTAGCGAGACAAACAATATTGACAAATATGACACTTATTTTAAAACGAAAAATATACTATTTATATAATATTTTAGTCTAAATATTTATATTAAATTCGTATTTTTATTTTTCTCTTCTCAATTTTTCTCCGACTTAACAAAAGTTAATTAAAAATGTCCCCCCACGGTTGAACGTGGATTATCTATGGGGAAATTGACAAAAATGTAGAAAAACAACAGCGGTGAGCTGTCGTAGTTTAACTCACATTTCAATGTTGCATCTTGCATGCATCTTGCTAACTGAATCTAACCAGATCCCTGTCTAGGTTCCCTTGACTGACGTCAACATGAAGCTAAATGATTGCTACTTTGTCTTTATCTGTATTAATTTTTCTAGGATATTTTTTGTTAAGAAAATCACAGCGGTAAGGTTGGAAAACAAATTACCTCATCTGTTTCATAGTTTTAATTAAGGTCAAATGCATCTATAAGTCCTTTAAGTTTTCAGTTTATATTATGTAGGTTCTTTAAAAAAAATTTGTACTACATAAATTCTTTAAATTTTTAGTTTGTACCAAATAGGTCCTTTAAGTTTTTTTTGTAACACATAAGTCTTTTAAGTTTTGAAAATGTAACACATAGGTCCTTTTAAATTATATTCATCATGTTATACAAAAAAAAACTTAAACGATCTATGTGGTACAAACTAAAAACTTAAAGGACTTATGTGTTACAAAAAAAACTTAAAGGACCTATGTGGTACAAATCGAAAACTTAAAGGACCTATAGATACATTTAGCCTTTTAACTAGTTTGACACTCGTGCGGTGCCGTACGGATGTTGCGTAGAAAAAATTAGGTATCCGCCGAAGTAAAAAAAATTAGGTACTTATAGAAATAAAAAAAAATTCTTATTAATATATAACTAAAACTATAGATATTTGTTGCGTAATCAGACACAAAAATAATTTTTATCAACAAAATAATATAAAATAAATGGACTCTTGTATATTTATATATAAGTAGAAATATAGATTATTTGTTGAAACAAAAAATTGTCATCGTATACGAATATAAATCTAAGTACCGGTATAAATATCTTAAAAAAGTTAAACTTTTCTTATTAATATATTTGAATAGATAAAAAATGACATAAAGTATTATTATTTAAGTTTATAATATAAAAAATACATATGTGTTATGACTTTATTTACTCTTAATTAGGCAATGTGGCAAAAAATTAAAAAGGGGTAAATTGATTAATTCAATGGTATAATAAGATTATTTTATATAAGTAGATATTCACTCTCTGTATGCTTAAAAAAATATTTTCGGTCAGAAATTTTAGTTTAATTGGATAAAAAAGTCAAAATTAATTAGGAGAATGTTTATAACTTGGATTCGATCTCTAATCCCCACTTTATATATTTGAAAAATTAAAGTATAAATGAAATTCAACATTTTTTTTTGTTATTAAAAAAAATTAACATTTAATACATTTAAAAAATATTAAAATTTATTTATAAAATGATCGAAAAAATTGAGATTTTTTTGTTGACAAGAAATTGAGCATTTTATTTCTTATAAAATTGTCAGGAAGAAGTCATCAACCAACCCTCTTGCAAGTTGCAATAGTATCATTATTTTAATTTTGAGTAAATAGTTAAATTATTACGTCTTTGAGATTTTGTAAGACACTCTTATATTTACCTGCTTATGCTATTAATTTAGATCTGTAAATTTGTTCTCAAATTCATCTGTTTTAAATTTTAGCGATTTTGAATTTGTGTTGTGCGATGTATTCTATAATTTTGAATAAATGAATGTCATTTTTTTGTTAAAAATATACTGATAATTATTAAAGGAACGAATTTCTTTACCATAGTTCATCCATGTGTACACACCACCATCCCATCTTTATTATAAACAAATATTCATATGTTAGGTCTATATTAAAGAAAGTGCCGATACTATACATTTAGAGGCCTCAGGAAAATTATATAAAGAGGTCAAATGTTTTTATTTTAAAATTAAATAAAATCAATAATATAAAAAATAGTCATATTCTAATTTATAATAACAAAATACATATTTAAGTTAATATTATTAAAAATTAATAGTTTTTTCAACAAATATTGCAACTTCATTTTAAAAGAATAAAAAAAGTATAGTTTTTTTCTTTTATATAAAATAAAGTAGTAAACGAGAGTTTCTTATTTATAGTTAATATAATTTGGTGAAAGAAAAAAAAATTAACAAAATTTGTTGCGAGTAATGAACTACAATTATATATTTCACTAAAATTTTCTAAGTCTATAATAAATTCATTAATTTATAAAAACATATAATCAATAATAAATATAATAGTTTCCTGAAGAAAAAAAAATTGTCATATGGTTCTATTTAAAACTAATTTGCTTATTGTAGATTTGATACCCTCCCACATAATTTCTAAGTTTTTTTATGACTTACTAATAAGTTATTTATTTAAAATAAAAAAAAACTTCCACATCAAGAATCGAACTCGCATGATGGCCTTCAATTTAGATGAAGTTGCGCGGACATGCTACCACGAAACCAATTGATATTTCATGATCTGCGGATTAATTACTTAAGCCAAGTTTAGAATGATGGATATGAAGAAAATAAAAATATAGAGCCCCTAAAAAATTTGAGGCCCAAGACTGTGGCCTAACTTGCTTTGCCTCTAGGCCGCCCCTGATTAAAGAACCAATTTATCTAGTTTAAAATATGAATTACTTTTTGCGCCCCCTGGAAAAATGGCGCCCCCCGATTTCTAAATTTACCCTTTTCCATTCACTGTGTATTTAGCGAACTAAAAAACATTCTGTTGAGTTCGCTACTATTCTTTCACCCCCCCCCCCCTATTCTTTCTCTCTCTCTCTCTCTCTCTCACTATTCTCTCACCCCCTTATTACTTTTGTTGAATAAAACATAATTTATAAGATAAAGTATGAACCATTCAATCACCCCCAAGTGTGATTGATCAATAATATTGTATAATCATGGAGCAAATCAAGAGATCATGCATATAAATGCAATTATACGTACGATATTTCAATTTATAGAATTATACTGTGTCTGCGATTAGTCGATACTATGTCACAACCACTCTAGTGTCAATCAAAATATATTCTTTAATAGTGGTTAAATCTTGATAAATTCATTAATTATAGTGTAAACTAAGTTTTCTACCTAGAAAATAAACTGCAGTTAAGTTCAGAGTTCGAACTAGACAGGTGTTCACTACTTGAAGTTACTTTAATCAACCAACAACAGTTTTGTTCGCGCTATATATACAGTGTGAACGGTGTTTATTTTATAAAAGTTTCTTCCATAAGAGGTGGAAATTACCGTTTCACTACTTAAGTAGTGAAATCAACGAAAATTCTTGTCATATCCGGAGACGCGTGCCACATGCTAGGGCTGCTAAAAAAAGTTTTCTAAAATATAAATCAATGATGAGTTGTGTACGAATGCAAACCCATGATATGAGCTTGTCCTCTTTATTATGGACTTGGAATCGAAGAAGAATCCTTATTAAAATTTGAGTTTGAGTTTGCTCATTTTTTTTAATCAAGTTTGCACATTTTTTGTGTGCTTAACTGGTATTGCTTTTGTGCTTAAATTTATACCATTCATAATTGAGTTTCCAAAAGAGTGGTTTTCATTTTCCTAGACATAAATAAGATTTTTATTTGATTGCTTGTTGTTGCATGACAATTGACAATCAACAAAAATGAAGTTTAAACCAAATGAATGAATCATGAGACACACAAAATTAATGCCATATATTAGGAGTTTTATAAATATGTTCATGTTATGAATATTATAATTTAGTGGATGTCCACCCCTTGCCTTCCAATTCTACTACACTTCCCACTAGTGAGTGGGTAGTAAATACTTTTGTTATTTCACTTTTTCTCTTGTATCCTATATAAATAAGACTCTTGTTATAGTGTAGAATCATCAAATTGAGAAGTTGAATACAAAGTTCATATCTTTTCTATATCTTTTCTACATATCCTATTGTATCATTTTTTTTCTTTTGAAAAAGTAAAAAAAATTGTTTTTTGTTTTTGTTTTTACACTTTGGTTCATAGGGAAAGAAGATCCTAGTAGTTCAGAGTTCGGTCGCAAGGTAAGTAAATCCTGACAAAAAAATTGTTCTATTCAGAAATCGAACATAAGTTCTCCCAAAATCTATTCTTTGGTGAAGTTTATTAACCACTTGAGCCCAATAATTTAGTTAAAAAAAATATATTTTTCACTTCAACTATAATAGTACATTTACAAAATGATTTTTTTTTGAAGAAGCTAAACTAACCCATCAAAATTGCCACTAGAAAGAATCGAACCTAAGACCTTAAGGAGGAGCATACTCCTAAGTCCCAAGTCAATACTACCAAGACAAACCCAAATGGATTTCATTTACAAAATGATATTGACTCCCTAAATATGACAAATGTGCTATATATTTTGATTTCTTGTAAAATTTCATTTGTCAAATATATAGCATACTCCCCAAATTTATCCAACTTTTATGTTAAGATGACAATATATGTCGTTTGTTGCGATATTTGTCCAATCATCCATTTTCAAGAACTTTGCCTAAAGATATTGATAAGTCTTTTTGGACACATATACGTAAAATGGGGATTTGACAAAAATCATGACAAATGACATATTAAGTTCTTATCATTGTTTGTATATGTTTGTTTTTAGTTGTAATTATTGTTGTGTATAACATGTAAAATTTCTTTTTCTTGGTACTTTGATTGAAAATGTGAATTTTTGCTTTGATAAGTTTTGGTCACATTCATAATGTTTGTTCCTTGGTGAATATATGTGTTTCATACATACATGTTTGTATAGAGTCATAATGATTTTTTTTTCCGAACATCTTTTTGTTTGTTGCAACTCTATAACTTTAATATCTCAACTTGGTTGTATGGATACTTCTCATGTATAATGGCTTATGCATGATTCGTTGTTAATTATTTGTCCGTATGATATGTTTAAATGCTTAATTGGTTTGACTTGTTGTTCTACATGTCATGTTTGTCATGATTTGGTTTATTCGTCATTAGAATACATTTTGGCAAATTTTGTTTAATTATTTGATCAGTGTTGCGGTTTTTTTGAGACATACCCCACTACAGTTGATTCTTTCATTTCCAAGGGAGGGGAAAGTATCGAAAACCTTTTGTGGGAGATTCTAGGTACGGGGGTTAGTTGCGCAAAAGGAAGGTGTATGCACCTTAAGCGCCCATGGTATCCCATGGTACCCTCTTATAAACTTCATTTGGTGCTTTTAAAAGAATATATGCTTTAAAGAGAAATGGAGGAGAAAATGTAAGAAGTGAGAGAGAAGATGTGTGAAGAGAAAGTTGTAAAAAAGTGTTATGTGAAAGTAATAGATTGATGTCATTGTAAGTCTCACTTTTTAAATGTCAATATAAACACGCTAGATCATACTTTATCACGATTGAGAGATGTACGACCCAAAATCAACTTTGGGGACACCCTTCCCCAACAACAACAAGTATAACCTAAGTCTTGCTAATATTTATAGTGACATTCAAAATTTGGGACAAATAATGATAAAGATCTATTTGATAAAAAAAAAATTGAGAGTAAAAAGAACAAGTAGTGTGGATCATTATGTTTGTAAAATAATTTGTTGTTTAGAAAAGAAAAGATGTTGTAAGTAAAATGTTTGTGGAATAAAATGTAATTGATATAATGGCGTTGCGACTAAATGGACCTACGCTTTTTCTTTATCTTTATAAAATGTTACGTTTTTGGGTAGGAAAGAGATTTTGTCGCGAGAGATCTCATAATCAATTGAAATATGATTACAAGTTCTCTCGCTTGGAAATGATGTTTTTATGGCTTGGTGTGTGTAGCGTAAGCTAGGAAACAATAAAAGCAATAAATAAAGTCCTACGCTATTACAACCCAATTGAATAATTAATATTTACAACCATATCGAATTGAACAAATAAATAAACAACGATAATAAATAAAATAAATGCAATGCATAAAGCTATAAATAAAATAAAATGCAAGCGCAAAAATAAATATGATAATGGGATGCACCTAAAAGATATAATAAAGAGGAGTAGTATTTAAAACTTAGTGTGGGGTGTGCGTGAAAATGAGACGGATGTAGAAGAAGAATTTTTATAATTTTTATCACAACAAAATAAAGCATAGGCACAAGCATGCATAACACTTAAAATAATTTCTAATCAAAGCATATACATATAGTAAAAGAACAAAACATCATTCAAAAAAAAAAACTTGAAATCAAATTAATCATGACATAATCAATTAGTAACACACCTAGGTCAAAAGAAAAAAATACAACTATCAAACATAAAAGAATTTAGGCCAAAGATGGCCCTTAAATATAAATGCTAACATTAACGATAATTTTAATAAATAAAATATCGTTCCTAAACGTGCATTTTTTTGACGGCTAAAAGTCCTAACCTAAATGCATGCATGCATGTATGCATGAAAAGTGAGTGAAAACATGTCAATGTGAGATTGTAGTGTAAATATGAGTTGTAGTGTAAAATGTAATATGTTAAAAAAAAGAATGCATGGTCATACATAATGCAAAATGAATCTATCCCTAAATGCAAACATGTCACACTTGAAAATAAGTAAAAAAGAAAAAAGCGGCATGATGAACATAAAAACTTTATTTAGTCATTCTAATCACAGCAAAAAAACAAAGATAAAGAAAAAAAACAAGCAACAACGACAAACTTAACAAAAATTATCTATCATGAAATTAGCATAAGGCGAAAAAAAATAAAATAAAGAAATTGAATAATTGAATAATAAATTAACATTTTTATTCATGTCATCATAAGAAGTACTTTTTTTTTTAAAAGAGATAATCACCTAATCAAACACGAACAAGCAAAATCACGAATAAAAAGAACATACCAAATGTCACTCTAAGTCCAAACATATATATATTTTGATTTTTCATATTCTAAACATAGTAAAATAAACTAAGAGTCAAAGAAAGATGCAACCTAACACTTAAAGAAAGTTATGAAAAAATTTTAGCGTATAAGAAACTCTTTTTTTTTTTTTAAGTAAACTAACACCTTTTTTCTAAGAGCTAAACATATATCAAGAAAGCCAAAAAGTGAGGACAAACATGAGAAGTAACACTAACACCAATTTATAATTAATTATTTTTTGTGATTTTTTTTTCTACTCAAACATAAGAAAATGAGCAACAAAAAACAAAAGGAAAATAAGACCTAAGATCTAATACTTAAGAAAATTTACAAGTTAGGCATACCACTTAAAATGTGCAATTAGATGAACATGGTATGGAATCAAGTAGCAATCAAGCAATAAAACTCAATCACTTTCCTTCAAAAGAAAACTTTTCATTCATTTTTTATTTTTATTATTTTTTTTCATTCAAAATAAAATAAACACAAAAAAAAAACTTATAAGTAAATAAAAAGGAACAAAGTCTTAAGTAAAATAAAACATGTATATGTTTTCTTTGACAAATTTCATAACATAATAGGAACCAACCATAAACCAAAATATGAGCATGCTTACATGTAAATCATCAAAATGCTAATAAAATGAACCAACAATTAAATCATACAACAAAAAGATAAATAAACAAAGACATAACAAACAAAAACAAAAGGGGTAGGGCGGATTGGGCTTTAATGCTAAGCCCAGGATAGATCTGATGCAAAGCCCGTGGGGGGCGCGCGCAGCAGCCCAAGGGGGGTGCGCTGAGAAAAAAATTGAGAGGGTATATAAACAAAAATTGCACTATGGATTTCATTTTCCAAAATTTTTCTCTTTCTTCCTTCACACTCTTTCAATTCTCCCTCAACTCTCTCTAAAATCTGGAAAAAAAAAAACAGAAGAACAGCTCAAGAACACATGAGCTTTCCGGTTGAAGCTCAATCGGAACCACCACGAATTCCAGATTCCGGCGCGGCGGCCGGCCAACAAGGTGGCGGCGCCGCCGCCGGAAACGACTCAAAACAAAAAAACCTCTACATTAACCCCCACTATTTTTCTCTTCTAAACATGTATCCGGGGTCGGATTCAACAAAAGACCAACCAAACGTCCGGATCGGAAGGGGTCCGAAACCCTGAATTCCCAAAATCAAAACCCTAACCACAAATCGTACACGAACATATAATCTAATACCAAATCGAGCACAGAAAGGGTTCAAACAGTGGTTCAAACAAACAAAGAAGTGGATCTAAATCTAGATCTATAACACAAATCCGAATGATGATGCAAATGAATGAAGCAAAAGAAACGATGGATTTACCTTCCCTGCAGTGAATCTGGTTGTAAGTTCCCTTTTCCTTTCTTTCGTTTTATGTTTCTTTCTTCTCTGAGTCTTCTTGATTTCTGCTTCTTCTTCTCGGTTTCTTTGGCTTCTTCTCTAACCCTTTCTTTTTTCTTTCTGCTTGCGAGGTGCTGGTGAAACGGACAGAGAAAAGATAAACCGAAACCTCTTCACAGTGTATGAAGAGGATCGGTTTTGATTTCTGTTTTGTGTTTTTTTTTTTTTTTTCTTTTCTGTTTTCGTTCTTTTTCTCTGCTGTTTTTTCTATCCTGGAAACCCTAGAAGAAGAAGCTCAGTGACACTGTTTGTGGGTTTATATAGAGAGTGATTAGGGTTTTAAGTTGGGTAGAAATGGTTGTGATGTTGCCATCTGTATTGTACTATGATTTGTGTTTTTTGTTGTTTACTGCTGTAATTTTTGGTTGTAATCCATTCTGTGTTTTTTGGCAATTCTGTGGTGTTTGCAAATTGTAAAAAAGGAAAAAGGTACTAAGCTGTAAATGAGGGATAATGCTGTGTGCTTGTTTTGTTGGTTTTCTGACCGGTTTTGATATTATATGGGCTTATTTCCAGAAATGGGTACTCTCTTTTCTTTCATATTTTTTATCACTCTTCAGATTACCTGAAAAAGAAAAAGACAAAACGAAAGAAAGAGAAAAGGAAAAAAAAAACAGAAATAAAGAAAAAAAATGAAAGTAGCTAAAAACGACAGGAAAAAAAAGTAAAATAAACTAAAAACAGATTTAGGGGCAAAGATAAATAGAATAAGGTAAAGAAAAAGAACTTTAATTTGAGAAAGAAAGAAAAACAAAAATTATCTTCAGTAAAGTAAAAAACTTAAAGCACTATTTTTTATATCTATAATAACATGACATAAGAGAAAGAGGTAACAAAAAGATAATGATAAAAAAACTTATTCCTCTTATAAAAAAGAAAATTTTAATTAACGATAAAGTGGTGAATAAAAATGGTAATAGTGGACAAAAAGATAAATAGCGATGAATTAGTAAAGAGTAATGGTTAAATGATAATAGTCAAGATAGATAGTAATAAAATCATATGATAAGTAATAAAAAAAAGTAAAAAGAAGTGAATAAATAAACGCGCTTGGACATTTTTTACCCTGACTGGTACATGATGCCACAAACTGCTGGAAAAGAAACATGAGACCGTTAGTCACATTAATGAAATGAAAACAAAATAAATAAATAAATAACTAAACCACGACGGTGATAATCAAAATGAATAAGTAGTACGAAAAAGTGAAACAAAAGAATGAAATAAATGCATGTCTTGGTCTAACTGAAAATGCGTATGAATTTTAGGTCCAAATTGGGGTACAACAATCAGGATTTTTTATCATAAAGTGCATTGCGACAAATGTAAGTACATGATGTGACTATACTTTCAAAATTCTTTGAATTTCGATACTTCTCATGTGTCTATTCTTTTCTTCTTTTTGATATTGTCAAAGGGGGAGAGAAGAATTGCAAGCATAAGCTAAGGATAAAACTTTGAGTTTTCGAATTCGCTTCAACTTTATACGCAAAATGACATCAACTCAGGGGGAGCTTCGCCAGTGGTTAGCCTTGTTGTTGTTTGCGTTTGTATCGTGTAGTTATTTGTAATTGCATTTTAAGTAGGCTTAGTTAGCTTATGCAATAATTTTGACAATTATAAAACATGGGGAGAATGTAAATGCACCAGTTCCCCTCCATGTTTTAATAATTGTCAAAACACTTGAAAATAGAGTAGAATACATTTTGGTATCAATAACCATTGACTTGACAGCGGAAAATATTTTGTAAACTTTGAAAAATCAATTTTTGGGTATTTTGTATCGATACATACATACATACTTGTATCGATACAAATGTCCTGAAACTTGTTCAGGCTGATATCCACATATTTATATCAATACATTGCATTTTTGATTCGATACACATTGTTCTCAAAGGAGTCAGAAGAGCCTCTGTGTATCGAAACATGCTTGCATATATCGATACACATCAGTCTCTCTTGAAGCCAGAGAGAACAGTTTGTATCGAAACATAAAAGATTTGTTTCGATACATATCAGTCAAGATTCTGATGTTACTGGTGTATGTATCGATACATAATCGTGGTTGTATCGATACATACATACAAAACATTTATTTTTGTACCCTGTCAGGGACTTGTATCGGTACATACTGATACATGTATCTATACACTTCTGTTAAATTGTGCCTAAATCTACTCTATTCTATTTTCTCTATAAACAGCTACATGGGGTTTTGTTGTAAACATGAGAAACTTTTGGAAAACACTTTTTGATCAAAATTGGTGAGATCTTTTGGATCAAATTGCATTCAAGACAAGTTCATCATCTTCTTTCAATTCTCCATCACTTTGAGATTAAGTATGGGTTCAATCAAGGGTTCTTAGAGGAATTGAAAGATAACGTTCGATGCAATTCGCGGTGAATCAGAATTGCGATCGGGTTGAATTGTTTTGAAGGGTTGGAGTCTCATCACGGATTCAAGAGGCGTTGCTTGCTTGAAGGATCAACTCAATACGGTGAGGTAATCGGCTGAACGGTTGTCACAAGGTTCTTGGGATCAAGATAGGTGTGAGGATCAACCGTTGGAATTAGAGGTAGAAGCCGTGATTGTGTTGAGGGTTGCATAATTCGCATTGAAGCTACGACGAATATAGGAGATCGAATCTTTATGAATCGTGTATTGTATTCTTGTGAATTGTGCATTTGTATTTTTCGAAGAAATAGTGAAAATCTCAACTTTTCCGTTTGATAAGTTGGGGGGAGACGTACCGGCCGACCGCGAGGACGACACGAATGCTGGGAACTCCCTGATCATCTCTGTTTGTCTTTTCTATCCCTTAACTCTTTTAAATTTTGTTTAATTGTGAATTGTGAAACTTGAATTCTAGCGCACGCTACGTGTTCAACGAAATTCAAGTTTTCGAGACTCTGCTTACAATAATGATTAGATACCGTTTAATAAAGTGTGTGATTATTTTTCAAAGGTATTAATAAAATTGAATCGAATTCCTTGCCTCGAAACGTTAAATTTGCAATCGTCTTATCATTATCACTATTAAGGCTATACTTCGTTTCCTTTGGTCGAAAGGTGCAAAGTAGACTACCGATCTAGGTAGCTTCCGCGCATTCTTTTATTAATCTGAAAAATCGTTAGTTTTATTTCGGGACGCTTATTCACCCTCCTCTAAGCGTTAGCCAAGTAGTCTAACAAGACGTACCTGCCGACCGCGAGGACGACACGAAAGCAAGGGAACTCCCATATCACATGTTTGCGTTTTCTTCTCCCTTAATCTTTTTCAATTTTGCATTTATTCAATTGTGGAATCAATTGGAATTTGACGCACGCCAAGTGTTCGATCAAAATCTAGTTTGATCGCTTTGTTTGTAATTCGTGAAATTAGGACCATATAATTTGTACGTTAAGTTTTCGATTCTTAAAAACCATCTATCTTGGATTACTCGATCACAATACATTAATTGGTGTGATTTTTATCATCATACGAAAATTTGGTGTTTACTACTCTTCCTTTGATCAATGTGCAAAGTAGACTACCGATCTGATGAACTTCCACGCGCTAAATTTATTTTTCGGAAAAACGTTAATCGTTTTTTGGTTCACTTATTCAACCCCTCTTTTAAGTGAACGGCCACGTAGTCTAACAAGGCCATATTTTTTAAATGGCAGATATTATTAATAAAATGGTTTAATTGCAGTTTTTGTCTCCCTATTTTAACTATTTAGCAGTTTACGTCCCTCAATTTTAAAATTTGACAGTTTTGGTTTCCATCCTATTTTTTGACTATAAATTGACCAAGTAAAATGTTTTAAACAGCGTGATATATTATCTAATGATGAAAAAATATCAACATCAATGAAATTATAAGAATTAATTTACAAACATTATTTAAAATATGTTGTATCGTCATATTTTAGAGAAAGTAGTTGATGAAATTATAAGAAAAAATAATTTATAAATTTTCATCAACTATAGCTCATCATTAGATCATATATCACATCATTTAAAATATATCACATGGTCAATTTATAGTTAAAAAATAGAATGGAGGTCCAAAACTGTCAAGTTTTAAAATAGGGGGTTAAAATTACAAAATGGTAAAAATAGGGAGACCAAAAGTACAATTAAGTCTAATAAAAATTAGATCTCTATATAATATGAACAGAAATTCGGTGAAAAAGGAACTATTAAAACTATCTACTATACCCGCGACTACCAAATCATAGAGGAGGAAAACACATGAGGAAAATCACTCTTATTGTGAAGCATATATGCCAATTGCAGATGCTTTAGCAAATCATGGATGCTTGTTGTTGGAGGATAAATGTTTTATGAGTCATAGATCACCTTAACTATTTAGTGTTAGCTTATTTAGGATTGGAATCCCTCGTTTTATTTGGGTAGCAGTATAGTTTGTTGTCTCATTATTTTGTATTTATATGTAATTAAATTATATAAAATTAAAATGAAATCAATAAATAAGTTAAGGACTAAATATTTAATTAATTTAGCCATTTTTTCTCGGGCTTAAATAGTTGAACCCTTCCATATTATAAAAAAATATCAATAAAAAAATTGAAAGGTCAAAATTACACAATTGTGTTATTTGAGGATCAAAAGTGTGATTAAGTTTATCAAAAAAATAAACAAAAACTATTATTTGGAGCTGTAAGTTATAATCATTTCTTTTACTAGAATCATTCTTAATTTTGTGTCATAATTGTTAATTCCACTTTACCTTTTAAACCAATTTTACACAATTGATCAATAATTCCTTTTAAAACCAACTATACCATTTTTGGTCAAAAAAAAAAAAACTATACCATTTAAAAATTTCCACACAAATATCTATATAACGTAACTAAGCCATGCATAAGAAAAAAAATCTATATATATAACCAAAAAATTTGAATTTTTGTTCTTCTCTCATAACCAAATTTGTTTAAGAGGTCCTAATTAAATCCTCACTTTGATTAATTCATTGTTGGTACTAGTATGTTTTTTGATCTGGATTTGTAGCTGTTTTTATTTGGGACAAGAATTAGGCACTGCTACTTTATTTAGTAATTGAATAAGTAATCATAAATAAAAGTAGTAAATTTTACATTGAAACAATCATAACTTACACTTTAAAAAAGTTTGATACACAAGTCCCAAGACAATTTTACTACTTTTAATTACTTAATTAGTGCAAGGGGTACAATGTTTAGCATTTGCCTAAATAAAAATTGCACCAAGTTTCAATTATGCTTCTTCAATTATGTTTCCAAGTTTCAACTACAAAGCATTTGGATGCAAAGTGAACAAAAGACCAAAAAAATGTATGCGGACAGTAATGTGAATCAAATTCATAGGCTTTACCTTTTATTTTGATAAATCCAGGATATCGTCAGCAATTAATCATGCATTGAAATCTATTTATGAAACTGACATTTATTAGTCTATTTTGTGATTTATTTGACTAATTTATTTTATATTCGCTTAATTTTAATTTTAAATTTTACTATACTATCCTTTAAAAACTTTACACACATTTATTGAACAAAATTTAAACTAGAAATTTATACATATGTTACAAAATTATTAAATCATACTATTTTTTTTTCATATTTTTTTTTAGTTTACAACGAAGTTGTGAGGATATAATTCAAATTTTTTAACATATTATCAAACCCCTCACCACTAGATCAAACCTAGTGGTTTATAAAATTGAAAATTAGTATGTTTTTTATGATCATAAATATAAAATTGAAAATGTCATCGTAAAGTAAGTTCAATTGACAAAGTAATCACAATGTTATTGGGGTTGAAATTAACATCCCACTTATTCACTAAACTATTTAACAACAAAAAATAAAAAATAAATTAAAAAAAATAAAATTATTTTGTCAAAAAAAAAAAAACAAAAAAAAAAATTACATTGACATATCTTTTCACTTAAGTGACTCTTATTGTGAAAAGAGTAAGATTAATTATTTAAGAATGTATAAATGAGAGACATATATCACTTTTTCTAATTAAATTTATCATGTATCAAGTATTAACTATACATATATTGCGTCAAAAGAAACAATATTAACTATATATTCAGATGTCTTAATTTAATGGCAGGAAATATCAAAATTGTTAGGTTAGATGTCTATGATCGGATTCAATCCCTGATCCTTTCACTTTATTTATGTGTGTTTATGATGATTTTATCTTATCTATGTATATAATTTTTTTTAACTATGGATGTATTCACAATTTATATACCATATTAATTACTAATATGTAAAGTAAAAGATATATTATCATTTTTTCAATTTATTGAATAATTTTAAATTATATTTTGTGTAATGAGTCAAATATATATAGTTTGATTTTAAGCTATGAATAATGTACGATTAATAAAAAAGTTATTAATATTTTTTGTCAGGTAGTCTAGTGGTTAGATTTTCATCTCCAATTAACCGTGCTAATAGTTCACATGACAAGTTACTAATCTTTATCAACATAAAACATTTAATATTGTATAAATCAAAATTTTCATATTTATTTTGAGATAATTTTTTCTTTCAATTATGTTTCATTGTAAAACTGATCAGGTGTTATGTCATATGAATTCTATTTTTTTATATTGACAAGTTTTCATTTTCACAAAATCGGCTACATCGTTAGGTTGAAATTAAAGAGTACTCTCTCTGACCTTAATTATAAGCAACTTTCGACTTTTTAGATGCATTGAAAAACTAATGTATTCAGCCTTAATTATAGACCAAATATATTAGTTATTTAATGAATCTAAAAAGTGAAAAATTGCTTATAATTAAGGCCGGAGAGAGTATAAAATTTTAAATATAATTTTAATATTTTTAAAATTGAAAAAATTAAATTTAAAGTCTACACTATTTAATTTCAATCTAACAGCCACCAATATGACTGTCTGTTGGGTTTTTGTATGTTGGCTACATTTTGCAAAAACAACTATTAGCCTAATGCTGTAGCAAGTGGAACAGCATTGTGTGATCTGTTTGTTGCGCGCCAACTCGCGCTATATTTATGTACAAGATCTTCTGAAGATTCTATGAAGTTTTATGTTTGACCTAGCGTGCTGATCAAGACGCGCATGTTTAATGAGCTGTAAAAGGTTGTCTTGCCTTGGTGTATTTCCATAAGTAATATTGATATATTTTTGGAAACAATATTCTTTCTCATGAAAAATTGTTAGCTGGACCTGACAACGTCCAAGCTATGTTTTGAAGCCCAAACTTGTGCTAGCTCAGTACTATATATATGTGAAGACAAACCCTAGTTTGGGTGGGAAACCCATGTGTGTACTAAAGCGTGTGTTTAAGGTTTTAGAGATTTCCCGTGTTATTTATCATTGTGTCACGCTTATTTTACTTTGCTACGCTGCGTTTTATTATTATTGTGTGACAAGTGCTCTAACATTGTGCACAGCATTTGTCTGTCTGGTAGCCAGAATTTCAATTGATATCAGAGCAGGTCACTCTACCTGTTCTGGTTTTAAAAGGGTGAGATCAAGGGAAGAAATTTTCTGGTCCGGTAGTTGCTGTGTTATTATATATGCATGAAGCTCTGACAGATGCTCTAACATCTGTCCTACTGTAGTAGGTATGTTTTTAATATATGCATGCATGTTTTGAGGGGGAGGACTTATGGTTTGTGAATGCATGTATTGAGGGGGAGGACATATATCTGATTTTTTATCTGATGTGTAGAAGTGAAGGAATTTCTGTGTATCTCTCCAAGAACTGGCTCTAGATTGTTTTAGCCAAAACTTTGCCAAAGGGGGAGATTGTTGGGTTTTTGTATGTTGACTACATTTTGCAAAAACAACTATTAGCCAAATGCTGAGCCAAATGCTGTAGCAAGTGGAACAACATTGTGTGATCTGTTTGTTGCGCGCCAACTCGCGCTATATTTATGTACAAGATCTTCTGAAGATTCTATGAAGTTTTTTGTTTGACCTAGCGTGCTGATCAAGACGCGCATGTTTAATGAGCTGTAAAAGGTTGTCTTGCCTTGGTGTATTTCCATAAGTAATATTGATATATTTTTGGAAACAATATTCTTGCTCATGAAGATTTGTTAGCTGGACCTGACAACGTCCAAGCTATGTTTTGAAGCCCAAACCCGTGCTAGCTCAGTACTATATATATGTGAAGACAAACCCTAGTTTGGGTGGGAAACCAATGTGTGTACTAAAGCGTGTGTTTAAGGTTTTAGGGTTTTTCCGTGTTAATTGTGAGCCTTGCTTGCGTCTTCATGATTCAAGCTAAGGACTGTGTTTGAGTTGTAATGGTGTACTGCTCCTAAGCCTTTAGGTACGGAGTAAGTTTGAGTCGGAAGAGTGTGTCTCTTGTCCAAACAAAACATGAAGAAAAACGTGTGTAATTGATAACAGTGTTGTTTGTACTGTTTTGTAGGAATTGAGATGGGGTCTCATATCTAGGAGTTCCTAGGTAGAGCAGTCACTGGTAGGGTCTAGGTGCGAAGACAAGTAGTAAGGCTACGTTGAGCTTTTCACTAGAACTATAATAGTGGAGTTCATTCCTGGATTGGTATCCCTCAGACTAGGGCATTTGCGCCGAACTGAGTTAACAAACACACTGTGTTATTTATCATTCTGTCACGCTTATTTTACTTTGTTACGCTGCGTTTTATTATTATTGTGTGACAAGTGCTCTAACATTGTGCACATCATTTGTTTATCAAGTAGCCTGAATTTCACCGTCCATGTTAATGTGGAAAACATCCAATAATAGAATCTAAATCCTCCATGTAATTCACATCAGCTTAAGATCCAGTTTCTAACTTCCATTCTACCAGCTCAAGGGATCCAATAGTGATAGAGCACTTTATCCATGACCCTTAGTTAAATTACTACCTCCGTACTAAAATATAAGTCTTTTTGATCATATCACACAAATTAAAAAATGTAATCATTGTTGTATGAAAAAGATAAATTATGAGTTAGTTTACAAAATTGTTCTTCATTAATGGTATAGAAAAGATAAATTGAAGAAGTAAAAGAAGAGAGAGGAATAAATAATTAAAGGTATAATAAGAAAAACAACATTAAATACTTCACTGATATTGTAAAACGACTTATATTTTGGTACGGAGAGAGTATATATACTTTTCCCCTATTTTTTATATGATACAAGTCAATAAAAATTAATATACTTAATCTATAATGTTAATTAAATATATTAAGTTTTATTAATTTATATAATCTTTATGTGTTTTTTTTGACGAATCTCTATCTTTTATTATAATTATCAATTTTGTAAATTTTTATTCTCTAATTTTTTTTAAAGTATCAATATCATGTTTATTAATTTCAAAAATAAATAAAAATAGAGTACCAATACTGTATTTAAACATTTATTTTTTCACCTTTTAGGTTCAATGCAAAACTGACGCATAGCCTATATCTGTTATTTAATAAACTTAAAGTTAATTTTTTTTCTAATAATAAGAACATTAAAATAAATAAAAATAATTTTATCATTTTTTTTGTCCAACGCCGAACACAGTTCAAGTTGCTCCGTACCCACAGCGAGAATCGAACCCTCGACCTTTAGTTAAGGGAGGATGAACCCCAACCGCTCAACCATACTCTAAATTATTTTATCATTGAATCAACACAACAAATCATTATCTTAAAAAAAAAACATGCAAAATGCAAATAAGTGAATAACACACCTAAAATCTGACGTAAAGAGTATATTTTCAATGAAAAATAACGAATATAGCATTATTTTTGTTTGGTTACAACCAATATAGCAATATTATTAACACTAATAAAAAACACAAACAATGGAACCAAAAAAAAAAAAACCTCAAACAATGTTTAATGAAAAAATGACACGTGTCGATTATCAATTAGCATAGGAAAAAATGATGTCAAAAGGAATGTGGACACAACCCCAATCCAGATTCATATAGATCATGTAATTATCCCAATTTTCTTGTATATATTATCTTCCTATGTCCTAAGTTTTTCTTTATGAAGTAGACCCTTCTTTTCACTGAATCTCTCACATCTTCATCATAAGGTCCAGGTGCATGTGCCCTCTCAAAGGGTATCTTTGTATCTAAGAAATGGAAGGAATTAGTGTCTTGAAGAAAAGTTCCAAAGGAAAAAAAGATGATCTTTATCATGTTATTCATAAGGTTCCTTATGGTGATAGTCCTTATGTTAAAGCTAAA
Organism: Trifolium dubium; assembly: GCA_951804385.1. Classification (NCBI taxonomy): domain Eukaryota; kingdom Viridiplantae; phylum Streptophyta; class Magnoliopsida; order Fabales; family Fabaceae; genus Trifolium; species Trifolium dubium. Next base: position 16,162,629 of record OX638072.1, on the reverse strand, counting down.
CATGCTCAGGTATGCCCCCCTTTTTTTTTTCTTCAATTTTAGTTTTGATTAATTGTGATTTGTTTTGTATAATTGTAATTATATGCTTCATTGTATATATGTGAAAATTGCACCATATGTAAAGTTTAAGGATCATTTGCCTTTGTTTTATTAGTTTTTTAATTTGCAGATTTAACAAAAAGTAGTGTATTTAGCACTGTATAGTTTTATTATATTTTAAATCTTTGACTTTAAGTTTTGTTTTAGTCAATTATTTGCAACTTTTTTTTCTTCTTTTTTTTCAGTTATTGTACATTTTACTGTGACAGAGTAAAATTTAATTCCTAAATCTTATAACTGGTATATATGACCTTTTGTAAGATTCAGACAGAGAATCATACAGATTCAAGGATATTCATTATATTATTTCTCTTTTAAGATTCCTTTTGTTCCTAATATGATATGAAAATATTCAATGTTTTTACATTATCAAGTTTTGAAGTTTAGTTCTCTTGTGAATAACTGTGTATAAAGCATAAACAATTATATGCAATTTTTCTAACAATTGAGTTAAAATGTTATATACCAAGATGAAGTTTTCTTTGTACATAATTTTTATTACAATTGAATAAATAAGCACAAATTATTGTAATTTAATTGGATTTAAATGTGTATATGAAATGAACAGCTGGTGGATAAAGATCCAGAAGTAGCTATAGTGTATTTTTGGAAGGCAATTAATTCTGGTGACAAAGTGGACAGTGCTTTGAAGGATATGGCTGTTGTGATGAAACAATTAGATAGAGCTGAAGAAGCTATTGAAGCTATCAAATCTTTTAGAGGTCTTTGCTCTAAACATTCTCAAGAATCACTTGATAATGTGCTTCTTGATCTTTACAAGGTATATTCATATTATGTTTTATCATCTTAATTATACGTATATATTCCCTCCGTACCTAAATATATCAAAAAAAATTGTCAACAAAAGTTGATGTTTCTGGTTCGAAATTTGAACCCAATACATCAATTTTTGTTAACCTAATTTGTTCGTATATTTAGAACCAGATGTAGTATACTCCCTCTAAACACAATTATAAGTTAAACTTTACTTTTTAAATTTATTAAATAATTTATGTATTTGGTCTATAATATAGACCAGATACATCAATTATTCAATATATTTAAAAAATTATTCCTTATTTATTATTGTAGCTAGTGAAAGCATAATGTTCATTTATCATATCTATCTTTACATTTAATTTATGGTATTATTAACCAGTACTCTATACTATAGAGTCAGTAAATTATCACTCTATGTTATTTATATTGGCTTGTAAATAAGATTTGATTTCATATCTTAGAAACTTAGACACTTAGTCACGTCTTCCATCTAATGTGTCAGTTGGTAATAAGGTGTTGATTTGTTTATATAGTCATATCATCAATAAAACTAATTAAATTTTTAATTATGAAAAGCAGAAATGTGGAAGAATAGAAGAGCAAATTGAATTATTGAAAAGAAAGCTAAGGCTTATCTACCAAGGTGAGGCTTTTAATGGAAGGACGACAAAGACTGCTCGTTCTCATGGCAAGAAGTTCCAAGTTTCTATCAAGCAAGAAACTGCAAGATTATTGGTACTTCAATTAATGACTTTTTCAATCTAACTTTACACTTTTATCTTTTTGCTTTGATTAAACCAAACATATGTTAGTGATTTAAGTTAATTGGACACTATTTAGTCCCTATAATATAAGATCATATAAGGACTAATTCCAAAATGAAAAATCATTACAAATACACTAATAAAATAATAAGGACTAAAATATAAACAGACTATGCTTTAGGATCTAAAACAAAAAAATTGTTTTATCTTGGACAATTTTGTGTAGTTGTTTAGATAAAAATATACATATATAAGCCTAAAATTTTCTTTATCTTGGAATTCAATATTTTTTTCTTCCTTTTATAAGAATGATATCATTATAATTTTTTTTTGAGAGGTATTTTTTCAACCTCAAAATTACTTTGAAAATATACATCTAGAAAAAATAAAGTTTTTGTGCCATGTAGATGTGTACAAAAATGCCGTCTGAAAATACACTTCCGTAGATTACTAGAAATGTGGTAGGTGGAAATTTTCTTTTCTTTATTTTTTATGAAAAAAATTATTTTTGGGCCCAAACCTCTATGATTTAAGATATTAATTGATGGTTAAAATTTTTTAGGGAAATTTGGGCTGGGCCTACATGCAAAAGACAAACTATATGATGGCTGAGGTGGTTTTCAAAAAAGCCCAAATGATAGATGCTGATTCCAATAAGGCTTTGAACTTAGCCTCATGCTTAATGAGACAATCTCGTTATGAAGAAGCTTATTTAATTCTTGAACAAGTATTACAAGGAAAGCTTCAAGGATCTGATGAAATTAAGTCCAAAAATAGAGCTGAAGAATTGCTTGTGGAATTGAGTGCAAATTTGCCTCAACCTAAGTTTATGGATGATTTGGGCCTTGATGATGATCTTGTGAAAGGAATTGATGGATTATTAAATGTGTGGAACCCAACTAGATCAAGAAGACTTCCAATCTTTGAGGAAATATCTTCTTTTAGAGATCAATTGGCATGTTAATAATTTAATTTAATTGTTTTCTTAATGTTGTATATTGTCTTAGGTTTAAGCTTTTGGCCTTTTGGGCAAATGGTCCATTCTCTTATGCAATTTCATATTCTTCCTTTTCCCTTTTTCTCCTTAAAATGGTGAGGAAAAATATTGAATAAGGTTTGCTTGTATTTTGTAACTTAATAATGTTGATCTAATAATGTGATGATATAAGTTTTAGCTTGATTTTACTATTAAGTTATGATGCACTTGATTATGTTTTATTTATCTTGCGGTCGAATTCTTAACTATTAGAATATATTCTCCTATGAAGCAGATGATTAATATAAAAAAAAATTAGTGGCATCGATATTGTCATGTAAGAGTGTGAGAAATAAATATCGTTTTAGGTGAAATTTCAATTATTGAATAGTTGATGTCAAATCTTTTAGATTTGAATAATTGATTAATGTGGTCTATATTATTGATCAGATACCTCAATTATAATGTGAACTTAAAAAGTTAAATATTTCTTATAAAAATTACTTAATGTAGTTATTTTATTATTATAAGTCTTATGTTATTTTATTTTATTTTAAAAACTTCATTAATTATAAAATTTGTTTTATGACTCCAAAAATATTGGGACAATCCTCCAGATAGTAAAAAGCCCAAGACTAATTGAGTGAAATATACAATTTTGTTATATATATTGTATTAAAAAGTATTGTTATGCATTAATCTATAATTTATATAAGAACAAGAGCAACTACATAAGTGAGTTGAACAACTCATCTTAACCTAAAATTTTAAGGCACAACTCATCTTAGCCTAGAACTTTAAGGCACTCTGTTCATGGTGTATTTTACTTAATGTTGTTAAACATTCACTTTTTTAAGCAACATGGAACTTACAACCTTACACTTGATACACAATAATCTCCTCCTCAAATGTAAGTCATTGAATTCATTATGCACCCGTTCAAATAGAAACCTTTTCGTCCACATACACTTGCATTATTGGTGTTGTTGCATCAACAGGGCACACCACTTGACCATTATTGTTGGGAAGACTTTCAACATAAGAAGTCAGGCAAATCCTTCCTTAAATCATCGACTTTGATACCCCTGTTGAGTCACAAGAGAAACTTGGGAAACATCACATTGGCTAAGAACATTCTTACAAGTGAGTTAGACATTATATCTTAACTCAAAAAAAAAAAAGAAGATCCCTATACCTAATACGTAATTTTTTTTTTATGATTTAATAAAAATGTGATGTGATATTTTCCTCTGTTACCGACCGTCATGAAATATTGACGTATTATTTCTCGTTATGCTCTCTAAAGTAGATAATACTAGATACTCACTCCGTCTCAAAATTATTGCCCTTTTAGCTTTTTAGTTTTGTCCTAAAACTATTGTCTTTTTCGAAAATCAATTTAAAACTAATGTTAATTTATCATTTGTACCCTTATAAAAGTTAAAGTTTTAATCCTAACCAAAAAAAAAGTTAAAGTATTAATTAAATATATTTTCTCTTTCTTAATAAAGTTAGGATAAAAGATACTTAACTTATCAATCTTTTTTGTTTCTTAATTCACGTGCATAACTCTAAAAGGACAATAGTATGGGACAGAGGGAGTAATAAGGTGTTAGATAGAGAATATTCATATCCATTAGATACATAATTCCTCTGTCCCATAATATAAGGGAAAAAATGCACTTTCTTGTCCCCAATTATAAGAGAAAAACCATTTTTAAGAATGTATTTTTCCTTATTCTCATAAAATTAAATGTAAATTACATTTAATCTTTCTTCTCTCATTTTTTCAATGATCAACAACCAATAAAAAATCATACTTTTAATTCTTATATTTGAGTTTTTTTAATAAGTATGATTTTTTTCCAAGTATGCATCTTAGTATCTATACACTATACGTACCTACGAAGGCATGAGAAACAAATTTCTTCTTACTCCTACAATTATACCATCACCCCTAAATTTTAATTGAACTACCTATTTTACCCTCATATATAAACTAAAATTACCAACTTTTCACTTTTCTCTCAATTTTTTAGAACAATTCCGGTACACTAAAGAGAAGAAAAGTGATAAATTTTTGAGAAAACATATACCTAGGGCCCATTTGGTGCGCCGAATTAATAAGAGACAAGATATGATAAGAAAATAGAAAATGATACGATAAAAAAAAGACATGATAAATATTATCTTGTCATGTGTTTGGTGTACACATGATAAAAAATAAATTAGCATTACTTTTTTCTATCACGTGTTTGATGCACACTTCATATTGACATGATAAGATATATATTATATTTAAATAATCAAATTATCCTTAAAGAATAAATGTGTTATTAAAAAAAGTATATATTTAATTGAGTTTTTTATTGATTAATTGATATTAATTAAAAAAATACTCATAATTAACTAATTTCATATAATTGTGGAGAGATGAGAATGAATAGTGTGTTGGATAATTATGATATCAAATTGGTAACCTAGCTTAAAATAAAGATTAAAATAACAAAAAATCAATGAGATATGATTAATATTATGTTTAATTTATCATATCATGTTGGTGCACCAAACAACATATTTAAATAAGATACGATAATTTTAACATATCGCGTCTCTCTATCCTGCACATCAAACGGGTTTAGGTTTTCGTGGTAGATATTTTACACCTACAATTTTGTTAAGTTTTTCGGTTTGTTAATGTTACCAGATAATTTTAACCAAATATTCTGGTTCCTACTTATATGAATTTAACCACAAAATAAAACGATAACAACTTCATGAATTATGATTAAACACACAAATAAAACAATAAGGACTAAAATATAAACAAACTATGTTGCAGGATCTAAAACAAAGCAATTTTTTACCGTGGAAAATTTTGTGTAGTTGTTTAGATGAAAATATACATATATAAGCTTAAAATTTATTTTATCTTGAAATTCAATTTTTTCCTTTTGTAAGAATGATATATATCATATGACATCATTATAATTTTTTTAGAGGTACTTTTTCAACCTCAAAATTACTTTGAAAGTATAAATCTTGAAAAATTAAATTTTTTGAGCCGTGTAGATGTAAACAAAAATGCCGTCTGAAAAATACACTTTTGTAGTTTACTAGAAGTATGGTAGGTGGAAAATTTTCTTTTCTATAATTTTTATAAAAATAATTAATTTTGGGCCCAAGCCTCAATAATTTAATTCATTAATTGGTGATTGAAATTTTAGGGAAATTTGGGCCGGGCATACATGCAAAAGACAAACTATATGAGAAAATTTTTCTTCCCACCCCTACAATTATCTTTTCACCCCTACGAACTATTCAATATTCCAATTTTGTACTTTACACACTTTTGGAATTCATCCCTACAAGAGTTTTGTGTACGAATTCTTATTTTTTGTGACAAACTTTGTTTACTACTACAAGTAAAACTTCTTTAAACATAAAAGAAAGTCTAGATATTTTAAGAGATTTTGGTACACACGATAGAGAATGAGAGAATAAGTGTCAAAATTATAAACCTAAAATCATGTTCAAAATGACTTTTAGTGAATATGACAGATACAGTTGTCACTAAAAGTATAAAATGTGTATAAATAGCTCATTGTAACGTGAGCCAAAACAATTTTTCAAAACATTCTGGTTTATGTCTTGGTGTCGGAACACCTTGCGTGAAATTCCGGTTTATAAACTTTAGTTTAATGAAACTTGACTTTTAGTTACCGTTAGCTCCCTCACTAAATGTAAAAAATGTGTATAAAAAACTCTTTCTAATGTGAACCGGAACAATTTTTCAAAAATTCCGGTTTAGTTCATGTTCTTGGAACAATTTTTGTGGAATTCCGGTATTTTAAATCCAGTTCAAAGAAACTTGACTTTTAGTGACAGACATAAGTGTCTAGGTCCAATATTTATATAAAGAGCTCATTTTGACGTTAACCGGAATAATTTGTTCAAAACATTCCGGTTTAGTTCTTGGTCTTTGAATACATTGTGAGGAAATTCTAGTTTAATAACTGAAGTTTAAAGAAACTTGATTTTTGTGACAGACGAACTGTCACTACAAGTCCAAATGGGTATGAGGAGCTCATTCTGATTTGAACCGGAACAATGTTTCAAAACATTCCGGTTTAGTTGTTGGTCTCGGAAGAACTTGTGTGAATTCTGGTACATAAATCAAGTCAAAATAAACTTGATTTGTGTCACTACAAGTTCAACATGTGTATGTAATATCCAATGTTTCACTTATTTTTAAAGATTATTAATTTGTAGTGACATTAAAAGTAGGAATTTGTAGGTAGAATCATGTTTGGGTGAACTCCAAAGTTGTGTAAAGTAAAGCTAAATACTTTAATGGCAAAAAATGCTTGTAGATTTACATTGTATTTGTCGCGCCGCGAAAATCGCCCGAGCGTTTAGGACACTCAGAGTGACACAGAGTCGCCACCAAATTTTATTTTAAAGGGAAATATTGATAAAACCTTAAGGGTAAGACGGTCATCGCAACCATCTTTGGGCTCGGGAGTTGGTTATGCAAGGGGAAGGTATTAGCACCCCTCACATCCGTTGTACTCAACAGAAACCTCCTAATTAATTCCAGGGTTTTCAGGGTTTGTTTACATGTTTTATGTGATTTTATTTTATTTAGGAATATTTACAAAAATAAAGGGAGAAAAGTTAAGTTTTTTATTATTAGGCTCGACAGGACGTTGGATCCTGCTCCTACGTATTCTCAAGTGCAATGAGAAATCAGAGCTCCGTAGTTCGGGGTACCAAATGTTTGTTGGTGTTTTTTAGAGAACAATGTGTTAATCGAATTCTAGTGGTTAAACTTAGCTTGTATGCTCGCACGATGGAGGCTTAAGCTTCGTTTGTATCCTGTTAGAATTGATTGTATACATGTTCTTTTTATGAAAAGATTTTCCATTTATTTTAAGATTGGCCCTAAGGCAAAAAAACTTGGTTTAATGTGGCGGTATTTTTTATGCTTTACCTTGAAAGAATTGTTTGTTTATTTAATGAACGGAAGACGGATACCGGTAAACGAAGAGTGCACCAGGCCACCAATTATCCGAGGGAAAAACGAAAGTATATTCGTTCTCTCTTTTTAATCCAAGATTTAAGATGATTAAAATTAACTAAAACAAATAAATTAAATTAAATTAAATGAATTGGATTAATTAAATTATATGGGCAAAGAAGTGTCATTAGCAACCAAGGGGTGTAACTAAGAGTCTGATTAGTGGGCACAGGATTACAGGGGAGTATAGATTTATTTTTCCAGATTTTTTTGTTCATTTCCATAACTCTTTCTCTCACTTCTCCCCCAAATTCCCTCGGCCCTCTCTTCTCTCTCCCCTTTCTCAAGAACAAACAATGGTTTTTTTTTTAGATTTTCTATTTCCAACTATGTTTCTAACCAATTTTAACCCATAGATTCAAGATCTAAACATGCTTTAAACCCCCAAAACAGAAAATCAAACCCAAAAACTCCTTAATCCGAAAATCCTTTTTTTAGATTTAAAATTTTCCTTTTCTATATTTTTTCGGTTCCACCCCTTTTGGTTTCCAATCAAAATCCAGATCCTTTTGAGTCCGAAAAACTTAGATCTAAAACCGGTTTCGTGACTTTCTATGTCTTTGGTTCGATTTCGTTTTTTTTCCTTACTCCAATCTGTTTTGTTTATTTCAATTGGTTTTAAATCATGAATTAAGGTGTGTTAACATAGAAGCAACAACAAGGCAGTAACAACAACAACATAGTAGAAAAAATGAATTTAAAACATCATGAGGAATTTTTCCACAAAAACTCATAGCAATCAGTATTCTACATGTCTACAAGGATTGATACTACCAACCTGGAGTGCCGTGTAAGCCGCAAGTAAGTAATTTCCCTTTCGGTTCTGTTTTGTTTCGCGTTACCGGTCCCGTCTCGGTTCGAATCTGACCGTTCCTTTTTCCCTTTTTTGCTAGGTTGCTGATACTGGTGATGGATGAAGGCTAGGTTCTGTGTTAATTTTTCTACAATGTGTAGAAAAATTAATTTTGCGTGTGTACTTGTTTGTACTCAGATAGTGTTCTGAATTTTTTCTCTGTGTATTGTGAAGAAACAGAGGCCCTATTTATAGTTTTGAATTGATGGTTTTAAAATTAGTGAGAATCTCAGCAAGATTTGTTTTATTTATTTGTACAAGCAGATTTACTTTGTTTTTGTGTTTGATTTGTTGTAAAAATATATTTCAGTACAATTTCCTTTGCTTGGTGGCCAAGACCAGAGATTTGATCTCAAAATACTTGTTATATTTTCTTTTGCAATTTTTGGACCAAAAGAACTTCCTTGGGAAACAAATAAAAAATCTGTGAAAAGAAATATATATTCTGATTTTTTTTCGGACAAGCAAAAACAACATAAATATAAAAAGTCATTCAGAAAAAATTAAAGCCCAAAAAGTCTCTCATGGGGTTCGAACCCCTGACCTAAACATGTAGAGTTTGTTTGGATGAATATTTTGAGGGCATGTAATTTTTTAAGGTAATTCAAATGACTTGCACCTAATTACACTGTCTGAAGAAAATCTTTGAAGCATTTTCAAAATTTAAGTATTTTGTAAGAAATTTTACTCTTTCCAAAATGAGAGATTTTGAAATACCTCTAATTAGTGAGAATCCACAAATTCTCTACACATTATTTTCATGCTTCTCTCAATTCACGCTTCATCTTTCAACCTTCCCTCACTCAAGCTTCTATCTCATCTCCATCGTGAAATCGAAAAAAATTGAGAACTTTTTAATTGAAATTGGAAAAAAATTCGAGATTTTTATTTCTCGAAATCTAAAAAAATCTCCAACATTTTTCTCAAAACCAAAAAATAATGTAGAACATTTTTTCTTGAAATTAGAAAAAATGCCGAGAACTTTTTTTTTCCTCACACTCAAAAAAAAATGAGAACATTTTTTCTTCTAGAAATCGAAAAAAATGTGAAATTGTTTTTGCTCGAAATTGAAAAAAAAGTTTGAGAAATTTTTTCCTGGAAATCGAAAATAATTCCTGTTCAGGCAAAATTCCAATTTGATGTTTTAAAGATGACAAATATTTTAATTATATTTTAAATATAATTTTGGTCATTGTGTAATTCCACAAGTGCTGTCGAGTGTTTAAAATAATATAGGAACCATTGAATTTTTATGCAATAAGAACCATGCCCTAAAAATGATATAAAAACATCAGTCATCATTCTCAAAACGTTCTCTTGTCTGCATCATAATTGTCTTTCAAAGCGAAAACACTTATTTATTTTAAGTGACATATGGACAAGAAATAGAAGTACTTTTCATGGATATTTAATCACAAAATCTCTACAACAATAAATTGTTTCATAGCAAGAAAATGATTAAATTGATTATGAAACTTTCCCTCTTAAGCCATCACATGGGAATCAAGTGAAGAATGTGCACAAGAATGTTGTTGACTTAATGTTCTATTCGGTCCAAAGTCTTAACTCCAAGGGATGAAGCTACGGTGGTTGCAATGGTGGTTCAGCTCCTTGACAAGGGGGGGGGGGGGGGGGTTCCTGCACAAAAAGGGACTCCGACGCTCAAGTAAGTAAGTGTGCAAGAAGAGAGAATTAGGGTTCAGAATCATACCATGAGGTTGTGTAAAACCACCTATTTATAGGCGTTTCGCCTCGATGGATAAGAATGATTCCGTGTAGGAATCCTGGCCGTTGGGATTTGTGCCGGTTTATCCAACGGTTGAGATTGCAAGGCCTTGCCGCGTCCGTCTACAGCGCGTGCTCTGTAGCTTTAAGGTGGAATGCCCTTGGGATCCGTGACGGCCCCCTACATGTTAGTGGGCCTGGATATGCTTGTAATTGGGCTTTCGGCCAGTCCAGAACAGTTGCCCCCGAAGTCAATTGCCATAGATGGAGTCTAAGTATTGACTTGATTATGTGTATCTCTATTATGAAATCTCTGTGGAGGTCAGTTCAATAATAATAAGAAAATAGGGAAAAAGGTTTGAGAAACTAATTTTACCGTTTTGGACTCCTGTACCCTATTTATATGCCCCCGAGTACGGTATCCGTCTTGGCGTGGTGATGATGCGTCATTTCGTCTTCAATGCATAAAGTTTGTTACCGGGTCTTGGTCTTGCCGTTCGGACGGAATTGTATCCATTGCTTTGTCAAGACGTTTAGTCTTCTTTGGAGTGTGGGATAACTGTTGTTTATTGGAACGTCGTGGTAGCATTAAAACCGCACGCGTGTCCCCTTTACTGCGCGTTTACTGCGCACACATCACTAGCTGTCACTAGGGCACTTAAGTGTTCGTTGTTTCGAGGCTTCATCTGGGCCGTTGATATAAATTTTTCGTATTATTCCAATCCAGGCCGTTTAACGTGCCCTTTCGCGGTTTATAAATACCCGTAAGCTATTTACTTGTTTCTTTTTCGCATCTTTGCTTCTTGAATCCTAGTTTCTTCTTTTCAGCGATTCTGTTCCTTCTTTTGCGAGATTTTCGTTGATTCCGATTCTCAAACCAGTAATCACTACTCATCTAGAAGATTTTTCAGTGAGGTACTTTCGTTAACTCTTCATCTTTATCCATTTATTTTCTTGTTTGTATCATTATGGCCAATTCAGGAGAGTTGATAATTTTAAGTGATAGTGATGAGACAACTGTGAGTGATTATGAATCAACAATTTTGAGCGAAGATGAGGTACTTTCTGACCAAGAATTTTATGAGGGTCCAATATATGGGCGAACGATTGAAACGATGCCTGTACCCAAAGATGCTGAGGGATTGACATTTGAACAGGCTCGCTATCATGATGTTGATACTTTTACTGTGAGCTTTCTGGGTTTGAGAAAGCTTTATCCCAAGGACACTGAGTATATCTTGACGGACAGCTTAACATATACCTACTATAACCAGGACTAGAAGATGGTCGTTGTTAGATTTAGTAATGATAGGATCCAAGGGTATAAACGCCATTTTGAGGAAGAATTAGGTGTTAAATTGACCAATATAGATCTTCAAAAACTTCTCTTTAAAGAGGGTCAAATTATGGGTGATCTCGTGCTGAACTTGCCAAGCTTGCAGTGAAGGAAGCGAAAGACATTAAAGAAATGGTGAAAGCTTTCGAAAGTGTTGAATTGCCTACGGACGCATGTAAATATGACTGGGTTGTCCCAGAGGTTCTTGGCGTTCCTTGTGATTATGCCAAGAATCAATCTCTTGACGTAGCTTATAAGAATGTAGGATCTCAAGAAGATTGGAAGGTTGTAGTTCCTCCGGTGGAGAAAAGACCCTGTTCAAATTATATTGAATGTGGAGTCTCCTTACCGGAGGTGTTGGTGAAGACGTTTCAGGTGCGTCTTCCCTTCACGGCTTTTGAATCCGGATTGATGGCTCATCTCCGGTTAGCTCCTTCACAGATCCATCCCCTCTCATGGAGTTTTATAAAGGCTTTCCAATTCTTTTGTGCGTACAAAGGTGGAAGTGCCAGCGTTCCTCTGTTTATGAACTTGTTCACATTGTCCCGGACCAGCCGTAATACCGCTATGAAACAAGGTTTTGTATCTTTTCGGCAAAGAACAAAGTACTTTGAAGTATATCAAGATTCATTTAAGTGGCCACGGGGGGAATATTATTTTGTCGTTCCCGTTTCCGAGTCTGCTCACCGGAGTCTCTGTCACATCTCTGCAGATGGGCAGGCAGCCTGTCCGGAAGTAAATTTTGACGATTATACCATCATCACGGATTTGTAAGATGATGAAGACGAAGAGGATGATGAAGCT